>CM064329.1:75692050-76292050 GCA_032595735.1 Pelochelys cantorii
GTATAAATAGCCCACTTCTGGGCTGTGTCATTGGTATATATCTGTGTATTTAAAACTTAAATTTAATAATTTAATTAAAGCTGTGTTAAAATCTCTATTAGATGTATGAAAAGACTATCATCCATGCTTTTGCTTATATCTATTTTTACCTAGATGGAGGGCGGGTGCACAATCAAAAATTGCAATTTTGAGGGAATGGGGGGGGGGGGAGCAGTTAAAAAAGTTCACAAACTGCTGGTTTAAGGGCTTTTAATATTTATTTTTTTCTACATGTTGAATCTCTCTAGTCTAGCAACAAGTGGTCACAGAGTTCATTTACAGCTACCAGTCCTGGCTCTCAGTGTTCTGTGCTGTTATTTAGCTCTAATTTGTTCCTAAATGTCTTCTAAGAGCCCAGTAAGCAGGGGAAGTGTTCGTAATGATGCTAGACAATATTTATCTCCCATAGGTCGGCAAATTCTCTGGTTCGGCATTGGTCAGGTCCCAAGGATGCCGGACTACTGAGGTTCAACCTGTAGTAGTCTCACTGCTATGATTATGAAGTTAATCCTTAAATATAAAATCATAGATCTGCAGGGGTTAGGAGGAAAGAGAAAGTTTAAACAAGAAATCCTAATTAAAATACTAATCTGCATGTCTTTAATCAACATGGGTATTTTAAAAGTAATGTTAAAGCATGTTAAATGACACTTGCTTTAGTCAGTTTCTCACAAATTTTCAACAAAATAAAAATTGCAGAAGCCTCTTACACATTTGCCTTGAAGTTAGAAACCACTTAAATTAACTGATTTATTAATAAGTGGGACTCTTTGTCCAATTATTTTAAGTACTAACAGACTTGGGAACAATTTTGTGTGTCTAATGTGCCTTGAAACCATTTTTTAGGTTAATTACATTTCTTCTAAGTAAAGTCACTATAGATATGCCCCTTAGGTTTTTACACAGTAAGATTTTTTTTAAACAATTACCTCATTGGCTAGCTCCAGTAGTACAGGGGCAGCTGCATTTTTCTTCACCGCATTTAGGTACCTAGATAAGTCAAAGCCAGGTAAATCCACAGTGGCTAGAAAAGCCCATATTCAACATGTTAGTGTCCCCTCTGTCTCTTTCTCTTGGGCAAATACTACACACAGCCTAGTTGGGAAACTAATTTAATAGAGAATCTTTCAGAAATAATCCCTGTAAACTATCATTAACTTTCAAGGGGTTTCCTCTTGCAGATTTGTAAGATACATCAATATTTAAAAATACAGTAACTAAGCCAAGCAAATTCTTAAAATTGTATTTTGGTTGAATGCGATATAAACAAATTATATCTGTATTAAACATGCATAACACAATAAATCCTTACTATCCACAACGAAGATTTTGGGTTCAATAATAACTTCAAATGCATAATCATGCATCATTATGTAGCTACTGTCATGTGGGTACAAACATGTAAGTGTAACTACTGATTTTACCAGTTAGGCAGCACTCTCACAGCTCTGATGTAAGCTTTCAATAGTTAAATTTAACAATATGAAATGAATGTTACAAAAAGCTAAGTAAAAGACTTTTTTATGATCAGGACTGTATGAATGGGTGGTGAAGCTTCTGACCATTCCCTCACACTGAACTGACTGTCTTTTTGTCGAATTCCTATCATTGTTTAATGTTTGTACTGCAGTAATGCCTAGAAGACTTCTTCAGGATTTGGTGTGAAGAACTTGTATCACTGGCAGTTGCTGAGAGGGTGAAATGGTACTTAAAGAAAGAGAATCAGGGAACAGTCATAAAATGCAACTAATATTTAACCTCTTCAGAAGACCAGTTTTGTGATAACTGTCTAAAGCTAGTTTGATAACCTGCTCTAGAGCCTCCCATATTGCATATCAACCAATTAAGTAAATAACATGTGTTTCTAGGAAAAGCGAGTTCTATTGGTTGGACACAATGAGAAAGTCTGGAAGTCTGAGGCTTGTTGCTGACTCCAACACCACCTTGCTGTGAGTGTGTCAAAATATATTTCTGGCTCATTTCACCCATCTATGAAATGGTTATAGCAGCATTTACCCCTGTGAGAAGTTGTAGGTATTGTGAATTTTAATTTCTAAAGGATTTTGAAGTTCATTCATGAAAGGCATGATAGTAATCATCTTATAACAAAACAAAACAAAAAAAAAAAAACCACCACACACTTTCAGTTGCATGAATAACTACTTAAAAATTCCCTCCAGTAAACAGATGAATACCTATAATTTGTTTCTGTAAAACAAATAAGAGTTCTCAAATTTTCAGATCAGTAGCACTCACTCAACACTGATTTCAATAACTTCATACCTATCTAGTTATTCCACTGTCAGCAGCAGCTACTCACTTTGATAGATTACAGGCCAAAAGCATCTCAAGCTCTGGCGTGTACTTTACTATGAACTTAGAGACTTCTTGAAGATGCATACTGTGACACTGTTTCATGATGTCAGAAAGCATCCTGAGGTTTCTGGTAAAGGGCCTGCAATTTTGCCCATCTCTAAGATAACTCCATGCAACTTGAAGTAGAGCACAAAGTAACACCTACACTTAGCAGCACTATTACCTGTACCCAGAAACATCATTAGTGCAAGCAACCAGGACTAGTATCATTCCAATCAATAATAGGTAGAGGCTCTTTGATCCAGTAATAGACCAGCCTGCCATGCTACAAGTGTAAACCATAGTATATTTGTCTTCCAACACCAACATCCTCTTAATCCTCTACCACATCATTGGTAGGTGTCAATCTTGTTGCTTCTCCCAGCTCCACCCTAGATAGCAGGCAGATATTCATCCTACTGCAGGCAGCAGCAATTTGACTAACTTTCAAGAGGAAGTTCAGACACACCTACCCCCATAAAGCTGCAGAATGATTGTTCATATCTCATTTGGAGACAAAACGAGAACATCCCAGAGAAGAAAGCCAGCATAAAGTAGGACAAAAAAGAAATTAGGGTCCTTTTGGATGGAAACTGACTTTTGTACATGGCACTTAAGTATTATAGCATGAAAAAACACTATACCGAAAAAAGTTTCTTTAACTATTACAATAAAAATATAATACGTGCATGTCATTTTAATGATTCTACCAAGTAATCAAACTCTTTACTTGTTTCTGTGGGGTAACTACTTCAGTCAGACAAATCTTTCCTCACTTAGCCCAAAATACCCACAAGAATCTACTAAAATAGCTTGGTGAGTAGACAAAACATTTTTACATCATTTCTACTAACACCAAGTTTCATACATGTAAATTTGTTGCACAATGGCATCATACTTGAGACTATATAAACCACAAGGACGATATGGTGCCAAACCCTGATTTCCTTATGAAACCAGACTTTACTCACACCAGTGCAACCTCTGCTGCATATAAGGCAAGCACAGTTTGATTCCATGTCTCCTGCTTTAAGGCACTTAATCGAAATACACAAACACTAAATTGGGTGATCTGGAGACAGTCATCAAAGTGATTCAAGTCTTTTAATAACTAATGTTTCAACATGTTCCGAGAAGCAGTCACAGTATTGTATGGTTAGTTACTTAAACTGTACTAATGAAAATTAGAAACAATATTATGTAGTAATAATGTAAATTTGCGAGAAAGATTTTAACAAATATCCTTCCTAATCAAAGATTAAATACTGGATCAGGCAAAATGTGACCAATGTAATGTGATAAGGCAGCGCAACTATTTTTTTCGAAAGGAAATAGGAAAATACGTTCTGTTGGAGCCGTGGTGTCTAACATGCTAGCCACATGTGGCTATTTAGCTGGTTGAGTGTGCCTAGCTGGCTTGAACAATGTGGCTATGGCTGGTTGAATGTGGCTAGTTCACTATCGCAGTAGCCACTACAGATAACTACTGCTTCAGAACTGGTTGGACATCACGTTGTTGGAGTTCCTTCCTTCATGTCTAATCCTGAGATTGTCTTTGGTTCTAAATATATGACTTTTGCAGAAATATTGAGACTAGCTAATATTTTACAAATTAAAGCTTTTTGTTTATTTTCTCCATTCATAAAAAAATAATATAAAAGCATAAATATTAGACATGTGTAATCACAAGTATGATCTCACTTGCCATGAAAGCTCTTCAGATATGTCAGTCTATCTAGTAATATTCTTTTTGTATATTTCTACCGGTTATCAATAAGCCCCAATTATGTCACAGAAATATCTAAAGAAAAGGCAATAGAATTAAGACAAACTATAAGGTGTTAGCAATTATTATTTATTAATTCAAAATGCATACAATTGTAAAATTATTTTGTAAAAGTGACATATAAAAGGTTCTCATTTCTTCCTAAAAGGTGTTTCTGACATTCTTGTGCTTTTACCTTTAGTTCACTCCTGTTTATAGTAAGTTGGTAAATACATTCATTTTCACTGAAATTGTCTTGGGGTACTTCCACTATCCTTATTTCAATCTGTTTATTTATTTTATATTAAATTAGCCTAAACCTGATTTACTCAATTTTAATTACAATTAGTAGGTACTATAATACCTACTAATTGGGTGGAAAGGTATGTCTTGTCATACCTTTGGTAGTAAGTTTCAGTAGCCTCAGCAGTGTGATGCTTTGCATGTGTCCTTTTGATTTGTTTCTAAAAAGAAAAGACAAAAACAAAGACTTTTATGATATATCAAGTGAGATACATAAAGTATGAATGTCTGAGTAGATGATTGTAGCTCCCATATTCAACTTAAGGACAACTGAATTATATTTTGAGAATTCTATACAGAAATGGCTTTTCATCTATCTACAGAATAGAATGTTTTCAGACTGTACTGAAATGTACCATATATGTAAAAGCCAGTAAGGTCATAGTAATTGAATCTAAATAAGTTTGCTGAGGGCTGCAGAGGGCAAAGAAAAACTTGTTCTCTCTTTCAACCTTTGTATTAATTTTCCCTCAATTCAATTCCATCTAAGTCCTCTGCACTCTAGTTTTACAATTCAATTGCCATTTTTAACCAGGAAGAGCATTGCTTAAAAACAACTTATTTGAAAAACCACAAAAAGTAATTCCACAGAGACTTGCCACTTGACTGACACCTGTCATCTCATGATAAATGACTCCATTTTCTGCCTCTCTTGCCTTCTGCCACTCCGGCAATGGTCATTTATCATCATCTCTGTCAGCAATGGAAAGCAGCACTGACAGTGCAAGTCAGCAAACATTTAGCACATGGAACCACGCAACACAGGGAAATTATTATTGTCAGAATAATAATGGTTTAGCATAATTTATTACAGGTCCACCAAATAAGCAAAGGCTAGATGTTATTAGACAGATGGATGGGTAGGCTTGGCAGCCATCCACTGAGACTCAGGCGGTGCTTGATGTGGAAAAGGGAACATCCTCCAAACCAATCAGAAAGCTGGCAGTTCAATTACAAAGAAATAAAGGGACATTCATCATTCAATTAGGCACCTGTCAACCCTCACAAAGGAGAAAACTTCTAACCTGGTACTCCTGGGAGAAGATGCTCAGCAGAGTGGACTGCGATTGACTGGAACAAATAAAAGAAGGACAAAGTTAATTACTGGAGTGCACTGCAAAGAAACAAAAGAGGAGGGAGCTTCAAAGGTAGGCCTGCTGCCCTGTAATCTAACAGAACATGAAAACAAGTGTGGAAAAGTTGTTCCAGATGAACACCTCAGACAAAGGCTTCCTGCTGCTAGGTCAAGGAGAGAGAGAGAGAATGAGGGAGGAGAGGAAAAGAAAAATATAGCAAGAGTTTCAAAGAAAACTAACATTGTTTGGGTGATTCTCTCTCAGCATCAGAACCCACAAAGTCATATCAGTAACATGTAGTGGAGTTAAAAGGGAAGGGAAGGGAAGGGAAGGGAAGGACAAAAACAAAGCAAATTTCCATTAATAATTGATGGAGTTAAATTCCATTAGCAGTGGCAAACATGTCGCATGCTCATTGGCAACATACTGAAATTCATTTTGTTAGCAGTAAGGGAACCTCTTCAGTAGCTGCCTCATATTCAGGGTAGAAACTTAGCTCTGTCAGAAGTAGCATATGGGACTACTGGAACATTCCCACTGAAACTGATGTGCTTTGAAAATAGAAACTTTCACAGCAGGAAGCTGAAATTCCCTGGTGTCAGTCCTTTCCAAAGACTGCCATAAGCTTCATTCATCTAAGGCACCACTCAATGTCAAACACCTGGCAATGAAGCAACCTGGAAAATATTCTTCCCAAGTGGGAATTTTTCCCTTAGAATTGTTAACGGTTAGAAATGGGATAAGATTTTTTTCCCCCTCTAAAAGGCAATCAATACTACACTGCTGCAGTCTTCAATTGTCCTCTGTGGATACATCCAGCTCATCACATCTTGAATGCAATTAATTACTTCTGATATATTTTCCTACCAGATGCAACTTGAACAAATTACAGTTTCAATAAATTGACTTATATAGTACAGCAAAGCAATATGAATAATTAACATTTTTCCTTTCATGAATACATATGCTAAACATATCTTAAATAGTTCTGATATTCAGGAACAAAGACTGAAATCATATTCCTTTATCAGCTAACTCATACAAGAATTTAACAAGTGTTAAGTCTATATTTTGTTTCTGTGTTTTACATTACTGACCTATGCTACAAACTTAACTGTTCTAGTTAGGTATGCATACAACCCCACTACTGCACTATTTAACTGCCACAAAAATAGCTATAGATAAGGAAGTATTATTACCATTTTACAGATGGAGAACAGAGACAGAGAGATTAAATCACTTGTCTAGAATTCACGCTAAGGGTACACATCTATATTGCAAGCTTCTTTCGGTATAAGCTTTTCTGGAAGGTATCTTCCAGAAAACCTTATTTCGAAAAAGAGCATCTACGCACAAAAAGCGCAACAAAACAACGATTTGCTATTTTGAAAGATAGCATCCACACTGATTGGACGCTCTCTCGCATTTAAGGCCACCCGGAACCAGTTCAGGCACAGCAGCAGGTCAGCAGTTGCTTCCTGGAGCTGCTCCCTAAGGCTGAGACATGAGCTTAAAGGGACCCCCCTGGACAGCCGTTTCTCAGATTCTTTTGCTTGCTTGCCTACCTCTGAGGGACAGCAAAGTATTTCCTCTGCGTGCTCTAGTACACCACAGTACTCCCAGCCATGGAGCCAGAGCTGCCTCTGGGCACGCGATGGCCCCACACTGCCGCGCTGCAGTTTCTGCAGGCTACCTTCATGGCCCTGCATGAGCTTGACTCCGAGCTGATCATTGAGAACCTCTGCCTGTGTCCAGGAATGATGTCCTTGCAACTGCACCCCACGGTGGAGTGACGGTTCTGCCAGCTGTACACCAGTTCTGCCTGGTGGGACCGGTTGGTGATGGAGCGGTGGTACAACAGGCAGTGGCTTCAAAGCTTCTGCACAAGGGAGGAGACATTCCTGGAGCTGCGTACCTGGCTCACCTCTGCCCTCAGATGACGGGACACCCAGATGCAACCCACCATCCCCCTAGAGAAGCGGGTCACCATCACTGTCTGGAAGCCATCTAGGCCCGACAGTTACTGGTCCATAGGCAACTAGTTTGGTGTGGGGAGTTGACCATCGGGGCCCTCCTCATGCAGGTATGGTGCTCTCAGGCTGCAGTCCCTGGAGGGGAGGTAGGGGAGTACTAGAAAGGGGGACACTAGGGAAAGGGGAGGGTTGGCGGTGCGGGGGGTGGGAAAGCCCCATCCGGGGTGGGGGGGGGAGGGGAAGAGGAGGGTTCTGAAGTCCTGCCCTCACAGCCCTGTGGGGGGCTTCATAGGGGGTGGCTCCTGGGCTGTTTGTGGAGGCGGGGCCCTCAAGCACCACCTTTAATTCTCTGTTTTATATCTTTGTCTCCTTCTGCAGGTGATGAGGGCCATTAACACCGTCCTGTTGTGCAGGGTCATCCGCCTGGCCAACCTGGACCCCATCGTCGTCAGATTTGCCGCCCTGGACTTCCCTAGCTGCGGGGGAGGAGGGGGGAGGAGAGGGGGGCTATTGACGAAACACATATCCCCATCTGGGCCCCCGACTACCGTGCAGCACAATACATCAACAGGAAGGGATACGTGTCGATGGTCCTGCAAGCCTTGATTGACCACCGTGGCCAGTTTATGGACATCTTTGTAGGCTGGTCGGGGTCATTGATATGCTACTGTGCATCGTGGGGGTTGCGGCCTAACCCCTCATGCTGTGGCTGATGAAGCTACACTGAACACCTGGGCCCCAACAAGGACTGGTTCAATGACCACCTGGACAAGACCCGCATGCAGGTCGAATGCGCCTTCAGCCACTTGAAGGCGCGCTTCAGATACCTCCTGACCTGCCTGGATGTGGAGGAGCAGAAGGGAAGATTACTCACCCTGTGCAGTAACTGGAGTTCTTGGATATGGTTGTCTCCATGGGTGCTCCACCTTTAGGTGCGCCAGCACCGCTATGCCCACCAGTCGGAGATTCTTGGTAGCAGTTCCCCCCCGGCCAGCCACATGCATGAGGCTCAGGTGCGAGGCGCCTGGAGTGTATAATGCACATGGCATGGCCATCCGGCTCCTCAATTCTTCTCTGATCTGGAACCCAAACAGAATCCGAAGCAGAGGAGAGAAGGGAGGGTGGTGGAGCATACATGGGGACAACCATCTCAAAGAACTCCAGGGTAAGTAACCTTCCCTTCTTCTTCGAGGAGTGTCCCCATGGGTGTTCCACCTTTAGGTGACTACAGAGTAGCATCAGTGCTTGGTGTTGGGAACTTCGGAAGGCTTGTGTTGGCTACTGATAGTGAGGCGTAAAAGTGTGAGCAGAAGCCTATGTGGCTGCTTTGCAGATCTCTTCCGTGGGGATACCGTGGAGGAATGCTTTGGAGGCAGCCATTACCCTTGTGGAATGGGCACACACAAACGAGGGAGGCTGTTTGTTGACTATGGCATAAGCCATCCTTATACAGTCCAAGATCCACTTGGATAGTCTCTGTTTGGAGATCAATTGTCCCCGAGAGCTTTCTGTGGAGGAAACGAACAAGCAAGGCGTTTTGTGGAATGGGCATTTTTGTGGCAGACAGAAGGCCACTACTGTACAGACATGAAGGGTATGGAGAGTCCATTCCCTGTTGTTGCTATGAGGCTTGGGGAAGAAGACAGGTAAGTAAATTGGTTTGTTAAAATGAAATGAGGTAAGTACTTTGGGGAGGAATTCAGAATGGGTCTGTAGGACCAGCTTGTCTTTGAGGAAGACCGTACAAGTTGGGTCGGTCATAAGCACTCCCAGCTCTCCCACTCTTCGTGCTGAGGTAATAGCCACGAGGAAGGCCACCCACGTGGCTAGACGGAGAAGGGAGCGCATAGCTAGTCGTTCAAATGGTTTGCCCGTTAATGACCTTAGCACAAGATTAAGGTCCCATGCAGGGACTGGTTCTTTAGTTGGTGGGAATGTATTGTGTAGGTCCTGCAAAAACCTCTTGATTGATGGATGAATGAAAATGGAATGGCCCTGTATAGGTGGGTGGAATGCAGATTTGACTGCAAGGTGGACCTTGACAGAGCTGAAGAATAGACCAGAGTTGTGAAGGTGGAGTAGGCAGATGAGTATGAGTGGTATTGCCATCTGTGTGGGAATGCAGCGTTGAAACAAGCACCAGGTGCTGAACCGCTGCTATTTGAGAGCGTAGGTTTTCCTCATTGCAGATCTGCGGCTGTTTGTGAGAATAGTTTGAACTTCTGGAGGACGCTGGGTCTCTGTCGTGGTTAACCAGCAAGGAGCCATGCGTGCAGGTGAAGATACTAGATGGCAGGGTGCTGAATCTTCTGTTGCATGAGCAGTGACGGAACATGAGGGATGTGATGAGGGGGACGGCTGGCCATGCGTAGAAGAGCTGGATACCAAGTCTGTCTGGGCCACCGTGGCGCTAGCAGTATTACTTTGGCTCTGTCCTGTTTTATTTTGAATATCACTCGCTGGGTAAGAGGGATTGGTGGAAACGTGTATGCTAGAGGCGCATCCCATGTGATCCTGAACGCTTCTCCCAGAGATCCCAGGTCCAATCCCACTCCAGAGTAATATTGAGGGCACCGTGAGTTTGCATGTGTTGCAAAGAGGTCCAGCATAGGAAACCCCCATCTGCGGAATGGGTGATTGATGGCCAACCTGTTGATCTCCCACTTGTGATTTTGACAGAAGTTTCTGCTGAGGTTGTCTGCTAACACAGTGTTTCCCAATTGGTGCTTTGTGAAGCAAAAGCAAGGGTTCCGTGAGAACCCGGCACTCCCCCACTCCCTTTTAAAAGAGAGATACAAATAGCGGTGGGACTCTTTTTTTTTTTGCTTGACAAATTGTGGCAGGTCTTCCTCCAGCCCCCGCCAACAAATTTTACCCTGACAACACTAGGGGTTCCTTGAAATTCTTTCAAGCTGAAAAGAGTTCTGTGACCAAATAAAATTGGGAAACACGGTGCTAACACATTGTCCCTTCCTGGGATATATATGGCTATAAGATGGATGTGACGAGGGACGCACCATTCCTATAACTGTACTGCCTCCCGAGGTGATAAGAAAGGACACCACCCTGCTTGTTGATGTAGTGCATTGTTTTCGTGTTGTCCGTCAGTATGCGGATGGTACTGTTGCGTATTAACTGGGAGAAGTGCATGCATGCATAGCAGACTGCTCTGAGCTTGAGCAAATTGATGTGTTTGCATTGCTCGCCTGGTGCCCCCAGGCGAGCAATGCAACCTGGCTCTGTAAATGAGCTTGAACAACCTGGCTTGAACAACCTGGCTCTGTAAATGAGCCCCCTAATCTGTTAAAGAGGCATCTGTGGTAACTGAAAGGGGACCCCTCTGCATACATTGTCGATTTGTGTCCACCAGGTAAGAGAGACTTTTATCCTGTCTGGCATGTTGAGAGACTTGTTCAGTGGGTGAACGTGCGGTCTGTACACTGTCCTGAGCCACGTCTGCAACAGTCTCATGTGCAGGCATGCATAAGGTACCACAAAGCTGGTGGCTGCCATGTGCCCAAGGCAGTGCAGACACTGCCAGGTGGTTATACAGGGAGTGAGCTATGCCAGGTGCACCCAGTCCTGAATTGCTGCGAATCTGTGTTGTGGGAGCAAGGCTATCGTAGTTATGCAGTCCAGGAGTGTCCCTATGAAGTCTAGTGTCTCTGTTGGGAGCAAAACACACTTTGCCAGGTTTATGCATAGTCTGATTCTATTGAATAATGTCCTGGTAATCATCACTGCCTGCTGCATATGGTAAGGCGAGAGGCCCCTTATAAAGGCAATCATCGAGGTAGGGAAAAATGGTAATGCATCTTGTTCTGAGGTGAGCGGCAACCACTGCTAGAACCTTTGAGAATACGCTTGGGGCAGTCGACAGACCGAATGGTAGGACTGTGTACTGGAAATGGTGGTTTGCCACTATGAATCGGAGGAAGCATCTGTGTGACGGATGTATTGCGATGTGGAAGTAGGCATCCTGAAGGTCAAGGGTTGACAGCCAATTTCCTTTCTCGAGGGTGGGTATGACTGTGGAAAGGGTTACCATTTTGAAGCACTGGTAACAGACATAGCGATTGAGTTTCCTGAGATCTAGCATACGTCTCCACCCCCTGAATTCTTGGTTGTAAGGAAACAGTGTGAATAAAAACCTCTTCCTCTGTGCTCGAGTGGCACCTCTTTTATGGTCCCCAATTGTAGGTGACAGTTGGAGCTAGGATACTCGTCTCATCATTACTGCGGATGCCAGAGATCTTGAAGCTGTATCTGCAGAATCAAGAGCGGGCAGAAGTGCGGTTCTGGAGATCAAGGAACCTGGAGCCCCCTCCCTGAGCCAGCATCTTCTTCTCTACTTCCTCCTGCACCCAAAGTCCCTCCCAGAGCTTACACCTCATTCCCCTTCCCAGTGCTTTTTTTGTGATGGTATGCCCCATGGTATGCCAGGATGGTGTACTGGCACCTATTTCCCCCCGGCGCAGCTTTTTTTTTTTTGGCTCAACAGAAGTAACTGGGGAGGAAGGGGGCCAAGAACCTGGAATTGAGGAGGGGACAGAGAAACTTGGAGGGGCAAGGAGAGGCTCAGGGCTGGGGCTGAGTGTGGCATGTGGCTCAGATGCTTCCTCCACCTCATGTGTGGGGACCTCTGCAACTTCGGGGGTGGTAGGTTTCAGGGAAGATAGGTGATAGGCCTGGGGGGGGAGCTGGAGCAGAGTCAGGCATGGGAGGGGGAGCGGGGACCAAGGCAGGGCCTGGGGCAGGGTAGGTCAGGAGCTCCCGGACAGCCACACATATTGCATCCCTGCTGCAGCAGCTCAGTTCACATCTGTGCCTGCCACCGTGCATCATCCCAGACTTTCTGGGCCAGCATCTGCTGCATATCCCACAGGATGGAGACATGCTGCCTCATAAGGTCCTCCTGGACCCTGTGGCGCCTGCGGCTCTCCTGGGATCAGGCAGCTGGCTCAGCTGGTGTTGATCACCCCTCATCACGACTGGTCTGGCTGTAGAGAATAAAGAGAGATGGCCAGTCATCCGTGGAGACATGGTCCCTGAAGCCTTGCCCTCATCTGTGAGCTAAGAGCAACAGTTCTAGGGACAGAGGAAGGTGATGTCCCAGGAACAAGGCCATGTGTGGCCTGGACAGTGGGGCGTGCTTTACAGGGGCCCACAGATCCCCAGGGGGACCAAACTTCTGCCCCTCCCCTCCCAAGGTCAAGCAGGCAAGGGAAATGGCTGGCAGCACTGGGATCCAATGGCCAGAAGAGGGGCCTCAAGTTGCCTGGGCTTCCATTGGGGCTGCACACACACCTGTACCTGACAGCGCTGTCTCCGGGAGTGGGTGCTGCCTTGAACGTGCAGGCATGCCCATGTGCGGCACTCCAGAGTCCGTGTGCATTCATGTGTGTGTCCTTGTCCCCAGCCTACTTCCAGCAGTGGCTCAAGGAGGGAGGGTTCCCCTCCGGGGTCAGAAGTGTGGGCAGCCTCCCTAGAGCCTGAGAGCAGGAACCCAGGGGTGCTCCAGTGCTGCCTCCTGGGACTGTGTGGCGCAGACTGATGCTGCATGTGCACGGATTGCAGCGCAATGGCCAGGGCAAGAAGGCTGAGTGATGATCGCACCACATCCCCTCAGCACCCGTCATCCCCAACTTCTATGTGTGAAAAATTAAGAGCACTCACCTGATGATTCCCTCCCCGACCTTGGAGGATGCCTGGGACACATACAGGCCATGGAGTACCAGCTCCAGGGTGATGATGGTCACCATGCTCACCATTTCCTCTTCCTCCTCCTGGGCTGGGACCCCCGCCAGGATGGCAATGATGGGCGTCTCCAGCCTTGAATCTACCACCAGGGGCGAGAAAGGGGCTGCATCACCCCCCAGGATAAGGTTCAGGTCAAGAAAATAGGGGCAGGAATAGGGTCCTGCCTGGGAGCATGAGCTGCACTCCTTCACCCTTGCATAGGCCTACTGGAGCTACTTAACTTTGCTCCGGACCTGCTCCAGGGTCCTGGTGTGGCCCTTTGTGGCAGGCTCTCGGCCATACGGCCATAGATACTGGCTTTGCACCATCTGGAGCCGAGATCCTGGAGGTTCTCCTCGTCGCCCCACACCTCAAGGAGGGCTAGGATCTCTGCCCCAGACTGCGCATGCCTCTTATGGCCCTTGGCAGGTTCTGGGGAGCCCTATGCATGCTCCCTGAGATGGGCAGGGGACTCTTGGGGGGCTCGTGGCTGGGACATGGTGCCCAGACATCAGGCACCATGAGCTGTGCTGTGGCTGGATGCTCTGAGAGCCGGCTTCCTGCCACAAGCCCTGTCCCCTGTGTCTGCTGCTTTAAGAGCTCCATAGGAACAGGAAAGAGAGTTGCGATGAGTGTGGCCAGAAGGGCACCTGTGGGATTTCCTGGAGACCTCTTTTTTTGACAAAACTCCCTGTTCCACATCCACACACATCCTCTTCCAAAAAAGCTTTTTTCGGAAAAGGCCTTATTCCTCGTGGATGGAGGTTTACCACCGTCAGAAAAAGCCATCTCTTACTTTGACTTTCTTTCGAAACACCACAATTGCAACACAGACGCTAGTATTGTTTTTCTGGAATAACGAAAAAGGTTCAGTGTAGATGCACCATACATGTGTGGAGTAAAGTCCTGTTCTCCCAAACCACAGAGGTTTTACTAAAGGATTATTGTTTCTCAACCTGCCCCAGTTATATCATCTATACTTTAATATTAGAATTGTAAATGGATATTAGTCATCCTGTAATATACAGATTTAGAGACTACTACTAATAGAATGATAAGAAAATTGAACAGTGTTACAAGACATTCAAATTATGCAAATAAATGCGCACACAATTTTTATATTTCACTTATTACTCTTTATATTAAAGACAGAGCCTGTAAGGTCCAATCAGGATCAGAGTGTTATGTTGCTAGGAGATAGGTTTGTGGACATGGTTAGAACAACAAGCAAGGATGACAAATTTGGCAGCAATGATTTGAATGGACATGAGGGAGATGAAAAGGATATCAAAAAGATCCATGAGTATGCAGTAGTCAAGATGGGAGATGGGGATGGCCTGTACATTCTTTTGATAGTGTGACAATGAGAAGAGGCAGCAGTGGTCTTAAGGATGTTATGAAGAAAGAAGCAGCAAGATTTGGGCACCTCCTGGATATGCAGATCTGAAGTGTGTGGAGTCCAACATGACACCCAGATTATGGCCAAGAGGAGGCTGTGACAGAAGACGACAGTGGCCTTGTCAACCATGACAGAGAAAAAGGGAGATTAGGAGGGGAGACAAGGAGTAAAGATTTTAAAATGCTAAATTCTTTCTATTTTACTTTAAACAAAAAGGCTAAAGTGATAAGTCATCTGTTGGGACTACAGTATGGATGACATGCATGTATATTAGGCTGTGTCTAGATTACATCCCTCTGTTGAAAGAGGGTTGTAAGTTAGGCACTTCAAAATTGCAAATGAAGCTGGGATTTGAATTTCCCGTGCTTCATTTGCATAATCACGTAATGGCACTCTTTCGAAAAAGTGCTATTTCAAAAGTAAAACCACGGTCTAGATGCAGTTCTTTAGAAAAGGGAAGGCTTTTTTCGAAAGATCCTGTAAACCACAAGCCATTGATGAGGCCTGTACAAGAGAGTCAAATGGTCAGACAGCTGAGGAGCTGGCACTGTCACTAATTCGTAACAAGTATGGGTACACCCCATATCCAGGAGGATATCCTCTGGGCAGTAACAGGCAGCCCCTTCATCCTTTCTGTTATCGAAACTAAGAATTGACTTCATTTCCTGAATGGCTTAGTATGTTCCAGGTAAAAAGCTAAGGCACACTTGACATCCAGGGAATGTAAGGACCTGTCTTAGGGGTAAGGTGGGGCTTACAGTGAAACATGGGAAGGAACATAAGAACATAAGAACAGCCGTACTGGGTCAGACCAAAGGTCCATCTAGCCCAATAGCCTGTCTGCCGACAGTTGCCAGCACCAGATGCCCCAGAGAGGGTGGACCGAAGACAATGATAAAGTGATTTGTCTCCTGCCTCTGACAAACAGAGGCCAAGGACACCATTTCTATCCCCTGACTAATAGCCTTTTATGGAGCTAACCTCCATGAAATTATCTAGCTTCTCTTTAAACTCTGTTATAGTCCTAGCCTTCACAGCCTCCTCTGGCAAGGAGTTCCACAGGTTGACTACGCGCTGTGTGAAGAAGAACTTTCTTTTATTAGCTTTAAACCTGCTACCCATTAACTTCATTTGGTGTCCTCTAGTTCTTCTATTATGGGAACTAATAAATAACTTTTCTTTATTCACTCTCGCCACACCACTCATGATTTTATATACCTCTATCATATCCCCCCTCAGTCTCCTCTTTTCTAAACTGAAAAGTCCCAGTCGCTTTAACCTCTCCTCATATGGGACCAGTTCCAAACCCCTAATCATTTTAGTTGCCCTTTTCTGAACCCTTTCCAAGGCCAAAATATCTTTTTTGAGGTGAGGAGACCACATCTGTACACAGTATTCAAGATGTGGGCGTACCATAGCTTTATATAGGGGCAGTAAGATATTCTGTGTCTTATTTTCTATCCCTTTCTTAATAATTCCTAGCATCCTATTTGCCTTTTTGACTGCTGCTGCACACTGTGTGGAAGTCTTCAGGGAACTATCCACGATAACTCCAAGATCTCTTTCCTGATTTGTCATAGCCAAATTAGACCCCATCATACTGTACGTATAGTTGGGGTTATTTTTCCTAACGTGCATTACTTTACACTTATCCAGACTAAATTTCATTTGCCATCTTGTTGCCCAATCACTCAGCTTGGTGAGATCTTTTTGGAGTCCCTCAGTCTGCTTCTGTCTTGACTATCCTAAACAGTTTGGTATCATCCGCAAACTTTACCACCTCACTACCCACCCCTTTCTCCAGATCATCCACGAACAAGTTGAACAGGACTGGTCCCAAGACTGACCCCCGGGGGACACCACTAGTCACCCCACTCCATTCTGAAAATCCACCACCCATTCCTACCCTTTGTTTCCTGTCCCCCAACCAGTCCTCAATCCATGAAAGGATCCTCCCCCTCATCCCACGACAGTGTAATTCACACAAGAGCCTTTGGTGAGGGACCCCACCAGAGGCTCTCTGAAAATCCAAGCACACCACATCCACTGGATCCCCCCTGTCCGCATGCTTGTCAACCCCCTCAAAGAACTCGAATAGATCAGCAAGATATGACCTCCCCCTACAGAAACCATGCCGACCTTTGCCCAACAAATTATGTTTTTCTATGTGCCCCACAACTCTGCTCCTTACCATTGTCTTGACTAATTTGCCCGGCACTGAAGCCAGACTTACCGGTCCGTAACCTCCAGGATCACCTCCAGAGCCCTCTCCAAACACTGGCGTCACGTTAGCCACTCTCCAGCCATTAGGCACAGAAGCTAACCCAAAGGATAGGCTACAAACCACAGACAATAGTTCAGCAATTTCCCATCTGAGTTCCCCCAGAACCCTGGATGAACGCCATCCAGTCCTGGAGACCCGTTGACATCAAGTTTCTCCATTTGTTCCAAAACCTCCTCCAATGACACCTCAATCCGGGAAAGCCGCTCAGATTTATCACCCACAAAGGATGGTGCAGATCTGAGAATCTGTCTTGTGACAGAAAAATGTCCTGACACATGAAATTGGGAAACCACTTCCAGGAGGTTCAACTGAACCTTATCTTTAAAGAAAACAGCATAAGGAGGTTCTGACATTAACACTTTTAGTTCGGAAACCTGTCTGGCCGAAGTAATGGCCACCAAAAATTCAACTTTCATTGACAAATACAATTTGTCAAAGAACAAGTAGCTAATGACACAAACGGAGGAGCCATTAACTTTGACAAAACCAGGTTTAAATTCCATGAGGGTACCAGGTCCTTCACGTGAGGGTACAATCTATTCAAACTCTTAAGAAACTGGGTCACCAAGCGATGCATAAATACGGAATGTCCCCTTAAACCAGGATGGAATGCCAATATTGCAGCCAGGTGCACCTTAGTGGACGAGGTGGCCAACCTTTGTTGTTTCAATCCCACCAGGTACTTCAAAATAAATGGAACTGAGGCCTCCAACAACTGGATGCCCCTCTGTCAGGCCTACAACAGCAAACCTCTTCCACTTAGAAGCGTACGTAGCCCATGTGAAAGCTTCCTACTACCTAACCACCACCACCTTGACTCCCTCTGAATATTGCTGCTCCAGCACACTCAACCATGAAGCTTCCAGGCCATTAGGTGGGAAGCCTGGATGCTGGGGTGCAGCAACATGCTGCAGTCCTGGGACAACAAGTCCTGGAACAAGGGGAGGAGGATTGAGGTGCTACAGAGAGCTAATGGTGCCTTGTGTACCAATGTTGACTGGGCCAGGCTGGTGCTATCAAAATGAGGTTTGCAGCGTTCTTGCAGACCTTGGTCAGCACCTTAGGAATCAAAGGAAAAAGAAGAAACTCATACAGGACGCCTTTCCCCCAGTGAATTTGGAAGGCAAATTCCAAGGAACCCTTGCTGTTGCCCAGGTAGGAACAGAAGGCCCAGCACTTCCTGTTTCCCCTTTCAGCAAAGTGGTCCAGACAGAGATGACCCCATATCTGGAAAAGGCTCTGGGCAACCTCCCACTTTAGGGACCACTCGTGCATTTGAAACAAGCAGCTGAGGTTGTCCGCCAGCAAGTTCTGAGACCCCGGCAGATATGAGGCCAATAGGTGCATCCTGTTGGGCAGACAACTCCCACAGCAACATCTTACATAGAGGAATAGAGTGAGCGCAACCCTGTCTGTTGATATAAAACATCGCTGTGGTGAACCAAGATGCACCTCCCCCTTACTTCACCCAAAAAGGCCAGACAGCCAACTGGATGGCCTTCCATTCTGCTCAAGACCAGACACCCTGAGTCTTAAGGCCGCTTAGATGTGTGCCCCATCCCAAGTCCAAGGCATCTGTAACCAAAGACAGAGGGGGCCGAAGGGTGTGAAACGGGACTCCTTGGCACATGTGGAGAGGGTCCAGCCAGCAACAAAAAACTTTTATCATCGACGACAGAACAGTTAACACCCTGTCCAGCTGGCGGTGAAACGGCTTGTATACACTGGCCAACCACATATGTAAGGCTGAAGTCTGGCGAAGGGGACGACATGGGTGCAAGAAGCCTTCAGCTGTGGGGGCACATGGCAAGTCCTGGCTGTTGTAACAGTGTGAGACCCCAATCAGTCTGTACATGCTCTTAAAACGGGGCTGGGGGAGGAATGCTCTGGCTGCCAGGGAATCCAAATGTGCCACTGCCAACACTATGAGTTGCATGGGTGACAAGGTTGACTTCTGAAGCTTTAGCACGAGACCCAACCAGCTGAACGTGGCCATGGTAAGCTTTACGTGAGCCCTGGCCACCGCTTCGGAGTGGCCCTTGACCAAAAATTAGTCACCCAGGTAGGTGAAGACCTGAACCCCTCTGCAATGCAGGGACGCTGCCACCACTGCCACACTATTGGTAAAATCCCTTGGCACTGCAGAGAGGCAGAAACTGATGGTAGGAACCTCCCACTGTGAAACAAGAGAACTTTCATGTGGCCATAGTTCTGGTTCACAGAAAGCATGCACCCTTCAGATCGAGGGCAGCATACCAGTCTCCCAGATCCAGTGAAGGAATAATTGAAGCCAAGGACACCATATGGAATTTTAATTTCTTGAGTTATTTGTTTAGACTGCATAGGTCCAGAATGGGAGGCAGGCCACCCTTGGCTTTCGGGATAAGGAAATAGAACCTCTTACCCCGAACCGTAGAGAGACCTTCTCTTCTGCACCTACCGTGAGGAACATCTGCAGCTCCTAACGCAGGAGCTACTCATGGGAGGGGTCCCTGAAAAAAGGTGGGGCAGGGAAATGGGAAAGTGAGGTACATAGAAACTGAATGGAATATCCCATCTTTACGTGCCTAGAACCCACTTGTCGGGCGTGACTCAAGTTTAGGCATGACAAAAATGGGACAAGCAGTCCCTAAACATAGGGGTAGGATCTGAGGGGGAACACTGCCCTCAGGTGCACCTTCAAAAGTATTGCAATATTTTTTTTTAAATGTATATATGTATACCACACAGAGCATTTTAGTAAACATAAACTTTGACAAAATGTAAATTGTATCTTCTAAGATTGCATGAACTGTACACACTCAGGGCACAAATCAAGGTTCTTACAGATACTCTGATTTAAATACAGGTTCTGCCTCCATTCCTACATCCCTCACCTCCAATGTATGTTTTACTTGAGATAGTGAAGCCAAAAATTCAGCTTAATGTTTTATGAATTTAACTATGGTACATAAAGGAAAACACAATTTCAGTATGAGTAAACCCAAAACGAATAACTAGGGCCCTGTCAAATTCATAGCCATGAAAAAATGCATCACAGACCATGAAATCTGGTACACTGTCGGTCTTCTGTATATTAAACATCGTACTACACAGATTTCAACGGGGAGACCAGCGTTTGTCAAACTGGGGGTTCTTACCCAAAAAGGGTTGCATGGTAGTCTCAAGGTTACTGGGAGGAGGTGCACACTATTGACATCCTTATTTCTGCACTGCCTTGAGAGCTGGGTGACCAGAGAGCAGTGGCTGTTAGCCAGGCACCCAGCTCTGAAGGGAGAAACTCACAAGCAGCAACAGTGAAGTACGGGTGCTACCATGCTATTCTTAATTCTGTACTGCTGCTGACAGCATCGCTGTCCAGGAATTGGGCTCCTGGACAGCAACTCCAGCTGTGAAGACCTTGGCACCACCAGCAGCAGGGCAGAAATAAATGCAGCAATAATGTGACCTCCCTACAATAACCTTGCACTCCCCAAAAATATTTTGGATCAGGATCCTTACAGTTACTATGAAATACTATGAAATTTCAAATTTAAACACCTGAAATAATGAAATTTCAATTTTTAAAAATCCTATGATCATAAAATTGACCTAAATGGATTGAGAATTTGATGGGGGCTACCAATAAATATTCATCAAATACAGATAAGAAATGAGGAAAAAAAAGCAAAGTGCATCATAAGACAACAATAATAAAGCTTTAGAAGTGGGGGGAGAGGGGAAGATTGGTGCTATGCATAACAGACTAAAATAAAACATTCCAGTGGTCTTTTTGATTTTGTTTTAACATAAGATATTCATTTCCATCTACAAGAAAAGTTACTTTCATTTTACAAAAAATAATATTCTACTTCATTAAGAGCACAAAAGTACAGGGGGTAAGCATTCATTTAAGAGATAGCTGAATTTTTAATAAACAAGGCCACATTTACAAAAAACAAAAAGCCACTGTTTTTGAAGCCCCAAAATCAAAAGTTTCCTATTTCATAACATACATGTATAAGCAGGTCACCACTGTAAGAGTTCAAGTAGGATTTCTCTCTCCTCGAACTTTCCCGCATGGGCATGCCGTGCAAGTCACAGTGTCGCATACAAAATTTGTAAGCGGATAATTACAAATGAGACTTGCTATCTGAAATTTGGCAATTTCTTTATGATTTTTTTCTATATCAAATAGTTTGTATACATCTGCAAATATTCATTTTATTTTCAAAAACGTACAAGTTATATATTTATCTTGTATCTGTTCTTAGAGCAGGCGATTTAACTAATCAACCAGTTGGCAATTTTGAATGTTGTAAATTAACACAATCTGAAGTTCATTTTCATTAAATGTTAGCATTTGAGATTAAAATTCATTGTGTGCAAGTTTTCATATCCAGTAAAACCTGACTACTCAAATGTACGTACATGTTTTGCTCTTCACTCAGATCCAATACTTACCCATCTCTGTATCCAATGATCTCAAAGCACTTTAAAGTGATATTGGTAAGTGCTAAATATTACTAATATCATCCTAAAATAATTTTGTTCAAACACTACTATTGTTATATTATAAACCCTATGTACAATGGAAAATGTCATAGGTACTCCTCTACTGACCAAGTAACTTATGCCATAGGAATATAAAACACTGAACAGGAAACTAAGTTTTGATTTGCAGAGTTTGATAAATCATCCTTAATTTGAGTGTAAACAGGGGAAGAAGCAGCTGTGAGAACTGTGTACAATCTCACAACAAATCTGCACAGCTGCAATGGGATGAGGGGGGAAAAGTGGAACAACCACTTGAGCTGTGTTTAGGGACACCAGCAACAAGAAGCATATCTTACCTTAGCTGAATCCCTTTTGCCTCCAAAAGGAGTATTCATGTGTAGAGGGGGGTTGCTGTATTTAACTTTATAAAGTCAACATTATATTGCAAATTCGTTCCCATTATGAGATTGATGTCCCATACTTAAACATGCACTGACCAGCACATTCATGGAAGGGGTAAAATTCAGTTTCTTATGTGTATAGTTTTAGTAAACACTATCCATTTTCCTCCCCCTTTTGAATATTTTTCAAAGGAAATATTTGAACCCATGAAGAAATGTGCACAATATTTTTTTGGTAACATATGCTATGGGCTAGTCTATAATAGAGAAATTTCATCAATGTTTCTTAGATACTATTATGTCTTGTCTTAGGGCTGTTATTTTCTATACATTTTGACAGTGCCTATCACAATGGGCCCTTCACTTTTTTATCCTCTAGAAGTCTCGGAAATAAATTTAAAAGCCTTTTTAAACTGGTTCAAGAGGAAGTGGAGAGTGTATCAGACAGCCCAGATTGTAGGGGGGGGCTGAGATCAGTTTACATGCTGTGGTGGGCTATAATAGCTGCCAGTTCATGATGGTCTCCTTAAGTGAGAGACACTACCTTTGGTTAATTTACAGAACTTCTTGCATGTGCTGAAGTTGCTAACTGTCAAGAGCCCATTCATAAAAGAGCATAAAGAGGCCTTCTACTGATCTGACACTGGCTACAGCAGAATTCTGGATGGGGCTCTGAGCTGCGGTCAGGCTTACGAATAAGGCAGGTACAGCAAATAACATGATGTTCTACGTGTAAGCACTGAGAAAAGTGTTGAGAAGTCACTGATAGCTGGTTGAGACTGAGTTGGGCTTTCTCTCTCTTTTTGCTGCTACTTTTACAATACATTAAAGGTTTAAAGTCTCAGGGAGTAGCCGTGTTAGTCTGTAATTTTAAAACACAATGAGCAGTCCTGTGGCACCTGAGAGACCAACAAATGTATTAGGTCATGAAGTGAGTTTAACCCACGAAAGCTCAGGGTCTAATACATTTGTTAGTCTCTGAGGGCACGTCTACACAGCAGGGCTAAAGCTGAAATACGCTATGCAACTTGAGCTACGTCAATTGCATAGCTTAAGTCGAAATAGCTCATTTCAGCTTTTGGAGCTGTCTACACAGCAGGAAGTCCGAGAAAGAGCACTCTTCCTCTGAGTTCCTCACTCCTCGTAAAATGAGGGTTACAGGAGGTGGAGTAAGAAGTACTCCAGCTCGACAAAGTCGAAATAACTGCTTGTAGTGTGGATGCAGACTATGTTATTTCAGAATGTCAGCTGAAGTCGAAATAGCTTAACCTGACTTTTGGTGCTGTCCACACTGCAGGAAGTCGAAGGAAGAACACTCTACCTTCAACTTCTCTTACTCCTCATGGATGCGGGACTGTCAGCAATGCCCCTCTCAGTTTGAATTCACTGTCTTAACTAGACCCGCTAATCCAAACCCTGGAAGATTGACAGCAGTAGCTTCGATCATTCTCTGTAGTGTAGATGTACCCTAAGGTGCCATGGGACTGTTCATTGTTACTAAAGATTTAATATATTTGTGACCAAAAAACAAAACAAAACAAAATCCTGAAAATTAATTCTTATCTCAGTTGATATTTGCCAGTTATTCACAAATTTCACTTGTATTGCTTTCAGCTAAATCAATTAAAGTAAAGTTTAAACTTTAAGCAAAGTTTAACCCAGTTTCAATGTCTAAATTATGGGTTTTGTAAATATATTGCTTTTTAGTCTCTAGTTCAATGGAACAACTTTTCTAAAATAGATCAGCACTTAAAGGTGACCTCCAATGGTGAAAACCTAACCAAACGTAGAATAGTTTTAAAAAAAAATCTGAATACTGGAGCATAAGAAGTTTTTGGCACAATGAAACGTTTGTAGATAATATTTTGGCTCTCCCTAATTCCCAATGAAGACCGTGCTACTTGAAACATATTATAATTGAATTAATGCATTTAAAATATATATTATTTGCCCAGAACCACTTGCTGCAGCCTGGTATGCTACTTTCAAAATTAGTTTATATAAAATTTAAAATCAAGATCAGGTTAAACTTAGCTATTCATGTGCTAAACTAAACGTCTCAAGCCATTCTGAAATCAACTAATTAGCTTCATTAAGCACTTCTAATTATGGAACTGTTACAATAAATATTTTTCTGAATAAGCATTCTATAGATTTGGTAAGGATAATAACCAGATTCGCCATGAAACAAAAATAGTTTGACAAAAAAAAAAAATATATCTAACACTGCCACCTCATACTATTCAATAAAAGCTGCAGAGTGTTTGCATGTGTTTGTGTAAGTAAAATCTTGCCATTTATATCCAATAGTGTGAAGATAACTCTACGTCAAAGCTCTGAGAAGGATACTTGAGAACAGTTATCACTCCTATGACCTTGACACTGAAGTTGGTCTAACAACTTCCATACAATTTAGTGACGTGTGAAAACAGATAATGGTGTAATACATAGAAATGGCAGCATTTAAAATTCATAGTACCACAAGGCCATTACTTTTCCCACTAGGCCACTTGAACTTTAATAATGTCTGACCTGGTTGGCCAATAAGTCCTAGCTGAAGACAGAGGAAAATTACCAGTATTAGATACTGTTTGAATGATTTTTCACTTAGAAAGATTTTAGAAATTCCTTTAAAAACAGGGTACCAATTTTTCCCCAAGACAGCTCATTTTTTCAGTGTCATCTTTAATGGATAATACATTTTAAGGCAACTCCAGTCTGAACAGTTTGTATCAAATACACAAGAAAATAAAATTCAGATCTAAACAACATGTTAGAGTAAATACACATTATCAGTAGAGTCAGTGAACATGTAATGTAACTAGTCCTCCTGAGTTATATTCCCTCTCCTTTCATATCACCTTCCAAGAAATGGTGAGTAGGACTACCATTCACCAGTCACAATAATAAAAATGAAACTTAAAAACATACAGAAATGTAAAGCTAGTAGAGGTATTTTGTGATCTCAAAAAAAAAAGGGGGGGGGGGCAGGGAGGAAAAAGTCAAGTAATCAGGAATAGAGATGTTAAATTTAATCAACTAATCGACTAGTTGATGGATTTTCTGTTGATTAGTCAATAAGCAGGGGAGCTGCAGTGGGATAAACTAACTGTGACTCTGCCTTTTAAATGGCTCTTAATACATTTAAAAGGCTAAAGTGCAGCAGGAGGGACCCGGCATGAACTGAGAATCAGCTGTCCTGGCTCGCACCACATCCCCCTCGCTGCGCACTAGCCCTTTAAATGTAAAAGGGCTCTTAATACATTTGAAAAACAGAGGCACAGCTTCTGGGACTGGGCGCGAGCCAGGAATCAGCTGATTCCCAGCTTGTGCCCAGTCCCCTCTACCCCCTTGCCCCCGCAGAGCTGGTGCTGGGAGGAACCAACTCTTAAGCTGGCTCCACCCTTCACCGGCTCCTGCTCCCCCCCTCCTTGCTGCCTCTGATAGAGGCAGCAAGGGGGGGGGGAAGCAACTAGTCGAGGGACTAGTTGACTATCCGATAAGCTTTTGCTTATCAGACAGTCGACTAGTTGCTTACATCCCTAATCAGGAGAAGATAATTTTGTATGCAGGTTTGTGCACACACACGTGTGTGGATAACAGAGTACTATTTCACAGAACACAGTAAGAAGCTAAATGAAAAGAATAAATACAGATTAAAAAGTACAATTAAAAATTGCAATTGCCAAATCAAACAAAAAAGACATACCAAGAGAATGTATTGTGTATACTTCTTCAGTGAACTAACTTGCTCACTTATTTTTACTAATCAACACCAAAATAGAAATATCATTTTGGTAGGCCTTATAAAAGTTGTATGGGAGGGCATTTATTCCATATTTACTTAGAACAGGGAAATCATGAAGTGGGCTTTTTTTTTTTTTGGCAATACTTGCTCTCCTATGAAATTTTAAAGTAAAACTTCTTGTGTTAAAACATAGGAAATGTAAAATTAAATTATATGAATTAAAAAAATTAGGGAAATATAGAACAATCCAGGTGAAAGAAACATGTGCAGTTAATATAAAAACTATGTTAAAGCACACACACAAGCAAAACTTAACCTGCCCACTGTGATTCTCTTTCACCTGTTTCCTTTCAGCTACTCCCCTCCTTACCAAGTCCCATCATAAAATTGGGAAGCGAAGGGGGGGGGGGGAGGAAATCACAGAACTAATATGAAATTAGTAAATCATCGTATAGCTCACTCTGTTCAAAAGGTTTATCCCTTCTCCTCAGCCTTTTGTATACATTATCTATTTCGACTATAAATTCTTTGGCACAAGGACGGTCTCTTACAATGTATGTATACACAGTACCTTATACAATGGGATTCTGATCTTGGTTGTGGTCTCTAGGCACCACCATAGTAGAAATAATATCTAATGTTCTAATATAGAGTAGGCACATACGCTTGTGTATGGCAGCACAATGGAGGGAGACAAGAGAATACATAGGGATGCTCATATGCTTGTGTGTTTAAATGTGACACTGGCAATAGGGATGTCAACATATAGTCAACTATACAGTTAGCCAATAAGCCTAGGCTTATCGGTTAATCTTGTCGACTACACGCATTCCCCCACTGCTGCCTCTGTATCAGAGTCAGTAAGGGTAGGGTGAGAAGGAGCCAGTGATGGGGGGAGCCAGCTTAAAAGCTAGTTCTCCTCAGCACCACCTCCGCAGTGCCACCTCCGCCCTCCCTCCCCCCCAGCGCTGCTGCCTCTATCAGAGGCAGCAGCAGGGTAGGGGAGGAGGAGCAGAGCTCAGATCCCCCCACAGACAGGGGCTGCTTCCACCCCACAGTGCTGCCTCTGCAGGCAGCTGATCCATGAGGGGGGCTAGTTTTTAAACTGGCTCCCCTTGCCACCCCATGCTGCTGCCTCTGATACAGAGGCAGCAACACAGGGTGGCAGGGGGCTCCCCCAAAATGGGGCTGGGAGCACACTGGCTGCCCGCCCCACCTCTGGGGACTACTGAATAGTTGTGTAACCCCTAAGATTTAATGCAGTTAAATGACTATTCAATTACACAATATCCAACACCCCTAATTGGCAAAGGTTTTCCAAATTTCACATTTCTCTGTCTGAGAGAGACACTTGTACATACGTGCGCAGTATTTGGAACCCAGCTTTGGGCTGCTCCATAATACCACCTCTCCCAGAAATGACAGCAGAGTATTGAAGGACAAAGATGACACAGATCATAAAGTTTTTTTTATAAAGCTGGATACACAGTTATACCCTAATTTGTAAAATGAGGGTAATGGAGATAAACAGTTTTCTGACTTGCCTAAAGGCACAAAGCAAATCAGAGGCAGAGCTGGGCATAGAATCCAGGTCACTTTATACCCAACCCCAACTTCTATATCTTCCTTCTATGCTTGAAGGAAGACATGAAATTGATTGAAATGCAAAAAGTCATTGTCCAGACTCTATATATGACAGAAATAAGTAAACAGAGTAAGTGAATTTCTTTATATAAGTTTTAATCTTGATGTAATCAACTGTGGGTGTGGCTCCAAAAGTGCATGATCAACTGAGGCAGATTATTCCTATCTATTGCATCAACATTTGTATTTCTATCCTAACTCCATCAGCTCTTACTTGTAGTATTTCCTTCTAGAGATTTCTTTTAAAATGGTAGTGAAATAAAAAAAGGCAGTGAAGAGAGGACATTATATATCAGTTCTGTGAGCCTTTAACACCTAACTCATCAGTTCAAATCTGGCCTGAACTGGCAATGAGCAAAAGTCACTGCCATCTGATGTTGGTAATTCAGAGGTCTGTCTGAACAGAGTTTGATTTCATCTTATTTTACAGCATAAAAACTATAATTACAATAAACATTAAGTAGCAGTTAAGGCAGAGTAGCCTAAAGACTTAATGTTCAGAGTGAATGGATTAACCTTCTTATCCTTACTGGGACTGGCTCGCTCTCAGCAACTCTGTGCTGGCCTGGATGAGCCGAGTCAGGTTTGTGGGGCTCGGGCTCCAGAACTATAAAATTGCAGTGTAGAGATTTGTACTTGGACTGGAATCTGGACCCTGAAATCGTGTGAGATAGGTCTCAAAACCTCAGCTCCAGCCCAAGCATGTACCCAGGAATTTTATAGTCCTGCAACCCATTCTCCCTTAGCTTGAGTCAGCTGACCCAGGCTCAGACACTCAATGCCCTGCTGATGTTTTTTAAATGAAGCATATACATCCCCTAGGTGACCACTCTTCAGGTCAGAGTTGAGGCCTATAAATTACAGTAATTAGATCACATTATATTCAGAGTGCTACTGCAAGAATCTTTCGTCAGATTCTTCCCATGTTTTTGTTTATTAATATCTATTCAAAGGATGTTAAAATGCGGTTAATTGACTAGCCGATGGAATTTCCGTTGACTAGTCAATAGGCACTTTCACATTCCTCCTTTGAAAGGTACAAGCCCCTCTGCTGGGGGTTCTTGTACATTTCAAAGGAGGAATGCAGAACTCTGCATACAGCCTGGGGCCAGCGGGAAGTCCCGCTGACTCCGGGCTGCACGCGGTATGCACACAGAGTCCCCAGCTGACCCCAGACTCCCCGTGGCATTTCCCCAGAACCTGGGGTCAGTTGGGGAGTCCCTAGCTGATCCCAGATCCCAAGGAAATGTTGCGGGGAGACCAGGATCAGCTGGGGAGTCCAGGACTGCCCCTTTGAATCGCACAGAGGTGGCATTTTAAAGGGGTAGTCCACCGCACAGCTGATCTGTGGATCAGCTGTGCAGCAGCTGCTTTGGGGTGTTAGAGGCAGAAAAGTGGGGGAAGGGGTACTTCAATCTCACAGATGCAGCGGGGGGGGGGGGGGGGGGAAGGATATTGACTAGTCAAAAGACTATCCAATAAGCAAGTGCTTATCAGATAGTCGACTAGTCTTTAATATCCCTAATCTGTTCAGCCAATTACATAGTTTCCTCAAGAGCAGATTTTCAGATCACAATATCTCAGCTTGATGAGTACTATAAGAGATCTGCCATAATATATGGACTTAATTTGATTCACGCAAACTGAAAAAACTGACTTTATTCGATAGTCTCCCTTTTTCCCCTCAAAAACTAATGTAATGTATTATTTCCCCTCCTTTTTAAAGCCCTGTACAATCCTTAAACAATAAATGCACCAGTGCCATTTCAGAAGCATATTTTTCCTTTCATACTTATTAACTTCAACACAAAAGATAATCAGACCTTGAATTTATATTTAAAAATTCAAAAAAAATGCTTTCCCCTACATAAAACCATGTGCACCAATTAAAAATTGTTGAAAACTACCCCAAACATACTATTTACTGTAAGTATACAATCACATTTAGAAGAGTACTAAATTTAAATATAATTTATATTTATAAGCTATGAATTCTAAAAACAGGTGGCTTTCATTACATAAATTACTATTGAAGTCATTGGCTTCATGCTGCTACTTTATTTAACATTTGCATGTGTCACATGTCAATTGCACAGTGTTGCATAACTATCACCAGGATACAAATGAACACCTTAAAAGTCAAAGTTTTTAATGACACCATTATAAGCAATTAATTAAAACAATTGAGGTTTTACTAATTGTTTATATGAAAGATTATAATCTTCAGCATATAATTAAAATAATATGTAGTTCTAACCAAGAAGTTATTTTTCCCCATTGCTATGAACAAATAGAACTTAAAAATTGTATCTGTTTTGTAAAGTTAAAGATTTTAAGGAAGAAAACCATGTTTGCAGCTGGAAAAGTTTAGGACCACAAACCTAACAATGTATTAAATTTCATTTATTTATACCTCTTCCTTGCAAATGCTAAAGAGGTGTAATACTCTGCTACTTTATTTTTGTTACACCTTTTTAGTGTATTACCTTACATATGTACGAAGAACATAGACTTTAGAAAATGTGTTTCCACCTCCGTAAGCAGCGATAAGACAAACTGAATCCCACAGTTCCTTCCCACTAAAAATATGGTGGTGAATGTGAAGAATGAGAGGTCGTAAAATCCATGCTGTTTCTTAAACCTGCATTATATATTTTAAATGTCACTATTTCACATAAGCTACCACTCCTCTTAGCAAGAATGTACAGAGAACATCTGAGAAAAGAGATTCACATGACAGAATACAACTTTCCCCTGCAGTTTTTACTTCATTTATTTCCAACCCCCAACCAAAAAAAAAAAACCCCAAATATTTACACACTTAAAGCACTCCTCAGTGGCCTTTACACCCCTCTCCTTAATGTGACAATCACAGTGCTCTCCCCCATAAGGGAGCAAAAGAATAAGAATTCTATTTGAAACCTACTCTAGAAACTAGAAAGGACTTGAATGCAAGTAATGGCTAACCTCGCATAGATGCCAGCCATGTCACCTGTCTGAACTGCCACAATTCCTCTAAGCCAAGAATAGGTGGCTAAGTAGAAAAGGCCAACTGACTACAACCCTGAAGGCTGTGGCTTTAAATTTCCATTGATCTCTCTCTGAAAGGAAATCTCCATTTCACCCAGCTGTAAAACGGGTACCTAATATGTCAGGCAAAGGTGGTCAGATGTGACGCTGACCACATTGCTCCCTTGTGCCCTGTTGGTATCACAATAGGCTGAAGCAATTTACCATGGGGGAGGAGGAGAGATTTTGAACTTTGAAGAAGCACAGGACAAAGGCAGTGTTAAAAGAAGACAGGGACAAGCAGCAGCTAACATCCAAATTTATTGTTAAACATAGGGGATTAGCTCAATTTACAACACTCAAGACACATGATTGACCTGAAAGTTATTGTTATTTTTTCTGTTTTTTCTTTGCATTAGAAATATCAGGTCCTAATATGGTACAGGACTCCTAGGAAAACTGCAGAATTAGAGAAACCATGACATCACAAAAGGCAAAAGACCAGAAAGTAAGAATTCAGAGTTGAAGGAATTTTTAGTCAGACTATTTACATTTCTGCATGTTATTGATAACTTAGTTAACTCATTTCTCCTGTTAAATACTTAAGGAGAAAAAAAAAGTTCTCTGAAATATTCTATACTTCTTCTTAAATTGAGACTTTTAATTCAGTTTTCCATTAAAAACAGGGATGTCAAGATCTGATGTTTTGTTTTTAAGCAGCAAGTTCTTTGTGGTACCAAGAAGAAACTGAGTTTCATGTGTACTTGCACTACAAGTTACAAATTTTTAAACGTCCTTTATCATTCTTGTAATTTTTCAAACTCAGTTTTTTCTTGGTACCACAAAGAACGCTGTTAATGTACCAGTTTTCACTAAACCAAATCACACAAAAAATCTTAACATAAAGTTACAGCTGTTTATATGTAATCTGTTACCTGGAAAAAAAAAACCCTAGAAGGACTCTCCAGCCACCAAATCACCATATCAATGACACATGCCACAACAGAGAAGCACTAGTTTATTTGATTGATCATGGTAGATAAACTCCAAATAACAGAGAAATTAACAAATGCTTGACATTTGCTCAACATCCATTATTCTGACACTGCTTTCAGAATTTCAAAGCCTGGGAGTATGCTTAATCAACATTCATATTCCCCAGTGAGCTACAGGCACCATATTGCGCCCCGCCTTAGTACTGATGAAAACTGCATATTGGTCATTTCCAAAATGTTCTGGGACTCCACACAGGGCCCCATCTCTCTCTCGTTCCTGTTCCGCAGTTTTCTTTTAAACACTTCCAAGACAAAAGCATCTGCCAGTTTTTCTCTCTAGGGATGTATGCAAAATGAACTTAACAGTTTTAAGGCAGGAGAAACCCTCACATCTAAATTCATTCATAGGACAGAAAGGGGCCGAAGAGGCCTCTCCAGGGACAAAACCCTGCTGAAATGTTCCCCGACAACACTGGGAGCTTTATAAAATCTAAGTCCAGACAATTTCCAATTCAAATACCCAGCATAGCATGACCTTTGTCAGATCTATGAGTCCTAGATGCACCCACTATTTTTTTATTCTAACCAGCACAGACATCAGACAGGGCACTGCAGCTAAGCAGGAGGTTCAATATTTGCATGCTCTTCTATTGTGAAAATGTAACAGTGACAGCACTGTGTCGAATTCTTTTCCCTCTAGAACTTTAACTCCATAGGAGAGGCATAGCTGACAGATGACTCTCCCAACATCTGTGTTATGTACATTGTACATATGAGGAAGCTTGGATCACCGTCATACCATCTTGGAGATGACCTGCACCTTTTTTATATCTACCATCTTCTGAAAAAATTAGACCATTTGAAAATGCTATGATTTTAACAAAAAGTAAATATGGCAAGAAAGATTAACATAATTTATAATCATTAAGTTGTTCACATAGCAGTTCAACATATGTTGTATAAATGTCTTATACAAAATTTATCAGATCTAATATGTTGCATATATTATATTATTTAATATGCTTACTAAAATTTCATGGATCAAGCTACGCTTCTGAAAGCACACCGAAAGCTCTGGAAAAATATTTCTTCCTCCTCCATGATTTATTTTGATTACCTGTTACAGATACATGACAAAGTGGAACTCACAAAATTACAAGGTTAAGGTTTACGCAGTTACTGTTTCATACACTAAAATATAACAAATGATTCCATGTCCATGTAGTATTTTACTTGCATTTAGTATTCAGCAGCAAATTACATAAGAACTTAAGCTTTCTACTGAATATTTTAATGATTTTAAATAGAGCTTACAATAATCATTCTCGCCCAAGATAAAATGTTGGTGAGATTCTGTATTTGGATTTTTTGGTAAGGAAAGACAGACAAGCAATAAAAATTCCATAAATTCAACCAAATCTATTGTTATCGATATGTAGCAAACCCTGAGAGGAAAAACAAACAAAAACCTCAGCCAGACAGGAGTTCAGTGTGATTCCAGTGTAAATTTTAAACATATAGTTTGATCTTGTCTCTTATCAGGAAGATCAGAAACTGTTTGCACTATGGATGTAATAATGCAGTCGATTAACCAATAAGCAAAAGCTTATAGGTTAATGCTATAGACTACATGCATTTCCTTTCCCTTCTCCCCTGCCCCTCCCCCCCCGGCCAGTAAATTTTTTAGCACAGGGGTCAGCAACTTCTTCAAACCAAAGAGCGAAACTACATCAAAATTCAGAACAAGGAGTCAGAGACGTATAAGAATGCCTACTAGCATGACTGAAAATATACAACTTAATATTATCAATAATTGACATAATGATTAATGATAGCAGAAATGAAACATTGTACTCACAGACTATTTAATGGGACTTCTGCTGCTGCATCTTTTCTCAAAGTTCTTTGAAGTTCACATCATAACTGGTCAAATCCAGCTTCATGCATGCATTCAAGCTGTCTTCTCTCAATCTTAGGGCACGGGGCTGGTGACGTGGGGATGCAGGAGTCTGGGTTGGGGTGTATAAGGGGCTCAAAGCAGTAGATTGGGATGTATAATGGACTCAGGGCACAAGGTTGGGGTGTGTAGAGGTGCTGGAGTGTTGTGGCAGGGGACTGAGGATGTGGGGATGCATGAGTTTGAGGTTGTGGGGATACAAGGGGCTCAGGGCAAGGGGGTCAGGTGTAAGACTGGCTCATGGTTGGTGTGGGGGAGGGGTTGCAGGAGTGTTATGATGCTGCAGCAAGATAGGGGCTAGGCCGCAACTGGTGGCTTGTTGGCCAGGTTTCATTTGTAAACAAAGTAAAATATTATGTCCAACACAAAAGGTTTCAACATTGTCTTTATTTATGGCAGGGGTGGGGAATCTTTTTTGGGTTGGGTGCCAGTGACTCTCAGAAAAATCAGTTGAGAGCCACATACGAGAGAAGCAAAAAACCCCAACCCTCACTGATATGGCCCCCAACTGAAACACCTCACTCCCCTGATGCTCCATTCCCATAGTGGGGGGAGGGACAGGGAGGACTAAGGTTCAAGGCCTCAGGCCAGATTTACTCTTCTGAGGTTCCAGGATAAGTGGATTTTGTGCCCCCCCCCAGGCTCTGAGTTGGGGCCAAAAATGAGGCATTAAGTGTGTGAGACAGGGCTGCCAATGAATGGGAGTACAGAATCTGGGCAGGAGGTGGGGTGTAGGAGGGGGTAACGGTGCGAGATCTGGCCAAGGGGCAGGGAGGATTTTGTGCAGAGGGCATGTGGCATTTTTGGCAGAGAGTAGGGGGTGTATGACCAAGAGGCAGGGGGGATTTTAGCCAGGGGGCTGAGAGCAGGGGAAATTCTGGCCAGGGGGGTGAGAGAGAGGTGTCTGGGCACTCGTTCTCACATCATGCAGTAAGAAACATGTGACACACTTCCCACTGTTCCCATTCACCAGCAGGAAGCCTCTGGGAAGAGTTGGCAGGGGAAGCTGCAGGAAGTGTTTTCCAAGGGAACAAATTAGCAGTGTGCAGGGAGCTATCTTCGGTTCCTGATTTCCCCCAAGCCAAGGGAAAGGAACATGCTGTCATGCCAAGGCATTTTTAGCTCTGCTTGTTCCCCACATGCCCAATTCGATGGGGAGCCTCGGGGCTCTCCCCTCCCTCCACCACCCTCTAGGTTTCCAGTCTTGCAGGGGCTGTAAGGTTCCAGCACCAGCACTGGCTCCCTGCTGCAGTAGGAGTAAGGGGGGGGAGTCAAGTTCAAGCTCCAGAAGAGCCATATTTGGCTCCCTAGAGGCTCACGAGCCATAGGTTGCCAACACCTGTTTTAGCAGAATGGCCAGCAGCCTGGCCCAGTCGTGGCTTGTGATGGGTCCGGGACCTACCCCTGTTGCGGCTCTGCATTTAAAGTTTATTAGGAGCCGGGCGGGCAGGCAGCCCAGCTCAGTTCTGGATCACGCTGGATCCGGGAGCTCAAACCCCCTCCCCCCCACCCCATCCCCAGACAAGGGCTTCTGCCACCCCATACTGCTGCCTCTGTATCAGAGGCAGCAGCACAGGGCAACAGGCAGCCGGTCTGAGGGGGGAGCTGTTTTTTAAACTGGCTCCCCTTGAGGGCCAGCTCCAGCCTGGTGCCCCATGCTGCTGCCTCTGATACAGAGGCAGCAGCGCGGAGCGGCAGGGGACTCCTTGGAGTGGGGCCGGAATGCACTGGCTGCTGGCCCCACCCCTGGGGACCATGGAATAGTCGACTAACCAATAAGAATATATGAGGTTAGTCAATTATTCAATTAACCACTTCAGATGGGTAGCCGAGTTAGTCTATAAATAGAAAAACTTAAAAACAACAACAAAATAGTCTTGTAGTACCTTACATGTTGTGTTAGTCTCTAAAGTGCTACAAGACTATTTGTTGTTAAAGTTACGGTCTTTAACAACCCTAGTTTGCACTGGATGGCCAACAGTACTCCTGCCCAGGAAAAAGACAAGCCCAATGGCCATACTGAAATGCTAGAAAAATATTTAAAATAAAAAGAGACTTTTATGAAAGCTTATCAATCTCTCATAGATTGCTCTTGGGAAAGGAATTCAACAGAGATGGAGGAAAATACAGTGCCTTCTTCGCCCATTACCTCTCCATTTTTGAGCAATTAAATTTCATGATCAAAAGGTTTCATTCGTAATATGAAAATAGAATAAGCAATAAATTCATCTCTCACATGTTGGTTCACTTGTTAGATGGAAAACACAAATTATCAAGGTACAGACTGCACCTCTACAAACCACGACTCTCTGGTCTAGTAACATCCATGGTCCCAGATTCAGAGTGTCCTGGCACACAGCAGGGGAGCTGGAGGGCATCAGACCTCAGCACTATGTGGGAAGGAGGTTGTGCAGGAAGCTGCTGCACTGCTGGGGGAAGGAGGAAGGGAGGGAGCCAGGAAACCCATCACACAGCTCAGCTGGGGAAGCCAGGAGCCCAGCTCAGCTGGGCTGGGGGGGGGTAGTCAGGAAGGCTGGCACATGGCACAGCTGGGCAGGTAGGGGACAAAAAGGCCCACACATGGCCTAGCTGGCTTGGGGGGGGGGAGGAGGGGAGAGGAGTAAGGGGGAAGGGACGGCAGGAAGTGCAGCTCATGACCCTGATGGGCTGAATGGGGCAGCTAGGAAGCCCGGTGGGGTGCCAAGGCAAGGAGTAGGACCAGCAACAGAGATCCATGATCTCCCCTAGTCCAGCAAAATCCCTCATCCAGGAACCATTAGGTCCTGAGGGTGCCAGACAAGGGAGGTGCAACCTGCATGAGAACATAAGAAAGGCCATACTGGATCAGACCAAAGGTCAATCAAGGCCAGTATCCTGTCTGCCAACAGTGGCCAATACCATATGCCTTAGAGGGAAGGAAAACAGGTAATCATCATGTGATCCCTCTCCTATCATCTATTTCCAGACAAAGAGAAGCTAGGGACACAACTCCTACCCATCCTGACTAATAGCTATTGATGGACCTAACCTCCATGAATCTATCTAGTTTTTTTTTTTTTAACCCTGTTAAAGTCCTAGTCTTCACAACATCCTCTGGCAAGAAGTTCCACAGGTTGACTGTGAACTGTATGAAGAAATATTTCCTTTTGTTTGTTTTAAACCTGATGCCTATTAATTTCATTTGGTGACCCCTAGCTTTTATAATGTAGGAATAAGTAAATAACTTTTTCATATTCACTTTTTCTACACCAGTCATGATTTTATAGACCTCTATCATAACCCCCCCTTAGTCTGCTCTTATCTAAGCTGAAAAGTCCAAGTCTTTTTAATCTCTCTTCATATGGGACCAGTTCCAAACCCCTAATCATTTTTGTTTCCCGCTTCTGAACCTTTCCCAACCTTTTCTGAACCTGTACTCCAATCACTGGAGTTAGAGAAACAGCCTAATATACGTGTGTGCACACACGCAAGTAGAGAGCATGTTGTGCTGCTCTTCTGTGGAAGAAATTACTAACAGAATGTTTGACTGAAAATAAAAGTTGCCAAGTTCTATGGTCATAGAATCATAAAATATAGGGCTGGACAAGGCCTCAAGAAGTCAAGTCCAGCCCTTGAGAAGGGATAAGTAAACCTAAACCATCCTTGATATGTGTTTCCCAACCTGTTTTTAAAAGCTTCTAATGATGGGGAATTCATAATCTTCCTTGGAAGCCTATTCCACTGCCTGACTATTTTTACAGTTCAAAAGCTTTTACTAATGTCTATCTTAAACCTTCCTTACTATAGATTAAGACTATTACTTCTTGTCCTAGCTTCTTTTAACATTTCCTAATATGTAAAGTTTTTAAACCCTATTTTATCATTTTTATTGCTCTCCTCTGAAGTCCCTTCAATTTTTCTAAACTGTATTACCCAGAACTGGACACAGTACTCCAACTGAAGCCTTACCAGTGCTGAGTACAGCAGGACAACCACCTTCTGAGTCTTACATACAACGCTCTTGACAATACACCCCAGAACTATACTGTCCTTTTTGGCAAATTGTGTTTTACAGGAGTTCCATAGGAACAGCTCCTAAAAAGTTTTAGGGATGTAATAAAATAACCATTTAAATGGTTAACCAGTTACCATAACGGTTACACACTGGCTCCTAGCCCCACTCTACTGGAGCCAGCTGCTGCCCCCCCCCCCATTCCCCCCTGCTACAGGCTCAGTGCAGAGTAGCAGGTCCTGGTCCCCAGGAGCAGAACTAGGAACCAGGAGTGGGGCCAGGAGCTGGCTCCTAGCATGCACCAGCTCCCATCCCATGCTGCAGCTCACCAGCATATAGCTTATACTGCTGAGTCTGCAGTGCAGCCAACTCCCCAGGAGTGCGACTAGGAGCCAGATCCCAGTGCGCACTGGCTGCCAGCCTTTACACTGCAGAGCCCACAGCATGTAACCGCTAAGAATTTCACTGGTTACACAGTTACCTAATTAACCACTTTTTAAATACCCCTATAAAGTTTTGTTTTCCTGAATTCATGGCCTACTGACTGAGAAGTTCCACTGTTCCAGTGCAATGTAGCACAGTAGGCACCATGGTAAGGAGGAGAGAGGCAATGTCAGAGAGGATTCTGAATTTCAGATGTTGACATGAACTTCTTTCCATGGACAGCCAGTGCAAGGAGCAGATCACTAGTCTGACATGCTCATAACTTATTCTACACAGATGAGCTGCAGCATTCTCTATTAACATTAGTTTTATCAGAAGAGATGACTTTACTCATATATAAAAGTTGCAATAATGAAAAGCGACAAATGTGATCACAAATGTGAAAATTCGTTAGTGGGTTTGCATTTAATAACATGGTGGGCAGTCTTCTGGCCAGCACAGATAGAAACAACTGCTTGTGCCACCATTGCTACTTGGGCATTCCATTGCATTGATCAGTTATAAAGTACCTCATGAAAGAACATACAGCCAAGAGCATTATCTACATATTACTGGCACTTCTGTTCATGTTGTCCCTCCAGTTCTCCAAACGGTTTTATACATGTTGCAAAACATGGGGAACTGGATTAAGCCAAAGGGATGATGCTGGTGAAGAAGTAAATTGCTCTTAGGCAGATCCCCAAAGCATTAAGAAGGTCCTGTGCCATTTCAGGGCATTTTCATTCATCTCTGATGTTTCTTGGAGACAGGGAAGGAATGCCAAATGCTACAAAGACACCAGACAGAGGCTGCAGGATGGATGTACTTCCCTTTTGTATGTATAGGAGAAGATCATTCACCAGAGCAACCCAATGCCCTGATCACAAGTCCAAGAAAGTGGAATTGGAGACTGATTATTGCTAGCTTCTAAATTTATCTTGCTTAAAAAAGGGAGATTAAACACAGGATGGTAGCTCACGAGATCTCTAGCATAAAGCAATGTTTTATACAACACTGGTTGTACTACTAGATAGTGCTTTAGGGTGGATGACAGGTTCCCCCTCATAAAAGGTAGCCAGCTTTTAGAAGGGGTCCAAGGTAATCTCTACTCTCTTACCACTCAAGGACAGAGGTCAAAGCACAAAAAGAAAGAGAATGACTTTACCGGATCAATGAGAATCCTTTCTGGCTTTAGCAGTTATGATGGTAGAACTTTATATACAAGGTGAAAACTTGGCCACATTCAAGTCAATTGTAGTTTTGCCATTATTTCTAAAGGGACCAAGATCTCATATTCAATGTGCAGGAGTTGATCAGATTGTTAGTAACACTAACTCTGAGAAGACAGACATTGTTTTCTCAAACTTTCTTCTGGTGGACTGCCACTCAATAAGGTGAAAGTTGAAATAGAGAAAAAAAAATACTGTATTATAAATACTCACTGAAATCTTCATCAACTTTTCCTCAACAGTGAAAACCAAAAGATATTTCAAGATTATTTTCAGGTTGCAGAATATTATGCTGCATTCACTGAATAGGGCACTTAGGAGGATAAACCATTACAAAAATGACCATCACAAGAGTATATATTTTATTTAGGCATATGATAAGCTTAAGAGCATATTTCAAGACCAAAATAATCTTGGTCATTAATTTAGGCAATAAATCACAGGTCTTGCCTACAATGATGGAGAACAGATACTAACGAGGAAATGCATTATTTAATATTGCCCCATGTTATAAAAAAGTAAGTGTGTTTAAGGCAGGTCTTAAATTTTTATAATAATTGCATTTAATATATTACTGTTTTGACACACATAAGAATCACATTTATAAATTCCAGTCTGTAGATGTTTCCTGTTCTGTAAATATGGAGCATATCCCAGAGACTTTAAAAAGAGAGACTAAGAGGGTAAACCTTTAAAATGCATGTTTGCAACAATATTTTGTTTTGTAGTGAACACGGTCATCCACCCTAAAGCACTATCTAATAATCCAACCAGTACTGTCGAAAATATTGCTTTATTAGATGAACAAGACTACATATATGTACTTTACATAAATAGCAGTTTTTGTTCCAAATTCCCAGTAAACATATATAGCAATGAAATGTTTAACATTTAAATTCTGAACTGTAGTAGCTATCTTTTTTCTTATCCAATGTTTGGTACATGATTAACATGGACTTGATCTAAAATATTGACCTTGCAAAATTTATCACAGATTAAAAATATTAAATGTATATAAAAATTTACCAAGTTACATAACTACTCACCTTGCTTTTCCCCCCCCCCCTCAATATTGGTTTAATTCTCTTAATACTATGGTAAAATGTTTATCAATAAGATATTTAAAGAGTAATTAAAAACAAAATCTCTTCCAATTCTTTTTCTCATACAAACCAATCACCTTCTCAAGAGCTATGAAAGCCACAGAGTATTATCCTTTGGTTCAAGTACTAAAATTTGAAAGCTCAGGGAAAGCAGTCATGATTGTCAGTCCAGTCACACTAGAAACCAAACCATCGTGCACATCTCTCTCTCTCCCTCCCTCTACGCCAAAAAGCAATGCATGGTCTCCTAGCAGATAGGAGCAAATTATAAGACTATATTGACTTATTTTTTAAAAAATCATTTTTGTTTCACTATAACATGATTGCTCAGTTACTTTTATTGTTTGTCTATCATTTTGTTGAACTTTCCTGTTTTAATCAGCTCTCCCAAGTACCAATACAGTTCTCTTTCTTATAAGTACTACACTCTATGCTTTAAAACACTTGAGGAAGCAATGATCAGAGTATGGAAACTAAATTCTCTTCATTAAATCTACTGAAGCAGATATTAAAAATGCATTTAATATACTGGTGATGGTTGGTGGGCATCACTGACTGTGACAGGCCAGTTACTGATGAGCTGCTGTCAGACAGCCTTCTCAGCAGGAATCTCTGTCTAAGGCTGCTGAAGGACAGCAATATCTTCCCTTGTGTGTAAGCTCTATTCATCTCCCAAGTATTTACTAAATCACAGGCCTCTGCACACAAACCCTGTGTTTCAGTGCATGCTAACAAATGATGGATGGCCTAGTCAATTCGTTATGTCCTGAAAGCGTGATTTCCTGCCATTCCAATCATCAAACCTCTAGAGCCTTCAGAGCTGATCAGTCCTGGAGAATATATATTGCAGGCTCTATTAAAGGAGTGGAGGTTTCTTCCATTAGAGTCTCCAACTTTTTTCTTCCTTGCTGATTTAAAAACCACACACAGACACACAATCACTATTATCCATAAAAAGAATTTCATGTTCAGGGCATATCTCATTAGCATGTTAGTGAAATAGCACTCTTGGCATATCTACACAGCAGGGCTAAACTCAAAATAAGCTATGCAGGTTGAGCTACGCTAATTGTGTAGCTTAAATCGAAACAGCTTATTTCAACTTTTGGCACTGTCTACACAGCAGTTATTCTGAGATAGAGCACTCTTCTCCCGACTTCCCTTACTCCCCATAAAATGATGGTTACAGGAGTCGGAGTAATAAGTCCTCCAGTTCAACATTATTTCAACGTCATACTGAAATAACTGCTTGTGTGTAGACACAGACTATGTTATTTCAGAATAATGTCAGTTATTCCTAAATAACACTGCTGTGCAGACATAGCTCAATTTGCGTAGCTTATTTCGAGTTGAGCCCTGCTGTGTAGATTCACCCAAAGGCTATGTCAATTGCGTAGCTTATTTCAAAATAGCTTATTTCAAAATTGGGAGCATCTACACAGCACTTATTTTGAAATAGAGCACTCTTCCTCTGACTTCCTTTACTCTTTGTACAATGAGGGTTACAGGAGTCTGAGTAAGAAGCCCTCCAGCTTGACAGTACAGCTCACACTGGAGCTACATCTTGTTCAGTACTAAGATATACTTTGGTTCAGGGTGGGGAACAGAGCTAAAAAAAATTAAATAACTATCTGGCGATCCAAAAAACTATTTCTCTATTTCTATGCATTCTCTATTTCTATGCATTCTATGATCCGTCCAGATCCAGCACAAGCCTCTTCACATTGCCCTGCCATCCACCTCCACCTTAACCTGGAGATTAAGCTCACTTTTATTGCACACAGAGGTCATCTGTATTAGGTCAAAATTCAAAGTCCCTTGTCAGCTAAAGGTTGATATATTCCAACCTTTCCTACTCTAACACATCAAATTTTTCATGGTGAGGTCATATTCAGTAGACAGTATATTCAGCAATTTTTTGTGCCATTGTAATATAGCTCAGACTATGATCATCCAAAAAGCTATCACATGAATAAAATATTCTTTACTACGATGTACCAAATTTCTTCTTTCTGTAAAACTCTTAACCTGAACTTTTTTCAGACTTCAGAAGAATTATATCATACATAATGGTCCCTGAAGAATAACCAGAATTACCATTTCAGTCCTTCATACACAAAATATGACTAACAATAGCCCAAATACCCTTAGTCAATTAAAAAAAAATTCATGTATGGCCAGTGTTAAATGTTCCATTGCATCCTTACTAACAACCACAATAATCTGGCCTTTAAAATCTACAGACATAGATGTGTCTCTGAGTACAAAGTTGCTGCAGGATGAAATACCTCAAAGGACAAAAGAGCTACAACAGTTACATTACTAGGCTACTAAATAGTATTACAAACATATAACTTTACAAAATCATCACATAAAAGGTATGTGGTGTAACCACCAAAAATGAGTACAGTTAATCTATTACTCCAACACATTTATTCCTTTCGTCCGTATTTGAGATAAGTACATCAAATATAAAACAATGGCATTTTGGAGAATAGCTCATTTCTAGAAAGCTTATTTCCAGATATGCTTCAACAGGATGCTTTAGTCTTATACTTCACCATTAAATCCCACCAATTTCTACAGACTTTGAATAAAGACATGAGCTGATTTTAAACACATTTGTTATTGTACAAATTCCTCAGGGCACGACAGATTCACTCTCTCTCTGTAGACAATATGACTACTGCAATTCACGACAGTTTCTTCCCCACATCCACCAGGTTCAACATTTCACAATTGTAACAAGAACTGCTCTTCGCAGAGATTAACTAGAAAAAGAAATCACCTACAGCAGTCACATCTTGGCTATATCAATACTGCATACATCTCAGAATACACAGAGAGAGAAAAATAAAGTGTCTCTAACCCCAATGTTCTTGTCACTTTCAAGAATGGACAAATCTACTTCACAAATGTAAACACCAACAAACCAAAATTTTAAAAGAAAAAATTCATACATCCATCCAAAAAGTAAGTCCCAAACTTTCTTCTTCACCATTAACTCTTCTGAAGTGGAGTAAGCACAACTTCCATTCTGACTGTGTAATATTGCAGTCTCACATGGATTTTGATCATTTCCATGCAATTTGTCTTGCAAATGCAATAAAAAGTTCTGATCAAATCTTGAAAAAGAGAATTTGCATTTTAGCCCTGAATACAAATTGTGTGCATGCACATTCAAAGTTACTTCTATATAATAGCTATTGGGAAGCCATACACCACCTCACTGAGCAAGCTTTACTGAGTGTCACATTCTCTACGTCATGGCTAAAATATAGATTAAAACACTCCTCAGAGTTCAAGATAGCATTCAGCCTTTTAACAGCCTCTTTAAAACAGAAGTGACAGTTTTCACATTGCAACTTACTCAAGTAATTGAGGACTTTTATAGCAAATTAGAATGTAAGTTATTGGCTGCAAAGAAGTTCATTATTATTGATTGTTCTGATATGCAAAATTTCAGAAAGTTTATACAGAGTATTTCAAGCCTCCAACTTAAGATCTCATCTAATATTCTCAGGTCATTTATATCCTCAGCTAAATGTAGCTTGAAGTGCAAGTTTAATTTTAAATTATATTAGCTTTTGCTACAAATACTATTGACAAAACAAAACAGTAGTGTAGCATATCATCTGTAAACTATGATACTGAGTCTGACAGTTCACAGACAGGAAAAAAAATTAAAACCTTTCAAGGAAACTAGTATTTGTTTAGACTACTGAGATGCCATATATTCCAAATAAACTAAACTGGCACACTACTGCAAAGAGCTGCCACTTTTAAGATGGCCTGTATGTTTCAATTCTATGTCTACACTGTGAAGCTATTTTGGGATACTTCTGATATCCCAAAATAGCTATTCCACATATTCTGAGCAAGCCCATTATTTCAAAATATAATGGACTTGCTATTCCGATATCCCTACAAACCTTCTTCAACGGGGAGTAAGGGACATTTCGGAATAGCGTTCTATTCTGAAATTTGGCACTGTCTTTGAAATAAGTTATTTCAAAATTAACTCGAAATAAACTACGCAATTTGCATAGCTTAAATTGCGTAGTTTATTTCAAGCTACAGGTGTGGTGCAGACACACCCATAATTCAGCTTACAGGCCGAATCCTGCTTTTTCTTCACATGAGTGAGTAGCCCCATTAAAAGCAACAACTTGATTTATATATTTGTAACTAGACTATTTGTCCAGCGTTGCTCTTATCAATTAGGAGTTCTTAAACAAATAGATACACAGTCTCAAATACATAGTAGATAAGACTACAAATGTGGTTGAGAGGGGTAATAGTGATGATGTAGAATACTTATTCATATGATTTGGTACCGCATGACATTTTAATTAAGAAACTAGACAAATATAAAAATCAACATGGCATACATTAACTGTATTAAAAACTGGCTGAGTCTCAAAATTTCATTGTAAACGGGATCATCATTAAGCAGGTGTGTTTCTAGTGGGATCTCACATGCAATGTTTCTTATCCCTATTTACCAATTTTTAATCAATAATCTGGGGGGGAGGGGCGGGGAAGAGATAAAATAATCACTGATACAATTTTCCAATGACAAAAAGACTGGGAAGCAGTAAATAAGACAGCAGGATGCTAATGCAGAGCCATCAGAACTATTAAATTATCTGGGTGCATTACAAACTCAGTATAGACAAATGTCTATCCTGGAAAGCAGACACTGAAAAAAGTCTTGGATTCATGGCTGATAATCAACTGAACATGACCCTCCAGAGCAATACTGCAACCTAACTAGCAAATATGATCTTTGAATACTAAAAGGAAAGAAATTCAGAATACTGAGTAGGAGAAGGAGATTATGTTATTTGTGTGTTTAGTACTGCTGCGACCACTGTTGTAATATTGTACCCATTTCTGGTGTCCACAGTTTAATGAAGGATATTGAAAAACAACAAATGATCTGGTAGCACTTTATAGACTAACAAACAAAACATGTAGATGGTATCAAGAGCTTTTTTTTTCTTTTTTTTGAGCACGCCTTTTTGTGACTCTTCTTTGAATCATTTATTCTTATAGGCAGTAAATGTTCCAAGGAACTCAATTAATTTTGTTTAATAAAGAAAAGTTGAAGAGGTGATTTTTTTTTTGGCAATTTCCTTGGCTTGTTGGATTTTTGAGTTAAGGACATAGTCTATGGAACTTCAGCACTGCACCCTCCACTCCAACAAAGTGGAGTGCAATTAGCAATGTAAGCAGTAAGTATGAAGTTAACTGCATTGTTTTCCTAGAACTGATCATCTTTTTCCATCTGTATCTTCTATGATACGCAATAACGATGTTAACATATAGCCATTTAAACAATTAACCGATGAACTAGGGCTTATCGGTTAATCCTAATGACTACAAGCACACACACCCCTTCTGTATGAGAGGCAGCAGCAGGAAAAGAAGCTGGCTCCCCGCATGTGCTAGTTCCCACAGAGCCACCTACCCTCTCCCCACTGCCTCCCACAGAGGCAGCAGCGCAGGGGAGGGTAGCAGGCAGAAACCGATACACGCGGGAAGCCAGCTTTCAAGCTATATCAGAGGGAACAGCGGTGCAGGCGAGAACCGATACGCTTGGGAAGCTGACTTAAGTTGGCTTTCTGTGCATGCTGGCTCTACAGAACCGCCTGCCCCCTCTTGCTGCCTCCCACACAGGCAGTGGGGAAGAAGGGGCAAGCAGGAGACAGTGCTCACGGGGAGCTGGTTTAAAAGCTGGCTCTCTGAGAGCATTGGCTCCTGCCTGCCCTATCCCCACATGTAAACGTATGACCACTAAAAATTCATGTGGTTATATATTTACATAAAAATAGTTAACATCCCTAGTAAGCAAGTCCTGGCACCCCAACTGTACAATACTGAAATATAGATTTGTAGGATCAAAGTACCTGGTAAAGGATATGTGGGAAGGTAGACAAAAAGTTGATGCATGTGTTTGAAATAGGGATGTTAAATTTAGTTTAATCAACTAGTCCATGGATTTTCCATGGACTAGATGATTAGTCGATAAGAGGGGGAGCCGCAGCAGGGTTAGCTCCCAAGCCCGGGACCTAACCCGGACCTAACTGGGGCTATGCCTTTTAAAGGTATTAAGAGCTGGCAGGCTCTTAATATACAGTAATTCCTCATTTAACACTATAGATATGTTTCGGAAAATGATTGTGTTAAGTGAAAACGTGTTATGCGGGGTCAATTTTCCCATTGAAAATAATGGAAAAGGTGGGGGTTGTGTTTCAAGCAGTGGTGTCTGTTGGGACCGGGACATAAGGTTGGGGGAGAAAAGGGACTGGGTTACAGCAGGGAGGGGAGGTGTTTGGCTCTGGGGAAGGGAAGGGGAGAGAGGGGAGGGAGATTGGGTTGGGAGTATACCCCTGTGGCAAGTCTGCCAGGACCTGCACTGCGTCCAGCAAGAGGGGGTCGCCAGGGAACGGCGTGGCGAGCCCTCCGCTGCTTTGCAGTGAGGTGGGGGAAGCCCCGCGCAGCCACCGGCGACAGGCCGGCTGGGGAAACCCAACCACCGGCCTGCAAGCAAGGGCGGAGGAGAGGGGGTAAGGCGTCCGGCAAGGGGGAGTCAGCGGGGAACGGCACAGCGAGCGGCGAACCCTCCACCACTTTGCAGGGAGGCAGGGGAAGCCCCGTGCAGCCGCCGGCAACAGGCCAGCTGAGGAAATCGTGTTATTCCAGGGATGGTCGTGTAATTCAAAAAATGTTCCCTAAAAAAAAAATTGTGCTATCATGAAAACGTGTTAAAGCAGGCATGTGTTAAATGAGGAATTACTGTATTTAAAAGGCTGAAGCACAGCAAGCTGGGCCAGCTGATTCCCAGCTTGCATCAGGCCCCCCCCTGCCTGTGCACCAGCCTTAAATGAAAAAAGGATTCTGGTTCACGCTGGGTCCCCGCCCCCCACCTGCGCTTCTGATTTTTAAATGCATTAAGAGCCAGTAGGCTCTTAATGCACTTTAAAAAAAAATATATAAAAAAAAAAAAAGAGGTGAAGCATCTGGGACTGGGCATGAGCCAGGAATCTGCTGATTCCCGGCTCTCACCTGGTAACCACTACCCGCTTACTTTCCCTGACCCCCGTGGAGATGGTGCTGGGGGTAACATCCCCCCAACACCAGCTCCTGCTTCCCCTCACCTTGCTGCCTCTAATAGAGGCAACAAGGGGGAGGGAAGTGACTAGTCAACTGGTCACTTACATCCCTAGTTTGAAAGTCTGAGGCCTAATGCATGCATGGAACTAGAACCAGCTAAATGAAAGTGTGATGTTAAATCAATGTGTTAAACCAGAGCAACTTTGTGGATGGACACTAAGATTAGACAGTCCACAACCCAAGTTGCATCATCTTACCTAAAGGTATGATGTTAAACTGACTTAATTCAACTGGTGCAAATTGTGTGCATAGACCGGGTCTGACATGATCCGGGGTTTTGTAAACACAGGAAAGGGGAAGCTTGTTAAAGGGTTAGAGCTAGTCTCCACTGAAACTTTTAATTAGCATAGCTTCTCTCAGGGATGTGAAAACTCCCTTGAGGGACATACCTATAACAACCTAAACAGTAGTAAGCCCACTGAAGAATTCTTCCATCAACCTCGCTACCTCCTCTTGGGGAGGTGGATTAACTGCAGTGACAGAACCCTTCCCATCCCATCACTATAACCTGTGTCCACAGTAAAGAGTTATAGTGGCACAGCTACAGCTGTGCTGCTGTAGCATTTTAAGGATAGACATAACTTTATTCTATAGCTAATTCTACCAAGGGTATGTCTGCACTAGAATGGCTATAGTAGCTATGCTACTGTAGTGTAGACACTTACGAAGCAACAGAATCTTTTTACCCCTGTAGAGACTAGGGATATGAATGGGTAACCGGCAAGCAGCTCTCCGCCCATGGAATTCCGCTTAATCTGTTAACGGTTTAAACGGGCATTTTACATCCTCAGTAGAGACACTGCTAGCTTGCTTAATTACGTCAGGACATGACATTTTTCACAACCCAGAGTGATGTACTTAAAGCCAACCTAACTTTTCCATGTACACCGGACCAAGTGGGCTAAGTGGAGACCACTCTCTGGAAAGTCTACAGCTACTTCTGGGGTCTCAATGGCTGAAAAGCTATTTGTATTAATTTTAAAGTATTAAATTTTGGAGGGAGTGGGAGCTTTTTTTGGAACTGAAATGGTGGCCCAGATATTTGAAAGATCTTTCATAGACACTTCAGTTGAATCATTTTTCCCAGCTTCCAGCTTGCTCATTAATAAATCTCAGTGGATAGCTGTCACCGTCACAAAAATGCAACTACAATGTGCATTTTTACTTGCTTTCCGAGCAGAGGTTAATGACTGAATTCAAAGGGAGGTTGAACTACCCTCTCACTCATTAAGATAGTCCATCCAGCTCAATGTTGAAGAATATTGGTTGACAGGTGCCAAGAAGTTAGCATTGTTGCTTTCCAGAGGGTTGGTTTGTTTGTTTTGTTTGGGGAAGGGTGTTTTGTTTTGTTTTTGGCAAAAGAATATTTAGTCTAGGGAAAGATCATTACATCAGAGTAATTTACAAACACTAAGGCTTGATCTACACTAGGACTTTCTGTCTGGTACAACTAGGTATGTAAAACTAGCAATTAGGGATGTAAAATTCCATTTAATCAGTTAACTGGCTAAATATACATTACCAGTTAACTGATTAGCAGCATCCTACAGGCTGAGGAAAAGGAAGCACACTTCAATATTTTAATTAAAAATTTATTGTTAGGCTCGTCTGTGTTAGAACATAAGAACATAAGAACGGCCGTACCGGGTCAGACCAAAGGTCCATCTAGCCCAGTATCCTGTCTGCCGACAGTGGCCAGCACCAGGTGCCCCAGAGGGGGTGGACCGAAGACAATGATCAAGCGCTTTGTCTCCTGCCATCCCTCTCCAGCCTCTGTCAAACAGAGGCCAAGGACACCATTTTATCCCCTGGCTAATAGCCTTTTATGGACCTAACCTCCATGAAATTATCTAGCTTCTCTTTAAACTCTGTTATAGTCCTAGCCTTCACAGCCTCCTCTGGCAAGGAGTTCCACATGCTGACTACACGCTGTGTGAAGAAGAACTTTCTTTTATTAGTTTTAAACCTGCTACCCATTAATTTCATTTGGTGTCCTCTAGTTCTTCTATTTAGGGAACTAATAAATAACTTTTCTTTATCGGCCCTCTCCATACCACTCATGATTTTATACACCTCTATCATATCCCCCCTCAGTCTCCTCTTTTCTAAACTGAAAAGTCCCAGTCGCTTTAACCTCTCCTCATATGGGACCCGTTCCAAACCCCTAATCAATTTAGTTGCCCTTTTCTGAACCCTTTCCAAGGCCAAAATATCTTTTTTGAGGTGAGGAGACCACATCTGTACACAGTATTCAAGATGTGGGCGTACCATAGTTTTATACAGGGGCAGTAAGATATTCCGGGTCTTATTTTCTATCCCTTTCTTAATAATACCTAGCATCCTATTTGCCTTTTTGACCGCCGCTGCACACTGTGTGGAAGTTTTCAGAGAACTGTCCACGATAACTCCAAGATCTCTTTCCTGATTTGTCGTAGCCAAATTAGCCCCCATCATACTGTACGTATAGTTGGGGTTATTTTTCCCAATGTGCATTACTTTACACTTATCCACATTAAATTTCATTTGCCATTTTGTTGCCCAATCACTCAGTTTGGTGAGATCTTCTTGGAGTCCCTTACAGTCTGCTTCTGTCTTGACTATCCTAAACAGTTTGGTATCATCCGCAAACTTTACCACCTCACTGCTTACCCCTTTCTCCAGATCATTTATGAATAAGTTGAACAGGATTGGTCCTAGGACTGACCCTTGGGGGACACCACTAGTTACCCCTCTCCACTCTGAAAATTTACCATTTATTCCTACCCTTTGTTTCCTGTCTTTTAACCAGTTCTCAATCCAAGAAAGGACCTTCCCTCTTATCCCATGGCCATGTAATTTACACAAGAGTGTTGATCACCATAATACCTAAAGCAGGGGTGAGGAAGCGGAAAAAAACCCAAAACCCAACACCTCTCTGACATGCCCCCAACTGAGAAGGAGAATGTCATTCCCCACATTTCCCTTGCACACCCGAGCCTTGGGGGGGGGGGGGGCAGACTAGTAGATTTTGTGTGCTCCAGCCCTGCATGAGGATGGCAGGGGAGCCGGAGCACATACAGGCTCTCCAATGCTGGGAGGGGGGTAGGCCTGAGCCTCGAGGGTCGAATCCAAACAAGCTGGGGGCTGCACCCAGCCCCCGGGCCTTAGATTCCCCACCCCAATCTAAAGTATCTCTGACATCAATTAATTTAAAGCATTATTACCCCCTTTTTGCAGCTGGGAAGTGAAACCATAAAAGTTAATATCTACCATCAGATCCACTTCTGAAGAGCCACACTGATTTCTGCAGGGTTTGACCAAGTGGATCAACTCACTCAGTTAACTGTAACTAACTGAATTGGTGACTAGGTGACTTGTTCAGTGTCACACAGAAAATGTGCGCAACATGGCAGGAATAGATTGGAACTCGGATCTGGGACCAAATGTCTTAGCCACCATCTTTCCTGGCCTCAGCAACACGAGCAGACTTGTTAAGAAATCTACTTTATATTCACTCTCAGAATAAGGAACTTACTACATAATTTAAAAAAAAAAAAAATCTATTCATACCACCAGTTTTCATCATGTTCCTGACATTTTGATTCTCAAGCTGTCTAGCTAATTTTACTTAATACAAGAAAAGCAATTTTTTGCTCCCCAAACAATGCCCAGATAAACTACAGTCATAAACACTCAGAAAGCATATACAACATGTAACACGATTGCCACGACCACCTCATAACCCTCATATCTACCCACTTCCCAAAAAGCCGTTGAAGAGAAGGACATTACAGCCTTTTGAAGGTTAACGTACAGGACTTCTATCATAGCTGGTAGGAAATAAATGCAAGAAACTAAGCCCAACTCTTCATGGAGAGCTTCCTACCATCCATGCTCTTCTGTTTAATCCAAATGTGCTTTAATCCAATGTGTTTTTAAAGCAATAACTATGCTCATCCCTTTAAGGTTCACATTTTCAAGTTTTCTGTTACCTTTGGAAGACAGCCTTTGGGGATTTTAATGGTGACATCAGGTGACATGGGTTAATGTTCATCTAGGCAGGTGGTCTCTGATCAGGCCTTCAAACAAACACGCAGTGGCATGATGTGAAGGGAAAAATTACATCAGCGTTTGCAGGCCATTCCTTTTCCAGTACTAGATGTGTATAAGGATGTAAAATCCCTTTTAATTAGCTAATCCCATCAGTAAACTGTAACTCGTAAGCAGTGAGGCTAACTGGTTAACCACAAACATCTCTCAAAGTGAAGGGAAATGGCATCCCAAGCAGGATTTCACCTCAAATCCTGTGAGTTGGAAATAAGAACGGCCATACTGGATCAGACCAAAGGTCCATCCAGCCCAGTATCCTGTCTGCCATCAGTGGCCAATACCAGATGCCCCAGAGAGAGGGAACACAACAGGTAATCCTCACATGATCACATGGGGCTGCTCCAACCCTACAGGGCCAGATGCAGGGTTGTTCCAGCCTGTCCATCTGCAGCTCTTCTAGCCCACCCCATCTGCAGCAGGCCTGGCCCGGCTGGAGCACTCACCACCCATTTAACCGGTTATCTGGTTAACCAGGATTTTACATGCTTAGTTCATATAAGGTAACCAAAGAGCTCTTATTTTGGGAGAATCCTTTATTGTGTTCTCCTTCATCAGGAGACACAGGACAAACTTTAGCCCCCAGACAACTGTATGTTGCACTATTGGGGTGTGTCTCTATGTGTGATTTTGCACCATGTGGTATTGTGTACCACCGTGCAAGACTATCTTTAAGGACGAGCTCTGGCTCCTACAATCCATGCGTGGAGATTGCAGGCCACCCCACCAGCCAGAGGAGCGGGGGCTGCAGTGGCACGGGGGCCAGCCTAAAGGTGTAGGCTGAGGACAGACTTACCTGGGGAATCTCTCCTGCAGCTTCCTCAGGCTCTGTCTGGTGGGCTGCACGTGCCCCAGGAACTGGGCTATTTCATCATACTGGGCTTTGCTCAGCTTCATGCCTCGCGCTCAGGAGCCTCCCAGTCACACAACAAGGGGCAGCGCCAGGAAGAGCGGGCCGGGGGGGGGGGGGGGGGGGAGGAGAGAGAAGAGGCTGGCGCGGCAGCCGTAGCAAGGCTCTGACGCTCAACGCCAAAAGAACCCAACGCCCATGCGCGACAGTTAGCGGCTCTGCGCTGACCCGCCTCTCAGGCATAAGGAGATGACGGGCGTGGACCGCGCAGCGGCGCTTGGGAGGAGCTAACGCTCGAGGGAGGTGGAGGCTTTGTTGACGCGCGCGCACGCGCGCGGGGTCGGGCTCCGAGTGCGCGTGAGAAGGTTGCTCGGGTGGTGCGTCGGTTTTCCCGGGGTGCGACCCCTTTCCAAGCACTGCTGCAAGGGGAGTGCAGAGCCCAGGCTGCATGGCAAGCCGCTTCCCCGCCGCGGGTACTTCCTGATTGTTGCCCTTATCTCCAAATATTGCATCGCGTAGTGCTGAGCTTTGCCCCTACCGTGGGAGGTAGAAGTGCAGACACAGGCCACACTAGAGAGAGTCTGGGGGAGGGGTGTATGCATCCTTCACTCACTTTGAAGGGGATATTAAAAAAAAGAGTACTTGTCCCTTTGACCTGCTTCCCTCCCTGGCTGCATCTTTGCACAGATCAGGAAGTGTTGCACCATAGCTTCCTACAAGCTGTGGGGTGATTGGGAGGCAAGGTGTAAGGAGAAGAGGGGTGTGTGTGCCGAATTCTGTGGGGGTGTGTGAGTGCACAGAATTCTGTGTGTGTGTGTGTGTGTGTATGCAGAATTCTGTGGGTCCTAAACTGCCATCACGGGACCAATTCTTTTACCTTTAAAGTAGGGACCTCAGTGTGTAATTGTTTACAGGATTAACCAATAAGCCTGAGCCTATCAATTAATCCTAACAACTACATGCATTCCCCCCTTGCTGCCTCTGTATCAGAGGCAGCAAAGGGGGGAAGTGGGAGATGGTGCACGTGGGAAGCTGGCTTTTAAGATGATTCCCCGTGTGTGTCAGCCCCCGTGGAGCCCCCTCCCCATCCGCCCCGTGTCTAGTGGCATAGCGAGGGTGTTATGCACCCAGGGGCACAGGCAAAATTTGTGCCCCCCAATCATTTGTTACTATGTATATGTAATTTATTTCTAAGTCAGCAAAAATAAGAATGCCTCTCCCCAAGGCACTTCCTCCTTGACCCTCCAGGGCTGCAGGGGGTGCTGGAGCAAGGAGCCACTTGGACATGAAGTGCGCACTCGTGGGCAGGCGATTATCATGTCAGGCCAGGGGGCCACAACTGCTCGTGGTTGGGCACTGCGGGACCAGGGTGCAGCTGGGCCAGGCTCCAAGCTGGTTCCTTTCCAGCCAGGGCCGGTTGCTTTGTGCCCTGCCCAGCTCTGCCTGCAGGGACCCCAGGGGACGAGTATTGGGTCCAGGCCAAGGCTGGCATGCCGGGTCTGCACAGCCCAGCTGCAGTGGCAGGTGAACAACTCGCAAGCCTGGGGGCTAGGGCTCCGTGGGGCAGCAGGTCTCCCTGCACATGGGCTGAGAGCCGGTTGTGGGGCGCAGGCACCATACTCCAGCCCTGCACTGCCTGGGGCGCAGGGCGGGCCCCTGGCAGGAGCCACAGCCCTGCCCCGCCAAAGCATGACGCTATGTGACACCAGCTGGAGCTTCCTAAATAAGGCGGTGGTGCCTGGAAATAGCTAAATTGGCACCCCCCCTAGCGTGGCACCCGTGAGCAACTGCTCCTCCTGCCCCCCTTCGCTATGCCACTGCCTGTGCCTCCCACAAAGACAGCAGCACAGAATGGGGAGGCGGGAGCCGATGCTGAGGCTTAAAAGCCAGCTCCCATAGAGCTCCTTGCCCCCCACGCTGCTGCCTCTGATAGAGAGGCAACAGAGTAGGCGGGAAGTGGTACACATGAGAAGCTGGCTTTCAAGCTGGCTCCCTGCACATATTTGCTCCCACCAAGCTGCCAAGCCCCATCGCTGCCGGAGCTGTTGCCTCCCAAGAAGGCAGCAGTGAGCGTCGGTGGGGCAAGCAGGAGCCAGTATGTGTGGGGAGCTGACTTTTAAGCCTGGTTCTCCATGCATGCCAGCTTCATGGAGCTGCCAGCAGTGCAAGGGGACAGGAGGGAGCTAGTACTCAAGGGAAGATGGCTTAAAAGGTGGCTCCCCATGAGCGCCGGCTCCCACAGAGTTGCCTGCCTTCCCACCCCCCCCCCACCCCCTGCCCATGCTGCTGCCTTTGATAGGCAGCGGTGCAGGGGCCGAGGGGCAGACTGGAGCCGGTTCACATGGGAATCAGCTTTTAAGCTGGCTTCCCATGTGTATTGGCTCCTGCAGAGCCTCCTGCGAAGATGTTCAAATTCTGCAACTGCCCACTGTTTGCAGTTTTGGGGGAATGCCCCCCAGCCTATTCTCATGCCTTTATGTTTTCAAGATTTTTGCTACCATGAGAGCTAGAAATTTATTTATAAGAAAAAAGAAAGCTGATATTCTCACAGGGCTTGTAAGAGCTGGGCTTTAAGAAAAACACCAAATAATTTGAATCTTCTGACAAATATTTGTTTTTAGGCAACAACAAAGTGCTGAAATATTTGAAGGACTAAACCTCCAATACCACAGTTAACTGTGCAGGGTACGTTGGTGTGTCTTTTACTCCCCAAAAGTCTTCCCATGGCCTAAATAAAATATTTATGTTTAAGTTTCAGTGAAAACTGATTTGTTTTCATTTCAGCATTCCCACGCAGAAATTACAAACAATCTGATACATTTCACATACATTTGCTTGAAAAACCAAAAATGAAATAGACGGATTTATTTCCAGACAATTTTCAGTATCTTTGCTGAGGAAAAGGTAACAAACAACATTATTGGTTGAAAATAAATTAATTTTTTAAAATGAAGTTTAATGATCTGAAGTGTTAGAGAAAGAGGCAAACAAATTTTATTTCACACATTTTATCTTACCAGTAGATATTTAACTTTTGTTTTTGCATAGAAGTAGAGAACTTGGGCCCCATACAAACAAGATTCCATTTTTTCCACTGATTACTTTTGGAACAGTAAAGGTAAGTTAAATTTGTAAATGAAAAAATAATAATTATAGATGCCTAGTAGTTCCATGGAAGCAGTCCTGTAGAGTTCCATGAAACCAACGAGGCTCTTCCCATGTGGGACAATATGTAGGATTGAGTATTTTCTTCCCATTTTTTAAATATGTTTGAAAGGCTAGTTATGTGTGTAACTTTATTGATACAGGTAACCTCATTGATTTCAATGGGATTACCCATTTGAGAAATGTTCTGTGCAGACAAGTACTTGCAGGATGAAAGCCTAACTATAATAAAAATAATAAAATATCATTTTGATTAAAGACAGCAGTGCCAATGATTTGGTTGCATTTGTAATGACATTTCGCTTTCCTCTGTAGCATGGGGCACGGATCACTTGCTGGAGGATTCTCTGCATCTTGGGGTCTTTAAACCATTTGAGGACTTCAATATCTGAGATATAGGTGAGAAGATTATTCCAGGAGCGGGTGGGCGAGATTCTGTGGCCTGCATTGTGCAGGGGGTCAGACTAGATGATCATAATGGTCCCTTCTGACCTTAAAGTCTGTGGCTGTGTCTATACTGGCGCGATCTTGTGCCAGAGCTATGCAAATGAGGCTCAGCGTGGAATATCGCCGAGCCTCATTTGCATAACTAATGAGCCGCCATTTTTGCGGAAGAGGCTCTTGCGCAAGACGGAGCTGTCTACACTGCCCCTTCTTGCGCAAGAAAAACCCTCTTGCGCAAAGCCGTTATGCCTGAAAATAATCAGCATAACGGCTTTGCGCAAGAGGGTTTTTCTTGCGCAAGAAGGGGCAGTGTAGACAGCTCCGTCTTGCGCAAGAGCCTCTTCCGCAAAAATGGTGGCTCATTAGTTATGCAAATGAGGCTCGGCGATATTCCATGCCGAGCCTCATTTGCATAGCTCTGGCGCAAGATCGCGCCAGTATAGACACAGCCTATGAGTCTGAGAGACATATTGTCTATGCAACTCAATTTTTAAAATGTGTATTGAGGATACCAATCAAAATACACTGTTTTTGTTACTATATGGCTCTTTTTTAAAAAAAAGCTGGATCTATTTTTTTAAAACATTGGTTATGCACTGTCAGGACACCAGCATATGCCATAATCTCCATAAAAGTGTGAACTGCCCAGGACACTCCAATACAGAGATTTGATAGAAATTGAGAAAAATACTAATCTTAAAGGTGGCTTGTGTCTTAGATCAACATGTGTGTCTGAAGTTTAGAGTTTAAAGGCTGTGCTTGTTTACCTGAAGAAACCCAAAAGAAATGAGTGGAAAACAAAATGTCTGAAAGGGAGCATTTTTAATAATTTTTCTGCAAAGATTACTAATTATTCTACAAAAATATTACTGTATAAAGAAAATTCAACGGTTCTACTACAAATTATTGTTTTAAAAAATTGGAGGCTAATTTCAGTTAAGACATGAAGCGGGGATTTTGATCCAGTTTTAAGACCAAACCTCAATGCATTCTTAACTATGGATTTGCTACTGAGGCATCCGTAAAATGTGTATACATATATTTGTATATGTATATATGTCTATTGTGTCTCTAAGGGCACATCTTCACTCACCACGCCAGAGATCGACGTTCTGGTGTTAGATTTAGTGGGTCTGATGTAGACCCATATATCAAACCCTCAGGGCAGCTCCAGCTGGCATATGTACTCCTTGCAGTTGCTGGGAGTAAGGGAAGCAGCCCCCTGCAGTGAGAACAGCACCAAACTTGGCTTAAAGTAAGCTGACTCCAACTACACAACTTAAGGCTGAAGTTGTGTACCTTAAACCGACCTTCCAGGTCTAGAGTAGACCTGGCCTAAGAGTGTAGAACCGAAGGAAGTATGTAGTATGTACATCCATATATAATCCTTAAATATCCTTTGCCATGTTTATTTTATGAAATCCAGTGTATGGTTTCTAGAATTAAAAATAAAAACTGTAAATACAAATATGTGATGTGCAAAACTTCATTGATCTTACTGTTCCTGGAAACTTATTAAGAGTAATAAGGGGGAAACATTTGAATATAGAAGGACTGATCACAAATTCACAGCTGGAGTATGTTTGTTCGTGAACTAAATACCACCCTGCTGTCATTTTCCCTCCTGCATTCTCTTAGTAGCAACAGAAATTGTAGCATTGAAAAAATGAGACTAATACGTGCATTCTGTCTCCTTTTGTTTCTTATGCTTCCCCTATAACTATACATTCCTTCCTCAGAGACAAAATACACAAAAATGATAAAAGATCTTTCCTTAAAACAGAAATAATCATATTAAATATAAAAAGTTTTATTTTCTTTAGCTCTGAAAAGTAATATCATCATACTTTAATATTACAGCATGCTGGAGAGAATCCTTTTCAGCAGGATATCCATTTTAAGCCCCACAAGGATGTAATTTTCCTGGGTCCCACAAAGGCTTATTTTGCCCTTTCTTGACAAAGATTAGGATTACCACTTCTTCCAGAAACTGACATTTTATAATAATTACCTGCTTTTTCTTCACTGTTTCTTCTTTAGAAACAAATAAATCATGCCCTTAAAAACAAGTCCTGCTATCTTTTTTGGTAGAATAATTTCCATTAAAAGTAATTTTTAAACTGTAATGTGTTATTCTATAACTTGTAGATTTATCTCTGTACATCAGTATTAAATGTTCTTGAATTTTTAACATATTATTTCATCTTACAAAAATGGCAACAATTAGAACAGGGATGTCCAATTGCCAGTCCACAGATCAGATTGGACCTGTGTAATTTATTGTTTATTAGATTCTCATAACAGATTAAAATTCTGCAAAATTCCAGATTTAAAAACAAAATGACTAAACAAACTTTCTGGCTCTTATGGTCACCAAGAAAACCTAACAAGCATCAATAAATGTATCATAGTTTTAAAGTGAAACAACAGCCGTGAGGGATGTGAAATCTCCTCCCTTCCATTTATCTAAATGACATGTTAACCTTGAACTCAGGGTCTGAAATTCTAAAAACATAGATGGGACAATTCTGCATGCAAAATACATGTGTCCTTTTATACCCAATTTACATAAGTAATTATGGCAATTACATAAGCAAATAACCAAAAAAACGAGAGCAAAAACAGAGGTAGTACTTCCAGAAATAGTTCCCCTCTCCTACATAATTTTTTATCATTGAGTGATAAATGCAAGAATAATTCTACCAACTAAAAGTTTAGTTACTGTATAAAAGCCTTAATCCTATCCTTGATCTCCATACAAACCATCCGATGTCATCAGTGGGAGATCTGCAGAGGACTGAATATGATATATATAGCCCTGACTTGTATTCCTAGGCCACAGACCTTAATTAAAAGTGCCGTTCATCACTTTCCATAAAAGGAATTTAATGCCCCTTTGGTTTGAATGGGAACTGGAATGATATGTGGTATCTTTGGCACAGAACATGCAGGACAGAGTAGAAATTAACTAGCGGGAGTTACCCAGCGTTGCTCGGAAAGTGGAGGAACAAAATTTAGAAAAACAGTAGTCCATTATCGTTTTTTGAATGGTAGAAAAGTTGCACTGAGTTCTGTAGGGATTAAAATATGTATTAAAAAAGTATAAAACAACCAATTTTACATGTTATCATCAAAAACTTTATTGTAAACTATATTTTTTGTTTCATTATTCTTAACAAATATGTACAAATTTTTTCCACTTCCAGCTCTTAAACACTCAACATAGAGTTGTCCATGTGAAAAGCAAGATGTCTCTAAATTAATTCCAACTACTTTAAGTGACTGTCCTTGCGCTTTGTCAGTATACATTGTTGAAATATAAGTTGCCAGTTGATATAACTGAGGTGAGGAGCCTGAGGGGAGGGAGGGGGAAGGGAGCCGCGCGCCTGCCACCGGCACCCGAGCCCGCCCTCTGCTTCCTTGTCCCTCTGCTGGCCTTAGTAAGTGACTGGCCCTGCCGCTTCCCCCAGGAAGCCACTTCTCCCCACACTGCCAAGCTCTGTGCAGCCCCGGGGAGAGGCATCGGTCTTTCATCTCTTCCCTCCCACAGTCCCTTAAAACCTTCTCCTGGATGACAGGTTATCCCCCCGCCGGCCTTAGTGAGCGACTGTCCCCGCCACTTCCCCCAGGAAGCCGCTTCTCCCTGCACTGCCAAGTTCCGTGCATCCCCAGGGAGAGGCGTCAGTCTCTCATCTCTTCCCTCCCACAGTACCTTAAATCCTGCTCCAGGATAAAAGGTTACCCCATGCAAAGTTTGGTTGCGGTAGCTCTTATAGTGTCCAAGTTATTAGTGGACAAACGTACAAACGTTCTCCTTTATATATTAGATTTTCAGATGTCTACTATTCTGAAGGCGTAAGTTTATACTTTTTCTGATGCGTATGATTCATAGTTCAAATTCCTTGAAGAATAAGATAAAAATGCTGTTATTAATGATATGTTCATAGACTCTGATACAGTTGGCATATATTGTACCATCCTTTTTTTTTGTTTGTTTGTTTGTTTGTTTGCTTGAGTAGATGATAAAATGATACCTCACATATGCAGGTAGGTAAAGAAGAAAAAAGCCTGTCCAACTCCAACTTCAGGCTGTCTGAACCCTCAACCTTATGTTTCTCTGACAGTATGGCCTTTCAAATTGGATGATGCTCTTTGGTAACCAACCAATTTCTCTGATTAATTTCAATTTTGAATGGGAAAAACTTTTTTTCATTGACTGGGGATGTTAAATTGCATTTTATCAGCTAATAGAGTAGTCAGTGGAATTTCCATCAACTACTCATTTAGTCAATAAGGGGGGAAACTGCAGAGCTGCAGCAGGGTTAGCTCCCAGCCACAGGAACTAACCCCGCTGCGGTGCTGCCATTTAAATGTATTAAAAGTAGCCACCAGGCTCTTAATACATTTAAAGGGCAGAGGTGTAGTGGGGGGACCAGGCACAAGCTAGGAATCAGCTGATTCTCTGGCAGCTCTTAATGCATTTAAAAAGTAGAGGCGCAGTGTCTGGGACTGGGAATGAGCCGGGATAGCTGATTCCCAGCTCACACCCAGTCGCCTCACTACATCTCTGCCTCCCCTGTCCCCCCATGGAGACAGCACTGGGGGGCACCAGCTTTTAAGCTGGCTTCCCCCTAGCACCGGCTCCTTCTCCCCTCTCCCCCCCCCTTGCTGCCTCTCTCTGATAGAGGCAGCAAAGGCAGGGAGGAAGTGATTAGTCAAGTCACTAGTCAACTACCTGATAAGCATATGCTTATCGAGTAGTTGATTAGTCGCTTACATCCCTATCATTGACAAGACTTCAGCTGCGACGAGGAGTCCTGTGGCACCTTATAAACTAACAGATTTATTGGAGCATAAGCTTTCGTGGGCAAAGATCCACTTCCGTCGTCTTTGCCCACGAAAGCTTATGCTCCAATAAATCTGTTAGTCTGTAAGGTGCCACAGGACTCCTCGTCGCTTTTGCAGATTCAGACTAACACAGCTACCCCTCTGATACGAGATTTCAACTGTCATTTGACCACCTAGTTTAAAGTCCTTGGCGCTGACAAGGCAATCTGACATCCCTATTTAATATCTAAATAACTTTAAATTAAAGTTCAACCAAGTAAAGTTTGTTCCTGTTATATTTAATGTAACCAAGTTTTTTCTGTCTCAATTTTTCCTGGAGTTTTTGCTACAAAATGGTTTAGAAAGGTAGACATCTTTTCCAATTCTGGTGAACACCTGACTTTTTAGGTTATCATCATTCAACCACCTTTTGTCCAATTTGCTTCAGTTTAGGTAGAAAAATTCTACCAAGATCACAGAACAGACAGCTGAGGTAGATATTCCTTCCTCTATAAGATTTTAGAGTGGGAAACAAAATTATGCTTAAAATATAAGTTCATGTACAACTATCACAATAATGTGGCTTCTAGTATTACCTAATGCCCACAGAAAATATCTCATCCTTTTTAGCAATATTCTGTTCATATATGTTGTTTCAAACTACAGCTTTTGTTTCTGTTTAATAAAAAAAGGCTTAATTTCTGGCCCTTATCTGAAATGTATTTATTCTAATTAGACACTCCAGTACCATAGAAAAACTAGAACGTGCTTCCAGTTAACTTAGTAGTAACTATATCTGTAACTGGATTAATAAACACCTCCACAGGATGTAGTTATTACCTCATAAACAAGAAATACCCTCAATTTATCATTTAATTTACATCCATATGTTCTAATAATCTTACTGAAAGTAATTATATTGTGGAACAAAAAACACAATATGTTCAATTTGTGTTTTTTTTAAAGTGGGATGGGAGATAAAATAAGTTAAAAAGAAAATCTTAACTGAGCCATACATCACTATTATGTGTTGACGGTTTTGCCAATTCTCACACTGATAGTTCACTGTATATTTCTGTTATTTTTTTCTTAAAAGTATTCTGATGGTTGCTCGATATCACAACAGTAAGAAGAACTTGCCAAGGATGAAACAATTATGTGTAGTAGAATGTCAGCTCAGAGAAGCATTCTTTGTTTTTTTTCTTTCTAAATTATCAAGATATTCATACTTTGCGGAAATTGTTGATGCAAATTAACATATCCATTATATCTACATCCCTTAAATATCTATTTTTTTGTTTCAAAATAAATTATTTAACATTATGTATATATTTATGCAACATATTTAAAACATTATGCCCATTTAAATCAGAGGACCGTCTCCAAGTAACTTCAGTAAGCTTTGGATCAGACTCTTATTACAGATGTGTGTACCTGTTTTTTACGTAACAAATATAAGAACAGTATTAGAATTCTGAAAAAAATTAATTATTTAAAATCTATTTGGTAAGGTATGACTGATCACAGTTCTTCCTACCACTGTACTTAAGAGAGAGTTATGGGGCATGTACTGAACTATGGCTGCTTCACCTGTGCAAAGCAGTTCTAAATCTATTGGATTTGGTACCTGGAGGATTTCCCCTATGTAGTGTGTATGGGGTAGCCTCAACTGGAGTAGAGCTCCCATAACGATAGCTACTTGGAGCTGGAACAGGTCAAGGCTTTCCTTGCTTCTCTAATGGCCATGTGGGTTGTTGGTGTCTCACACAAATTAGATTGCCTAAAGAAGGATATGCCTGGTTCTTTGAGGTGCCACACAACTCCTCATTGTTATTCTTTTACTCTTAGGAGTTGTGGGGCATTTTTGTGCCTTTCCTTCCTCCTCTCCTGTTGCAGCCATTTTGTCTGACTACAGAAAGGCTACTAGCCTGTGACAAATGTGTAGAATTTTTTATTATAGAATGTGTGTACTTGACAACTAGGTATTAGATAGAGATTAGCATGTAAATATTTTCAAAGCCATTATTTCTGTTATGATTACTGATGGCAGCTTTATTTTCTTGCCTAACACTTTCTATTAGAAAACCTTGATAGATCATTATATATTTGCCAAATGTAAACTGTTCCAGCTGGAATTTTCCACTCTGAGTGTCTGCTTCATGCTCAATTTTCTGGAAAATGTAAATTAAATGTTTTTGCTATTTCTGAGTACAAGGGTTGAGGATGTTGTTTTTTGCCCATATTAAAAAAATGTTACAGCCTTGTTTGTTGAGAAGTTCTAGTACATCTATGCTTTGAAGTATGGACTTAGGCATGACGGTACCTTGGGGGTCAGTGTTGCAGTGTTTTGCTGCAAATCATTACTGAAAATCTTCATTTGTATTTGCTCAGTAGAAGTTGGTTAGAGGTTGGCAACAAAATTCTCTGAACATCCTGTCTGTAATCAACATTATTTCCTTCCATAATGCTTTGTGCCAAGCACACTGAGCATGTCCCATCCACGTGCCTAGGGATCACTGAGCATTTTCTAGACTGGTGCTAAGTAAAACTTTTCATGCAATTGCTGATTCCTGCTCCAGCAGGACACTTTAGGACCAGAACTGAAAACAGGCAACTGTTTCTCTTGCACAGGCAATACTCATTCTAGGCAGAAATGGAAAACGAGGAAGTAGCCTGATTTGAATGAGCAAAGAGGAGAAGTGGAAAGATGGGTGAGAAGTCTAGGGTGTTGTGACTGTGGGAGATCAGGAGCATGAAGGACAGAGACTGAAGAGGAAAGATCATTGGGACAAAAGAGAGGCAGAAGTAACCAGAAGAAAGCACTTGGAGAACCTGGAATTGAACTCAGAATTTTTTAGTCTCAACAAACTTCTTAATAGAAGTGTTAGTCTCTTTTTTTCTCAAGTGGCTGCTCTGCTACCACCTTTGTCACTTATTCATTTAGCTCAGGGGTTGGCAAACTTTTTGGTTTGCGAGCTTATTAAGAAAATAAGAATGGCCATACTGGGTCAGACCAAACGTCCATCTAGCCCAGTATCCTGTCTTCCAACTGTGGCCAGTGTCAGGTGTCCCAGAGAGATGAACAGAACAGTGATCAATCTAATGTTGCTCATTAGGATGATAAAATCCCATTTAATTTGTTAACCAGTTAAACATTAAGTTTAACCCATTAACTGATTCCCCTTGGCTGCTGAGGCTGAGCTGGAGTGCCCCCCCTACTCCACTGCAGACAGAAGCTGCTCCAGCTCAGCTACTTCTGGCCCTGCACAGGGCTGCTGCTTCCAGCAGCCCTGTGAGTGTCTGCCAGCTTCCAGTACTGCGCATGGCTGCTGCTTCTGGGCTCGTGCAGGCTGGTAGATGGCAGCTCTGTGGGGGGGCCTGGCAGAGCTGGAGCAGCATTCCACCTGCTACAGGTGAGGGGCTGCTGTTGGGTACCAGTTAACTGTTATCTGAGCTGCTCCTGGATACCAGTTAATAATTACCTGATAAACATAATCCACTAAGGTTACCCATTAACATCCCTATTGCCCATCCCCAGCTTCTGACAAAGAGAGGCTAGGGACACCATTCCTGCCCATCCTGGCCAGTAGTCACTGATGGACCTGTCCTCCATGAATTTATCTAGGTCTTTTTTGAACCCTGTTAAAACCTGATCTTCACAACATCCTCTGGCAAGGATTCTACAGGTTGACTGTTGTGTGGAAAAAATGCACTTAACTTTTGTTTGTTTTAAACCTGCTACCTATGAATTTAATTTGTTGACCACTAGTTCTTATGTTATGGGAACAAGTACATGACTTTTCATTATTTACTTTCTCCACACCAGGTATGATTTTATAGACCTTCGTCATATTCCCTCTTAGTCTTCTCTTTTCTAAGAAAAGTCCCAGTCTTATTCATCCCTCCTCATTAGGGTTCCAAAATTGTATGGAGGGCTGGATAGGGAAGGCTAGGGGAAGCTGTGCCTCCCCAAACAGCCAGGTGTGGCCCAGCCCCCACCCCCTGTGTGCAATCCCTTGCCCCCTGCTCGGCCCCCAGATCCCCGCCTCTTATCCAGGCCCCTGGCCCATGTCCCCTGACTTCTTCCGTGGGCCCCCACCCCATCCAACCTCCCCTGATCTCCATCCCCTGACCATTATCTAGAATTCCTGCTCCATGCAACCTCCCTGAGCCCCATCTCCTGAATGCCCCCAAGATCCCATCCCTATCCAACTCCCCTGCTTCCCATCCCCTGACTACCACTCCAGGATCTCCTGTCCCCATCCAACCCTACCCCACTTCCCCTTCCGACTGCTCCCCCAGGACCTCTGCCCCTATCTAATCCCCTTGCTCCCCATCTCCTGATCACTCCCATGGACCCCTCCCCCCATCTAACATCCCTAGTTCCCTGCCCCCTGACTCCACTGCCCTGAGCAGCACTAGAGCCATGCAAACTGGCCTGAGCTTGCAGCTCTGTCACCTGGAGCACCAGATCTGGGGGTGCTACAGCAGCGTTGCCCAGTAGGAGCTCATAGCCACACTGTTTGGAGCATCAGCACTAGCAGCATGATGAGCTGAAGTTGTGTGGAATGGGACAGAGAAGAGGAGTGTCTGGAGTCTAATCTCCTGGAGTGGGAACTCGGCGGCCAGATAGAAGGGTACTATGGGCTGGATAGTTTGTCCCTCTCTGATTTTGCTCAAGTGGTACAGGTCTGTGACATACAGGTTCCAACTATGATGACCACAGTTACTTGGGATAAGTTTGGTTCCTTGTGATGGGATTATTTTTGCATTTTATGTGCAAAATGTATATATTAAAAGTATCTTTGGAGTTACAAAATCAAGTACTAAAAAAGTTAGAAAATGTCAGAAGAGTTGTCTGCACAATGTTAATTAGGCCATTTGTGAGTATGCATTTATGATAGACTCTTTACTTTCATGGTCACATACATTTTATTTCTGGAGGATTTATGCAGAGGGAATACATTGGGATTGTGTAATTGATGAGGCTATTGTCTGAAGGACTCTTCCATGTTTGTTGCAGGAATTAGAAGGTTTATAGTGAATGAGGCCAGGCCTATGCTAGGGGATAAAGTTGAACTAAGGTTTGCAACTCTAGCTACGTGAAGAACTTAGATCGTCTTAACACAGCATCCCCGCTGCAGAGGGTCAACAGTAGGGATGTTAAATTTAGATTAATTGGCTAATTGAATAGTCGATGCAATTTACATCAACTATTCAATTAGTCGATAAGGGTGCCTCAGCCTTTGAAGTGTAGCAAGAGCCCCAGGGCTGTTGCTGTACTTCAAAGACGAAAGCGCTGCTGACCCCGTGCTCCCCACGGTGTTTCAAAGTGGCAGTGCTGCATGGAGCCCGGGGTCAGTGGGGGAGTCCCAAGCTGGCCCCAGGCTGCATGCGGCATTTCAAAGTGGCAGAACCCGGGCTCCACACAGTGCAGCTGCTTTGAAACACCACGTGCAGCCCGCGTGCAGTCTGGACCCGGACTCCATGAGGTTCTGCCACTTTGAAGCACCCACTCCTGTTCTCCCCCCTTGCTGCCTTTTTCTGATAGATTTGCTTATCAGATAGTCGACTGGTCATTCATATCCCTAGTCAACAGGAGAAAATCTTCCGTCAACTTCCCTTATTCCTTGAAACCCGGTTGAGTACCAGAGTCAATGGGAGTGCAAGCAGTGATCAATTTAGCACGTCCTTATTAGACACTCTAATCAGGAGAGGGCAAGAAAACAGCAGCCGTTCACCAGTGTTAGCCTCTGATGGGCCACTGCTGCTGTATTTACCTGCACCTCTGCAGGTTCGGGCAATTGCAGTTCCATTTGGCCAGAAACAGCAAACCATGGCCAACAGGAGCTATGATCCTCTGTTCCTGCAGAGGCGCGGGTAAATATGGATAACCCTGGCAGATCAGATCTTGCTCACAGACCAATATTTGCCCACCGCAGCTCTAAATCAGCCGACGAGAAATCGGTCTCTACAACATTGATCTCCTGGTAAGTGAGGATAAGGCAGATGTCAGGAAACTGCAGGGAGAAAAAGGATGGTCTCATGTTTCAGGCAGTTTAATGCAGCTCTGAAGAACTTGATTTTATGCCTGCCTCTGCTGCTGTGTGCTTGTGTCGTGCTAGGCAAGCCACTTGAATCAAAATTTTTACAGGTGGCCACTTTGTTTTTCTCACTTTCTGAAAGCCCACTTTGAGACATCTGGGGATTTAATTTACAGAAATTCTGAGCATTCACAGTGCAGTTGAAGTTGATGGGCTCTGTGGTTTGAACACCGAAAGTGAAAAATTCAAATCCTAGGACTCTATGTTGCCAACTCAAAATTAGTGGACACTTCCAACAGTTTTGGCCTTAATATTTCTGGCTAGCATCTATTATTGTTTATGGAACACTCACATAGTCAGGTAAGTCAGGTGTGATGCTTCTCATTGCATGCAGAACTGTGAGCTGCCTGTTACTCCCCTTTCTCTCTATCATGACAGTCTTGACTGTTTTAGAGGGGTAGCCGAGTTAGTCTATAACAGGAAAAACTTAAAAACAACAAATAGTCTAGTAGCACCTTAAAGACTAACAAAACATGTAGATGATATCATGAGCTTTTGTGGGCACAGCCCACTTCTTCAGATGACTGGACTGTTGGAAGTCCAGATCCAAGAATAAATAAGGGAAGGGCTGGGGGGGAAGGGGGAGAGAAGGAAAAAGAGATAGTGAGTAGATAAGCTTCAGAGGAATCATAGAACACTAGAACTGGAAGGGACCTGAGAGGCCATTGAGTCCAGTCCCATGCCCTCATGGCAGGACCCAGTACCATCTAGACCATCCCTGATAGATGTCTATCTAACCTGCTCTTAAATATCTCCAGAAATGGAGATTCACAACTTCCCTAGACAACTTATTCCAGTGTTTAACCACGCTGACAGTAAGTTTTTCCTAATGTCTAACCTAAACCTCACTTGCTGAAGTTTAACTCGGATAGCCAAGTTAGTCTGTAACAGGAAAGACTTGAAAAACAACGAAGAGTCTAGTAGCATCTTAAAGACTAAACAGTTACAAGAGGCTGATAAGAACCATTAGTTTGCACTTGGAAAGGAAGATGACCTTTGACTGTGCCTGACTGTCAGCTCTCTAACACCACCAGCAAGTGCTTGTTACTTAAGCACTTGCCTGTTGGCGATGCCAACCCTGTCATTAGCCAAGTCTACACTGCAAAATTAAGTTAATCTAAGTTAGATTGATATATAGCCATTGTGGTAATTAAATTACCATTGTATATCCACAGTATATACGTTGTGTCAGCGGTATGCATTCTCACCAACTACAAATGCATCAATTTAGCTGCCAGTGTGGGGCATTGTGGGACAGCTTCTGAAAGACAAACAGTTGATGTAAACAGTGCAATGTCTACACTTATACTGCGTCAATCTAATTACATTGACCTATATGCTGTGCCTCTTGTGGAGGTGACATTATTAATAGGGATGTTAAAGACTAGTCGACTATCCGATAAGCATTTGCTTATCAGATAGTGTGTTGACTAGTCGATTCTCTCTCTCCCCCCCCCCCCCGCTGCCTCTATGAGATAGAGGCATCAAAAGGGGGGGAGAGAGGGCTACTTCAAAGCTGCAGTTCCACACAGCTGAGCCGGGGATCAGCTGTGACGCACTGCTGCTTTGAAACCCCAAGGCAGTGTTTCAAAGGGGCAGCCGCTGCCGCCACACAGCTGATCCACAGCTTGCTGTACAGCAGCGCTGCCCCTTTAAAATGCCCGAAGAGCCATGGAGCCTTGGCGTTTCAAAGGGGCAGTGCCGCACAGCTGAGCCATAGATCAGCTGTGCGGTGGCTGCCCCTTTGAATCACCACTTCTGCCTCCACACCAGTCCCCAGCGGATCCCGGGTTCTGCTGAAATGCCGCGCAGAACTGGGGTCAGCTGGGGAGTCCCTTGCTAACCCCGGGCTCCATGGCTTTGAAATGCACAAGAGCCCCTGCTGGGGACTCTTGTACATTTCAAAGCGGCACCGTGTGCAGCCCGGAGTCAGTGGGACTTCCTACTGGCCCTGAGCTATATGCAGAGTTCCACATTCCTCCTTTGAAATGTACAAGAGCTCCCGCTGGGGAAATTCCATTGACTACTCGACTTGTCAGTTAACCACATTTTAACATCCATAATTATTAAGTCAATGTAGTAGGCATGTTACATTGGCGAGGGCTATATTTTAGTGTAGATTCTTAGAGAGCTAGGTAAGCTGCCATACCTCAACCAGGACTTCATCTTGCACATTAACAATATGTGCATCCCTATCCCCAAGACCTTTGAATCATTCTCCTGTGATATCCAGCCCCTAACACTGACTACTCACAGAAATCTCAGATACTATGCCCCCAAATTCTCTGAATCACTGGCCAAACAGGGCCAGTTTCCTCCTGTCTGAATGGGTCATCACTATACACAATATCCTCTGGTGACTATGAGTCTGAACTTAAAATTCTTGCAGCTTTACCTTTATAGCTCTTCAGTATAGACAGCACCAACACAGATGGGAGCTACATCTCTTGGCATAAGTGATCCATTTCCCTGAGAGGTGTGTGTTAGTTTGACAGAACAATTCTTTCATCAACCTATTGCTATGGGGGGTCAGATTGGTGTAGCTATGTCTCTTGGGTTGAGGAGCCATCTGTGAGAGACATAGCTATACTGATGTAAGTTCCTAAAGTAGATCATGCCATAAGTCTATAAGACATATTTTCAATATAAATACATTATTCCTTAAATATTACCCAGACATACATTTTGCAATTATTATGAGTGTTGGCAAGTTACATGCTTTCTGTAGATACCATACATGGTACTCTTTTAATAAAAAAAAAAAAAAAAAAGCTCATTAGGAATATTAGTAATTTTGCATTCAATGCAGTGTTTGAATGATGTGCAGTAAATAATGTGTAGGGTCACAGTATAAATGATGAAGATAATAAAGAAATATTTAATGATTACCCATAAGATGGACATTGTCCTGTGAACTGAATGAGGCTGGAATTCTGTGAAAAAAATATTAATTAAGGACCATATCATAATGCATAAGTGCCAGAAGGCTGAATCAAGGCTATGGAGTCAAAGTAAATGCTGGCACAGCTTAACTTTTAAGTGCTTGGCATTATTTTAAAGTAGTTTTTATATGTAATTGTAAGTGATTAAAACAAAGCTACACTTTCATTAAAAACACATTACAGTTTGGGAAATTTTGCATCATGATTTTTATTTGTTTAGTTTTTTCCTAATTTGCAAAATTCTGTAACTTGCAATGAATTTTTTTTAGAGAGATAAGATGGATGAGGAAATATATTTTATTGGACCAATTTCTTTTGGTGTGAGAGACAAGCTTTTGAGCCATACAGAGCTCTTCTTCAGGTCTGGCAAATGTTTTCTCAGCATCACAGCTAGACAATGCCTAAATACAAAATGGAACAGATTGCTTAGATTAAGTAGTTAGCACATAATGTAAGGGACCATTCAAGGTAGAGACACATCCAGTGGCCCATTAATATCTCTGCAGGTTACGGGACAAAAAGCGAGGGTTAGTGGGTTACAGAGTGAAGTAATAAGTCATAAATTTGGTGTCTCTTTCTAGTCATTACCGTGAATTAGCAAGGATCTACTCTATTTCCCAAATTGGTTTTCATAATTTGGTGAAGACATATCTCAGGGTGGCTAAGAGAGGTCTCTATTTCTGTTTTCTGGCAACAAAGAAATATTTAAAGTGGAAATATAAATCCTTTGTAATCATTGTTTAAATTCAGTATTTTTTGTTGTTTTGCTTTTCAGCAAAATCACTTAAATGGGCAAAAATAATAATGTGCTTCTAAGTTTTAATTAAGATTATAGCCCGGTTCTTCACTACTGGTGATTTGACTTAAATCCATGTTCTTAACATTACACACATAACCTCCTGGATGTGCCAACTCATTTTGGGTGCCTCAGTTTTTTAACACCTACTAAAAACAGCTAAGGCTTGATGTCATACCTGTAGGTCACTGGCTGTGTCATTTGACTTAAGAGTTCAGGTGATCAACACATCTGAAAATTAGGCAGATTAGTAACTACAAATTAATGGACTAATTTAAAAAAAAAGGTAATATTTTTTCTGACACACGCTGGATCACATATGTATTTCCAGACTTTTTTTCTATAGTCCCATGCAGTGGTGAAATTCTGGTTTCAATGAAGTCAGTGGCAAAATTCCCAATGACTTTAAATGAGGCTATGATTTTACTTTTTTTTATAGAGTGATAAGATTTTCTTTTAAAATGCATTCATGAATTATACATTTGCATAAAAATCTCCATCTTGTCATCATAGACCCAGATTTTTCATACCTGAAAAGTTTAATTCTTCAGTAAGATTGCTCAAAAATCATATTAACATTGGCTAGTTAAAGGCTATTCATTATTCTAGGACAGAAGGGTGGCAGTAGTAAACGAAAGCAAACTGTATGCTGTAATGTGGGGAGATATAACCAAATGACTAGAAAGTCATTGAGAGAGTAGGAGATTGATCCTTTATTATTCAGAACATAAATAAATGAAAACATTAAATTAAATATTAACATATATGTAGTATGTGATGCAAAATCTTCTCATTTTACATTTTCTTCGATTATGTGAATAACAGCACAAGCAGGTTCCTTTGGATATTCATTTTCTTTTCATACCCACTCTTACAGTCTTTTTCAACATATGTAAAGTATATTTGACATTTATAATAATGGAATGATTAGGCATGTTACTGACATCAGGGTTTAAAGGACTGGGTGACATAAGGAATTTATGTTCCACTTTAATCCATTTGTCAACCTCCTCTGGGACCTGTTTTTATATCTAACTCAAGCCAGACTGATTGAAAAAAAAAAAAAAACCAGCCTAATCCAACAGCCCGAAAAAATACTAGATATTTTTATTCGCTCTTTAAAATCTACATTAAAAAGAAGAGAGAGAAATGTTTATTACATTGATAGTCTCACCAGAATCATATGGCTAGTTGTTCTGATCTACTTTTTTTTCAATCCAGCAACCAAAATAAAGCCAAACAGTATAGGTGGATTTTTGGAGGCACTAAATACATGAAGGTTTATAAAAGTGTGTAATTCCCTAAGGTGCTAGCCATTAATGACTTATGTTCCACATCAAGTCAATTTTCATTTTACTTACATGGAAAAATCATCTTTGTGGACTGACAATGACTTTTTTTCCTGTAAGCAAGGAAAGTTTCAGAGCGTTCCTTTGATCGTTTTTCAAGCCAAGATATAGTGCAGTGGTCCCCAACCTTTTGGGGCTGCCACGCGCCCGGGGGCAGGGGCCGCACATGCACCACGCACCCAGGGGCGGGGGTCGCGCATGCGCCACGTACCCGGGGCGGGGGCCACGCATGTGCCGGGGCCCGGGGCGCAAGAATGGCTCGGGCTGGCCCTGGTCACTAGGCAGGCGCGCATAAATGCCCTGGCAGGTACCATGGCTCCCGCGGGCACCGCATTGGGGACCACCGATATAGTGGAACCAAGAGCAGCAACATATAGAATATTAGAAGTGGCAGGTATAGGGTGCATCGGCATAAATAACTGTCCTGAAACAATTGTAAGAAAACTAGCTTCTGTCCTGTCTCAAAATGAACTACCACTGTGTTACTAATAAGGTAGATGGATCTGAATCAGCTCTTACTTGTCCCAATGTAAATTAGAAATGTCTGTAGTTGAAGTTGTGTAAATGAGGTCCAAATCAAGCACCTAGTAAAACATTGATGTATTATGTACAAATCACATTGATTTTATTCATTGTTGCCTGTATACTGAAATGTATACTCAAAAGAAGAGTTATTACTATGCTTTGTATTTGACATCAGCATTCAAGCACATATTTGGACAAATTGAACTTAAGTGTCAGTACAGGTACATGGGTTTGTATATTTACACATTCATTGTAAAATAATGTGCTGCCTACCAAAGCACCAGTCTCGGGGGTTAAATATGATAAAAATATACTCCTATTAATCAAATATTTATAAGGGGAATCCGCTATGTTTAAGTGCCTTTGACCTTTAGTATAGTTATGATATATATGTCATCACTTGGTTATTCTTACCATTGATTTTGCCTAGAAAAAGTAAAACAAAAGGTTAAGTAGCCCTCAAGGGTAAGTGAAAAATGTGAGGCTTTTGTCATGTTTTATTGTTTTAGTATACTTTTTGCCTCTCACAGGTGGGCAATAAGATTGCTCAAAGCAGTAAAATAACTTCATCTAATTCTGTATAAGTAATGTTAGTTTTAAAAGTACTGTACATTTACTGTGGCTATATTCTGCCTCGATGTTCTAAACCAGATGTTCTCAAACTGTGATATATGTACTATTGTTAGTACTTAAGCTTGTTGGGAGTGGTACACAAATATGTTTTATTTAAAAAGTTTAATAGAAACAGTGCTTGCGTACCCTGCAATGCAAAACACCAGCTATGCCAGCACAGAAGTTTTGTTTGTGTACCATGGCTGTATAGATTGGGACAGTTCTAATCTGGTATGCAAATGACTGGTTTTCTTCTAGTTCTAGCGTTCAGCTTGTGCCAAGCTACATGGCTCTAGCTACTAAGGCAGACTTTCAACATTCCATAACATGCTGCTGGAGCTCCTGTCTTCCAAAAACCAGGCATATAGGACCAGATCAGAGTGGCTGTAAAACCTGCAGCTACAGAGAACCCACAAGATCAAACTTGTCAAGCTGCCTGTAGTAGCTCATAATTATGAGTGCCAACCTCAGGGCAGACTATCATAGGAACAGGGCACAAACTCATAACAGTTTGTATGTTCTATACTTAGATTTCACCAGCCAAGTAACAAGAGTGAAATTCTAAAGTACTATAATAGCCTTAACATGGAGTCACAGACAGTCCCTTGGACACTTCAGTCTACCTTGCCACCCAGGCATGTCTGCTTTTGCAGTAGATGGTCCCTTACCACAAAAATCACAATATTCAGAATGCTTCCAGTCTCAAGGGACCAGTCATATACCCCAGGTCAATTGTACCTCAGATCTCAAACCAAAGACACCTGTAGCCAATTCTGTAATACTAACTAAATATTTACTGAATAGGAAAAAGAAATTAGAGTTATATGCAAGATTAAAGCAGGTAAAAATATACACACACAAATGAGATACCTTTAGGAACCTAAGAGTGTAAGAGTAACTACTATAATATGCAAGCTCTATATGTCATTGGGGCTAACTCAACCCAGACACCTGAGAGACAGTGTTCCCTGTAAGCTATGCACTTTTTTTTTTTTAAAGAAAATATCTGTGCATGGATGGAAAAGATTAGAGGGAACATTGCTTGGGGATCTTTTTCTATGCTTAGAAATTTTGCCCTCCCCAAATTCCATGCAATATACTGATAACAGTTTTTCTTGACAGAAATTTTTATTCCTTTCCCACAGAGTTCAAGCTGATGGGAAAAGGTTTTGTGCACATCTTCACTTTTCAGGAATGGGAAAAGCAATCAATAGTCTTCTTCGAGTGGTCCCTGTGGGTGCTCCACTCCTGGTGTCGGGTTCCGTCCTGGCACTGCGAATCGGAGAACTGCCATAGCCGTGCTCCGCCAGACCGCTCATGCGCAGCTTCTCTGTAGCGCCATTTGCGCGCGGTCCGGCCCTGCTAAGTTCCTCTCAACCGCCCCCGGTCGCAGACGGAGCTCCCTCTTCTCTTCTCTTCTCTTCTCTTCTCTTCTGTTCCTCTCACAATTTCCTCAGCCATATCAGTATTGTAAATAGTTAAGTTCTTAGTTTGTTGTTCTATAGTTCCATAGTTATCTCCTGTTCAAAAAAAAAAATTTCTTCAGAAGTTGTGTTAGGAAACGGTTGCAGCTAACCACCTTAAAAAAAAGGGGGGGGGGGAGAAAGAAGGGGACAACAATCAGTTATCCTTCTTAATATTCTGACAATGCCAGGGTCCCCCGGTTTCAAAAAGTGCTCAGCCTGCCGTGAAGCCATGCCGGCTTCTGACGGCCATGACGCTTGCATTAGGTGCCTGGGCGAGACACACGTCCCACAGAAGTGCACCCATTGCTGCAAGCTCACAGCGAGAGCTCGGATGGATCGTGAAATGAAACTAAAAATGATTATGTTCGGCAAGGCATTACAAGCTGAGGACATGCCTGCCTCAGCCACTGTGAAATGCTCTGAACACAAGCGGAGAGCGGCTTCTCCTGGGACGGCTTTTTCAAAGAAGACTAAAGCGTCCCCAATGCAATCCCTCCCGCCTGCTTCTACTAGCAGAGCAGGCTATACAGAGAGGCCAGGAACCTCCGGGGTGACCACCTCAGGGTCCCGACACTCAGCTGACCCTAGGGCAAAGAAATCGCCTCCACCGGTGCCAAGAGCGTGATCTGCGCCGGCACCGGTAACAGCACCGGCTCTGCAACTGACCAGCCAAGTGGCACCGGCTTCAGCAGCGCCAAACCCTGCGGCACCAAATGCTGATGTGCAGGCCTTGGCACCTGCTGCAACGTCGGCACCATGCACAGCATCGGCACCGGCAACACCACTGCCAGAGCTGACCTCCTCGGCACTGAGCCACCCTCAGTTGGCACTGACCTCCCCAGTTCCCATGGCAACCAATGGTGCTTCAGCACCTAGGAAAGCCCAGGCAAAGCCAAATACAAAAGAGCTGTCTCCTTCACCAACTTTTTCTCCGGGACCGTCCCCCTCACCGCCAAGGCACCGGTGATATCGAGGGTATAGTGTCTCTCCTGTCCATGTGGCATATAGGCGACACAACTATGGGAACACTGTATATGTAGAAACACGACGGTCCCCGTTGTGTTCTCACTTGCCCAGGCGGTCACCAAGTCACAGATCACCTCGATGATCACCACTTCGCGTTTACTATACATGTCACAGTAGCGCTCTGTCTTCGCAACACTCCTCCCCGACATGCTCAGAAAGATACTATGGGCACTATCATAGATCCTACGATGATCGCTCCCACCATGACCGCATTTCACTGTCCTATAGGGGATCTTCCTGCGCCTGTCGATCACCCACTGTTCAATACTTACCTTAACAACCACACCGGTTGCACTCACCTCCTCCATCGAAAAGTCCAACCGTCCAACATGACCAATCGTAACTGGAGGAAGGGCAGCTGTCTGAACCAGAAGACTCTCAGCCGGAAACTTCCCCAACTGATCGCTCCTCACGAGACGAGACAGTGGTTCCAGGCGACACCTCTCCACCGGATGACCTGAAGCAATTCCAGGACCTGTTCAAGAGAATAGCAAACATGCAAGAGACACAGTTGGGAGACATCCCGATTAAAAAGCACCATCTCCTAAAAAATCTACGACCACAACAGCGTGCAAAGATCGCTCTCCCTATTGACGAGGCGATTATGGAAGTGGCGGACGAAATATGGCAGACCCCAACATCGGTTATGCCAACAAGTAAAAAGGCCAAATAGAAAATACTTCGTACTGGCTAAAGGGTTGGATTTTCTCTTCAATCATCCCCAACCCAATTCGCTCGTAGCTGACGCGACGCAACGCAGAGCTAAAGCACTGCAGTACAGAAACACACTTCCAGATAAAGACAATAAAAAATTGGATATTTTCGGTAGAAAAATTTACTCTTCAGCCACATTCTCAAACCATAACTTCGATAATTACTCAAAATTAGCAGAGTTATTACAACATCTCCTGGATACTAAGAAACCGTTACTGAAGGCCATAGTACAGGAAGGTTATGCCTCATGTAGTACTTCACTGCAGATTGCTGTGGATGTAGCGGATACAGCCGCACGGGCCACTGCTACAGGTATTGCCATGAGAAGATCTTCATGGCTTTCTTCTGCAGGAGCCCCGAGAGAGCTTCAGAGTAAGGTCGAAGATCTACCGTTTGACAAGCATAAGCTTTTTGTTGCCAATACTGATGAAGTTCTTCATTCGGGCAAAGACTCTAGGACCACCCTCTGTACACTAGGGATGTACACGCCTTCCTGTAGGCGTAAGCGCTACTATACCTATCAGTGTAGGTATGACTCCAATTTTTAAAGACAACAACCTCATCATGCCTTAGAGCACCAGCGCTTCCAACAAAATCCTCAACGCAAGAGGCCTCAACCAAACCGCTCGTCCAATCAACCTTTGACAAAGCAACAGATTTGACTTCTCCATCGAGGATGTAAACACGACTCCCATAGTCAACGCAGAACATGCTTCTCCCCATCTTTTTCACCATCGTCTGAAGCCATACTACCACCACTGGTCCAACATCACCTCAGACAAGTGGGTGTTAGAAGTTGTAGCGTCTGGTCTCTCCATCCCATTTGTCTCCATTCCCCCAACTTTCCCACCCACCCCATCCCTTTTCAGGGACCCCTCTCACGGGCAGTTGCTGAAACAAGAAGTCCAACACCTACTCACCATTGGCGCAATAGAGAGGGTGCCCAGGCAGTTTTGGGGAAAAGGATTTTATTCTCAATACTTCTGCACTCCGAAGAAGACAGGAGGATGGAGATCTATTTTGGACCTACGCAAGTTAAATCGCTACCTTCGAAAGCATCGCTTCAAGATGGTGACCCTAACTACTATCATTCCGTCGTTGAACAAGGGAGACTGGTTTGCAGTCCTTGACTTGCAGGATGCTTATTTACACATTGCAGTGCATGTAGCACACAGACGTTTTCTCCGATTCCAGCTAGGAGCCGAGCATTTTCAGTACAGGGTACTGCCCTTCGGCTTGGCATGTGCTCACAGGGTTTTCTCCAAAACCCTAGCGGTAGTGATAACCCATTTACGCAGAACAGGGGTGACAATATTTCCCTACTTGGACGATTGCCTCGTCAGAGGGCGCACATATACAGAGGCACGCCAAATGGTGATAACAGCATCCCGAATATTTGCGTCCCTGGGCCTTCTCATAAATGCACAAAAATCATCACCAGAGCAGACTCAGGACCTGATTTTTATAGGAGCACGACTCGACTCAAATGCAGCATGTGCTTACTTACCAAAGGAATGCTTCGGGGTGATCCAGGACCTTATACACACCCTGATGCATGCTCCAACGATCCCCACACGTGTTTACTTACAACTGATGGGTCACATGGCTGCTTCCACCATCGTGGTTCAAAACACAAGGTTACATTTTCGCTGCCTCCAACATTGGCTGGCCATGGTTTACATCCCGGTGAAGCACAGCGTCCCCAGACTGGTAGTAGTACTGCCGCACATGCGAGAATCTCTCCAGTCGTGGACCGAGCCAAACAATCTCATGGCGGGCATTCCATTCCACTGCTCGCAACCCTCAAAGCAAATAACTACAGATGCTTCTCTTACCGGTTGGGGAGCACACATGGACAGCCTTACGGTCCAAGGTCACTGGTCCAGATGAGATGCTGTTGTGTATCAGTGTACTTGAACTAAGGGCAGTACGACATGCATGCAAATATTTCCAGTCCCATATAAGAAATACGATGACCAGAGTCCTCATAGACAATATTGCAACCATGTATTACATCAGCATACGGGGGGGTGCCCGATCCCGATCTCTCTGTGCAGAAAGTATTTGCTTGTGGAATTGGTGTATCTGCAACAACACTGTACTCTCGGCCTCCTATTTACCAGGGGCTGACAACTCTATTGCAGACTCACTCAGCAGGCAATTTCCCCATGATCATGAATGGAAGATCCGCACGGACATTCTGAATCGTATATTCACCCGATGGGGATTCCCGACAATAGATCTGTTCACAACTTCAAACAACGCAGAGTGTCCCAACTATTGTTCCAGGGCGGGAGTAGGACTTCAGTCATTGGGAGATGCCTTTCTCCGCCACTGGGGGACGTCGCTGCTATACTCCTTTCCCCCAGTCGTTCTAGTGCCCAGAATCCTGGAAGAAATCGACATGGAAGTGGTTCAAGTAATTCTCATAGCCCCAGCGTGGGCTCGCCAGCCTTGGTACTCAATTCTCCACCAGATGTCGGTGAGGGCACCGTACACCCTGCCTCCTCTTCCGGACTTCCTGACCCAAGAAAACGGATTACTGTGTCACCTGAGGCCCGAAATCCTGCACCTCATGGCATGGATGTTAGTTGGTTCAATGCTTCTGAACACCTCTGCTCACAGCGAGTCAAACAAGTATTAATGCACAGCAGAAAGGATTCTTGCATGGGCAACGTATTCAGCTAAGTGGACCAGATTCCGGGTGTGGTGTGGGGATAATAACCTAGATCCTCACACAGCAACTTTATCCCACGTACTTGATTATATTTTACACCTCCTTGACAATGGCCTTGCAATAGCCTCCTTGCGAGTGCATCTAGCAGCAATTAGTGCATTTTGCCATATGGAGGAGGATTTTTCCTTATTCGCTCACCCCACTACAAAGAGGTTTCTGAAAGGGCTCACAAACCTCAACCCGCCACAAAGCCCACCTCCACCCTCGTGGGACCATGACCTTGTTTTGGAAACTTTGACCCTCCCTCCCTTTGAACCCTTAGCCACAACATCACTACATATACTTACCATCAAGCTTTTGTTTCTGCTAGCCCTCACTTCAGCTCGTAGAGTAGGCGAGATAGCAGCCTTCATGGCATCGCCACCATATACAATATTTACTAAACAATCAGTGACGCTGAGATCCCACCCGGCGTTTGTCCCGAAGGTCTGTTCTGAATTCCATATCAATGAACCAGTTGTCCTCCCATGCTTCTACCCTAAACCTCATACTTCGATGCAAGACGCAACATTGCACACACTCGATGTAAGGAGAGCATTGGCGTTTTACATCGACAGAATGCGGGTGTTTAAAAAAACGGATTGTCTGATAGTGTCACTGGCGGATCGTTCCAAGGATCAACCCTTGACTTCCCAGCACATTGCGAGACTGATAGTCTCATGCATTACTATGTATTATTCCATACGGAACAAACCCCTTCTGTACCCACCTAAGGCCCATTTCACCAGAACAATGGTCACTACTACAGCCTTGTAAGAGGAGTCCCATTTCGTGACATCCGCCGGGCAGCAACCTGGTCGTCTAACATCACCTTTATGAAACATTATGCTGTAGTTGATCAATTTGCTTCAGACTCCTCGGTGGCTACGGCAATACTCACTCACTCCCGCAAACTTTAATTCCAGAGCCCTCCTGCAGTTGGGTACTGCTCCGAAGTCACCAGGAGTGGAGCACTGTTACCCGGCTAATTTAAGTAACGTATGAAGTCTGTCAACTCTGGAGAGCCAACGTAGTATAAGTCTAATGATTAGCCTAATTATTAATTTCAAGAAGAAAGCAAATGCAGACACTCATCCACATCTATCATTGGGTTTCTTTACAATAAAAGGCATGCGGCACAATACGGCGCTCGAAATAAAAACTGAACAATTTGGTAAAATTTAGACAACAAGACTATATTGTAGACATCTAACGAACAAACAAAGTTAGTAGGGGGCAGTCCCCTTTTACACTATCTTAACTATAATTGCAAGAGGGCGGTCCCCTTGCAATCACTTACATAGTCTAGCAGCGCGGCAGCTATTGAGGAGATGCTGGCGACCTACAAGCTCTTGGTCCTTTCGAGCCTTAAACGAGGAACAGCCAGGAGTCCCACGGAGGAAGGCCAAAGTCTGGCGACCTCAATCCTTAGGTCCTTCCGGGCCCTCGGAGAAGAACAGCCAGGGCGATCCCTCGAAGGCTGGTCGAGTGTGAAGACAGCCGCTTCACCTTCCGTGAAATCGTCTGGTCCTCGGTCCTCTTCCTGCTCTTCGGCGCAGCTGGAACCGGTGATGGAAGCTAGAACTATCTATTCTAAACTTAATAAAAATCCTATCTAAGATCGCGACATGCCCGATGTACAAGCTCGATGACGGCCGATAAGCGGTGCCCGACGCAAACCTGACATACGAACACGGCCATCTCTACTTTGTCTACCTAAGCTAACTAAACTAAGCTAAACTAAACTAAACTGAGATAAGAGGCATGAACCTTCCGTCCAGCCACTTCTCAGGAAAGAGCTTTACACGACCTCACTCATTCCAGTCTTAACCCTAACACGACGAGGGACCCGACGCAACCCGACGCAACACCTGTAACTGGCGTTGCGGGCCCTTAAATAGGTTGCGCTCATGCATATGCATGAGGTTCTAAGTTTGAATTGATTGGATAGAAAAAGATGCTAATTTACATAACTTTAAACTGATTGGATGGAGAATCATAACACATTAATATTCATGAGGTACTGGTCTCTTAATACATATTCATAGAATTGTAAACCTTAACAGATCTGTTTACAGATACGTGTGCTACGTGCTAACTAACAATAACATGATGGTTTCTTAACTTGATTGACAGGTGTGTTATATATATATATATATATATATATATATATATATATATATGGACAACTGAATTTTACATACGTTTAAATGAAATCTATTACATCAATTTACAAGAATGACAATTAATAATACATTTTAAGCAGATTGCACTTAGGTGAATACAATTACAACAGAGGCTTTTAGCATTTATACAATTCTGTTAAAGTTGGTAACAGCACCCACGGGGACCACTCGAAGAAGAAGAAGAAGTTGCTCACCCTGTGAAGTAACGATGGTTCTTCGAGATGTGTCCCCGTGAATGCTCCATGACCCGCCCTCCTCCCTGCTCCAGAATTGTTTTCTCGTTTCAGATAAGCGGGTGAGAGGAACTGAGCGGGGCCAGATCGCGCGTGATGGATCAAAGGCGCGAACAGCGCTACAGAGAAGCCGCGCATGCACGGTCCAGCGGAGCATGGCTATGGCAGTTCTCCGATTCGTGGCGCTGGGACGGGACCCGACACCAGGAGTGGAGCACTGTGACAGACCGGGCCGGTCTGCGCACAGCTGAGGGCATCCGCTCAGGGCGAATTGCTCAAATTCAGGGCTCCTCACAGCCCCCAGACTGGTGACCTTCCCAAACAGGCCACAAACCAGTCCCAGAGCGCTTCAGCTGCCTGCCTGAAGCCTCATGAGCAAAACCCCTCCAACACCTCAGCCATATCCGTGCCCCAGATGGTCCCAGGCCTCATACACAAGTGAGGGGTCTTAGAACCCAATCTCACCTTCCCCAAACAAGTTCTGTCCGGTTCCAAGAAACCAGCCACAGATCCCCGGTCAATTTACCCTCTGGATCTTACCCACAAATCACGTTGAGCCAATCCTTTAGCATCTACCATCTAAAGGTTTTTTACTACAATAAAGAAAAGCATGAGAGTAAGGTTGTTAAAGGATAGTACATTACATGCATCGAATCTCCCAGTTCTCGATGCAGGCTCTAGCAGAAATGTTACAGCTGCTGGCTTAAAAGTCCTTGTTGCGCATCCTAGGATCACGATGGGTCCACAGTTCTTTCCGGCTCTTCGATCCCTGACCTGCTGCCTCTGGGATGAAGTGCTGAGCTGAGTACCAAGATGGAGTCGACCACATGGCATATTTATACTTCCTTCCTGGTCTGTTCTTGGCTGCAGCAGGTCACCTGGCCAGTGGCTTATCCCTGTGTTCCCTGCTGGTAGCCCTGAGGTGTCAGCCCTCATTCTTGAGGTGTGTCCTTGGCCCATTGAGTGCTATTGTCCCACATAGCCTCGCTAATTAGCATGTCCATAGGCCGGGCTCTGCCCAATGCTCAAGCACATTCAGAGAGACTTCCAGTCTCCATACAGAGTACAGATTCCTAACTCCACACACAGACATTATACAGATATATGAAGAGCAGATACAGAATCAGAAGAAAGTAAGCTTTTGTTTGACCCTCACATGGCCCCCTTTGTACCACATTTGGGCGAATACCCCCCCATGAGTGCAGCAGTGACCCAGCTGCTCCCCTCACAATCCAATAACGTGACAAGCACCCACGGGGACACATCTCAAAGAACCATCGTTACTTCACAGGGTGAGTAACTTCTTCTTTTGTCTACTGAAGTTCCACAAAGGCTTGTCCAAGATTTAGTGCAGGGCTCTCGAGTCAAATATGGCTCAGCATAGAACCAAATATGGCTCTTTCCTCATTTCCAAAATACATGCAACTTTTTAAATTAAAATGAAAAATTCAAATTGATAGCTTAGAAACTAGAAGGCAAAAAAGAACCCAACATTTTTAAATATAATGATTTTTGGAGTCTTTTGTGATTTTTGAATGCATGATGTAGGCAATATTACCTCTCCCTTCTGCTTAGTCATGCCCAGATTCCAACTTCCTTGACAGGACTGGGGGAATTCCCTATAAACCTCCTACTTCCCAGCCCAGCTAGAACCAGGCAGTAGCAAAAAGTGTACAAAAGGAGCTCCCATTCTGAAGCAACCTCATGCATATTCATCCTCTTGTGGCAGTGGCAAACCAAGTACCAGTTTATGCCAAACCACCTTTGAAGGAAGCTGACTTATCCTTCTTTCCCACTCCTGCTGACATAGCTGATGCTGCTCCTTGTGGGTGCCACATTTTCATGAAACCCAGGGATGACCAGCAATGGGTCCAGAACTTTTGTGTGAATTACACCCACACATCTCCCAAGTGTGATATACTGTCCGATTTGATGGCATTGAAACCACTTAGAAAAAGAATAGTGAGTCTGCTCTCCAGCCTTAACTAATAGGCAGCTGGCTTTTAGCTTATGTGGTAGAGGCCATCCCTCTCCATTGCTTCCCCCTCCCCCCAGTTTTTGAATAAAATTTCAAACCTGCACTAATGATTTTGTCAACTGTGGACATTCATAGACTATCTTTAACTGAAATGCACTAGATTTGTAAATGGAACACATTTCTACCTTCCTCCCTCACTCAGTTCGCCATTTCCAGGCAGTTTTTTTATAATATATAGTAGGGATATAAAAATGCATTTAAAAATGTAACCATGTAACTGCTAAAAATCTTAGTGGCTACATGGATACACACGCTTCAGGCTCGCATATAAAGCTTAAATAAAGCTTTTTATTTAAAAGCTATATACTGCAGAACCTGCAGCAAAGCCTGCCCAGTAGTGGGGCGGTAAAGGCTGCTGGGGAGGTGGCTTCACTGTGGGTTCTTCAGCCAGCTCCCCAGGAGTGGGATTGCTAGCCCCTGCAAGTCTTGCTCCCAGGGAGGCAATGTGTAACCTGTGGCCTGGGATGGGGGTCAGCTAGGCCTGCCAAGGACAGGGCTGTTTCAGTGGGCCCCATGGGGCTGGAGCCGCCCTCTGCCCAAAATGAGCAGCGAGCTGCTCCAGCCCCGATCAGTTAACCAGAACCAGTAAAACTCACCCTTGATAGATTAAAAACCAGATCTACAGAGCCAGAAGAGTACCCAGACATCAGCTACTTCAAGACAGGCCCAGAAAAGAAAACAACAGGACACCACTTGTCGTCACCTACAGCCCACAACGTAAATGCTACCAATGCATTATCAACAACCTACAACCTATCCTGGAAAATGACCCCTCACTCTCACAGGCCTTGGGTGACAGGCCAATCCTTGCCTACAGACAACCCCCTAACCTCAAACAAATTATTTCCAGTAACCACGCAGCACACCTCCATCATACTCATCCAGGAACCCCCTCCTGCAATCAGCCCCAGTGCCAACTCTGTCCACACATCTATACAAGCGATATCATCACAGGACCTAACCACTTAAATCACCACATCAGAGGCTCGTTTAACTGCATATCCACTAATGTGATCTATGCCATCAAAGTTGAGCAATGCACCTCTGACATGTATATTGGCCAAACTGGACAGTTTCTATGGGAAAGAATTAATGGAAACAAATCAGATATCCGAAAAGGCAACACACAGAAACCTGTTGGAGAACACTTTAATTTGCCTGGGCACTCATTAATGGTTCTCAAAGTCACTGTATTGTTTCAGGCCAATTCCACAAGCTAACTCCACAGGGAAGCCTTAGAACTTAACATCATTTACAAGTTTGATTCCTTTCACAGAGGTATGAATAAAGACATTGGCTGGATGGCCCATTGCATTCCACATCCTAATGACATAAAAAGCCAAGCAATGAGTACTTAAGAATAATTAGTACCTTCTCTACTAACTTCATGTAGCATGGACACTCTAATTGACCATTTCTTTCCCCTTTTTTCCTTCTTTTTCCCTTATTTTCCTTCCCCCCCCCCCGCCCATCCCCTATTTATTTAGAAAATGGACTTTTAATAACTCCATTCATATGAAGGAGTGAGTTGTACCCATGAAAGCTCATGACACGATCTGCATGTTTTGTTAGTTTCTAAGGTGCTACAAGACTATTCATTTGTTTTTTTCAGTTTTTCCAGTTACAGACTACCTTGGCTAACCCTCTGAAGCCTTAGTTTTGTGTTGGCATACATATGTTTCCGCTACTCCTGCAGCAAATCCTCCCATGGGACTAGTTTCAGCAACCGAATGACTTCATTATCTTGGTACCTTCTGCTGGCTCCTATCAGTTCCCATATTGGATTCTGTGTCCAGCAGGGTGCCATTCCAGATCTCTGGGTCATCATGCATCACATTAGTTCCATTCACAGTGTCCAGAACACGGTCAAACGCCTCATAAAATAGGCAGGATGTTGCCAACTTGTCTGAGATGCAATTCTAGTCCTTGGTTTCCCAATACTTGCTCTTGAGCAGCTTTATTTGTTTCCTGCAGTGGTCACCAGTTCAGTAGTTTTGCAATACTACCAGCTTTTTCGTCATTTGCTGCTATGCATGGTCATTCCTGGTAACCTTACTAAAGTACATTATTTTGTTGGCCTCACACCAGACATTTACCAAAATTGGACTGTACTTCTGTGTCCAGGCAGCAGTACACCTTGCAAAATACTTATTTTATTCAGCTTCCATTGTAAACACAGAATACTCCCTGATGCTGTGTGCAGCTCAGTACTGGGAAGACAGTGGAAGGATTAAATGCTGACCCACCAAGCTCTTAGCTTGGGTGTATTGGAGATTCATGGGATAGAGAAGATAAAGAAAGTTGGATTATGTGCAGTGGTCACCAACCAGTAGATTGGGATATACTGGTAGATCTTGGCACCTCTGACAGGTGATCCTGACAGGTTTGGCCAGGAGGCTATCAAGTGCTGGCACTTCATCTGCCCCTCTCAGAGCTGCTGTGCTGCTCCTGCCCTCTGCCTTGGAGGTGCCCCTCACTCCTGGGAGCCTTCTGCTTGCTGTGCAGGGGACAGAAAGAAGAAGAGGGGTGCTAATGTCAGGGTGCCCCTCCCTCGATCCTGTACCTCATCACCACAAAGCAGAGGGGGGCAGGGATGGAGAGAGTTTGCTAGCTGCTTTGGGAGTGGTGCAGGGCCAGGGTAGGGGTGAGACTGCCTTAGCTCCCTGCACCACCACCCAGAAGCCACCTGTAGTAAGCAGTGCCCAGCTGGAGCTTGCATTCTGAACCCAGGCCCCAACCCCTGTCCCTAGCCTGATAAAAATGAGTGAGAATGGGGGGAGGGAGGATGGAGTGAGCAGGGGTGGGGCCTCAAAGAAGGAGTGGGAAGGAGGCAGGGCAAGTGTGTTTGGGTTTGAGGTAGATTCTGGATTTCACTTAAATTCAAAAAGTGATCTTTTGCTTAAAAGGGTTGGAGACCCCTGGATTATGGGATACTTTGGGCAGATTTCCAGGAGCCTAGTCAGGGTGTTCCATCTACATTTAAAAGCAGTTAAGTTCAAACCCTGGGTTCCAATCCTCCATCCCCTCAGGGTCTTAAGACTCTTGGTCTAAACCCCAGTCTTAGGGTGTGTCTAGACTACATGGCTCCGTCGACGGAGCCATGTAGATTAGACAGATCGGCAAAGGGAAATGAAACCACGATTTAAATAATCGCGGCTTCATTTAAATTTAAATGGCTGCCGTGCTCTGCTGATCAGCTGTTGATCAGCTGTTTGTCAGCAGATCGGGGCAGTCTGGATGCTCCCTTAGAGATTTGTGTGTAGATTGAGTTTGGGATCAAGTCTGAACCTGCCTTACATTGCTGTGTAGACATCCCCATAGCTTTTTTAGGAAAAGAGACATCTGGAAAAATGAATTGTGATCAGCTGAAGTAAAATCAGCTGGCTTAGGTTTTCAAAAAAGGCAGCTCAAAACTGATGAGCAGACAAGCGTGCAGCTAGTCTACTTGCTGTATTCTGACCATAAGAAGAGAAGAGATGGGACCAGCATGTGGAGAAAATCTTGGATGCAATTCCATGGAGCAAAGCAAGGAAGAGACTGACAGAGGCAACATCCATGTTCTTAAACATGAGATGCATCACTGGAACAGTGATCATGGTCAGATCCACATGTGGACTAAGAGTGGATATGGTTGGAGAGGGACTGACTTGCACCCAGAAATCTAGCAGCTTCAGGGAGCAGGAGTGCCAGCATGAGGAACATGAATGCAGTATGAAAGAGAAGGAGCATCAGCATGTCATCTTGAAATGGAGAGACTATACCAGCAAAATCCTAATCCACTAGATGAATACAGACCCTGTGTAACTGTGCCAATGTGTGGCATAAACACCAAATTATTTCTTTGCTTCAGAAAGAAGCCCAACATGGAGATTTTTCTAAATCTGTTTGAAGTAGGATGTAAATTGAACAATGTGGGTCAGGAAGATATGGTAGAGTGTTAGGCTATTCTGATGGTCAAAGGCTTCAGATGTTTTCAAACCTAGGGACAGAGAGGTGTATAAATATTATGAGCAGTATAAACAAATTCTGTTGCAAAATTTTAAACTGATCTCTGAAGTGCATAGGAGAAGTTTTGGGAAGTTCAGAAAATAGGGGACATGACCTATGCTGAGGTTTCAGAACAAACAGGAGTTATGTAAGTGAATGGGAAACTGGTTGATTGGGAGGATTATCATGGTTGATGATGCCTTTAAAGGGTTTAGAATAATTCTAAAATTATTGGGTTTAGATTAATAATTCTAAAAGCTCTACCACCATGATTGAAAATCAAGGTCGATACATAAAAATCCTAGAGATGTAACTTCAGCTGGGAAATAGGCAGACCATTATGTGGCTAGTCAGTTTGGGTTTAATAGAAAACCTAATAGGGAAGGAATGGGATCAAAGGAGAGAGATTGGGCCCAAGCTAAAACCCATGCCGAGGGGGAGAGGGAAGCCTTGTGGTGGATGTGGAAAAGCATTGTTCCATATATGATGAGTTGGGCCAGTTTGCCTGGAACTGACTTAGTGAGGCCCTGTGCAGTGTTGGACAGACCAGCAGCACCCTAACCTTACACAGTTAATTAATTGTATGAATGAATCTCTGGAGGAAGTGTCACACAGCCATTCTGCCAATGGCATATAATATTCTTGCTGAGCCATTCATACCCCAATCCACTGCCCACATGTCATGCTGTAACCTTCTGAATGCAGATCAATGAGCTCACAAGTGAAAGTGGAAGGAAGTAGTTAACTGGAAGACATCAACTGAATGGAGAAATAGTAGGACTGCTAAGACTATAATTAAGCCTCATATTATGAAGCCCCATTGAACAATCTCAGGTTACAAAATCTCAGATAATGTGTGATGTAAAAACCTTCACTCTGCCTACAGCACAGATCTCTAAACAGACCCAGGAGGGGTGAAGGACACTGGTTGTAGGTGTATTGTCAGCTATTCTATATTCTTTGCTTTGGGGCTATGATAGTATGGCTTTAAAAACAGAAGTGGTAAATCAAACCCCCTAGGTTAGCTCCAACCTTGTAAGGGATTGTGTTAGTCAAAGTTCAAATGTGGTAGCTGACAGGGACGAAAGTGGTGTACTTCAGCAGTATCCAGAAGGAATCAGATTACCTTCCCAATACATGTGGAGGACATTTACCTGAGGAAGGTGAGGGTGACACACAGGCTTCAGCTCCAAGGAAGTGAGCAGATCTACTGACTTCAAGGGAAATTCTCTGAGTCCTGAAATCCAGGCCAGAGAAATAAGCTCTCTGCCCTCTTTACCAGAGGCAGTACAGAGCATAGTAACGACAGTGTCTCCATCCAAAAGAAGAGATAATGAGGCAGCTGCAATGCATTGCCAAGAGTAGGAAGTACCCAGATAAAGTGTGTGACTGCTGATTGGGAGATGGAAAAAGTAACTACAGCTAGGAAGGAGGGGAAAAATCTTCTTACAATCTTTGCCTGATGTTCTGTAGAATGTAAAGGACTCTAAGGCTACGTCTAAACTGCAAAGATTTTTCAAAAGAGGATATGCAAATTCTCTGGGAATTTGCATATCTTCTTCCCATCGCATTTTCAAAAGAGGATCTTTCGAAAATGAAAGTAGTCTGGACGCGTTTTTTGGGAGGGGAAAAACCCTTTTTTCAAAAAATCGCGTAAACCTCCATTTTTTAGGAAGAGCGTTTTTTTCAAAAAAGGTAGGTTTTTTTAAATGTCCAGACTACTTTCATTTTCAAAAGCTCCTCTTTCAAAAATGTGATCGGAAGAAGATATGCAAATTCCCACAGAATTTGCATATCCTCTTTCGAAAAATCTTTGAATTTTAGACGTAGCCTAAGATGGGTATAAGAGGAAATTCTGCTTACCTTCACTTAATATGACCAAAATAAAAGTCCACCCTGGAAGTGTGTGATAACAGTACTCCGCTCTCTCCCCCCTAAGTAGCTGAGGTTAGGCCACTGGGGATATTCTAAGGAGATGGGGCAAAGTAAATAATTTGGCTGTGGAGGAAGCTTGAAGAATTTCCCTTGCCCAACCCCTCTGCTTTTTAAAAGCAGTTCATGGATGAGTCCTATTTCACAAGGAGGCAGCCCTTCCTAAAAATTGATTGGAAACTGGGAGTCAGAGGACCTGATCTCAATTTTACATCAAAAGATTTGAGGTAACCAGGATATGAAGGAGCATAAGAGTGGTCCACCCAATAGATTCTAAAGACATTATATGGGATGGTTGGCAAATGACTCTGTGTGGATTTTAGAAGGATTTATGTTGGTTTGCTAGCTGAATGTTTATCTGAATAGTTGAAATTATGAAAGATAATGACAAAAACATCCTCTAGGGAATAAACATGGCCAAAAATACACCAATGGATTCCTGTTGGATGCCAGTCAAGCACCTTAATTACACACACTTTTTAAAGAAGGGAGACGTAACAGAAATGGCAATTTCCTGCAGTATCCTTGAAAAATCATATTAAGTATCTTGGAGGTCTATGGTGTTAAATGCCTCTAGACTGGCTTGACATGAGTAATTGGACATGGATTAGTACTCATTTCTTGGGAGACAGGACGAGGGAGGTAAGTGGTTTAGTAGGTTGGAAACAATATTTGTACTATCACAAGGGGGAACACCCAGAGAACCATTTACAGTGAACAACATAACAGTAAAATATTGAAACTTAAAATGAGGTAAACAGTAAGTTGTGTATGGACAATTCGGGGATTGATTTCCACTCTGACCAAGCCTTCCAGTATTTTAAAATAATTTATAGGTCACTTTTAAATAAATGGCCTTTTCCTACCTGGTAGGATACATCTACACAGTGTTATTGTGAGGCTAGAGTACCTACAATACATACATCCCCTAAAATGGATGTAAAGAGCTGTATAGATGGTGAGGCACTGCGTAGGGGACTAAAGGCATGCCTGAACTAGGAATGTTTGAGTTAACCGATAAGCATCTGCTTATCAGTTTAACAGTGTCAGTTATACTCAGCAAAACCTCCTCCCCAGGAGCCAGGTGGGGAAGGGCTGCTTGTTCCACTGCTAGGCTACATCTAGACTGCAAATCTCTTTTGAAAGAGGCTTTTTCGAAAGATACTTTTGAAAAAGCCTCTTTTGAAAAAGAGTGTCTAGACTACAACCAGTACTTTCGAAAAAGCAAGCCGCTTTTTCAAAAGAGAGCAATCAGGCAGTCTGGATGCTCTCTTTCGAAAAAGCATAGTTTGCATTATATAGCACCTTATTTTGAAAGAGCACTTTTGAAAAAAGGTGTTATTCCTCGTAAAATGAGGTTTTCCGCGGTCGAAAAAACTGCCGCATTCTTTCGATTTACTTCGAAAGACTGTGGCAGCAGTCTAGACGCAGGGGAAGTTTTTTTGAAAAAAGACCACTTTTTTTCAAAAAAACCCTGTAGTCTAGACACACCCTTACAGAGGAGGCTTCACTGCTGGCTCTGCTCCTGGGGAGGAGGCTTTGCTGCTGCAGTGAAACAGAGCTATATGGACAAGAAATGGCTTCGCTCCAGGGGAAGAGACTTGGCTCTTTTTTATATATGGCATCATTTAAATAGTTAGGTCTTGCAGACTTTTCTCAACCTTTAAGATTTCTACCAAATTCAATGGATATTTTACTTGAAAAAAGAGCCAAGTCTGCAAGACCTAACTATTTAAATGATGCTGGTGTGAGTTTTGGAAGGGTAGTTGTAACAGACATGCTTAGGGATATATTTTACTCCTTTGTCCTATTAGTTTTTTGGTATTTCACCAGAAGGAGTCATGTGTGGTCTCTGCTGAAAGCTAAGCACTAGATGATTGTCATGGTTATTGTTAGATGTTTATATGGGGAATGGTTTTAAAAATATATAACGTAGAATATTGGATTTCAAAATGGTTTTGGTGAGATTTTGGTACCTGAAGCGAGGCAGGGTATCAGGGCTATCTCACTCAACACTGAGAACAAGGGCTAACTGTAGACCATCTGGGCTTACTGACTTGACTAGATGCAAATTTGAGGATTTATGGAAACAAAAGAACCCTAAGAAAAGTTGCTAACTAGGTGCTCCCCCCGCCCCCTCCCCTCGTGATATGAGATAATAGTCTGCAACTGTATATGAAGAGGGCACAACATTTTATCTATTACAGAAGAGAAACTTTGCCAGCAGGAGTGTCTTATGAAAGGTGGATCCCTCTTTTTTGTATTGTACAAACACTGTAAGATTTGACCATTGTGTGAGAAACACCTTATTAGAAAGGGAAGTAACTTGTTAATAAGTATAGCTTATGTATAATGTTTTATGTTTTCCCAAATCCTTTTACTTGCATTTATTTGAATCTCTCTCTCTCTCTCTCTCAAATTCTGTTAAGTAAACTTCAGTTTGTTTTTTTTAGTAAGCATGTCTAAGTGGCACTATGTGGTCTACATAGGAAAATTGGTTTAAGGACAATTGGTTTACGGTTGATTTAAGGACAATTGGTCAGGGATGTGAAAAGTCCTCTTACTTCTGTTTCCTGTAAATAGATTCAGTCTATAGAGAGAGACAGAGCTCAGACCCAAAGGGAAGGTAGTGCTGGAGGACCAGTGCATGATTCTGACCATTTGAAGTGAGCAAGTTGAAGGTGAGCAGTGGTTTCTGTTATTGGTATAGTACAGACCTCTCCCCTCTTGTCTTAACAGCAGATCATCATTCTTCTGGACAACCCCATGTACTTACAGATCTTTGGTGAGGAGCCTGTATGTGGCTACAGCTGACTTGCCTCGTTACTGTTCAGCTCATAGATGTGATTGATACATTTGGCTACCAGTGCTTAGCTGGTAGGGAGTGATTTTCATGTCCTTCCTCTCTGTCTGCCAAATGTTAAGAGATTCATCATGCTCTACAATTCCAGTGTAATGACCATGCTTAATGGAACTTGTCCTAATATTCCCCAGGACCTCCTATCCTGGGAGATTGGGGTACATTTTATTTTCTCTTGACTATCTCATTTTTTGTTCTCTTTAGTTTTTTCTTTTCCTGCTTTGTACATTTTTCCTCCTCGTGGCACTATAACGCTATAATATTTTAAAACGTAAGAATAGTTGATTTATTTTTCTAGCAATTTTTGTTTAGCTTTTGTTTTTGTTTGCATTTCTGTGAGATACCAACAAAGCTATAGTGAGACCTCTTATACTTGCTAAAATATTTTCTGGTTTGGAGTTTTTTGATGTTGAGCTTTGATGACTACACAGGGAACACTACAGGTTGAATTTCTCTAGTCCTTAGGACATGACTGGTGCTGAACTAGAGGATTTACCAAAGCACAGGAGATCAATATTGTCTAGCAGCATTACCAACACTTCCACTGCTTACTGGGATCTTAGAAGACATTTAGGGGTAAATTAGAGCCCAAGAACAGCACAGAACACTGAGAGTCAGGACTGGTGGCTGTAAATAAACTTTATGGGACCACGGAAAACTCTTGATAAGTGGGCTTGTGGCTAACTAAAATCATGGACCTCAGATAGTGCCGGATTAGAGAGGTTCAACCTCTTTGGCACTGTTACCCCTGAAGCTTAACCAATAAACTAAAATTACCCCTCCTCCTTTTTAAAATGGCCATAGACAAAAAGAAAATTACAATTAATCATTTTTATTGTATTTCATTTTCTCATAAATTATGTTGAACAAAATTGAGCACCTATTATATTTTAAACTTATTATCCCTGAAATATGCCAAATTACCCCTTTAGGAGTAATTATCCCCAACTTTAGAGCCACTTCTGTAGAGCATATGGCTAAAATTCTCGCTAATACTGACCTTTTGGGTTATGTGTACCTTAAGGCTTCATTTTCAGATCTGCTAACTTGTAGCTTCTTTGACTTCAGTGGGAGCTACACAGTCTGCTATGAAATCCAAACCTAAAGTGTTGTCAGTAAGTCACTCAGATTTAAAGGACATCTGTGTAAATTGTGGCCTATGTATTCAGAATTTTAATTTTAATTTATCTTTTGGATGCATGGACAGTAATTCATAGACGTAATAGAACAACCATAAAAACACAGCCTCGCTATTTTCCACTGATTTTAAAATCTTGTTATTATGCAGAAATTTCTGATACTTTAAGAAAAAATAACAAAATTATTGGCGTAGATTCAATTTCACCAAAAAACATTTGAAATAGATTTAGTTTAATCACACAATCCTTGAAAATGCAAAACCCCAATGATTCCAGGTATTTCCTGTGTGATTACAGAAGAATTGGGTTGATAATGTAGGAATCCTGCATATTTGCTGCTAATTGTCCAGTGTCTGTACTTTTGAAAGCCCTAAAAAAAAAACTACCTCTTCAGAATTTTGATTTTTTTTTGTTCGTGCAAGTATTTTTAGTAAATACAGATCTTGCATCCATATGAAAGGGAAAAACGGGAATCATTAGTTATACAACTGCCTGATATATTCTTTTCACTGAATCTTCTAGGAAAATTTAAAAAGATAGAATGCCAGTCAGGGGCATAGCGAGCGTGTTATACGCCCAGGAGCAAAGGCAAAATTTGCGCCCCCCAATCATTTGTGCCAGGGCCCCAGTGCAGCAGTCCCAGGAGCAGCAGCACTTGCATGGTCTCCATGCTCATGGTGACCTGGGCACACAGAGGGACTCTTCCCCTGCTCTGATCAGCTGCAGACTGGTGGGGGCTCCGTGTCTCAGAGGAACTAGTCCCAGGGAGCGGACAGTGCTTTGCAGGCTGTTCCCCCCGTGCCATCTGGAGCTGGAGTCCCGGGCCTGGGCCTGCTGTTCCGCAAGCAGTGCAGGGTCTGGCGGAGCCGCTCAGCCTCTCTCCAATGAGTGGCGAGGGCAGTGCTAAGGCGTAGTGGGCTGGGGCCAACGGCTGGTGACCAGGCTCTGCGGCAGGGCTCTGGGGCACTCAGCTTTTCTTGGTGTACGGACTCACCTTCTTGTTCCAAACCACACACCAGACAGAGAGGCACAGGGAGGCCGCCAGCGCTGTGTGGGGCAGCAGCTGGCCAACCACCGGTGCCACATGGGGCAGCAGCTGGCCACCCTTGCCCTGCCCTCTGCCCCTTGGAACCCAGGTGGTGGGCGGGGGTGCGATCCAGCCTCTGTCCAGTCCGGGCACCGAACTGCGCAGCGGAGTCGTGCCTCAGCAGTTTGTCTGCAGGGAGCAAGTGGCCCGCCAGCTCTGGGCTTGCCGCATGGGACTGTGTGCTCCCACCCCAGCCCGGTGGCCCCCTAGTGTGGCGCCCAGGGGCAATTGTCCTCCTGCTCTTCCTTGCTACACCACTGATGTCAGTGTTCATTTTGAATACACTAAAATCACCTAGTTTAAAAATTTCTTTACAAGCCTGAAGATTAACTTGGATTTGTTAAAGTGTTTATAAATCTTTGGAGTGACCCTAGACCAATTTATGGTTTCATGATAAAATTGTGCAAGATTTGTGGTTTTGTATAATTCTAATATGAAATCAAGGAAAACTCTGTTTTTTATTATAGTTTTGGTTTGAATTTTTGGTTTGTGTGACCTCAAAGCAAAGAAAAGAGTCACAAAACTTCACAATTTTGCATAGTTGTATTTGGTATTTTCATCCTAGCCCAATTATTGTTCTTGACAATGAAACTGACACAGGAAAAGTCTTTGATCAAGGAAGTTAAGGTACGTCTACACAGCAGTTTTATTCCGAAAAAACGAAGAGTGCATCTACACTGCAAGCCATTATTTCAAAATAATGGCAAGCTGGAGGACTTCTTACTCTGACTCCTATAGCCCTCATTTTACAGGGAGTATGGGAAGTTGAAGGAAGAGTGTTCTTCCTTTGGCTCCCTGCTGCGTAGACAGCACTAGATGCTGAATTAAGCTATTTCAACTTAAGCTACCCAATTGACGTTCAAGTTTGGTCCTGCTGTGTAGATGTACCCTTATAGACAATGTCTATAAGCTTCCTCCTGTTTGAAAAGGAGGGAGAAGGACAAGACAAAGAAAAACATAATAGTTCAAGTTACTTCCCACAAATTTAAACTACAGGTACTTGTTTCAGTGATCAAAGCATGATTATACATACCATGAGAGAATGTAGTGTTGTGACCTATGTACATTTCTTTGCAAATATAATCTATATTACAGGATGAAGAAGTAAAAGACAGTTGATTTTATAAATCAGGATTAAGTTGTATTAGTTGATGAATTAGTTTGGAAAAGCAATATTATACTTGGCTTCTAGATAAATAACGTAGAGGCTTCTTGGAAGTCCTTCAGTAATTTTTTTATAATTCTTTATAAATAGTATAATCATTGCTGAAAGGCAGACAGAAAAGGAATCTACCAAATAAGGTATGTGATATCGTTTATTGATAATGATATATAACCAGCTCTGAAGTGAATAATATGGAATCTTATCCAAAATGAGATCAGATGCAGTTCTGTTATTTTATTTACTATATTCATAAGAATGAAGTAAAGTTTACAATTGGGAGATCTTATCTATTAGCATTTGTAGTACATCACAGGTTTAGTACATTATATTTTAGATTAACAAATTTCTAAATTGTCAGTAATTGTCAGCCATGAATTAACATGTAAGAGTGCGTACATGAATAGAAGACTGTACACTGTCTCATGAGAAAGATATTTCTGCTGAATACCACTTTGCCCTTTATAAAAAGTACTATTGTATTCACCAATAATGAGCCAAAATGATACATTTTAAATTTGTGTTACTTCAGTGTTTTAAGTGACTAATGTAGTTGTTTTATAAGTGATTATTTGCTAGCATGGATATGTACCATATAATGTTCCATTTATTTCATTTTTATTAAAATATTTGCAAGTCATGAAGTTGTTTATATATGCAGAAGTTTGCAATACAATTTAATGCCTTTTAGAGATATTCTTGCTACTGTTTTTTTTTTTTCAGACACATAAGGCAAGATTCACTAGTTAATTATAATGGATTCCTGCTTGTTTGGAATTAGCAGAGTGTACCAATGAGCCTGGTATACTGTTTGAGAAGGGAGAAAGGCTTTTTTGACTGTTCATAAAAAAAGTGTCAAAACGTTTATTTTACTGTGTTGTCATACTTCCTGTCTTTTATAGAAACCAAGCTAGACTGTGGAAGAGATCATCTAATAGTTTCTTGTATGCAAGCATTCTGGTTTAATTGACTACAAAAATTAGTCATATATTATATGACCAAACCTATTAAATCAGTATCAGCTAGTTAGCCTTTTTTCTCCTGACCTCAGTACACAACTGATGTGGACATGGAAACAATGAGATCTATACATCATACCATAGTTAAATGTAGATGCCACAACTTTATTAAAAAAAAAATCCCTTACCAATTGGAACTACTCTCAAAATTACCCACACGGACTAGTCCAGTGTTTCTCAACATTTTTTTTTATAAAGAACCCCGTTTAAAAAACCATAAAATTAGAAGTACCCCTAGTACCTACAATTTTCAGACACATACAATTTTTTTCTACCATTGCAACATATTTGTTTAAACAACTTAATCATAGCCGGGCAGGCGATGAAATTTTTGGGTATAAAAAGTACAAAAAAAATAAAGTGCTGTAAACCTTACAACAAAAATTCAGTTTTCTCCAAATTTCAGTTGTGTTGAAGTATCCCCCAGACTCCTCTCGATTACCCCTAAGGGTACTTGTACCACTAGTTGAGAAACACTGGACTAGTCCAATGTGGATTTCAGTTGAGCACCAATGGCCTTAGTTTCTATAAACCTGATGGTAGGTATGAGGACACACAGTGACCTGGACAAATTGGAGGATTGGGCCAAAAGAAATCGGATGAGGTTCAACAAAGATAAGTGCAGAGTCCTGCACTTGGGACAGAAGAATCCCAAGCACTGTTACAGGCTGGGGACCAACTGACTAAGTAGCAATTCAGCAGAAAAAGACCTAGGGATTACAGTGGATGAGAAGCTGAATATGAGTCAACAGTGTGCCTTTGTAGCCAAGAAGACTAACGGCATATTAGGATGCATTAGGAGTAGGGATGTGAATGACTAGTTGACTAGTAGACTATCCAATAAGCAAATGCTTATCAGATAGTTGACACACTAGTCAACTAGTCACTTCCCCCCTCCCTTGCTGTCTCTATCAGAAAGAGGCAGCACGGGAGTAGGGAAAAGGAGGGGGTGCTTCAAAGTGGCAGCGCCACGTGGAGCCCGGGACCAGACCCTGGGCTGCCACTTTGAAATGCCATGGGGAGCACAGAGCCAGTGGGGGACTGATAGAGTCTCCCCGCTGGCCCCGTGCTCCCTGCAGTGCTTTTGCCCACTTCACAGGCAGAGATGCCTTTATCGACTAACCAAATAGTAGATGCAAATTGCATCGACTTTTCAATTACCCAATTAATCATAGAATCCCAGGGCTGGAAGAGACCTCAGGAGGTCATCAAGTCCAGCACCCTGCCCAAAGCAGGACCAACCCTAACTAAATCATCCCAGCCAGGACTTTGTCAAGCCAGGACTTAAAAACCTCTAAGGGTGAAGATTCTACCACCTCCCTAGGTAACCCATTCCAGTGCTTCATCACCTTCCTAGTGAAACAGTTTTTCCTAATATTCAACCTAGACCTCCCCCATTGTAACTTGAGACCATTGCTCCTTGTTCTGCCATCCGTCACTACTGAGAACAGCCTCTCTCCATCCTCTTTGGAACCTCCCTTCAAGAAGTTGAAGGCTGCTATCCAATTCCCCCTCACTCTCCTCTTCTGCACACTAAATAAGCCTAAATCCCTCAGCCTCTCCTCGTAGATCATGTGCTCCAGCCCCCTAATCATTTTGGTTGCCCTCCTCTGGATCCTCTTCAATGCATCCACATCCTTCTGTAGTGGGGACCCCAGAACTGGACTCAGTACTCCAGATGTGGCCTCACCAGTGCCAAATAAAGGGGAATAATCACTTCTCTAGATCTGCTGGAAATGCTTTCTCTAATGCACCCTAATATTCCATTCGCCTTTTTGGGTACAAGGGCACACTGTTGACTCATATCCAGCTTCTCATCCGCTGTAATCCCCAGGTCTTTTTCTGCAGAACTGCTACTTAGCCAGTCGGTCTCCAGCCTGTAACAGTGCTTGGGATTCTGTCCCAAGTGTAGGACTATGCACTTGTCCTTGTTGAACCTCATTTTCAACCCTTTTTCCTCCCCCACACAAGACATAAGAGCATTAATAATGGCTTCTAACCAACCATGAACAGATAGAAGCACCCCCCTTCACCTCATCCCAGTTGGTTTGAACCAATCAATCGGCCCCTCATGGCCTTGCTGTCCAATGGAGTGGACAAGACAGGCTCCATTACCTGAATGCCATGTGAGGGCCATGCTCTGCCCCATGGAGAAGAAGGGAATGAGAAAGAAGCATCATCCTTCAGACTTATGCTTCAGAGAAAGAAATGGGGAGCTAAGGGCAATACATGTAGCACAACTCTAGCTGGTCCTGCTTAGCATCTTGCTCTTCCATCCAGGAGGAGGGGAAATATCTGCATTGCTTCCAGAGTTATCAAAGATACACCCTGTCTAGTAAGGTGAGCATTTTGGCCTTAACTGCCACATACTTCTGGTATTTCCTCCCCATAGGTTTGATTCAACTCCTGTCGAAGTCAGTGGAGGTATTTCCTTACCTGATATATAATGATAATACTGTATATTTATAAATAGTTCCAGTACCTTAAGTAAAGATTCATCATGATTTCACACACTGTTGTATGACTGCTGCAATAAACAAGCATACGTTTTCCATAATCTAGTTTTAGGCAAGTACACATCGTTACAGTGGTAAATGTTAAAAAGTCTTTATTTGCCAACAAGTGCCAGACAGCTACCAGTTATTTTTGACTCCCAGTTTAATGGAAAACAGAGAGGTAATTATTCACAAATGTTAATTTTGAATGGCCACTACTCTGTAACATTCTAAAGCAGGGCTACTCAACTTTGGAAGCCCCGGGGGCCACAATGATACTCAGCACATTCTAAGAGCTGCAACTTAAGTGCGATTGCATATACAAATAGCTTCTTTCACACATCACTCCCAGTGCCTCCTCCCTGGGGGCTAGATATGCTGACACCCTGTACGCAGGGCCGGACCGAGCCATGGGTGAGCCGGGCAGCTGCCTAGGGCGCCAACCGATGAGGGGAGCCTGATGGCAGCTGTAAGGGGCGCGCGGCGTCCCTTACAGCTGCCATCAGGAGCTGCCCAGCTCCTGCAGCGCCGGCCCCGCGGCGCCGGCCAGCAGCGCCCTTCCCCCCGACGGCTGTGGGGCCCTGCATGGCCCGGCGCGCACACTAGCAGCACTGGCCGGGTCGGGCTGGCAGCGCATGCGCCAAGCGCCCCGGGGGTGGGCCCAGGCTCCCTTGGGGGGCGGGCCCGGGCTCCCTTGGGGGGCGGGCTCACGCCCCCCGGGTGGACCCGCACATGTGCCCTGCGCCCAGGGCACCAAAAGGGCTTGAGCCAGCTCTGCCTGTACGCATTTGTTCTGGGCAGCCCGTCTGCTTGCGTCTTTCAGTGCTCACCCCACCTGGGAAACGCCTCTCCACTGTGGAGCCTGTTCCCAGTGGAGTCCATGTTGAAAGGATCCCACCTGCAGGCCATGCGTTGAGCCCCACGTAAACCCAAACCACATCGCAGGCCGCAAACAAATGGGCTGTGGGCCGCACGTGGCCCACAGGCTGTGTGTTGAGTAACCCTGCTCTAAAGTGTTTCAGTTGTTCAAGTACCTGTTGGAGAGAGAAGAAGCAGAGCATCTTTCTCTACTTTTTGTTTTCCTTCTTTAAATTAAACAGTGAGACCTCAGTCCTGTTTTGTTTCAACAAGTTACTTTTGTGCATCTATTTCAACCATTTCTTTTTGTGAAACAAAATCTTAAAAGTTCCATTTTTGTGAAGAGCTCGGCAGTCTGTCTCTATGAGGGACATTAGCATGCTTGGGTAACCAGAAGTTATGTTCTGTGACCTGATGACTGCTATGGCTTGTTGATATCTCTGTCTGTGGCTTGATTGTTGAGAAAAGCAAATTCTCCAAATTTCTTTTTATTTTTTTCTATTTCAACCTCATCTTTCTTAGTGGAACTGCACTCAGAAGGTGTGTCTACACAGCAAAGTTTTATTTCAGAATAACAGCCATAGTTCTGAATAACTATGCGGGCATCTACACAGCAATTCTGTTATTTTGAAATAACTTCAAAATAATGGATGGCTTATTCCGACTTCTGTAAACCTCATTCTACGAAGAACAGTGCTTATTCAGAAATAGCTATTTTGAATTAAAGTATGTGTAAATGCTCCACTTTTGCTATTTCGAAATAGCCCTTCACCAGGGCCATTCTAAGTTATTCCTCCTGGGGCTTTAAATCGAGGTAGCCCATCTGCATTAGGAAAGCCTGCTTCAGACTAATTTTAAGGCTTCCCTGCAGTGTAGATGTGCTGAAGAGCCAGTCAGGGCAGTACAGGACAAGGAAGAAAACTGGCAGCATGTAACCTCTAGAAGGAGAAGGTGGCCAACTCAGGTATCCCCCATTCCTGTAGAGGTAAGTAACTGCTATCAGGCTCTCTCCACAGGCATTGCAGTGGAGAATGCTTTGGCAGGGACCTCTCAGGGAATAAATCAGAAGGGAACACCATCTACCAGAAGGCATGGGATGCGTAGTCCTAGGGATAGGGGTTCCACGACCACCACCCCCAAAAGAAGAAGATGGGTGGTAGTGGTCGGGGACTGCCTCCTAAGAGGGACTGAGTCATCCATCTGCCGTCCAGACGTGCAATCTCAAGTGTGCTGCTTACCGGGAGCTCGCATTCAGGATGTGACCGAGAGTCTTCCGAAAGTGATTAAACCTTCGGATCACTACCCCTTCCTGCTTCTCCATGTAGGAACTAATGATGCAGCCAAGAATGACCTTGAGTGGATCACAGCAGTTTATGTAGCGCTGGGAGGAAGGATCAAGGAATTTGAAGCGCAAGTGGTGTTCTCCATCCTTCCAGTTGATGGAAAAGGTCCGGGTAGGGATCGTTGAATTGAGGAAGTAAATGCATGGTTGCACAGGTGGTGTCGGAGAGAGGGCTTTGGATTCTTTGATCATGGGACTCTGTTCCAGGCAGAAGGATTGTTTGGAAGAGATGGGATCCACCTAACCAAGAGACGAAAGAGCATCTTCGCAGGCAGGCTTGTAAACCAAGTGAGGAGGGCTTTAAACTAGGTTCGTTGGGGGATGGTGACCAAAGGGGGGACGGGACCTGAAGTAAGTGAGGAAGTCGGACACTAGGAAGAATCACAATGAGGAATAAGCAACAAAGGAGGACTCCTGATTCGGATGGAGAAGGTAGGGCGATCAGCTGGTTATCTAAGGTGTTTGTACATAAATGTGAGAAGCCTGGGAAACAAACAGGAAGAATTAGAAGCCCTGGCCCAGTCGAAGAACTATGATTTGATTGGAATAACGGAGACTTGGTGGGATGACTCACATGACCGGAGCACTGTCATGGAAGGGTATAAACTGTTCAGGAAGAACAGGCAGCGGAGAAAAGGAGTTGCATTGTATGTAAGAGAGCAGTATGATTGCTCGGAGCTCCAGTATTTAGAAAGAGAAAAACCTGTTGAGAGTCTGTGGGTTAAGTTTAGAGGTAGAAGCAACAGGAGTGATGTTGTGGTTGGTGTCTGCTATAGACCGCCGGATCAGGTGGATGAGGTAGATGAGGCTTTCTTTGGACAACTGAGAGAAACTTCCAGATCTCAGGCCCTGGTTCTCATGGGCGACTTTAATCACCCTGACATCTGTTGGGAGACCAATACTGCAGTACACACACAATCCAGGAAGATTTCAGGATCCTGACCAAAGAAAGAAAGGAGAGTAGCAAAATACACACCCTGGACTTCAGAAAAGTGGACTTTGACTCCCTCAGAGAACTGATGGGCAGGATTCCCTGTGATGCTTACATGAAGGGGAAAGGAGTCCAGGAGAGCTGGCAGTATTTTAAAGAAGCCTTCTTGAAGGCACAGGAAGAAACCATCCCGATGCGCAGCAAGAAAAGCAAATATGGTAGGCAACTAGATTGGCTTACCGGGGACATCCTTGGCTGAGCTTAAACACAAGAAGGAAGCTTACAAGAAGTGGAAACTTGGACAGATACTAGGGAGGAGTATAAATATATTGCTCGAGAATGCAGGGGAGTTATCAGGAAGGCAAAAGCGCAATTGGAATTGCAGCTAGCAAGGGATGTGAAGGATAACAAGAAAGGTTTCTTCAGGCATGTTAGCAATAAGAGGGTGATCAGAGAGGGTGTGGGGCCCTTACTGGATGAGGTAGGTAACCTAGTGACAGATGATGTGGGAAAAGCTGAAGTACTCAATGCTTTCTTGCCTCCGTCTTCATGGACAAGGTCAGCTCCCAGACAAATGCACTAGGCAACGTAGTATGGGAAGTAGGTGGACAGCTCTTGGTGGGGAAAGAACAAGTTAGGAACTATTTAGAAAAGCTAAACATACACAAATCCATGGGCCCGAATTAATACATCCGAGGGTACTGAGTGAGTTGGCAAATGTCGTTGCGGAGCCTTTGGCCATTATCTCTGAAAACTTGTGCAGATTGGGAGAGATCCCAGATGATTGGAAAAAGGCAAATGTAGTGCCCATCTTTAAAAAAGGGAAGAAGGACAATCCAGGGAACTGCAGACCAGTCAGCCTTACCTCAGTCCCTGGAAAAATCATGGCGGGGATCCTCAAGGAATCCATTTTAAAGCACTTGGAAGAGGGGCAAGTGATCAGGAATAGTCAACATGGATTCATGAAGGGCAAGTCATGCCTGACCAATCTGATTAGCTTCTATGATGAGGTAACTGGTGGAATCTCCGTCCCTAGAGGTTTTTAAGTCTCGGCTTGACAAAGCCCTGGCTGGATTGATTTAGTTGGGATTGGTTCTGCTTTGGGCAGGGGGCTAGACTTGATGACCTCCTGAGGTCTCTTCCAGCTCTATGATTCTATTTTGAAATAAGCTATTTTGGAATAACTATTCCAGAATAGCTTATTCTGAAATAACTGTGCAGTGTAGACATAGCCAAACTGACCTTTGCTATCTCCATTTCTCATTCTCTTCATATAGTCATTTATAGTAAGTCTCTGAGGAGTTCCCATGTTAGTCTGTATCTGCAAAAATAACAAGGAGTCTGTGGCACTTTAGGGCAGTGTTTCTTAAACTTTTTAAGACCGAGAAACACCAAACAATAATTTTTTTTATGGGGAACACCAATGATTTTTTTGTTGAGAAAAAAGGCTTGCCCCTTTAAGGGCACCCATTTGAACTCTGTTCTCTCCGCATATGGTGACCATATTTTCTGAACCAAAATTAGGGACATATTAGCCACACACCCTGACTTCTGTTAACCATGCCCCTGACTCTAAGGGTCAAGATGGACACATGACCAGAAGTAAAAGGTGTCATGTGGCCCCCTTCTAAGAATTTTTCCCACCATCCTCCTATCAACAGGGATGAGTTTGGCTCCCACCAAACCCCACTCATGCAACTATCCTGCAATTGCATTAACCCAATTTGTATCACTAACTCGGGGGGCGGGGCAGCTGGGGGAAGTGTTCCCTCTGAGATTTTCCTCCCATGAGCAGAATGAATTTTGTGTTGTGCACTAGTATTGAGTTCATGTGGCTTGTTTGGATGTGCAACTGTGGCACCCAAGTTATTAATAAACCTCTACCTTTTCCCTCTGCTGCCCTGTCTCCTCCTCTTACTCAGTCAGCTCCCCTGGTGCCTACTGCCCCCCCAATCCCTCATCCTCCTCTGCTGTCCTGACTCCTGCCCTTCTCACTGCCCTCAGCCCTCCTGGGACCTGCCCCCCTGCACCAGCACTCCTCTCCCCACTGTGTCCACTCCTCCAGTAGCCCCACTCTGATCATGTGTAGCTAACCCTCCTCATCTCCTCTCCTAACACCTTCCTCTACACACCTGCCATGTCTCTCTCCTCTGGTGCTGGTCCCTCCCCTGTAGGTGTGTGCCCTTCTTCTTCACCCCCAGAATCCCCTGGCACCTGTACCTTCCCTTAGCCTGCACACTCCTGGTACCTCCTCCTTCCCTCACTGCCCCTGCCTCCCTTGCCCTCCTTCTCCCTGATGCCCATCACCACCCTCTGCCCCAGTTCCTCTCATGCCCCTCTGTGCCCTCACACATGACTTACTCCATTCCCTCCTTTCTCATGCCCACCCCCCTTTCAAACCTTCTCCCAGAACCTCCCCCTCCCCTTCCTCCCTCTTGCCCCCAGTGCCCTTCCCCTCTCTTCTCCCAGCATCACCCTGTACCCTACACCCTCCCACCCCCACTGACACCTCCCCTCCCTCCTCCTGCCCTTTTCCTCATTGTCTCCACTTGGCCCCCTGGCAGTTGTCTCTTCTCCACCCTGCCCCTTGGTGCCTTCCACTTTATTCTCCTGCCCTGCCCCCTCCCCTCAGCACAAGCCCCTTCCTCTCCCATCCCCCTCCCCCCTAGTTCTCCCTGTGCCCCTCCCCCACCTTTTGCCTTCCAGTTTTCCGGGCTGGAGTCTGTGGTCGGACCCCAGAAGTCCCCACAGCCCCGGCCCTGGCCCCAGCTGCTTCCGGGGCAGGACCGCTTGCCGGGCTCTGGAGCTGGGCTGCCTGCAGTGCTAATTTTAGTGCAGTCCAATCCCTGCACCAGCTTTGGCTCCCATTACGAGGAGCGAGGGGGGGAGGAGGGTAGAACCCCCCCCAACCCCTCCAGACCTGCCTTGCGGAGCGTGGCAGAGTGAGCAGGTCCATGCACTGCCATTCCCCCTGTAGGGTGGGAAGGGGTGGGGGGAGAAAGGGCCATGCACAGAGCACACCGGCAGAGCCCGAACGTACCCCGCTCTTCAGCACTCCAGCCGGGCTCTGCGGGCTCCCTCAACCAGCGCCCCTCACCCTCCAGCAGCGGTGGCGGCCGCCTGTGGATGGAGGAGGTGGTGTGGCCGGGCTGGCAGCCGCCCATGGTGGAGGCAGTCCCACAGCGGGAGGGAAGGGCCGCGCGCGGGGGGTGGGGAGGGTTGCCGGACAGTGGCGTGCGCTGCATTTGAGCTGGGAGCTCTGGACACTGTTCACCACCAGCAGCGGCCCTGGTTGCCTGTGCAAAGCACCAAGGGACCTGTTTAGGTGCTGGGTGGAGGCAGGGAGCTGCTGCTGTGCCGCGCTAGCGCTGGGTGTCTTTAAATCTGCAACTGTCCCGGAAAAAAAGGGACATATGGTCACCATATCTCTGCGGCACACCGGTGTGCCACAGAACACACTTTAAGAAACACTGCCTTAGGGCATGTCTACACTAGGAAATTATTTCAAAATAACTAAATTTGAAATAATAATTCCTGAAATAACTATTACAAAATAAGCTTATTCCCCAAGGAAAGCAGGAGTTGTTATTTCAAAATAACCAGCCCCTTTGGATGTTCCACTTGTTATTTTGAAATAAGGGAAGTTATTTTGAAATAACTCCCTAGTGTAGACCAGGGCTTAGAGACTAACAGATTTATTAGGGCATAAGTTTTCATGGGTAAAACCCACTTCATCAGATGAATTGGCGTGGAAGTTGCAGAAGCAGGGATATATATATCTATAGATATAGATATAGATATATGTAAGGAAGAAGTTGCTTCTGTTAATGAAGCTAATCAAGTCTGGGTGGAAGTGGGTTATCCATGGTAATTGGTCTGGAGATGTGAATATTCAGAGAGGGGAAATTATCTTTGTAATGCATTAACCAGTTGAGATCCTTATTGAATCCTAAATTGATAGTGTTGAATTTGTAAATGAATTCTAGTTCAGATGTCTCCCTTTGTAACCGTTTTTGAAATTCTTTTGTAGAACAATGTGTACTTCCAAATCCATTAGTGATTGTCCAGGAAACTTAAAATGTTCCCCTACAAGTTTATGTTATGTTACAATTCCTGATGTCTGATTTGCGTCTGTTTATCTTGTGGCGTTCAGACTGTCCTGTTTGGCCAATATACACGGAAGAGGGATATTGCTGGCACTTGATGGCATCTATCATGGTAGTGGATGTGCAGGTGGATGAGCCCCTAATTCTGTAGCTTATGTGGTTAGGTCCTGTGATGGGATCACTTGTTTAGATATATGGAAAGAGTTGGCAATGAGGTTTGTTGGAGGGATAGGTTCCTGGGTAACTATTCTGTGGTACATTGTGTGGCTGCTGCTATTTGCTTCAGGTTGGGGGGTTGTGTGTAGGTGAGGAATGGCCTTTTTCCCAAGGTCTGTGAGAGTGAGGGATTGTTTTCCAGGATTGGTTGTAGATTGTCAATAATGCTCTGAGGGGTTTTAGTTGGGGGCTGTAGGTGATAACCAGTGGTGTTCTGCTATTTATATTGTTGGGTCTGTCCTGAAGCAGGTGACTTCTGGGTACTTGTCTGGCTCTAATCTGTTTCTTCACTTTCTCAGGTGAATATTTAAGTTTTAAGAATGCTTGATAAAGATCATGCAGGTATATGTCTCTGAGTGATTGGAGCAGTTATGGTTGTATTTTAGCACTTGGCTATAGACCAGTGTTTCTCAAAGTGGTCCACGGACCCACTCTGAGAGAGCTGCTACTATAGCCAGTTTTTAGTTATGGGCTCCACAGCCATGGAGCCTCGTGGCTTCCCTTGGCTACGGTATGCCATTTGCAGCCAAGGGGAGCTGCAGGAAGCAGAGATCCTCAAGTCTCCATGGCTGCAGAGCTGGTATGTAAACCGACTGGAGAGGCCCGGTAGCAACTTTCTCAGAGTGAGTCCACGGAACACTTTGAGAAACACTATAGAGAATGGATAGTGTCCTGGATGGAAGCTAGAGGCATGTAGATAAGAATAGCAATCAGGAGGTTTCCAGTTTAGAGTGGTGTTTATGTGACCAGCATTTATTTGTATTGTAGTGTCCAGGAAGTGGATCTCTTTCATGGATTGTTCCAGACTGAGGTTGAAAGTGGGGTGGAAATTGTTGACAATCCTGTGGAATTCTCCAGGGGCCTCCTTCCTGTTGGTCCATACAAATAAGATGTCATCAATGTAGTGTACGTAGAAGAGGGGTGCTAGGGAATGGGAGTTGCGGAAACGTCGTTCTAGGTCATAAAAATGTTGGCATATTGTGGGGCCATACGGATGCCCATAACAATGCTGCTGACTCGAAGGCATAAATTGTCCCCAAATTGGAAATGGTTGTAGGTGAGGACAAAGTCTCATAGCTCCACCAGATGTGCCATGCCATCATTGAGGATACTGTTCCTGCCAGCTTGTAGTCCATCCTCATGTGGAATATTGGTGTAGAGAGCGTCTACATCGATGGTGGCTAGGATGGTGTTCTACTTTCATGGTGGCTAAGATGGAAGATTACTGATACACTTTAGTTTCCTCAGGAAATCAGTGGTTTCTCAAAAATAACTAGGAGTGATGGTAGCTATAGAGTCTGACGAGAGAGAAAAGAGTCCAAATATCTGGATAACCCTGCTAAGGGTGCTAATACCTGAGATGATGGGGCGTCCAGGATTTCCAGGTTTATGGATCTTCAGTAGCAGACAGAATACTCCTGGTCAGGGTTCCAATAGATTGTCTGTGTAGATTTGGTCCAGTGCCATTGCAAGCAGTTGTTTGAGAAGTTGGTGTAGTTTCTTTTGGTATTCCTCAGTGGGATCAGAGGAAAGTGGCCTGGGCAAAATACGGCCCATGGGCTGAATCTGGCCTGCCAAACCATCAGATCCAGCCCGTGGATGCAGTGGGAAGCCCCAGGCAGGCTCCTTGCTTGCCTCAGAAAGGCGGCTGCAGGGCCATTTCTCTTTAAAAACTGTGAGCTCGGAGGGGAGGGGAGAAGGCTTCGGGCACTGTTCCTGCCCCCAGCACAGTCCCATTGGCGGGCTTCTGGCCAGAAATCAGCCAATGGGAGCTGCCTGTTTGAATAACAGGCAGCCACGAAGCACCACACCCCTTCCCCTCTGGGGATCATAGTTATTCACACATACATGGCGCTGTAGCCTGTGCGGGGGACAGGGAGGCTGCTTCAGAAACGTGCTCGTCTGCTGGCTGGGAGTCACCCAGGTAATTCTCCTGACCAGAACCTGCCTCTGGCACCCTCGTCCCTCCCTTCCCCAGTCCTCTGCCCCCCACTCCTATCCCCCTACTGCAAATACCCAAACCCTCTGCCCCATTCCTGCACCCATATCCCCTTCTAGATCTGTCACCCCAATTCCCTGCTCCAGATCACAATCCCCTCCTACCCTTGGTCGCAACCCAAATTCCTGTACCCCAAACCTTTGCACCCCCTCCTGTACTCCAATTCCCTGCCCTAGGTCACATTCCAAACCGCTGCACCCCAGTTCCCTGCTCTAGGTCATAACCCAAACCCCTGCATCCCTGGGCTGCCTCGTCAGTCACAACCCCTCTGTTGTAGGTCACAACCCAACCCCCTGCACCCTAGTCCAGTGCTCCAGGTCACAACCGCCTCCTTCACCCAAACTCCATCCAAGACCCCACACTCCCTCCTGCACCCCAGTCCCTTATCCTAAGCTCTGTTCTGCACCCAACCTCCATCCCAGACATCATGGTTCCTCCATTAATATCAGGGAAGAGTGTGGCCCTTGACTACTTTCCAAATTCTTGGAGTGGCCCCCATCAAAAGTTATTGCCCACCCCTGATTTAGAATATGGTGTTAGAGAGTTGCCCAGCAGCCTCCTGTTTGTGATCTGACTATTCGTGATGACAACAGCACCTCCTTTGTCAGCCTCTTTGATTATAATGACAGAGTTGTTTTTGAGGCTGTGAGTAGCATTGAGTTCTGTTTGGCTGAGGTTATGGGGCACATGATGTTTGTTCGTGATGTTTGTGACGTTGTCAGCTTGTGCATGTTTGCAGAAACACTCAGTGTAGAAATACAGGCTGTCATTTCAGCCGTCAGGAGGAGTCCATGTAGAATTCTTTTTCTTGTAGTGTTGGTAGGAGGGATCCTGTGGCTCAGTACAATGTTCAGTAACATGTTGGAAATATTCCTTGAGTCAAAGATGGCAAAAATAGGCTTCCAGGTCACCACAGAACTGTATCATTTTTAGTAGGGGATATATGCTGTAAGTAACCAATGGCAAATTTCTATGCGCTAATGTTTTCTGGACTTTCCTACATCCTTTCTTACATCAAAAGCTGCAACAATAAAACTCAAGAAGTTGTTAAGGATTGAGGTAATTGGATTTTAGCGTATACTTACTCATTTCTCTGTTGTTTTTCGGAGATTCATTTTAATACAGTTATTCCTTTAGCTGCATAATATTAAAAAAGACATCTGAACTTCCCAACTGCATATTGGCCTTTAGTGACATTTATTTTACTTGGCTATGTACAAATGTAAAGATTTTCAAATATGGACAGAAAAGTCACATTTCATTTCATAATATAGTTGATTGTTCAGTTAATGCAAACTGAATACTCACATGCATATAAAATCATATGTTAATCCTTCTAAAGTCAATAGCAACAATCTCATTTACTTCAGGGAAACTGTGAGTGGGCTCCAAGAAAATAGTGGTCTGCCTCCTAGGGCTCCTGTGCTGTAATTAAGTGGGAGTTTTATGTGAATGGGATTGGGCATTTACTGTTCACATCAAGTAAACTAGTTGGTTTTCTATTACAGGCTGAACATCTCTAGTCCGGAACCCTCAAGACCTGACCGGTTCTGAATGAGAGTTTTCTGGACCACAGGAGGTCAATATTGTCTAGAAGCATTACCAACACTTTCACTGCATACTGTGCAGTTAGAGGACATTTAGGGGTAAATTAGAGCTAAATAATAGCACAGAACACTGAGAGCTAGGACTGGTGTCTATAAACAAACTTTATGGGACCATGTGAAACTTGGCCACACCCATGAAAAGTGGATATCCAGCTTACTAAAATCATTCTGGACGACAGATGTTTCTGGATGAGAGAGTTCTGGATTAGAGAGGTTCAACCTGTACTATCTAGAACAATTATCTCAGCATTATTTCAGAACACATTCATGGTTTGGTCGTTTCTGTTTGTTGTTTCTACCATAAAATCATTCAAGGTCTGAATCGTCAAATTTTGTATACTTTTTTAAACTTGTGGGCATGCAATATTGTGAGTGCATGCACACCTTACATTGCAAAAATACAATAACTTAGGACTGGTGTCTCATAGTTTAAATTCTCAGGCCCCCAAGTATCCACCCAAAGCCAAAATGCTTCTTATGTCCTCCACCCACCTGCTCATTACTACTACCCAAGGAATGCTTAGGACAGGCCTGGGCAAAATACAACTTGTGGGCTGCATCGGCCTGCCAAGCCACTGGATCCAGCCCATGGAGACAATGGGGAGTCCCAGGCAGGCTCCCTTTCTTTCCCCCGGAGCCATGCATGCCGCTCAGAAACGCAGCTGCAGGGCACTTTCTCTTTGAGTCTGAAGGGGAGGGGGGAAGATTCAGAGGCTGCTTCCACCCTCAGCACAATCCTATTGTGCTTGAATAACAGGCAGCCACCCCCTGCTCACTCAGGCGCATGGCCGAACAGGCATTTTAAGCTCTGCAAGAAGACTGGTTTGGCTGCTAACTGGTAAGTCTCCTGGCCAGAACCTACCTCTGGCACCCCAGCTCCTCCCTTCCCCAACTCTCTGCCCCCCACTCCTGCCCTGCTACTCCACATGCACCCATACCCCCTTCCAGATCTGGCACCCAGTCTCCTGTCTGAGATCACATTCCCCTCCTACCCTAGGTCACATCCTAAAACCTTCACCCCAGTTCCCTGCCCCAGGTCACAACTGCATCTTTCACCCAAACTCCTTCCCAGACTCCTTTCTCCCTCCTGCACCCCAGTCCCTTACCCCAAGCTCCCTTCTACACCCAACCTCCATCCCAGACCCCCCATCTCCTTCAATAATATCATGGAAGAGTGTGGCCCTCGACCACTTTCCAAAATCTTAGAGTAGCCCCCTATCAAAAATTATTGCCAACCCCTAGTCTAGGAGGATATGCCTTGCAGCAAGATCTGAAAGTCGACAAATTTGTGCTTTGATTAACTGAAGCACGAAGCACGTGCCCCAATTGTGTCCCCCTCTTTGAGAATGACCTGCTTCTAACACTCTCTCTGCTCTCAGAATTGAAGCTGTCGGTCTGATACATCATTGTTTTAGATGTTCTCAGCTGCTGGCTGAGAAGAGCAGTTGCTGAAGAGCAGCCTACTAGGCAGCACAGCAAGGAAGGGATTTATTTTATGTTGTGCTTTTAGTGATCTGGATGCTTGCCCAGTTGGTTATTAGACTGATATCCTTTAATTCATTTTGTATAAGCCATTATAAACAATCTTTAGGTAGTAATGAGATTTGGTCATTTCTGACTTAATGTGAATTTGAACTAGAGATGAAAGTTTCTGTATATCATTTCCAACTTATCCACTGAGAGGGGTTTATATGTGAAAATGTGTCTGGTCACAAAGCTTTTGTGGTTAAACCTCCTCCCAAGTTGTTGTTAGGCCACGGATCCCGTCTGCTTTTGGAAATGATGTGCAGGAGGAAACCAGATGGCAGTGTTAATGAGCTTTGCTTTGGAGGTGCCTTGCCTCCCACCTCCCCCAGAACATGTTCATTTATGAATGTGGGTTGTATATGCTTGATTTGATATTATTCTTTTAAAAACAGTTCTTCTTTATAGTTTGCAAAAGTTACTCATCACACCAAAAAGTGTATACAGAGCCGTAGGTGGCAGAAATAAGCAAATATAAGAGTAAATTTCTACAACTGTGCATATGAATGGAGTTGCATTACTCCTCTTGATCAAATGGCTTGGATGGCTTTCAGAGTATACCCCAAATGAAAAATAAGCAAAACACATTCCCAGAGAGAAAATTTGTTAGTCTTTACTAAATAATATAATTTGTTTCTGGAATTTAGTAAATAATCTATACATTTACTCCGGAGTATGTAGTGAGTTATAAGGGGAAAGGTATTTCAGACCTACTTTATTTAATGGAATTTGAATCAAATTCAGGTTGAATCTCTCTAGTCAGGCACCCTCAGGACCTGACTGATGCTGAATCAGAGAATTTGCCGAACCGCGGGAGGTCAGTATTATCTAGCAGCATTACCAACACTTCCTCTGCTCAAGACTGAACTTTTTTCTCAGAGTTTCAGGCTCAAATTATTCTTTCATGCATCAATACAAAATTACAAGCAAGATTGCTTTTTTATTATGATTGTGTTGGTATGCACTTGAAAGGTGAAAGACCCAAATTCCTGTTTCAGTGAATATTTAAGGATGTAGTACAATTTTGGATAGTTTCAATAGGGGAGAGAGAGAGAGCGCCATTCAAGAATATTCCAAAACCGCATGGGTAGGACACTCAGATGCAATGTGGAAGACCTAAGTTCAAGCCCCTGCTTAACATCAGGCAGGGGAGATTTAGAACCCAGGTCTCCTATAGGCTAGGTGAGTTCTTCTGGGCTAAAGGTTACTATAGAGGTGCAAACCAACTTGATGTTGTAGGAGAGGTCCTATCTGATAGGTGGTCACAGAAAATTCTAACCAAATTGGGCCCTACAAGTGAGCTAGGTAATGCACTGCTTGCTTTGGGCATCCTGTTGTAGTTTCGGTATGGGCTATGTTCCCAGAAACCAGAATGTAGGTATCAGCACTCATGCTCAGTGGCAGAAATGTAGGGGATTTGGTCAGTAGCAATTTAGGCACTTGAGAGGTAAATTTAAATTCTTTTTCATTCTAAGTATGCCAAATGGGATCTTCCAGTTGAGACAACATACAATGCACACATAATACAAGGTTTGTATGATAATTAACTAGAACTTTGCTTCTTTCAAAATAATAAGATCCATCCCCTTGCAGTTATTCATTATTTTCGTATGTACAAGGGGATGGGTCTTACTATAACAAGAGAAGCTCATACTAAGCAGTTTCTTCTGAACATACAGCACTGAATTCTAGTTGGCATAGTTGTCAACCCAATGTTCCAGATTCCATCTTTTGCCACAAACTGCCTCCCAAGCACAATGTAAATAGAATAGGCACATAAGTATTAGGAAATGATGTTATTAGCAAGCTGCATTTTTAACCACCATGGGGGATTTATTCAAACTGCATAGTGTGCCTTAGAACATGTCTTTTAATATAAATAGCTTGTGTGTTCTTTAAATATGTGGTACCCACCTCATAAAAAATACAGCCAAGGCCTCAGCAGAAAGTCAGAACGGATTTGATATATATAAACTTTAAGAACAAAGACTAGCTAAAATACTGTGTTTTTTTCTCTTGTTTTAGTGTCAGGTTGTATCCTTTAAAATGCAGCTTTAGAAGAGAAAGAAGGATGAATCACTCTGGAATGCAGGTGGAAACAATTACAAGAATCAGGCTGGAATTTTAATACTGATATTTCTCTCTCTACTTACCATGTTAAAAAGTAGTTTAGGGTGGTTGGAGTCTTTATGACTTTAATATAAGTAAATATATCAGTCATATTCAGGATCGTTTGGAATCTGAATCCACATGTTTATGTATATTTTAATATGCACTGTATATATTATCTGTAACATACTTAAAGACCCAAACATATATATATGTATATGCTCAAATCTGAGTTTCATATCAACATATACTGTATGCTTCATGAGGGAGACAAGACCCATGTGTTTTGCAGAAGCTTTTAAAGCTGTTTCATTTATTTTATTAGCCTTTAATGAATGTAATTAGAACCCAAGTAATTAAATGCAATTGTGCTCAGTATGTTCCTGTTGTAAATTGCCCTAAACAATGTGCATGGTGTGAACAAATTTGTGGGATTAATAGAGGATAGATAATGTTTTTGGATAGTATTTCACACTAAACGGCCGCAGAGAGAAACAAAGAAGCTGGCGCAGTGTCATTAATCTTAGTCAACTGGCAGGTCTGGTGTAATTTGCATGACTTAGGCAGTGACACAAGATGGGGCTAGCCTGGGATGGGTGTTAGATCACTAGGATACGTATGCATTTATTTCCCTTTAGTGCTCTGATTTATAAGAAGAAGTTTGCTAGAAGAAACTGATAAAAACAAAGATGTAAATGGAATGTGGCTTAGATTAATAGAATTACTAAAAATATAGTGTTAGTTGTCCTTTGTTTTTATATTTAGCATGTTGGTTTTTGGGTATTAAAAAGCTTCTGTGCTTCCTTGTCGTCTGAGGAAAAAAAGGCAGATATGCTGTGAGGATAGGATTGGATAGGGTGTTGCCAATGGAATAGGGTTTTCTTTCTTTTCTGTATTGGACATATACTACTTTATAGCTTTAAAAATGTCATTATACAGAAATTTTGATTATTTTCTGCACACCCTTGGATTTCTCATATAACAATACTTCTTTCAGATGCATTTTGAGTTGTACTCAGTAAATGAGTTTCCATTCTATATCCTTTTTTCCAGTATCTTTTATTCTAAAAATTATTGAAAGCAAATTGCTTAATATGATTATGAGTAAAATAAAAATTATTCCAAAAAGAAATAAAGTATCTACTGCATTATGATATACTCGTAAATTCTGTACAGGGCAGTAGTGAACACTATAGTTAGTCATAAGAATTTTCAAACATCCTGGTTTGGTTACCATTCATTTTCTTTAACTTTCACTTTTTGAAATGGAATTTCTCAGGTTGGATTCCATCAGAAGGTGGTTTCTTTACTGAGGAAAGTGGATAAAAATGTTTCAGGTTATTTTGGAATATGAGAAGGATGGGGGGAAATGTAACTTCTCCATTATTACATAACAAGTCTTGTTTTTTTTTCTCTTACTCCCTTCACAATGCTAGTAGTAAAACAGTTGGGGTGGAAATGTAAAATTGGGTTATAGTCCTCATTGTGAAGAAATAACAATCAGCTAAATCTGATTTTCACCTGAACTTGGTTCTAATCATGTGCAATAGTACATTTTGCATTGAGTTTTCTGACTAAAGACCTGTTTCTTGAAAAATGTATGCACGTGAGTAATCCCACTGAAGGTTTTTTCACTTAGGGTACATCTACGCAGCAGTGTTATTTCGGAATAACTGATGTTATTTCGAAATAACATAATGTAATTCTACACAGCAAGCCATTATTTCAAAATAATGTTGAGATGGAAGACTTCTTACTTCCACTCCTGTAACCTTCATTTCATGAAGAGTAAAAGAAGTTGAAGGAAGAGTGTTCTTCTTTCAACTTCCTGCTGTGTAGACAGCGCCAAAGCCAAATTAAGCTATTTTGGCTTCAGCTACGCAATTAACATAGCTGAAGTTGTGTATTTTAATTCGACTTTTGTCCAGCTGGGTAGATGTGCCCTAAGATTGTAAAGTGCATAGGTAAAATGATATCTCACTTGTACACCAGGTCATACTACTGCTAACTTAGCTGCATAAAAATGTAACTAAGGCATGCAGTAAATATGGTGGGGATCTTGTAAAAAGCACTGTATCATTCATTGCAGATCATATAAGATGAATGGTAAATGAAGAAGGGACTTAAAGTATCTATGCATCATTTGGCTGAAAAAATAAAAATGTAGGAGAGTGGCTTTCCCCTGCAGACCTAGTTAGGAATGAAGGGAACAGCATTCTGAAAGTGTTTGGTTAAAGTTCACTATGGTGTAGTTTCCTATTTTCTGTTTCAGAAAACAGAGAACATTTAATCAAAACAAATATGTGAAGTGAATTTTAAAGTTGCATAATTAAGTATCCAAAAGTAACAAAATAAAATTAGGATTTCTTATACAATCTTAAATCTGTCCTCTGCATAATGCATCATGGTAGTGTTTAATTGTACAATTCCTGAAGTATCACGCTGTCATACTTTGTTTTTCCTTAGACCCCAGTCCTGAAATGCATAATCATATGCTTAACTTTAAGCATATGAATAGTCTCTTTCACTTTGAAGAGACTATTCAAATTAAATGTTTATTAAAGTGCTTGCAGGGTCTTTGTAATAATTTGCTACACTGTATATGACAGAGAGCAGATTTCACTGAAATGTGAAAAGGATATGTTTTTGTGCAAGACACTACAAATTTAAATATATAACACAATAACTAACAGTGAAAATTTGCAGGCATATCATTCAACTTTCTAAATCTGCAGCTAAATTAGCCTTGTAATTAAGTGCCTCACTCCTGAATTGTACATTGTAAAATGCTACTAGATGTGCATGTAAGGTTTTAGAAAAATTATGTCATCGTGTTATAATGGCCTGGAGAGTGGGAGGCTTGGAGCTGGGACAGTCCCAGAGGGGAGGTGCACCCCAGCCAGCCCCTTTCACCTGCCCAATGATTCTCTTTTCTGTATGGCTTTCTGAGAAGCAGTCCCATTCCAGGTACAACCCATTTTCCTGGCACAAACAACCCCTTACCTTGCTTTAAGTTATGATAAGAAGAAACTGTATACTGAATTTGGTGGTCCTAGCTCTTACCGTTTAGAAGGAGTTCTTATACAAACAGATGGATGGATGGAAGGTCGGCCAGACAAACTCTCTCAAATATATAGTAGATGAAAAAGTCATCAAAGCATTTAGCATAATGTAAATACAGAAGGGACCAGAATTAGGCTATGTCTACAATGCAATCTAGGTCCACAATATTTTATGTCACTCAGGGGTATGAATATTCCATGCCTAGGTTTTGCCAACTTTCTAATTGCACAAAACCAAACACTCCCAATGCTTCCCTTCCCCAAGGCTCTGCCTCTGCACTCCTCCTTCTCTGATGCCCCATCCCCACATGCTCCCTACCTTGTCCCCTTGTCGCTCTCTCTCCCCCCCCATTCTCACTCATTTTCACCAGGCTGAAGCAGGGAGTTGTGGTGCAGAAGTGGGGAGGGCTCTGTCTGCAGGCTGTGCCTTGGGGCCAGGTGTGAGGAGTTTGGGGTGCAAGAAAGGGTTCTGGACTGGAGCAGGTTGTTGGTCTGTGAGGGTGAGGGGTCTGGCTGGGGTTGTAGGTTCTGGATTGCGGCCAGGGATGAAGAGTCACAGGGGCCTGGCGTCACTTCTGGAAGCCCTACAGAATGAGGGCAGGTAAGGAGCCTGCCCAGGGCTCCCTCTGTGCCACTTGGCTAGACTTTTACCAGCTTGGTGGATGATGCCAATCAACCCACACTCCTGAGTGACATAAATTACACGAACATAAGCATTTGTATGCACAGCACTATGGCTATGTCTAGACTGCATCCCTCTGTCGACAGAGGGATGCAAATCAAGCACATCGAAATTGCAAATGAAGCAGAGATTTAAATATCCCTTCCTTCATTAGCATAAATGGAGTTTTTTCGAAAAAAACTCAGCCTAGACGTAGATCTGTCGAAAGTAAACCCTTTTTCGATAGATCCTGTATTCCTCAAAAATGAGGTTTACAGGATCTGTTGAAAAAGGGTTTATTTTCGACAGATCCACGTCTAGACTGCCATTTTTTTGAAAAAACTCCGTTTCGAAAAAAAGCGGTGGCCATGCTTATGCTAATGAAGCATGGGATATTTATATCCCTTCTTCATTAGCAATTTCAATGTGCCTAATCTACATCTCTCTGTTGACAGAGAGGTGTAGTCTAGACACACCCTATGTTAGTGGGAGAGCTTCTCTCACTGACATAGCTTTTGCCACTTATGGAAGTGATTTTATTATGCTGATGGGAAATCTCTCTCCCATTGCAATAGAGCGTCTTCACATGCTACAGCAGAGAAGATATATTGATACAGTTGTGCCACTACAGCATTGTACATTCAGGCATGGCTTATGGCCATGTTTACACTAGCAAGCTTATCGAGGCACACTTGTACCAATGTCACTATGCAGTTGTAAGATTGCTCGTGTAGTCATTGTGTGCTGATGGGAGAGAGCTCTCCTGATGACAATAAAATCATCTCCATGAGGGGAAGTAGCTATGTTGACAGGAGATGGTCTCCTGGTGACATATTGTACACACTGCCACCTGTGTCACTGGGGTGTTCTTTACATACCCAACATAATGTCGACATAAGTTTTGCTGACATAAACTTAAGTGGTAGTGTATCCGTGGTATTAGTGTTGTTTGCATGTGCTTAATTCTGTCATTTCCTCACTTCTTAGTGGTTAACCATGCAACCGTAATGTTCTGTTAATGTAGTTTCTTTGTAATTAAATGGGAAACTATGATAATTAAGGGCATTTAAAAACTGAGAATCCCTATTGTTGATGACCTGATTGGTCTGTGAGCCCCAAGGTGCACAGTTGGTTTGGATGTGTCTGATTCTTCACTTTGTAATATCAATTTTATGCCAGTGTAACTTCAATGAGCCCATATAGTTACGAAAGCTTAAAACTGTTGTAGTGAAGTGGACAATCAGACCTGAGATTTATACAGAGATTTGCTCTGCACTTATTTTTCTCTTGATATGTTGCATCCTTAGTTATGATTTCTGAATAAACTCCAGCTCAAAATAAAACACTGCACTTCTGCACATGTACTTGAAAACACACAAGGGGCTTTTTAAGTGCTGGACATATAGGTATTCTTGGATAGAGTAATATGTAGTTCTGGATAACTTCATTGCAGATTGAAAATCTGAGAGAGGAAAAGGTTGAACAAAATGAGCACTGTATCAAAAGAATTTTACAATATCCTCTGCATTACTTATATATCCTAGAGTCACACTACTTTTTTATGTTATATTTCACTTTCTTGTCTTCATGCAAATTGAGCCCAATACAGGGCATTCTTATCAACTGTGTCTTAACACAATATTTGACTTATGAGGGAACACCTTAAATCAAAGCGAGGCATGAGATCTGAAATATAAGACAACATTTAAGTTTATTGCTGCCAGCATGCATAATGTTGAACCAAAGTGACTTGTTCTTTTCTTCTCATTCTTTCTGGCTGAAAAACCTCCAGGATATCCTTCCTTCCTATGGGAAAATTATCACAGTTTCTTTGCTTATCAGGGAAATGTGCAAATCAACAATAGTAATTAATTAACAATTCATGAACATAGTTGACTTCTGTTAATATGCCATTGACCTGAACACCACCATTCACCATTTAAAGACCAAGGACAGTAATATTTATTATGAGGTCAGGCATATTGATATAACATTAACATGAGTAATATTTTATACACTGTATAGCAATTATTATGTTAATACACAGAATAGGACAAATGTATAGATGTGAAAGGAAAGAAAAGTTCTATGGAATATATATATGTTACTAGCAGATTTACCTGGTGTTGTTCATGTCCATAACTCAATTAATTAAAATAAAATAAAAGGAAAATGTACATGCTTTACTGAAATGATTGTATTTTTCAAAAATATGGTGTAATTTTAATTGTTAATTTTAGTAAATTTTTAAAATGGGAATTCCATGTAGTGTATTTTTTCTTCATCCATATAAACGCTTATCATTCGCTGTGTTTTAACAAAAAAGGGATATGATCAATTTGGTTTCCAATAACATTGTCTTCTAGTTTTCATATCTTAAGCACTGATTTAGCAGTGCCTATATAGAGCACTACTCCAAATTTCTCTATTTTATCTCTGTTGATCCCCAAAGCCATGTGCTCAGGGGATGAGGTGATGGTGAGAAGGAACAGGGCTTGGTGGTTGGTACTGGACAGCTGCCCCCAGCCCTCCAGGAATCCTGGACTAGATTGCGTAGTCACTCAGTCTGGGACTGGCCTACAAGCTAGGAGTTTGAGACCCCCAATTTAGGAGGAGTTCTTGATCAAACAGACAAAAACTCTAAAATATACAGTAAATTCGGCTACTAGAATATGAAGGGCCAAAGAAAAAAATATATGTGACTGAGGTGGGAGGTCTGGGAATGCAAGCTCACAATGGTCTTTCCTGAATCAGTGATCTATACTGGATGCAGGTTCTCTTCCTTTTCTACCATGTCTCATTTTTAAGTCACACCTTTCATATACATAGTATCAAAGAATAATCATAGAATACTAGAACTGGAAGGGACCTTGAGAGGTCATCAAGTCTAGTCCCCTGCCCTCACAGTAGGACCAAGCATCATCTAGATCAGGGGTGGGCAATAATTTTTGATCGGGGGTGTGATGGATAGGAGGAGTGCTGGTCAGCACCCAGTGACTAAAGGGTTAAACTTAGCTAGCTAACAGAGTGTGTTGGCAGAAAGCCAGAAAAACCAATGGGAAAGACTGAAACTGAAATTTGAATTGTATATAGATATCTGCTGCCATTTCTCTTCGTGTGAGTTCTAAGTTAAGAGCTGGAGGAAGCAACATGCAATAATCAGAATTACCGTGCCTACAAAAGGGAATATTGGGCACAGGAGTGAATTGGGCCTTGAAGTACGGATCAGCATGGATTGTGAGTCAAGGGAAAATGTGTATTTAGTTGCAATCGGGTTATTTGTCTTTTGTCTTTATTTTGCTGTTTGGTAAACCTCTGTGTAAAATTCATGTGCTCCCTCCTCATTCACTATTTAAGCCGTGACCAGAGATACTTTTTTTTTCTGTGTTTTAATCTGCTCTTTTCTTAGTTGTTTTGTAACACTTAGTAACCAAGTATGCTTTATCGAGTATATCTTTTTGTTTTGTTAATAAAATCACCCTTTTAAGGCAATGATTTGATTCTCTTGATTCCTGGAAGGAAACAGGAGGTCTGTGTCTGTGTATGCATGCCTAACACTGAAGAGGTCAGCTACCAGAGACTGCAGATTGGTTTCTCTTTTTTCCAAGCTCTCTTGTGATAAAAGAGTTTGAGGATACCCCTCTAGAAGAAGCCCGAGTGCTTCCTTCCTGGGTTCAAGAAGAAAGTAGTCTCTTTTTTTTCACTTGGTGGTTGCAGCTACCTCCCAAAGATAGTGAATCTGTGACTTTGGGTAGTTTTTGTAAGCAGAGCCTATAGAGGTAAGGTATTTAAGGTCTCTTGCATGCCCCCATCTTCTGCACTCTGTGTGCCAGAGTGGGGAACAGCCCTGACAGAGGGCCACTCAAAGATTTTGGAAAGTGGTCAAGGGCTGCACTTGTCTATGGAGGAGGTATGGGGTTTGGAACAGAGATTGGGCACAAAAGGGAGCTCGGGGTAGTGTTTTGGGATGCAGAAGAGAGTGTGGGGTCTAAGAGGGAGTTTGGGTGAAGTAGGGGGTTGTGACTTTGGGCAGGGGATTAGGATGCTGGGTAGAGGAGTGAGTAGGAGTTCAGGAGTGAATTTTGATCTGGGGGGGTATGTGGCAGGGGGTACAGGCTCTGGAATGGAATTGTGATCTGGGGTGGTATGCAGAGGATTTGGGTGGTGACCTAAGGCAGAGGGGGGATGATGACCTGGGGCAGGGAGTTAAGAAGTGGGAGGGGCTGTTGTGCAAGAAGCAGGGGCTGACGTGCCAGAGGCAGGCTCTGACTGGGAGTCACTTACCTTTGGCAGCTTCCAGATAGCGGTCCAAGAGGGTCCCTGAGTCAGGCTCCCTCCTGCAGCACATGGGTTCCCAACATGTGCTGCTTAGCACCATGCATCCCTGGGGAGCAAGAGACTTCACATACGCTTCCCCACTCCAAGGCCAATCAGATCCTGGGGACAGGGAAGTGCGCAAAGTCTCTCACCCCTTCCCAGGATCAAGCAGTGCCTGGAGGGAACCGCGAGCTGTTTCGAACAGCTAAGAGCTCCCTCTATGCGCTGTGTGCCCCGGCAGGGTGGAGGGAGGGAAGGAGGAGATTTTGCATGCTCCCCTGCACTCAGGCCAATCATTGCAGCTGGAGACAGGGGGGCACATAACCTCTCTTGCTCCCCACCAGGGGTGTGCAGTGTGTAGATGGAGCCTCCAGCTGTTCAAAACAGGTGGTTGTTCCCTCTATGTACTGAGTGACCTGGGCAGGGGCAGGGGCAAGTGCACTCCTCTGCCCCTCCACTGCAATGATTAGCCTGGGGGCAGGGGAGCATGCAAAATCTCCCCGTCCCCCACTGCCAGGGGCATGCGGCTCATAGAGGGAACTGCCAGCCATTTTGAACAACTCACAGCTCTATCTAAGTCCGTAAGGGGTGGGGGGTGGAAGGAGACTTCTCTCGCTACCCCACTCCCAAGCTAATCGGGGCCTGGGCGCAAGGGAGCACACACAGTCTCTCGCCCCCGCCCTCCCTGCCACGGTGGGCCATGGGCCAGATGCAACAGTTTGGCAAGCTGGATCTGGCATGTGCATCATTTTGTGTCCATCCCTGATCTAGATCATCTTTGATAGATATCTATGCTGCTCCTAAATATCTCCAGTGATGGAGATTCCACAGCCTCCCTAGGCAATTTATTCCAGTGTTTAACCCCCCTAACAGTTAGGAAGTGTTTCCCAGGCTACATCTACACAGCTTCCCTCTTCCGCAAAAGCCTCATTTTTTCCGGTAAGAACGGCTCTTGCTCAAGAGGGGGGTTTGTGCGCAAAAAGGCGCTGTGTAGATGGCGCCTTTTTGCGCAAAAACGGCTCCTAATTAATTATGCAGATGAAGTGTGGTAATATGCTAATCTGCACTTCATTTGCATAAGCTTTTGTGGAAAAGGGAAGCTGTGTAGACGTAGCCCTAATGTCCAACCTAAACCTCCTTTGCTGCAATTTAAGCCCATTGTTTCCTGTCCTATCATCAAATATCAAGGAGAACATTTTTTCTCCCTCCTTTGTAAACACCCTTTTAGATACTTGAAAACTGCTATCATGTCCCCTCTCAGGGTATGTCTACACTGCATTCCTCTTTCGAGAGAGGATTGCAAATGTAGCCGAGCGAAATTGCAAATGAAGCGCGGATTTGAATTTCCCGCATTTTGTTTGCATGATCGCGTCTGGGCGCTATTTTGAAATACCCTATTTCGAAGAAAAAGAAACGCAGTCTAGACGTGGTTATTTTGAAAGAAAACCCTTCTTTCGAAATTGCCCTTAAACCTCATTTTATAAGGAGTAAGGGTAATTTCGAAAGAAGGGTTTTCTTTCGAAATAACCGTGTCTAGACTGCATTTCTTTTTTTGAAATAGGGTATTTCGAAATAGCGCCTGGATGCGATTATGCAAACGAAGTGCGGGAAATTCAAATCCACGCTTCATTTGCAATTTCGCTCAGCTGCATTTGCAATCCTCTCTCGAAAGAGGAATTCAGTGTAGACATACCCTCAGTTTTCTCTTTTCTAAACTAAACAAACCCAGTTCTTTCAGTCTTCACTCATAGGTCATGTTTTCTAGACCTTTAAACAGTTTTGTTGCTCATCTCTGGACCTTCTCCAATTTCTCCACATCTTTCTTGAAACGTGGTGCCCAGAACTGATACAGTACCCCAGCTGAGGCCTAATTAGTGCAGAGTAGAGAAGAAGAATGATGTCTCGTGTCTTGCTCACAACACTCCTGTTACATATTGGAGAACCACATCATAGTGGGCCATAAGGCCCTGATTGTCTCTAACTTGTTTACTTCCAATGTGACTATTACTCAGACATTTATAAAAATGATGTAATTTAACAAGGTTTGATGAAACTCTCATTGTTCAGTTGCCTTGGTTATGTTCAGTTTTCAACTCAGTCTGTTACATGTATTTAACTCTCTCTTTTTTGGGTAATGATGTGTTTTTGTAAGTGTGAGTATGTAAAGGAGTCTTATAAGTAGAGACATCCAAAAAGGCAGTATTTGGATCTAGATTTGGCTGGAGTCAGGAGAATTTCCAAACCAGAGCTAAAGTTTGGGTTCAATTTGATGATACCAGAATTTATGAGCTGTTGTCATGAGAATTGCCATTCTGGGAAAATCTGAAAAACAGGCCTATTTTAGTTTTCAATCTGACCAAAAGTATATGGACAGGTTCAGAAGTTTTGCTCTGGATCTCACTGAAAATTGTTTTTTGTTTGTTTTGTTTTTGTTGGAGGAGATTAGGATTTGAGGTTAAATTTTGGGTCAATATTTAGTTATAAAAACTTGATCAGTAGGTAATATGATCTCTATGTTACAGATAGACTCAGACCACTGGGATTTCCCATGACTATATACTAAATTAGTTATAGAATCAAGATTAGAATTCAGGAACTCCCAACTGTTTCTTATACCTACAGACTCTTTACTGGTATAAAATTTGGTTTCCCTTCCAGACCATAACCATTAAATAGCTTTAAAGAGTTATTCTGCTATGACTGCCACAGCAAAGGAGACTCTTCCGTATTGTAACATGTTAGCTTTGCTGCAGGTACCAAAGCAAGGAAAATTAATTTAAACTGCTTTATTGGTAATTAGAAGCATCCAGAATTGTCCTTAGCTGGCGTGTCAAATCTTTAACTGAATAAATAATCTGTGCTGAGTTACTGCTTCATATTGGTATGCTTTGATAGCATTATTACATAATTTTTGTGCTTCAGAATTCATATTTGTGTATTGTACAAGATGTTATGCCTTTACAACTTGAAACATTTCTATGCAATTTCACATAAATGGAAGGGGAATGCTAGCAGACTTTGTTTGTTTTTTTTAGTGAAGGGGATTAAAACTCTGGAATTCATTCTCCTTTGATCTGAAAGATCCTGAATATATGGATTTCATGGCCTCCTGCAAGACATTCCTATTCTCACTACCTTTCCCTGAGAAGACTTGGTTAAGAATGGAAGATGGAAAATGTTGAGGAGCTGAGAAATTTTTTGTGTGCTTGTGTTGATATTAATTTTTGTACTGTATACCAATTGCAAATGAACCTTGAGTAAAGAACAACGTTGTAATAAATCAATACATTGTATTAAAATAGATTTCACATTGCTGAATGTTATCTGAATTCTAATAATACCCACGAGGTGCTAAATTGTCCGCATACTCTTGAGTATATTCACATATACACAGGAAGACAGACAATATTTACTGTTGTGCTAAATAATGGTATGGGAAAATCTTACAGATTAGAACCTTATTTTGTACAAAACACAGCTTCCAGGGTTTTCGCAAGAAAGTGCTTTTTGTGGAGGATTTTTTGTTTTGTTTTGTAATTCCAGAACCCAACAGTTCTATCTTCCTCATGAAGGAGCCTCTTTAAAATACAGGTTTGACCACTGTGGTCTGGTATCCTCCGGACCCTGAGCTTTCCCAGTATCCATCAGCAGACCCTATTGGACTCCCCTCCTAGTCACTGGGCTCGGCTGCTGGCCCCCCACCCATCATCCAGGCTCAACTCCCAGCCCCCCAGCCGCTGGCTGAGCTCAGCAGCTGCCCCCTCTCCCACAGCCAATGAATGGGCTTGGCAGTTGGCCTCCCAGCCAATGGATGGGCTCAGCTGCCGGCCTCCCTGCTGCTGGATGGTCTCAGCTGCTGGCTCTGCAGCCAGCGGATGGGCTTGGCTACTGGCTTTCCTGTGCCATCATATGGGCTCCACCGCTGGTCCAGAGTCGCCCTCCCCCCCCCCCCCCGCCCAGCCACTGCCAGACTGCTCCACCCCCAGCCAGGCTCCACCACCAGCCTTCCCAGCTGCCACTGGGCTGCGCTGCTCCTGGACAGGTTCTTCCAGCCGCTACTGAGCTGCATTTCCCCTGGACAGCTGCTACCGTGCCATGGCCCCCCAGCAGTTGCTGGGTTTTGCTGCCCCCAGGCCACTGGCCCCCCCCCCAGCCCCTACCAGGCTTGCAGCCTCCAGGGTCTCTGGTCCAGCACCATGGATGTTGCCGGAGCAGAGAGATTTAACTTGTAATGTACACAAATGGGTAAAACCATTGCAGTTTGGTGTGTGCAATATTTGCTTTCGAAAGGTCTGCCCTAAAATATAGGACTTTTCTTTTTTGTTGATATTAAATAGTACTGCAACTGAAAACAAAAAGTTTGTACTCAATATAGAACGCAAACGCAAGTAGATGATAATCATCTAATTTCATCAAGTAGATGATAGTGATTTAATTGGGGAAGAAAATGTAGGATCTATTGAAAGGTAAACCACAATAAAATAAATGTAAGCACTCTGTTTCATTTTTTTAAGCTAATAAACAGTAATTCTATATAATTTATAGTTAGAGAATACAGCATTATTTATTATTTTTACATATTGAGATATTCCATGAGAGCAAACCACCCCTATTCAGTAAACAATTTGGCCCAAATTCTCACTGTGAGTGAGGAATTCATAGCACAACTCAGGATGGGTAAAGAGATTGTTTCCAGGACTGTGCCTTGACCAGGTCCTCTGAGGTAATTTAGAGCAGTCTGAAGAAAGTAGAGAAGTACAAGCTATACCCTCTGTAATGGACACAGGGAAGGAGGAAAAGATGTAGGCATACTATTGCTGGATTCCATTGTGCTGAGGTTGTCATTTCTTGGGTAGCTATGCTGGTTTTTGAGCACTTTGTTGCAGTGGTACAAGGCAAAACAGCTGAAATTCTGGGGATAAAATGAACCTTATAATGCTACTTGTTCAGCATGACTTATGATATTACTACTGTATGTAATAATAACAACATACAATTACATTTTCTATTATAGTTTACCTTTTGTAGTATGACTATGCTGACTTCAGTCTTTTCCTTGTGTAAAAAACAAAACATGAAGACAATAGTTAAAATATTCCCAAACTGTCATCAAATACTGTAATTCTGCTTACGTTTATGGCTTTATGGGGAAATTCTTCTCTGTTATGTACATGTAACTCTATTGCTTTCAACTTAGAGCAGAACTTGACTTAATAAATATAACACTCACTAGAGTACAGTGCTCCACAGTACATTGGTTTGAAACATTGCTCTGTTGCTGCATTAGTAAATTTGTCACAAGTTCAAATGTTTGAATTCAATTTTAGTGTCAAATGTTATACATGGGCCTAATATTTCAGCCTTCAGCACTTCTGTTTAAGTACATTAGGAATGCGAATTATGCCTTATACAGAGCAGTGATTCTCCAACTTTTTTCATTTTGCAGACAACCACTGTATCCCTCCCTTCCAGTGACCTTCCCTGACATTTCTTGTTCTCATACTTCTGTGGGAAGCACTTTATCCAGTGCCCACTGGAATCAATGGGACTCTTTCCATTGACTTTTTTATTCAATAGATCAAGCCTCAAGGGAAAAGTTTCTAGTCCATTAAATGACTGATGTACAGGACCATTTTATATTTGTTAAGATTTTTTGCAATTACTTCATCATGGCACAGAGACTCCAAAATATATTTTGCCTGAAGTTTCTATATTTCTGTAAGTCAAAAGCTTAAACAATGATTTTTCACTTCTTCCTTTTAAATGGCTATGCAGTCTTTATATCCAGATGGATGGCTTCAGTTTACTGCAAACCTTTCTTTTCTGACAAATATCTGTTTGAAATCTTTCTTTTATTGAAATATAGAGTAGACATTTTTGGTAGTCTCACTTTTACACAGTGTGCTTTGTTTTTTACTATCCCGGAGGCACTTTCCTCCTTAGCAAACAGGTCTGAAGTCTTGGTTTCATGATGCTTAACCATGGGTTACCCAATAATGACTTCATATGTTTAAATCTAATTCATTATTTGAAGGTGTTTGTATAAACTTTATTAGGTCAGGAAAATTATTTTTAGAGACCATCTTCCCACCCAACATAATGCAATGGAGAAGAGAAGTTAATTTCATCACTCAAAGTAACTGAATAAAATATATCCCAAAAATAATTTTTCTGGTTGCATAATGCACCTTTAAAAAAAGGAAATTAATTGTCATAGGATATATAGGGTGAAATACTACAGCTTTATTTGTAAAATCTGGATGATTTTATGACTAATAATGACTTCTGTAATCATGCATGATAACATAAAGCCATTTAAATATCATGTTTCAAGTTGGCAAGTTGATGGTTTGCAGGGGCCAGGAAGAAATGTTTCCTCTTTATTCAAAATTACACAATTCATTAGGTACATTATTAGATTTTTTTTTGATTGGTGGGTTTTTTTTCATTTGTATTGGTTTGTTTGTCTTCAGGCAGAGACCACTGCTGGCGAAAGGGCACCAGAACTGAAGTACTAGTGGCTTAATATGCATTGGCAAATCCATGCTCCATTGTCTCTACATATTTTTGTTTACAGAATAACGTGTATCCTATCTTGCAACAAGATAAATTAATTTTGCAGGATACAAATGACTTTAAAAATCTCTGGTTCTGTACAATTCTACAGAAATATTTTTCTTTATTCCTTAGAGGTGTGGTTTTCCAAATGGCAAAATGTTAGTTCTGTTACTATCATGGGGTAAATAGATACAATTTTTGCCTGTAATATGGTAAAAGAAGCATTGTGTTTCATTTTATTTATTCATATGTTTGTTTTTTGGACTGCCTCTCGGTAGATCCAGTGATCAGGGATAGTTTATTAATGTTCTCCTCAACTGATATTACCAGCGGGGGCCAAATCATTCTGTGTTAACTTTGAAACAAACTTATTAGATCTGTGCTTTAAAAAAAATAAAACTTTCTTTTGTCACCCTAATAAATGTGCCCTTTCTAATTCTTCCTTTTCTTGCTGTTAGAAAAACGAAAAGACCTATTCTTGTAATTAAAAGTCATTTTTATATAACCTCAGAAGATTGTTTCTAGAAATCAAAACATCTTTATGGTCCCATTTCTAAGGAAAGAAAGACAAGTGACTGGGATCCTGTACACTTTACTGTAGTCTACATTAATTACCTTCTATTAAAAAATGACAAAGACCTTTTTGAAAGGGAATCTGGCACTCTTTCCACAGAAATGATGGCAGACACCCTACTCTCTGCTGATTTCTTGACACTTCTAATTACCTGTATTCATTTGAAATCGTTTCCTTTGTAGTGAGTTATTGGCATGATTTTCAGAGAACAAGAGGAAAATGGAAAACATTTTAGCAAGTTAAGAAAAAAAATCAACAGTATCATTGTTTGCAGCTTTTGTTGAAACTACCTACGTGAGTCATTTGAGGGACATGAAGGTAAATGAAAGGTTATACTTTGCCCTGCACGTTGTCGCTGGTATTTGTAATGTCAATAACAGTAGAAGGTTGTCAGGAAACTGGAGAGATAAAGGTCAATAGCAATGACAAATATATCATTGTATGTGTTTGAATATGCAATATCAGCTTAATCTCATGGTGGAGATTTTCACACTAAAAATATCAGTCAGGTGCTGTATCTAATCCATCCATTGTTTTCTGCATGTAGAATTATATGGGAAACTATTAGATTTAAACTCACACATTGAAGTGCTTTTATTATAGTTTACATATATATTCTGTATTTTAGTGCAGAAAACAATAATGTTGTCTCAAAACACATTTTTCCTTAAATCAAAGAGTTAACAAGAAGAAAAGAATGAATTCTCAATAAGGGATTTGCCTTGTCCTCTCAATTTCTGTAGGAGAATGCCATTGTTTTCAACATAATTTTATAAGTTAAATTAAGTAATTAATCATGCTTTTCAAAATATTTTGCAGTAATAGAGTGTGGATAATGGTGAAAATAATCCCATCAAGATCCCCCTCCTGTGGTTTTTTGACGTGTTAGTGTATGCGGCCGTTTATTATTTTATTCACAAATGAAATGCACAGCGGTTTACCTGAATGTTTCTTACATGACTAGATTTATTTAAAACATTTTTTCATCTACTATATCAAAGATATAGACCATCATGCAAAAATACAACCATAAACCTTAAATTAAATAAATAAAATTAATAAATTCAAGGAATGATTCTGTTAAAAAAATTAACATACAGTATTCCAAAAAATGCAGTAGAGTTGGCTGGTTGTAAAGAGGCATTTTTCTTAAATTAATATTTTTTCTACAGATATGGGAGAATACTTTTCTACATACTTTAAAGCTTCAGTCATGCAGTACACTCAGCATGTGGACCACTGAACAGTGACATCGGTGAGGCTTCATTCAGCTACAGTTTTCTTCCCACATAATGCCCCCTACAGGACTGGGGTCTAATTATCTATGAATTTGGAGCCTTAATTCAGGAAAAGCATCTCAATTGGTCTTCCTTCAATGGACTTTAAACTGTGCTTATGTGCTGTCCTGCTTATACAAACTTAAGCATGTGATTAAGGACCTCTCTGATTCAGAGCTTTGGGACTTGACCGTACAGACACTTAACTATGTGATCCGTTGTGTTCAGAATATATTTATAGTTCTTAACTTTTAAAAGGCTTCCTGTATTGTTGTTGTCTTTTAATTTTTTATTGTATTTATTCCTTGAAACAATGCTGTTATGTGGAAAATCATCACAGAGGCATGCTGTTTCTAGGATTACCCAGACTCTCTTACCCTTATGAGTACCTCACAAATATACAAGTGAGAAATAGAAGGGGGGAAAGAATTTGCATCAGAAAGACACAAAACAGTGGCAGGATAAAGAGTGAAGAATGTAGATCTGGAGAGGGTCTTGGCTTACCACAGTTAACCCTGGTCTACACTAGGGAGTTATTTCGAAATAACAAGCGGAACATCCACACCACGATTAAAAGTCTAGAAAACATGACATATGAGGGAAGACTGAAAGAACTGGGCTTGTTTAATTTAGAAAAGAGAAGACTTGAGAGGGGACATGATAGCTGTTTTCAAGTATCTAAAAGAGTGTTGCAAGGAGGAAGGAGAAAAATTGTTCTCCTTGGCCTCTGATGATAGGACAAAAAGCAATGGGCTTAAATTGCAGCAAGGGAGGTTTAGGTTGACTTTAGGAAAAACTTTCTAACTGTGGGTAGTTAAACACTGAAATAAATCACCTAAGGAGGTTGTGGAATCTTCATCACTGGAGATATTTAAGAGCAGGTTGGCTAGACATCAGGGATGATCTAGACAGTGCTTGGTTCTGCCGTGATGGCAGGGGACTGGACTTGATATCTCGAGGTTCCTTCCAGTTGTAATATTTTATGAGTCTATGATTCTACCAAACCCACTATTTTGAAATAATGGTCTGGTTATTTTAAAACAGTAACTCCTACTTTCCACGCGGGATAATGCTTATTTCAAAATAACAGGAATTGCAAGTGTTCTTACTTTTAAGGATTCAGGTCCTGATTCAGCAAATCTGTATATGAGATTAATTTTAAGAACATGCTTAAATTCATGCCTGTTCAACTGAGTGCCTAAATGCATGCTTATATTGTATCAGAGTCAATGGCACTTAGGCAAGTGGTTAAAATCTGTAGTTAAGTGCTTTGTTGAATGGGGTCTTTTATTATGTTTCTGACTTTCACATGAATTTCTCCTGTAAGTAAATATCTTAGCCAGTTTCTCTTGTGCCAAATGATGGCTCAAGTAGTATCCACCAAAATATGCGCTTACTAGTACCTTTGCATCCATGCCTAGACTCTCAAACAGATACATTATAACATATTTTAAAAATACTGGAAAAATATTACATAAATTATTTATGCTCTAAGTCAGAGGAGCTTCTCTTCTTGCATTGTTACAACCTGAGGTTATATTTTACTCTTTCTTATGAAAACATGTGCTTCATGATTCTATCTTGACAGTAAGATTTTTTTACCAAGTTTATTTTACACTTTAACTGACCAGTATCATTTTAAAAATCACCTTTAAAGTTGAAATAGAACAGCAGTGATTACACAATTATATTTTAGTTTTTATGGACAAAGTATCAAAAACTGGTTGTAAACATGGTGCTGCAGTTGTTCACATGTTCATTGCACATCCTGTCATAAATTTCAGCACAACATTTAACTCTAAAATTTAGTCTTTTTGGATAAAATTATGGCAGGTAAAAATTATTATATTTACAAAATTGCAGGAACATATTGTAAGTCGGGTTGAGGTTTCTTTGAAATTTCGGTCCTAAAACTAGGCAAGTAGAGCTTATGGCAAATTCCTTGTATTCGAGGAATTCTCTCTTAGTAATTTGTTTAGCGTTTTAGAAATTCTTATTAAAACTTCTGAAGCACAGTGTTTTGGATGTTTACCCAAGAGAATTTCCCTCCTCCCCATATTGCATGGCTATTTCTATACTTATGATGTAGTGTACTGTACATATACTGTGAGACCCTAGTGTGGGTTTAAATAGTAGTGTAGAAGACAAGACACTTCTTAGGCGAGTATGCTCCTTATACTTACACCAGAACCTTAGATGTATACTCCACCTAAATCTCTAGAAGCCCAAAGACTGTTTTCCCTCACCCTAACTGCTTTTTTTTAACAGGCTAGTGTCCTGCTACAAAACTTCACACTTTGAATGCATTGTGAAGAACAAAACTGATAGCTAAGTGCACTCTGCACCTGAGAAGTTGGTAGTAATTTATCGCAAGAATTGCCTAGCCTGAAGTCTGTTGTTTTGCTTAATAAATTATATAATTCATTTTGGGAGTGAAAAATTTGTGAAGCTCTGTAGTTGTTATCCAATAATTGTTCATACCAGAACCTTAATCAATCAATCAGATTATACTCATTTTATTAACCTAGATATTATGTAAGGGATATCACAGAGTAGGCCCCTATTGAGGTACTGTAATTGTAAACCCAAGGACCAAAGTAGCGAGGCGATGGGAGTTCATGATTTACTTTTTAGGTTGGATGGTGGTTGTTCATGTAGGTAAAAGTATAATTTTTTGTTTTATAATCACTTAGCACTGGCTTCTGATGCCCTTTCCTACATTGAGTAGCACTTTACTCCATGATTTGCTTCATTGGAAATACTTGTCATAGGTGCTAGTGTCTGAATCTGGTCAAGAGGCTCATTCCTTAGGACTGTGTTCTGCCCTTGATGAAAAAATACTGTTTCCATCAGTATCAGTGGGAACTGTGCCCATATATTTATGGCAAATCTAAGTAAATACATCTTCCAATGTATCTCATTCCCTGAATTCTAGACATTTGGATAGATTAAATAATGAAAATTATGCAGATTGTTTTGTCAGGTAAATCATAAATATTACAGAACATTATTCAGTCATTTGTGCATTTTCAGTAATGTGCTGATGGGTATACTTTATTGGATTTTAAAAGTTCACCTTTTTAAAATGCTGAAAATAAAATATTTTTTACTTGAATGTGTTCTTTATAAGACAATATTCATGCATATTTTATAATACATTGGTATATAAATATAAAATATCTAAAAATAGATCCCCACAATATTTTTCTGCTTTTAAATATAGTTTCAAACCCCTCACTAATAAAATGATTTTGTTTTAGAAGTACTTTTTTTGACAAAGAAAGGCCTTTTGTTCTGGTTTCTTCAATAGAACCTCATTTTGTGACTTTCTACTGTCCCCTAGTGGCATGTTAATCTTTATGACTACTGTGTTACTGCCATTCTACATTGCTTCTGTTCTTTTCTGTGTTTTTTTGAGATTATCATTAACAAACATTTAAAATACTATTAAACAACCCATCAACTGCCTGTGGAAGCAATAACATTGCTCTTTACCCCAAGCGGTTCTTTAAGATATTTTTAAACAATATAAACAAACCCAGGAACCATATGCTATCTATATATTGCATTACTTCATTACAGTAAACATTTCAGATTCTTAGAATGTTAACACAAAGCTGATGAAAGAAAAATGTTATTAGTTGTGACGAGCCTTACATACCCTACAGTAGCTAAAATGTAATTGTGACAGGTTGGAGTATTATTGTCAGTAAACTTATAAGCATGTATCCCAGCCGTTATTTTTATTTTCTTCGTTTTAAACCCAGAATGCATTTCCCTTATACTATTAGCAAATTTGTTTCTTTCACATTGTTACTTTTATATAAAATATTAATACATGTAACAGTGAAGTTAGATATCATAACTAATACCTACTTAAAAGTTAGACTTCCATTATTATATACTTAAACATACAGTCACATATTATTTCATTTGGTTTTAGCTTTCTTAACTATCTGGCTGTCTTTTCTTTCACATATTAGTAAATGCAAAATTATGTGGTCACTACCCTGCGCATTTCACATAGGTTTTGCGGACTAGCACTTCCATATTAGAAATAGATTTTAATAAATACTGATAACAACATTGTTTTAAAAATACAATTATTTGGTCCTGATAGTTCATATTTATTTGGAAGTTATCAACTGTACTCCATTTGGGTTTTCTGAATGAGACAATCTGAAATTCTTTTAATGTAAATAAATGAGTCATTGACAAAAAGGTATGTTAAGATATATTTTGCAATTCTCTTTTTATATAAATTTAACTTTGATTTTAAAAGGAACTCATTGGGAATCTGCTTTTTATTTTTTTCTGAGATTAACAAAATAGAGGTTAGTACAAGAAATTCATATTTAACTTCTGCAGTAACACCCTTAAAATTGATAGCTATAAAAATGACAGCAATGCAAGTACAAGGTCTAGTGAAATTTGGCCCATTAACTCCGTGTTTAAGAAATCAAAGAGATATATATTGCATTAATGACTTCTTGGCACTGTCTAGCAAAGTATTATGGTTATAATAATTATCATACTAATATTAATGTTCCACACTTTTATTCTGAACTGTGATGAGGGGAGAAACCCCACAGCACTCATGTATTTTAGAGTGATTCATTACAGAAAGCATGCCTTAGTTTGAAAATAAGAAATAACTTGGTGTGCTATTTTATGAGACACTATCTTTTGTTAAAAAACAGAATTAGAACTGGTGCTTGCTTTTTGAACTTTCTCTGTCTCTAAAGGTCATATTGCAACCCAGTTTGGTTTGTTTATACGTGCCTGTGTTTGGTTAAGATATCTCAAAATAAAGCCTTAGATTGCAATCATTTTTGGCACATGTACATAAAAATGCAACCATTCCTAACAATCCTATTGAATATCATATGGAAACAAAAAGGGAAGAGTTTAAAGCTCTGAAACTATTTTCTCTCATAAGGAAAGACTAAGACAAATCATCAACTCCCCCGCCCTTTATGCTCTCTCGCTCTCTTTCCTTCCCTCCCACGTACATGCATGCACAAGCACATGCACACAAACAGGGTAACACTTAATATGCTGCTTTCTCAGTATTATATTTTCAAAGAGTCATTCTTCACATTGAACTAGAGGTATTTTTAAGTTTTCTTTTTATATCCTTTAAAGTGTCTTTCTGATATTCTTTTATAAAACCTCAGTAATCAGGATAGTATTGAAAGTATTACTGTTGTGTTCTTGGAAACACTGGAAGGGTATGACTGGCACACTACAACAATATGGAAACTCTCCTCCAAAATATTACTTATGGCTTTTTTTAGCCAAATGTAACTATTCAAAGTGTTGGATTAAAAGATAAAGTAAAAGACTTTCTTTTTTTTTATGTGTTCAGTAATATGGTTAACTGTCTCATATCAAGACTACTCAGGGAGCTCTTTAGTTTATTTAATTATTGCTAAGGAATTAGAAAATTAATAAATCACTAAAATAAGAAAGCATTATTGGTAACCTGTTTCATTAGGGTCCGTCTACACTGCATGTTTATTTCAAAATAAGCTATTCTGGAATAGTTATTCCAAAATAGCTTATTTTGAAATAGCATGTCTACACTGCAGGGAAGCCTCAAAATTAGTTTGAGGCAGGCTCCCCTAATGTAGATGTGCTCTCTCGATTTAGAGCCCCAGGAGGCACTGGGGAGGAATAACTTATCATGGCCCTGATGAGGGGCCATTTCGAAATAGTACCAGTGGAACATCTACACACGCCTTATTTCGAAATAGCTATTTCGGAATAGGCATTATTCCTTGTAGAATGAGGTTTACCGATTTCGAAATAAGCCATTATTTCAAAATAATGCTAGTTATTTCGAAATAACGATGCAGTGTGGATGCACCCTCACAGAGGAAGATTTTCCAAAATAGCTAACAAAGCTAACCATTCATATTTTTACAAATCAAGAGATGATCTAAACAAAATGAATAGGTTTACAGGGGTATTTTTAGTATGGCACTACCATTACTATTTGTATTTGCTTTTTGAAGCTTATTTGACGTTTTAGTACTAAAAAGGGCAAAAATCTCATTAAAATTCTTAATACAGTCTCAATACGTTTGGCTGTTAACAAACAAACAACAAACCAAAAAGGCAAGCCAAGGGCATAGGCATGCATTAGAAAAACCAGAGTGTCTTGGATCTGTATTTATTTTATTTTATTTTTGTTTAAAGGACACTTCAAAACACTCTCATATGAATTTGTGGAGAATGCTTATGTAAGTAATTGCTCAGCTAACCACTTGCTGAAGTAATTGAGCACGCTGTCAATAATACAGTATTTCACAGAGCAACAGGTAAATGAGAACATGTCTAAGATGGTAATTTCCCTCCCTCCACAAATTATTGTGTGTTCAAGGTAAAACGGGGATTAACTTGTTTGAAAGGCAAGTAATCAGGATAGTATTATTATACTTTCCTGAAAACTTTTCTTCTGTGAATAAAATATGTACAACAGGATATATAAGAAGATGAAATGTGCCATCATGAACAGCTTTACTGAAAATATAGTACTATACTACATGATGAAATACAAATCCATTGTGTTAAATTTAGCTGGATAAATTTAGGTGGATAAAACGTGCCTTTGTGAATCTGTCATCACAACATGAAGCTTTTGTGTTTATTTTGTGAAAATTGTTATATGAAAATCAAAATATTTGGAAGATAAATCTGAATCCATATTTAACCAATGTATGTTCTTATTATTTTATATTTAGGGAAATTCTTTTATGAGATTGTTATAAAAGAAACTTACACTAACATTGCTATTTTGTGCCTTATGGGCCTATTATATTAACCAGGTTAATGTAAAACTCTACAAGAAGGAAATGCCTTACCAGTAGACATTATTCAGCTGTGTTATATAAATAGATCTTAAATTTAAAGGTATGACAAACAGGAATATTACATAGACATAGGCAATCCTGATATAATTACGTTTTTGGAGCAAGAAGATTTCTTGATATAGTCATGGTACTTAAGTGTTATGTTACAGACGGTCAAGAAAATATGCTTTCTTAAAAATCAACTTCTTTCTGCATACATAAAAGTAATTACACAGGCTTTTTAAAATCAGCTTGCTACAACCATTTTTTGGTATTAAAAGTCAATGTACAGCACTTAAACATTGAAACAAATCATTTATATAAAAGTATCTCTTGAGAGATTGTTTTCTACAAGGCTGGCATGGAATTGAAAGAATACAATTACATGGTCAGACTAATAGGGGAGTATTAGTCATATCTGTGGGGGAAGTGGAAATAGAGACATCTTGGAAGAGTTAAAAGTGGGTTGGTTTCATTTTAGACATACATTCAGGAGGTTTTTGTTGTAGTTGTGTGAATATTAATTCAGCACAGTAAAAGTGGCAAATGACTACTGTAGCTTTTCAGCAAATTATGTATGAAACAAAGAATTACTGGATTCCTACAAGAAAAAGACTTGTGATATAGACAGAGTCATTTACAATTTGCAGCCCTAACCAAGCTATTTTTTTGTTTTTTTTTACAAAGATGTATAATTATATTTTGAATTATCTAATGCCACAATGATTATAAAGAACTATATTGTCTCTATTTGTGAGTTTAACTTTTATATACTGTATACATAAGTTCAATTCAGATATGTAATAGTGATTGTTTATCTTTGTCAGTTCTAAGGTATGAATAAAGCTCAAATTTCTTTCAAATGTGATACTATACTTAATCCGTTCAGATAATAAAAATAATTTATTGCAGTAATCCACATGTATGACTTGGTAAGTTAGAGGGAAAATATGTCCTGGATTGGAATCCCTTTTCCATGGTCCTTTAAAATGTGCTTGTGAGTTGGAGAAAGTTTAATATATGTAAAATATTTTTTAAATCAACATTAGTTAGAAATTTTATTTAAAAAGAATTAACTAAGAGGCATAATCTAAGTAACAGTAAATATATGTGATTTTCAATTATAAAAAAAACAGTGATGTTAAATTCACAAGATATTAAATGAGACAGTTTGGAAGATTTAAAAACCCCATTGTAAGTTATTCTATTTATTTTAAAACTAGCCATATGAACCTATTAAAATCAACATACTAAGTTTTTTTATCTATAGGTAACCTGTTTTTTACAGTTTATAATCACTGTTTTCCCATTTTAATTTAGAAAATCTTGTATTAAGTTTTTTTGTCCTTTTTTCCATGTCCATGAAAATATCCAAATCAAGTGATTTGTATATCATTGTATATCAATCAAGAGCTTGTAGATTATGGAAACCATAGCATATTTATTAAAATGAGATTATTTTATTCTTTGCTATATTATTGAAATAGAATTGTGTATAATCTCTTTAACTTTTTAGCATGGTCTCCTAGCTATATTTTGAAAATGTGATCCAAATAAATAATTGTCAGCTCAAACAGGAACAGTCTAGCATCACTTCTGTCAGACAATATACTGCAGGGGGCTTTTCAGCAATATAAAACTGAAGGATGAGAATTATTATTATTATAACAAGATTACTATAATACCATACTTCACAAAATAAGTGTCTTCCTAGGCTATTAAATGCATTCTGCAGCGTAAGCTAGATATATGAAAATTCTGAGCAAGGGACAGTGTATGATCATAATTAACCTTGTTATTTTAATATGGTAATGTGGCTATAAACAACAGTTTGACTAACACTGAAGTATTTGTTTCCTCTTTTGTTTGTAAGTCAAATGAGATTTAGACCTAGATGCCTTTATTTTTGTAAATGTTCTGAAAAGGGATAGTTTACTTATCTTAAGTCAAACCATTTTTTATCTTGATAATTAATTCTGGTACAAATAAATTTTTCAGATATATTGTTTCATATTTACTGTTTTAGTACTGGGTACTGATAACTAGGATACAGTATATTCCATGCACCATGATGTATGGATATTTTAAATATAAATTAACCTACTAAATAAATGTGGTGGTAAGTGAGAACGTATTTTTAATAATTTTGTTATGCAGTTCATGTATCTAGGTATGCTTTTAATTAAACACTAGTCCATAAATAGACAAATAATAGAAGTTAGCAGAGAAGCAGTTGATCTAAATTATGACAGTCATTCATTTATCTTTGTCCTAACAAGACAATAGGAAATGACACTAAGCCGTTGTTTTCTGTGCATTAAGATTTCCTTCTTAAACAGATGCAATTGAGGCAGTTTGTTTTCCAACGACAGCCCAGCATGCAATGCCAGTGGCCAGAGTTTTGTCTTGTCTTCATCCAGAGGAGGATTAATCTTTGTGATGGTGCAAACAAAATGTATGTCTGGGGTCAAAGTTCAGGTTGCCTTTTGGGATCTGCATTACATTAATGTCATTTTTGGGTTCCTGACGTTAATCAAAACCAACACCATAAAGCGTCACTTAGCTAATTTGTGTATTATTGTCAATGTTACCATTAATTATGGGTTTGTGAGGAAAAAGAGGATTAATGAGATGTCACAGGTAATTTACAATGATCAGGCTCCCCAGGACATTAAGAAAACACTAGCTGTGTAAGATTACCGTGCAAACATAATAGTGCTCATGGAGGAAACTCTTTGTTAAGTCTCTGAACCAAGTTGGTCCATCAATATGAAAATTCTTTTTTTTCAGACACTAGAGTCATTATTTTATGTTAAAAACAGTGCTGTTCTTAATTCATTTTCTATCTGAAACGTTAATCAACAATGAGTGGTGTCATGTACTAATTGGGAAATCATTGGAAATTTGTGTTATGTTCTATTGAGTTGTTGTGAGCCATTGTTTCTACTGGAAAGTTTCCATAGGCAAAGTTAATGAGCACAGACTCATTAAAGGTGCCATATTATAAGGTGATAATACTATCATTAACACATGTCATCACCATAGTGTAATGTTATATATAATCTACAGAGTACAGGAATAGTAGTGAATATAGATATAGGCTGAGCCTAGCTATGCTTTAACAAATGAAAGCAAAAAGATATAGATTTTATCTTTTTTATCACTCAGTGTTACGTTTGAGTCATAGTTTATGAAAATAGTCTACAACTGATTCCTAGCACAACAGTAGTATATTGCTCCAAAGGAAAAATAGTTTCCAAAATCCAATGAAGTATTTTTACAGAACTTTATAAACTATTTGTTATAACACCGTTGTTCCCATCATTGGATTTGTTGAAAGTTGTTTTTATTAATTTGGGGATTTATTGCTGAGATCTCCAAAAATAATTCTCCCTCTCCTCTTCTCTGTTTCTGTCTTTCCTGATCCATCAAGGCTCTATACTTTACATGTGCTCAGTCTCTTCCCATTCCTCTCCTCGTATTTTCCTCTGTAATATATTTCTTACTTTGAATGCTTGCACTCACTCTTTATCATGAAATAGTTGTGACAGATAAGGCAAACTCCTTTTAAAAAAAACTAATTGAATTAACTTTATCTTTGAAGTCCAGTGTATTAAATGTAAAGATTATATATTATTGTGTGCTGAGTTTGTATGTAAACTCTTTAGGGTGGAGATGTGATGTGAACCTGGGAAGTTTTGTGAACTTCAGATGTCTCTATTGAACAATATGCCAGACAAGAAAGGACTTTTGGGACAAACAGTGTCAAGTGACTTGTCTGTAAATCTCTGGTTATGCAACTCCCCAGCGTTTTTTATGCTACACCAGGAAAAGAGGAACATTTTTTCTGATAAATTGTTCCAGGAGTCTCAAGATCGAAGTTTCAAGCTGTATAAAGAAAAGACTAACTTATTCATGAGTGTTCTGTTTCTGACACAGTTTTGAACTTGTGACTATTGGAAAATCCAGTTAGGAGATTTGAAAGACTGATCCCTACCAGAGCCCTTACTGCAGGGGGGGGGGGCGATTTCTGTTCACAGGGTGTGGTATATACAGATCTGTTTAGGCAGCCTGGATTACTGGAGATATCACAGTGTAGGCAGGGAATTGTGCAGCCTGGAAAAACCCCAATCAAGAGGAAGAGAGACCTGCTCTTCCCACTAGGGAGGTGACAGCCGAGGAGCCACAAGACTAAAGGGGCTGCACTTAGTGAAAAACATGGAGAGGGAATACAGGTGCAATTGCCCAGAACAGTGACAAGGGCACTGGCTCTGTTCCTTCTAGTGTTCTTCCTCTTAGGTTTCCACAGTGCAGGTTCTGGATATTATCATTGGCTGGCACTAAATCTCTCCTGTCTAGAGATGTAAAAGTGAAGTCGATTATCTGATTAACCAATAAGCAAAAGCTTATCAGTTAATGCTATAGACTACATGCATTCACACACACACACCAGTCAGTAAATTTGTTAGCAGGCTGGCCAGTAGCCTGGCTCTGTCCTGGCTTGTGACTGGTCCAGAACCTACCCCTGCTGCGGCTCTGCATTTAAAGTGTATTAGGAGCTGGGCAGGCAGGCAGCCCAGCTCAGTCCTGGCTTGCAACAAGTCCAGGTCCAGGAGAGACAGCAGTGCAAGGCAACAGGCAGCCGTCGGTGAAGGAAGCTGGTTTTTAAACTGTCTCCCCTTGCAGACCAGCTCCTGCCTGACACCCAATGCTGCTATCTCTGCTATAGAGGCAGCAACGCAGAGTGGCTGGGGGCTCCTCAGGAGTGGGGCTGGAGCACACTCGCTGCTGGTCCCACCTCTGGGAACTATAGAATAGTTGAGTAACCGATAAGAATTCATGAGGTTAATCGACTATTCATTTAAGCGATGTTTAACATCCCTACTCCTGTCATGGGCTGATATGTACAAAGAATTGGTTGGTTTCCAAAGGGTAGTACTTGTTAGCTATATGTTCTGGCATTCAATGTGTATTTTTACACTCTATTTAATCTATTTTCCTCCACCTGAGGAAAGCAATACCAGGTTCTTTAAATTGCTCTATAACTAAAATTAACCAGTTGGGTTTTAAATAAAAAGCCAGAGATTAGTTCTGTGGTTATACCTGGCTTCTGTTATGCTTTGCAGTAGCACAACAGAAATTGTAATGTTTTCTGTTACATCTGTGAACTTTCAGCTATGCATCTGTCTCTGAAAAAACAGTCTGACTCATAAAACAAAATAGAAGTAACCAAACACTGAATATGGGGAACAGAAAATGTTATCCATGTTTCTTTCCTGATAAATCTAGTTATTTAGTTTTTCCCAGTTCTTTCTCCGACTGGATTCTCTAGGAAAAGGATACACTAAAAATTATGGTGTAGTTTTCATGGACTTTCATTTACGTGTGTTATGCATATTCTAATATTTCTTGTGAATTAAAATCTTGTCAAAATGTTTTGTTTATTCATTCACCTCTATTTAATGCTTTTAGTTACTATATATTATGAAGGTGACAATTGTGTCAATAATTTTGCATTTAATGCAGATATTCAACTTCTTGTTCTGGAGGAGGGGAGTGATGAAGAATACAATGTGTCTTCCCAGATTTACAGTACATGATTAGCAAGTAATGACTGAATTTTCAAAGATTTTTCAATTAAATCTCTTATTTAGTTGAGCTAAAATTGCCCTCTAAATAAAATGGTAAAAAAATTCTCCTGCTGAGTCTCACTTTATTTACCCCTCCAGCTAAAACCTCTAAAGTAACACAGACTCAGCAACCCCAAATTTCACAGGCTCTTTTTTCTTCCCAGCACCCATCCCCTAGTCTGAGAAACCCTATGAAATAGGCTATTTCTGAGTTAGAGTGAGGAAACAGATTAACAGAGCCAGAGATGTGTCTAGAAGTCTCCTACTACAAGAAAAGCCCAACAAAGAAACCAACAGAACACCACTGGCCATCATCTACAGTCCTCGGCTAAAACCTCTCCAATGCATCATCAGTGATCTACAACCCATCCTGGACAATGATCTCTCACTTTCACAGGCCTTGGGAGGCAGGCCAGTCCTCGCCCACAGACAACCCACCAACCTGAAGCAAATTCTCACCAACAACTATACACCACACCGTATAGTTGTTTCCTCACATAACTAACTCAGGAACCAATCCCTGCAACAAACCTCGGTGCCAACTTTGCCCACATATCTACACCAGTGACACCATCACAGGACCTAACCAGATCAGCCACACCATCGTGGGTTCATTCACCTGCACATCTACCAATGTAATATACGCCATCATGTGCCAGCAATGCCCCTCTGCTATATACATCGGCCAAGCTATCATGTCCCCCCTCAATCTTCTCTTTTCTAAACTAAACAAACCCAATTCTTTCAGCCTTCCTTCATAGGTCATGTTCTCTAGACCTTTAATCATTCTTGTTGCTCTTCTCTGGACCCTCTCCAATTTCTCCACATCTTTCTTGAAATGCGGTGCCCAGAACTGGACACAATACTCCAACTGAGGCCTAATCAGTGCAGAGTAGAGTGGAAGAATGACTTTTCGTGTCTTGCTCACAACACACCTATTAATGCATCCCAGAATCATGTTTGCTTTTTTTGCAACAGCATCACACTGCTGACTCATATTCAGCTTGTGGTCCACTATAACCCCTAGATCCCTTTCTGCCGTACTCCTTCCTAGACAGTCTCTTCCATTCTGCATGTGTGAAACTGATTGTTCCTTCCTAAGTGGAGTACTTTGCATTTGTCTTTATTAAACTTCATCCTCTTTACCTCAGACCATTTCTCCAATTTGTCCAGATCATTTTGAATTATGACTCTAACTTCAAAAGCAGTTGCAATCCCTCCCAGCTTGGTATCATCTGCAAACTTAATAAGCGTATTTTCTATACCAATAACTAAATAGTTGATGAAGATATTGAACAGAGCCGGTCCCAAAACAGACCCCTGTGGAACCCCGCTTGTTATACCTTTCCAGCCGGATTGTGAACCATTAATAACTACTCTCTGAGTATGGTTATCCAGTCAGTTACGCACCCACCTTATAGTAGCCCCATCTAAGTTGTATTTGCCTAGTTTATTGATAAGAATATCATGCGAGACCGTATCAAACGCCTTACTAAAGTCTAGGTATACCACATCCACCGCTTCTCCGTTATCCACAAGACTCGTTATCCTATCAAAGAAAGCTATCAGATTGGTTTGACATGATTTGTTCTTTACAAATCCATGCTGGCTGTTCCCTATCACCTTGCCACCTTCCAAGTGTTTACAGATGATTTCCTTAATTACTTGCTCCATTATCTTCCCTGGCACAGAAATTAAACTAACTGGTCTCTAGTTTCCTGGGTTGTTCATATTTCCCTTTTTATAAATGGGCACTATATTTGCCCTTTTCCAGTCTTCTGGAATCTCTCCTGTCTCCCATGATTTTCCAAAGATGATAGCTAGAGGCTCAGATACCTCCTGTATCAGCTCCTTGAGTATTCTAGGATGCATTTCATCAGGCCCTGGTGACTTGCAGGCATCTAACTTTTCTAGGTGATTTTTAACTTGTTCTTTTTTTATTTTATCTTCTAAACCTACCTCCTTCCCACTAGCATTCACTATGTTAGGCATTCCTTCAGACTTCCCGGTGAAGACCGAAACAAAGAAGTCATTAAGCCTCTCTGCCATTTCCAAGTTTCCTGTTACTCTTTCTCCCTCCTCACTGACCAGTGGGCCTACCCTATCCTTGGTCTTCCTCTTGCTTCTAATGTATTTATAAAAAGTCTTCTTGTTTCCCTTTATTCCCGTAGCTAGTTTGAGCTCATTTTGTGCCTTTGCCTTTCTAATCTTGCCCTTGCGGTGGACCGAAGACAATGATCAAGCGCTTTGTCTCCTGCCATCCCTCTCCAGCCTCTGTCAAACAGAGGCCAAGGACACCATTTTATCCCCTGGCTAATAGCCTTTTATGGACCTAACCTCCATGAAATTATCTAGCTTCTCTTTAAACTCTGTTATAGTCCTAGCCTTCACAGCCTCCTCTGGCAAGGAGTTCCACATGCTGACTACACGCTGTGTGAAGAAGAACTTTCTTTTATTAGTTTTAAACCTGCTACCCATTAATTTCATTTGGTGTCCTCTAGTTCTTCTATTTAGGGAACTAATAAATAACTTTTCTTTATCGGCCCTCTCCATACCACTCATGATTTTATACACCTCTATCATATCCCCCCTCAGTCTCCTCTTTTCTAAACTGAAAAGTCCCAGTCGCTTTAACCTCTCCTCATATGGGACCCGTTCCAAACCCCTAATCAATTTAGTTGCCCTTTTCTGAACCCTTTCCAAGGCCAAAATATCTTTTTTGAGGTGAGGAGACCACATCTGTACACAGTATTCAAGATGTGGGCGTACCATAGTTTTATACAGGGGCAGTAAGATATTCCGGGTCTTATTTTCTATCCCTTTCTTAATAATACCTAGCATCCTATTTGCCTTTTTGACCGCCGCTGCACACTGTGTGGAAGTTTTCAGAGAACTGTCCACGATAACTCCAAGATCTCTTTCCTGATTTGTCGTAGCCAAATTAGCCCCCATCATACTGTACGTATAGTTGGGGTTATTTTTCCCAATGTGCATTACTTTACACTTATCCACATTAAATTTCATTTGCCATTTCGTTGCCCAATCACTCAGTTTGGTGAGATCTTCTTGGAGTCCCTTACAGTCTGCTTCTGTCTTGACTATCCTAAACAGTTTGGTATCATCCGCAAACTTTACCACCTCACTGCTTACCCCTTTCTCCAGATCATTTATGAATAAGTTGAACAGGATTGGTCCTAGGACTGACCCTTGGGGGACACCACTAGTTACCCCTCTCCACTCTGAAAATTTACCATTTATTCCTACCCTTTGTTTCCTGTCTTTTAACCAGTTCTCAATCCAAGAAAGGACCTTCCCTCTTATCCCATGGCCATGTAATTTACACAAGAGCCTTTGGTGAGGGACCTTGTCAAAGGCTTTCTGGAAATCTAAGTATACTATATCTACTGGATCCCCCTTGTCCGCATGTTTGTTAACCCCTTCAAAGAACTCTAATAGATTAGTAAGACAGGATTTCCCTTTACAAAACCCATGTTGACTTTTGTCCAACAAATTATGTTCTTCTACATGCTTCACAATTTTATTCTTTACTATTGTTTCGACTAATTTGCCCGGTACTGAAGTTAGAAACACACCTATTAATGCATCCCAGAATCATGTTTGCTTTTTTTGCAACAGCATCACACTGCTGACTCATATTCAGCTTGTGGTCCACTATAACCCCTAGATCCCTTTCTGCCGTACTCCTTCCTAGACAGTCTCTTCCATTCTGCATGTGTGAAACTGATTGTTCCTTCCTAAGTGGAGTACTTTGCATTTGTCTTTATTAAACTTCATCCTCTTTACCTCAGACCATTTCTCCAATTTGTCCAGATCATTTTGAATTATGACTCTAACTTCAAAAGCAGTTGCAATCCCTCCCAGCTTGGTATCATCTGCAAACTTAATAAGCGTATTTTCTATACCAATAACTAAATAGTTGATGAAGATATTGAACAGAGCCGGTCCCAAAACAGACCCCTGTGGAACCCCGCTTGTTATACCTTTCCAGCCGGATTGTGAACCATTAATAACTACTCTCTGAGTATGGTTATCCAGTCAGTTACGCACCCACCTTATAGTAGCCCCATCTAAGTTGTATTTGCCTAGTTTATTGATAAGAATATCATGCGAGACCGTATCAAACGCCTTACTAAAGTCTAGGTATACCACATCCACCGCTTCTCCGTTATCCACAAGACTCGTTATCCTATCAAAGAAAGCTATCAGATTGGTTTGACATGATTTGTTCTTTACAAATCCATGCTGGCTGTTCCCTATCACCTTGCCACCTTCCAAGTGTTTACAGATGATTTCCTTAATTACTTGCTCCATTATCTTCCCTGGCACAGAAATTAAACTAACTGGTCTCTAGTTTCCTGGGTTGTTCATATTTCCCTTTTTATAAATGGGCACTATATTTGCCCTTTTCCAGTCTTCTGGAATCTCTCCTGTCTCCCATGATTTTCCAAAGATGATAGCTAGAGGCTCAGATACCTCCTGTATCAGCTCCTTGAGTATTCTAGGATGCATTTCATCAGGCCCTGGTGACTTGCAGGCATCTAACTTTTCTAGGTGATTTTTAACTTGTTCTTTTTTTATTTTATCTTCTAAACCTACCTCCTTCCCACTAGCATTCACTATGTTAGGCATTCCTTCAGACTTCCCGGTGAAGACCGAAACAAAGAAGTCATTAAGCCTCTCTGCCATTTCCAAGTTTCCTGTTACTCTTTCTCCCTCCTCACTGACCAGTGGGCCTACCCTATCCTTGGTCTTCCTCTTGCTTCTAATGTATTTATAAAAAGTCTTCTTGTTTCCCTTTATTCCCGTAGCTAGTTTGAGCTCATTTTGTGCCTTTGCCTTTCTAATCTTGCCCTTGCATTCCTGTGTTGTTTGCCTATATTCGTCCTTTGTAATTTGTCCTAGTTTCCATTTTTTATATGACTCCTTTTTTATTTTTAGATCATGCAAGATCTCCTGGTTAAGCCAAGGAGGTCTTTTGCCATATTTTCTATCTTTCCGACACAGCGGAATAGCTTGCTTTTGGGCCCTTAATAATGCCCCTTTAAAAAACTGCCAACTCTCCTCAGTTGTTTTTCCCTTCAGTCTTGATTCCCATGGGACCTTACCTGTCAGCTCTCTGAGCTTACCAAAATCCGCCTTCATGAAATCCATTGTCTCTATTTTGCTGTTCTCCCTTCTACCCTTCCTTAGAATTGTGAACTCTATGATTTCATGATCACTTTCACCCAAGATGCCTTCCACTTTCAAATTCTCAGCCAGTTCCTCCTCCATCAGGAAAGGTAACACACAAAAACCTGTAAGAGAACACTTCAATCTCCCTGGACACACACTGGCAGATTTAAAGGTAGCCATCCTGCAACAAAAAAACTTTAAGAACAGACTTCAAAGAGAAACTGCTGAGCTACAGTTCATCTGCAAAATTGACACCATCAGTTTAGGATTAAACAAATACTGTGAATGGCTAGCCAACTACAAAAGAAGTTTCTACTCTCTTGGTGTTCACACCTCCACATCAGTTGCTAGAAGTGGGCCTCATCCTCCCTGACTGAATTGACCTCGTTACCTCTTTCCTTACTCTTGATTGGTACTCTTTTCTTATGCCTGTATATTTATACCTGCCTCTGGAATTTCCACTACATGCATCTGACAAAGTGGGTCTTTGCCCATGAAAACTTATGCTCCAATAAATCTGTTAATCTATAAGGTGCCACAGGACTCCTCGTCGCTTTTGCAGATTCAGACTTACATGGCTACCCCTCTGATACTTGCTCTATTATCTTTCCTGGCACAGAAGTTAAACTGACTAGAATGTAGTTTCCTGGATTCTTATTTCCCTTTTTATAGATGGGCACTATATTTGCCCTTTTCTAGTATTCTAGATTCTCTCCAGTCTTCTATGATTTTTCAAAGATGATAGCTAAGGGCTCAGATACCTCCTCTATCTGCTCCTTGAGAATTCTAGGATGCATTTTATCAGGCTCTGGTGACTTGCAGACATCTAACTTTTCTAAGTAATTTCAACTTGTTCTTTTTTTATTTTATCTTCTAAATTTACCCCATTTCCACTAGCATTCACTATGTTAGTCATTCCTTCATTATTAGACTTCTTGGTGAAGACCAAAACAAAGAAATGATTAAGCACCTCTGCCATTTCCAAGTTTCCTGTTATTGTTTCTCCCTCTTCACTGAGCAATGGGCCTACCCTGTCCTTGGTCTTCCTCTTGCTTCTAATATATTTATAGAATGTCTTCTTGTTACCCTTTATGTCTCTAGCTAGTCTGAGCTTCTTTTGTGCCTTTTGCCTTTCTAATCTTGCCCCTGCATACCAGTATTGTTTGCTTATATTCATCCTTTGTAATTTGTCCTAGTTTCCACTTTTTATATTACTCCTTTTTGATTTTTAGATCATGCAAGATCTCCTGGTTAAGCCAAGGTGGTCTTTTGCCATACGTTCTCTCTTTCCTACACAGCAGAATAGTTTGCTTTTGGGCCTTTAATAATTTCTCCCTGAAAAACTGCCAACTCTCTTACATTGTTTTTCCTCTTAGTCTTGCTTCCCATGGGATCTTACCTACCAGCTCTCTGAATTTACTAATATCTGCCTTTCTAAAATCCATTATCTCTATTTTGCTGTTCTCCCTTCTATCACTCCTTGGAATCATGAACTCTATGATTTCATGATCACTTTTACCCAAGCCACCTTCCACTTTCAAATTTTCAACCAGCTCCTCCCTATTTGTTAAAATCAAATCTAGAACAGCTTCCCCCAATAGCTTTCTCAAACCTCTGTAATAAAAAATACTCTCCAGTACAGTCCAAGAATGTATTGGATAATCTGTGCTCCGCTGTGTTAGTTTCCCAAAATATGTCCGAATAGCTGAAGTCCCCCATCACCACCAAATTCTGCACTTTGAATGACTGCATTGTTTAAAAAAAGCCTCATCCACCTCTTCTACCTGGCAGGGTGGTCTGTAGTGGACCCCTAGCATGACATCACCCTTGTTTTTTACCCCTTTTAACCTAACACAGAGACTCTCAACAGGTCTGTCTCCTACGTCCATCTCTACCTCAGTCCAAGTGTATACATTTTTAATATATAAGGCCTCCCTGTTTTCCCCACCTGTCCTTCCTGAGTAAGCTGTACCCTTCTATACCAATATTCCAATTGTGTGTATTATCCCACTAAGTCTCTTTTTGTAAGTGTCTAACATGACTGAATGTTGTGAGCTGGCAAACAGCTCTGAAATTAGATTAAACTTTCAAATGAATTTGAGCAGAATCAATTTACACTAGCAGAGAATTTGTCCCACTGTTTCTTTTAAATATGCCAAATAGCTACCCTCTTCTTTTATTTTCAGTTGTACCACTTCTGAATGGGATTTGTTATTAAAACTGAGCAAATGATTTATAAAAAACTAATTTTACAAATTTGCCCTCTCCATTTTCAAAACTTCATCAGGCAGATTGTGACTTCTTTGAATGTATTTGATTTGACAAATATGTCTCTAATACTTTTGCTGTGCTTTGTTGCTTAGTTTGTTATTTTATTCTTTAAGGCCTCACCAAAAGCCCACTGAAGCCAATGGAAAAAAATCCTATTTCCTTCAGCGGGCATAGAATCCCTTAGGGTATGTCTATACTTGCCCCCTAGTTCGAACTAGGGAGGCAAATGAAGCATACTGAAGTTGCTAATGAAGCGCGGGATTTAAATATCTTCTCACTCACCCTCCAGGCCCTCAAAAGGCTTTTCTTTTTTTATGTTTCTAATCCCCCCTTGGGGTCCCATTCTGGACTCCTTCTTTGTCCCATTTGTCTTCCCTAAATAAAAACACATGATCTCTGAACAACAGTCTCTTTATTGCTTGTATTGCAGGAATGTGTGTGTGTGTGGGGAGGGGGAAGGGTTAACAGGCAAACACACTGAATACAGGGACACCTCATTGAAAGCAACGTGCATGACTCTCAAAATTGATCATTCATAAAACTTTCTTTCTTTCTCTCTGATTTGCACTGTCCCACCCTCTGCTCTCCTTATTGCCCTGGTGTCTGGCTGCTCAAAATCTTTTGCTACACACTCTGCCTCTTCCCCCCACCCTCAGATAATGTTCCCCCTTGCTTTCACAAATATTATGGAGCACACTGCAGGCTGCCACCACAAAAGAAATGATGCATTTGCTGAGGTCTAACCAAGTCAGTAGACTCCTAAACCTTCCCTTTAAATGTTGCCCAAAGGCACATTCAACCACCTTTCTGCACTTGCTCAACCTGCAGTTGAACTGTTCCTTACTGTAGTCCATGCTGCCAGTGTACGGCTTCCTGAGCCACGGGAGCAAGGGGTAGATTGGGTTGCGAAGGTTCACTATTGGCATTTCCACCTCTCCAATTCTAATTTTCCATTCTGGGAAAAAAAGTTCTAACTTGCATCTTTCTGAAGAGGCAGGAGTTCCTAAAGAGGTACATGTCATGCACCGACCATCCCACATTGATGTTGGTGAAATGGCTCTTGTGATACACCAGCAGCTGCAACACCATCAAGGAATACTCCTTGTGGTTCATGTGCTCCTTTGCAAGATGGGGATGTGCATTCCATCTATTGCCCCACTGCAGATAGGGAACCTCAGCATGTCAAAGCCCTCCAGTGTGGCATCCACATTTCTCAGAGTCACTGCCCTCTATAGAAGAATGGTATTAATTGCTTCAGCTACTTGTATAACAACAGCCCCCAAATCTTTCCCCATTTCAAATTGATTCCCAACTGACCATTAGCTGTCTGGCATTTCAAGCCACAAAAGGCAATTGCAACACACTTCTCCACTGTTAGAGCAGGTCTCACTTAGGTGTCCCTGCACTTCAGGGTGGGGAAAAGCCATCTGCAGTTCCATGAAAGTGGCCTTGCACATTCCGAAGCTTTGCAGCCATTGCTGATTGTCCCATACCTGCAGCACGTGGTCCGATCCCACCAGTCTGTGCTTGTTCCATGTCACCAAAATTGATGTTCCACAGTTTCCAGAAGGTCAAATGCCAGCTGTGTTTCGAATTTGCTCAAAGCAAGGGCTTGTCTATGCAATGTGCCCATGGCAACATGAGACTGAGATTACTCCTCATTCTGTTTCTGGTGGAGTGACGTGCATACGCTCTTGACATACTGCACCATTAGATGCATCAAGGTAGACATCAATGTTACTGTGCTTTGACGCACTATGAGACCTGAAGGTATCCATGCTTGCACTGCTATGGCACATGTGTAGGTAACCAGGGCCAAAAAGGGCCCAAAGACAAAGAGACTGTTTCCCATTGATCTCAAGTAAGCAGGGAGGGAGTAGACAAAAATCACCTGCTGCACAGTTTTGGTCCCAGCGTTTACTGGGAGCATAAGCCAGAATGCAAAGCAGTACAGGCACTGTGGGATCACTACACACAGTGCATCACTCTCAAAGTTGTCAGCAGTCTCCCTATTGCCACTCTATTCAAATTATGTTGAATTCTTGTTCACAGTAGGGACATGGACCTTTAACTTTACAAAATCGGGTGGTAAGAAATAGACCTTAATAAATTTGACCTTATCTCATAATGTAGACATGGCCTTAAAGTTAGCTTCTGCAGCATCCATACAGGCGTTATAACAGAGCACTTTGGTATTTACTGCTATTTTTAATTCCTTAGTCCAAACTCCAGGGCAGTGTAGACATACTGAATTTCAGTTTGCATTCTCACCTCTTATCATCTGTCTATGGCATATGTACACACAAACGTTTATACAAGAAAATTCAAATCAGATACATTGGTAATGTAAGTTACTCATTGGTTTCAGCAGTTCCATATTCTCTTTCCTATACTCCGACAATTCCTGGTACATTGATATCTTAATGTCAAGATTGCTTGTGGCTTGATTTTAGTGTGAGATGACAGTGAGATGTGAGCTAAATGTTGTATGTGCTGATCAGTTCAATTACTACACTGGTCCTGGAAACACACACATTTGTCTGAGGTCTAGCTTTATAGCTCACTTCCACATAGTAGCATTTGCTAAAACAAAGGCATTCAAATTACATATGCAAGTCTATTGTGGTGAAGAAGGTTGTATTATTTTAACTTTAAACTAAAGATGGCCCAAAATCATTTTAGTCCTGACTTTAGGTTTGGGATTTGAACCATGACAGTAAAAATAGAATAGTTATTCACTTTCAGTCCCTAGAAAAATACCTGTGCTAGATATTTTTGTTTATTGTACATTATCCAAAATAAAGTGGTAGTTAAAAATCATAATTAGTTGTTAGCAGCATTAGGTTGTGGTTGTTGGTTTTTTTTAAGCAATATGACTTGATTCACATGTTAAATCTTAAATGTTTCTTCATAAAACTAAAATTCAAGAGAAAATCTTTTAAAATACATTTAGAAGTTTAAAACTTTCTTCCTTTAATCTGTAGTTTGTAATGTACTGTGTGCTTTAGTTCAGATTTTTTAACTACATATTCTTAAGAAATACAATTAGCCCTGAGAAATTTGATAACATTTTAATTTATTCTCCCCTTAGCATCTGTGAGAGTTCTGCATATTATGTGTATATATATTGATGGGAGAAAACACTTATTTATTTAATTTGTAAAACTAGGAAGTAGCTGTATTGTTTCTCAAAATAATGTTCAGCAAATATCAAGAAACCCACATTTCAAGGCACAATACCTGCCAATAACCAGCGGTATCTCAAGCCTTTCCAAAAGGTCTCATATTGTTCTCACTGAAGTCCATAAGTGTGTTACAATTCACATCAGTGGGAGCAAGATCATCCCCTAAATTAGGTAAAAATGTAAAATTTGTATTCAGCTAATGTGAAAGGCTTGTAGTAGCTACTAGAGAAGACTTATTGGCAGCTATACAGTGAAGCCAATGAGAACCATAGTTATTACACACAAAGGCTCATAGCAGTTGATGGGACAAGCTCATACCAGATGTGTTGAAAGTTTCTTGCAGCTGATGGAAAAAAGCCCAGGCAGTCCAGTGTGAGAGACACATGGTAGCTGATGCAGTGGCCTAAGTGTTCTAAAGAATATTTACGTGATAAAATGTAAATGTACAAGAGCTTATAAGTACATGAAACTTTATTCTTCTCTAAATAAAGCCAGTTTTACAATAATCAGCTGAGGCCACAATCATTCTCAGGTTGCAATTACAAAATACAACCACCCCTGCACACTTCAGAGACTCCTAATAATTGTGAATCTACATTGTTCTCTTTTCAGTTTTGCATATGGCCTTTGGCACACCACTCTGCTGATCCCACCCCAGTTCAGACCCCAGTAACAAGATCCTGATTGGACATCTGTCATCTATCATTGTGGAAGTTCAGTGCTTACTGTGCTCAAATAACATTCATTTTATAATTAGAGACAGTCAGTGTAAATCGTAGGGAAATGTGCAAACAAAGAATTACAACATACTTGTTTATTTGGGGGGAGGGGTCGCCTTAAAGATTCCAGCCACACTGGAGACTAGGCTTTATTGCTGATTTCAGCATTGGGTTGTTTAAACTTAAATTTACTTTTGTTTCCTTTTAAGTGTCAGGTTATACAGATCACAACTTTGAGTCAATTTGCTAGACATTTGGCCAGTTCCTATTCTCAGTGAAATCAAAGGGAGTTTGCTGTTGATTCGAAAGAGAGTAGGTTCAGGTATAATTGATGAAATTACCTTTCACTAGGACAGTGTTCTCCTGTGAATGTGTTCTAAAAATCCTGTTCATATGAGATGTAGTCATTAGCTTTATTGATAGATTAATAGATTCCTTAGAACTCATATGTTGGAGGTAAAGGGGTTTCCACAATTGAGATCAATAAGTGTGTTCTTCCGAACTTTGCTTTTAAATAAATAAATAAATAAATAAAGTTGTCTTTAACCTACTCTATACTTTCAATATTTTTGGTATTTTTACATATCACACCCTTAGCACTAAGTGGAGAACTTACAGACAGGAACTCAACAAGATCAGAGGGTTTTGTTTTTACCTTTTGTTTCTATTTTCAGTTCAGTGCTTTTGGGGTAAATGTATTAGGAAAAATCCTGAAACCCTTCAAGTTTCCATTTTATTGTATCTCTTTAGTATGTGTTTTAATGTGTATATTTTGTGCCATTTTTATTTTTGTTTGGTATCAGGGGTTAGCTCTGAATCTTGGAAAGGAGGTCTTATAAATAAAGTTATTATTTATTCAATGTGGTCAGTATCCTCCTTTAGGGATATTAATTTTAAATCCAAAATAGCTGTAGTTAATCTGAAAAGCCTCAGTGCTGGAAATTCTATTATGGTTGAATGTTAATATATAAATCACATGGCCTACTGAGTGCAGAATATATAAATCACATGATCTACTGAGTTGTTGTAAACCTGAAGTTATTGTAACACTGTTATTGGATATTGGAAGAGTCAGACAAACCTGCAGGGATACAAACTGAAATTTTAAAATAGGTCTAGAAAAGTTTACCTTACTTCCTAGACCTCTTCTAAAATTAATCACTATGTAGTAAGTAGTTGGATTGCAGACACATCCTACATAACTAGAAGAAACATTCTGCAGTATTTTTTAATCTGAGGGTATGGAGTTTTGCCCTTTATCCAAGTACAGCTCACTTCAGTATAAGAAAAGTGTTTCTCAACCAGTGGTACGAGTACCCTTAAGGGTACTTGAGAGAAGTCTGGAGGGTATGTAAACACAACTGAAAATTTGGAGAAAAGTGAATTTTTGTTTTAAGTTTTATAGCGCTGTATTATTTTTGTACTTTTTACACCCAAAAATATCATCACCTGCCTGGCTACAATTAAGTTGTTTAAACAAATGTGTTGCAATGGTAGAAAAAAATGTTGTGTATCTGAAAACTGTAGGTACTGGGAGTACTTACATTTTTTAAAGGGGTACTTTATTAAAAAAGTTGAGAAACACTGTATTAGAAAACCTCCCCTACCCTGTATAGTAATGGAAAATTACTTCAGAACAGGATTGGGCAATCTCATAGGGAGTGCTTAGACTGACTGTTCTCCTTCAAATTATTTTTAGAACTCAGATCTCCAAAGCTGTTTTCATGTCAAATAGTATAGCATGTGCTGAAACCCTCCCACTGGCCTCTCCTCTGGTCGCCTCTGTGATGTTGCCCTCCTGCTGCTTGCTGTTGCTCTTTTGCTGCCATTTCTCTTTCTATACTAACCATTAGTGATATGGGGTCAGTTTGGCACTCAGTAAAAAACACAATCAATGTATTAATTGCTCAAATTTGAAAAGAGTAAGAGATGAGGTTTTCACCTCTGGAAAGTTATTAATCAAATCCAGGATGGTGGGAGGAGTGGCCTTTATCAGACTAGTTCAGAATGTGGGGTCCTCTGCAGAAAACAGAACATTCTAATGAAATAAATATGAATATCTGATATTTTTATTTATTTATAAGGGCCTGATCCAGAGCCCATTGAAATAAATAGAAACATTAAGCCATTTTAAGCGGCTCGTCTTCTCTTCTAGTAAAAAAGTGTAATTGTATTTGTTTCATATTACTTCAGTTGCAGAAAGTCCTATTTTATTTAGCTTTCTGTGAGAAAAGAGAAGAAAATTCTTGTGTGTTAAAATAAGAGTGAACTGATTTTAAAAAGACATGTATTACTGAAAAGGCTATGTGAGGAAACTTTAAATAAACTGTTCTCAGAGTACCATAACTTTCCAACTGATAGCATACCTCTTTTTACAGTTTATAAACAGAACCTTTATTCTTGACCATTTATGATTCGAACTTGTTCTCCTCTGTTCTTAATTTAGACTGTTGTGGTAAAGTACTGAAGACAGATCCCATACCTTGTTATGCTAAGAAAATCTGTGTTCCATCATTTTCTTTCTAGTGAAAGACTTTGTTTATTCAGTGTTTAATTTACTATCCTCTAGGTGACCTAAACATCGTCATCGATTTTTTTTTAATAAAAAAGTGTGTGGCTATTTTTTGACCTGCCTACAAAAACCAAATCACCCAAACCAACAAACAAAAAATCCTGAGAAAGAACAAGTTCTTGTTAATTGGAAAACTAGCAGAAAGCAGCTAGGAAAGAAGCAGTAAAAATGAGTCTGGGTCTGCTTATTTTTAATCATTTATATTTCAACCTGTCCCAGCCCACTAGAAGGGATATTAAATCAAAAAAGAAATTATCATTTCAATCTTATTCTAGGAGGATACTGAAATATACATTTTTGAATAAAATAAATCTAATTTTAGATTCCGCTATATATTTTATAACTAGCATGAAGCTATTTAAATTCTAGCATATCTTCAGACAGATTTTTTATTGGTTCAACTTAATTTAATTTTAATTATTGATTTCAATATATAAAAGGAAAACATCAAACAATGTAAATTAATATGAAAATAAGAGGGGCAGTGGTGGTTGTCAGACTTATAACTGAACGTGGTAGAAGAGAGCAGAATAACTAGCTTGAATGTGCATAACTGACACCAGGACAACTATCATTTTGCTTTAAATTATATGATCAATTTTATATGATCCATTAACAAATAAATTCAAATACTTATTTGTATAAATAATACTGTACTCAGATACATTTTGTATTTGGCCAAGTAAAGTGGTGCTGCTTCATTCAAGCGACTGGGAGTTTTCTATATAGTGCATTAAAATGAACTTCTCAAGTTCCAATTGTCCATAGTGCTGACCCTCTATACAGGAATGAATTTCACCCTCAGTGATTGGGAAATGCTGAAAAGCAGAATACTTTTATTTAGGTGCCTAAACATGGTTTAGATATTTAAGTTTGACTATATTACCCTATTTGTGCATCTCCCCCATGTCAGGTCGGTCTTTTGAGAACAAGGAGATCAGGAAAACAAGTTGACCCAAATAGGTATTTGGCAAAGATTTCTGTTTCAAGGACAACCAGAGATTTGGGACCAGATCTTCAGCTAAAATAGGTTGGCATAGCTCAATTTATATTAGTGGGGCTGTCTCAGTTTATATCACCTGGGAATTGAGCCTGTGGTGTTCTATACATGTACACGTACAAGATACCATTAGTAAGACAAAAATGCCTTCAATTGGGCAGCCAAGGAATATTTTTACATATTAATGACTCATTTCACAAATATACTTCAACAGTTCTAATTAGTATGCACTGTTTCTATGCAAAACCATATGTAGCACAAAAGCAATGTGCAAACCATACCCACTTATCATCATATTGGCATCTGAACTGAGTTTAATGCAGATTTCAAAGAAGTGTGGAGCATTTTTTTATCCAATAAAGTTAACTTTACTTCATAGTGTGCAGAAACAGGCTGTTTTTTCCAGGGGAATTCATGGCATTACTCTTTATCCTGTGACTTGAATTACATGCCTTCTCTTGACCAACTTCTGTCTTCAATTGTATCAGCACAAACCTCTTTGCTGGATTATGGGACTATATGGATATACTATAACATAGAGCTTGTTCCACTCTGTTTACTCTTGCTGTGTTACACTCATTGGTAATGGGACAACTAAATGTATTGATATACATTTATCTTCACATCCAAGAAAACCCATTATAATGAAAATATGCAGAAAGTCACCTAATGCCCTTGGTCAATATTGTGTTTCTAAAATCTTGATTTGAAATCCTGAAAACAAAACTGAAGTCTAGAATAAAATCTTGGTTGTTACTAGGGCTTGACTATGCCCTATAATGAGCAAATTTCCTTCAATGGAAGTAGGTTTAGAGCTATGCAAATAATAATTTTTTTTTTTAGTTTGCTGGCAATTAAACAAAAGCAAAACTTAGGTTAAACAGAAAATATGTTTTTTGAAAAATACAGCTAATCGAAAAGTTGTAAAAATCCTTTTAGGTCCTTCCTGGAGGAATATATCTGGTGAGCAGGATAAAAAACTGCACTTTCACTACTAGATATATGACTTATGAATCAATTATCTCCCTGACTCTACATGGAACAATTAGGTGAACTGTGCCAGCAATAATCAGGCAATGCACAGCTCAACCTATCCTTTGCCCAGTATAGCCATATCACTAACTTCAAGATGGCCCGATGCTTGGATGAGATTTGGTGATTGAAGCTGAACCTTAGCAAGAGAGGGGTTAGGGTGCTGGTATGAAGAAAGCATCTGAAGAGCGTGCAGCCATAGTGGAGTCTCATTTTGTTGAAGGAACACACTTACAATTGATTTATCCCTGGCTTTGTGGTGTTCCTGGATTTCTCATTGACACTAAACTCGCACATAGCAACATCCATGTTTAATGCTTTATACCATCTTTAGATAAGTGGGAGACAAGTGGTGCATTATTTGATGATTTTTTTGTTTGCAGGATGAGCCAAGTCAGATGAGTGTTTTCACCTGTTAGTCACATATCAGGTCCTGACTAAATAGTGGGGGGAACCACTAGTGGAAGAAAAAACAAAGGGTCCTTCCACTACATTGATCTGTCTTGGGATTGAGCTGGACACCATGGTGAGAGATCATGTATCTCTCAGAATAAGCTTCAGGACCAATTGGGATTGCTCAAGAGAGCAGTAGAGAGCTAAAAAGCTCACACTGCAGAATCTGCAATCTATTCTGGGGCAGCTGAATTTTGCCTGCAGAGTTGTCAGAGTGGAGCAGGCATATTGTGCCTAGATGACAACAGCAACAGCCAGCATAGCCAAGACACACCGTTACAGACAAGTCATTAGAGAGATGAAGGAAGACTTGAGGGTATGGGAACATTTTAATGGGGCATCATTATGAAGGGAGATATGGATATTATAAGGGGAATTAAAATCCATTCAGATGCTGTGGGGGGTACTGATTTTGGGCTGTTTTATCAAGGCAAATGGTGTGCATAGAAATGACCCGCCACCTGGCCACAAAGTGGGGTTATGCGTGACATGACTTTGAAATTGCACATGGTCATGAAGTTGATGAGGGCATTTGTTTTTCAGTATTTAACCCTCAACATCTGCTTTTCTTCTAAACATGTGCCAGGCATGGATCATGGCATAGCAGATGAGTTGTCTCATTTCCTGTTTGACAGATTTTTGCGAGCTTGTACCAGGGGCTAGCAGCAAACCTGAGCAGATGCCGCAGGCTTTCTGGAACCTTAAAATGCAATGTGGTCAGTGGAATGGAGATTCTTGGCCCCAGGCACACAAGTTTTGTATTGTGTTTTCTTTTAATGAATTTTGTCATTTGAAGGATCCAAAGCCATCTATCACCTATCTCCATTATGAAAGGACTACTGAATTTTGAAAGAGATGTTCTAAAACTATTTTGAAAAGATTTCAGGGCCTGTGATGAAAAATTTTGGCTACCATGATACTAAGCTGATTACTAGTAGCATCTTTATTTCCTATACAATTTACTATTTATCCCTGTAAATAACTTCCTCGAAAATGATTTGCTCATAAATGTGATAATAGCAGTAGCGACCAATAGATCGTCTAATGCTGTTACATCATTCCCTGCATTAATCTTACATATGTGACAATATTTCCACCATTACCCTAAAAACATGATTGCCTTCCAGTAGTGCATAAGTTATGTAACTTAATCTTTTCTGATCTCTAATTACAAACCTTTCTTTGATAAAAAGCTACTGCTCTATTTTTCCTTAGCTCTTTATCCCACAGTGATAGATCATTAAACTCTTTTTATAACATGTTATTTATTATATTATGCAAATTTCATGGCTCTTAGGAAAAGCCTTAGAGGATTTATATTTTATTTATATGTGTTTTTACTTTTATTCTTTTTTCCTGTTAGTTATATCCCATTTTAAATAATTTGATAAAAATACTGCTTGTTGTAAAACAGATTCCCTTAGGAATTCTAGATCATTTAGCTTCCCCACAACCCTAGTTATGTTTCATCAGATTTTAGTCATCTCCCAGTGTGCAAAGGTTTCATAGATTAAAATCCCAATTGATTTTTTAGCTTTTATTTGAATTTATCCTTTCTACTCAAATATATTATGCATCTCCAAAGAAACTAATACATTATAGAGAAAGCAAAAGTTAAAATTAGATCTGAGCATGGTATAATGCCCAAAGGAAACTATTTAGAAAGGTTACAGGCTGTCAAAAAATAATTTGTATGGTTAAAAGCCACAGAGTTAGATGCTGTTAATGGAGTATCTGTAATGATTATTTAGGCACCGGTTGCTTATTTTGTCTTTGAGGCATCTATTCAGCATGTTACTTTGGAGGCCATAAAGACCTGTAATTCGGCACCTATTATACAGAAGAATTGTATGCAAGAATGTGTTGTACCACATCAAACAAACCTCTCCACTCCATTCTTTTGATTTTAATAATTTTTCCTCCTCTTGGAATTATTGTTGATGCTGATTGTGAGAATAAAGACTAGTTACTTCAGTGAAAGGATCATAAAGTCAATCATGTGGATAAAATTACTTAGCAATTTAGCCAGCTGGTCCCTATTTGGCTTCACTTTAGTTCATTAGTTTATGGGGGGAATTCACTCCACATTTAAGGAAAGCAAAAACTACATAAAAACTAGTTTGTAATTAATTGCAGCTTTACAGAAAGAAATAAAATTGCAAAATAAGAATGTGCACATTGGGCACTGATTTTTTATTACTTTTTGGATCCTTCTGAAAGTAACTTTGTTTTGTGTTTATATTAGACTCTTGCACAGGTTTTATACTGTTCAGGATCTGGTATCATGCTCCTGTGGTTTAAAATTATTCTTCTCTCCCGCCCCCCACATAACACTCTGAGCTTTCAAGTAACACCATTTGTTAGCTGGAGCAGACATGCCTTTAAACAACTTAAGAGCTATTTTGATACATGGCAGTGTTGTCTTGGCACTGTGCTGATGCTATCATGCAGGTGATTAGCTGGCACTGCAGAAATATAAGCATATTTTTAAACTGTTGTACACCATAAAAATATAATGGTTCTCATGTTTTGTACATATTCAATAACTAGTCATAATTACTGTGGTATTTAATAGAGACAAAATAATAAATACACCATTCTTCCAGTTTGGAAACTTTTGATAAAAACTGCATAAAAGTAGTTAAACAATGGATAGCAAGAATAAATCCAAAATACTCACAGAGACTTTCAAGTCAGAGTGGCAAACCCAAAGACACTGTGACCTACTTCAATATGTTATCTGTTAAACACTGCACAGGTCTCTATTCAACTGATGGACAGCAAACAAATATATTTGCAACTAAAAGAATTTACCCATAACTACCCTAAAAAAAGTAGTTTATTATTCAATAAGGGCCCGTTAGCACACTCATGGTCATGAAGTAGTGAGAGAGCAAGGAGCCCCCATTCGTCTGACCCTGTGCAGCAGTAGGGCACTGTTGCAGAATACGGCACTTCTTGCTCCCCTACCCTGTAATACACAAAGGGTATGTCTAGACTACACGGCTCCGTCGATGGAGCCATGTAACCTAGTTTATCCGACATAGTCAATGAAGCGGGGATTTAAATAATCCCTGCTTCATTAAAATAAAAATGGCCGCCGCGCTGTGCTGACAATCAGCTGATCCGGCACAGCACAGCAGTCTAGACGTGGATCGGTTGACAAGGGAAGCCTTTGTCAACCACTCCTGTAAACCTTGTTTCACGAGGCATAAGGGAGCAGTCGACAAAGGCTACCCTTGTCGACCGATCCGCATCTAGACTGCCATGCTGTGCTGGATCAGCTGATAGTCAGCACAATGCGGTGGCCATTTTATTTTAATGAAGTGGGGATTATTTAAATCCCTGCTTCATTGACTGTGTCGGGTAAACTAGTTTACATGGCTCCGTCGATGGAGCCATGTAGTCTAGACATACCCAAAGGGAGGAGAAAGAGGTAGGGAGGAGGTCTGGCTTCCTTCCTCCACCCTCAGACTTGCCTCACACAGATTGGTCAGTGGAGCTGACTGGATGTTCTGGGAGGAACATAGATCATCTTGTATCATGGAGAGGTTTCCCTCTCCACCTATCCAGATGATTATGGATATTTCTGACAATAGAGAGCAGTTCCATGGTCTTCCAGGAGATATTTCTTCTCTCTCTCTCTCTCTCAGTTCCCTTCACCCTCTCTGCTGGGCAGAAAGAGTAGTAAACAAACATTCCTCTTCATTTTATCCCACTGGATAGCAGGCAGAAAGTGCCACTGTAGTCTTCTTCCTGTACATAAGCAGGAGGAGGTCCTGGACTTTGTATTATATATGCTTTCCCCCAATACACACACAATTATTGAGCAAGAGTCAGAAGGCTAAAATTTGGCATTAGAAAATATCTACATCTTAATAAGTTCCTATATGTTTATTCATGCTAAATGTTGTTTGGCTATCAAGAAACATCTGGGTACAGAAGATATTTGGGCAGATAGACCTTTAAAGCCCATTGTATCACTTCAGAATTGCCCTTTATATTGAAGGTGAAAGTACTATTTAATGGGAATTTTAAACTGCTTGCACAGTGGTTAACATAATATCATTTATTTCATTTATTGACTGTTCAGCTTCCTGTATTATATTACATATCTTTATTTTCCTGGATGATCTCAGATAATTTAATTACGAATAATATGATTAACCAAAACATTTAGCAAACAAGTCACCTCCGTCTGTTTTTATAATAATGAAATATAGAAAAGAACAGCTATGAAAAGCCATACATTCATATGTATGATTTTCAGAAAGTTGATCTGCTTGGTAAAAGCCTAGTAACAGAATCAATTACAGTTCTTCTCAATCACAGAGATGCTGATCCTCTAGGGTCAGGTCAGGTCAGGGTTAAGATCAATGATGGGTTAATGTGCTAAACAGATTGAAGTGGTATTGTAGCTACCCAAAACATGTAGAACCTTTACAAAAACAAAATAAATTATTTCATAGTCCTTAAAAAGCACAAAATGTTATACAAAAAGCCCTTCATGCAAAAACTGAAAACATAACTCCTTAAAACAAACATGGTTTTAATCTGTCACATTTAATAATATATTATCATTATAGCAAATCCAGCATACGACAGCAAAGTTGAATACTGAAGACATCTGGTAAGGAAGACAGAGAATTATGCTTTTTTATTTTCTGCAAGTCATTGCCAATGCGTAGAGCAAAACATGGTAAACACTAGATATAGGCCAATTAGGGGAACTTTGGGTTTTGCTAAACCTTTCTTGCTGGATTTCTGGTTTTGCAACAGCATAATCGGCAGTTAGTTCTGAGTCCGATTTGGTCTGAACTTCATACTTTAGTGACTGGTTTGGTGTCCCCAGCTTTTGTTCCGTTGCACTAAAATCTTTAAAACTAATATAAGGGATCAAGTAATGGAGATCTTCCTGGTATACTATGTCTCTATGGATTCAGATTATTTTAGGGTGCATCTACACTGCACCAATAGCTCAAAATAAGCTATGCAATTTTGAACTACGCAAATTGCATACCTTATTTCGAGTTAGTTTCGAAATAGCTTATTTCTAAATTTGGCACTGTCTACCCAGCACTTATTTCAAAATAAATCACTATTCTGAAAGGTCCCTAACTTCTCTTGGAATGAGGTTTTCAGGGATGTTGGAATAGCGAGCCTGTTATATTTCAAAATAACGGGTGCACTCAAAAGACATAGAATAGCTATTTCGGGATACCACCGGTATTCCATAATAGTGCTGCAGTGTAGACGCAGCCTTATAATTTAAAAATACTTGGAATTAAGGGTTTGAGTTTGAAGAGAGAAGAGAGAATTGCAAAGCATTAGAGAATGGCTATTTACCAATGCAATATATAAGTAATCTGAATATCTGCAGTTTGTATTGATTTATTCAACATTTTATTATGATAAAACAAGCATCAACACCAAAATGTACACCATTCATTGCCTGGTATTAAGATTTTCTACAAAATATTATATTACTCACCCATTACCCCAGCATAGCATTAGGAGTAGAAATAATCAGCCATAAGCTTCCCCTGCTGCTTAATCCAACAACAAATCATTCCCAATCTTCGGCTACATGTCCATTATTCAAGGCCAATTGGAAACATGCAGACAGAATTCATCCTCCCTCACAGGGGCAACTGACCTCTCTACCCTGAAGCTGGTGACCTGTAGAATATTACATTGAAGAACTTGCCCTTGACTTTAAGGAGTTATGATTCTTGTTAATAACTTAAAAATGTAAATATAGAATGTCACTCATATCCCATAACCAAAACTTCCTCTATAAATAAAAACAAATTAAAAAATCCTTGTAAAAATAAGCCCCTATTACATCTAGGATTAAATATATTACATAATTTCAAAACCAGCATAGTCTTTTCAAAGCAGCAAAAAAGGAATGAGGTGTGTTATAAATTAATAACAGTGATCATAGACTCAAAAATAACATTAAAGACATTTTACAAAATGTAGGAACATACATTACTTATACTTTTAACAAAGGTAACATTTATAAAATGTCATTAACAGCATAGAATCTTAGAACTGTAGCACTGGAAGGGACCTTGAGAAGTCATCCAGTTCAGCCACCTGAATCCATGGCAGTACTACATATTATCTAGTTCATCCCTGAAAGGTGTGTGTCTAACCTGCTTTTAAAAATCTCCAGTGATGGAGATGCCACTGCCTCCCGAGGCAATTTATTCCAATTCTTAACCACATTGACAAGAAGTTTTCCTAATGTGCAACCTAAACTGCTCTTGCTTCAATTTGAGCTTATTGCTTCTTGTGCTATCCCTGGAAGTTAAAGAGAACAATTTAAATTCTCCTTTGAGTGGTGTCCCCATGGGTGCTCCACTCTGGATGCTGGTGAGTCCTCAAAGGGTGGTTTTGTCAAGCTCTTGAGTACGTGGTTCAGATCCCAGACTGGAACTGGTGGACCCCAGTGAGAGAATCTGTTCCATTTATAGAGGGTATGTTCTCCTGGTGGATTGTCTTCTACTGTTGATCAGTATTTCTTTCACCGTTTCTGAACAGTTGTTTTCAGCATCCTGGAGCCATGAAGGAGCCAGGCATAGAGATGACACCAGCACCCAGAGTGGAGCACCCACGGGGACACACATCTCAAAGAACTTCTGTTACTGCACAAGATGAGTAATTCTTTCTTCCTGCTCCTTTTAACAAACTTCTATGTACCTGAAAGAAATTATGTCCCCTCAGTCCACTCAATACTAAACAAACCTATTTTTTTCTATCTTCCCTCATAGGTGAAGTTTTCTAGCCCTTTAATCATTTTTGTTACTCTTCTTTAGACTTTCTCCAGTTTGTCCACATCTTTTCTGAAATGTGAATTTACCTAGTCCTATTTACTTCGGATCATTTTTCCTTTTTGTTCAGTTCATTTTGGGTTCTAATCCTATCCTCCATAGCAATTGAAGCCCCTCCCAAGTATCATCTGCAAATTTTGTATGTTTACCTTACCATTTTTTTTCAAATAAAATCTTATGATCCCAGTCAGAAGAATGTGATGAGCAGGAAAGATAATATCAATATGTATCCAGAAGCCAACTGGACCGAATTAGTTCAACAAGACTGAGAAAATTAGTTTCTTTTACTACATATTTTACTTTACTTCAAGTAAATCTCTTTTATGATTTACTCATCATAATATAAAGCTTAGTTTGTGAAAACATATCCAGTATGTGCTAATGCTCTACAGCTTTCCCCACCCCAGCCCTGGTTTTTTTTATTTAGTTTTAGTGAAAAATGCCAAGTTAACAGATCAGGAGACTTTTAAAAAAATCTACTGAAAGAACAGATTATGTCATGATATGGCATTATGGCATGGATACAGAAAGCCACTTAAGCAGTGCATAAGTGCTATCCTGAACAGGGATTAATTTACTCATATGTGTTTTCCTGAACCAGAAAGATTCCCATTGATTTTAATGGGGTTTGAATTGGGCCAAATGACAACATATTTAGAACAACATATGTAGTTGTTTTATATCTTATTACTCAATATTTTGGAAGGGCTTTAGAACTTGGACTTCAACTGGAGTTTTCCAGTTGTCAGTCAAGGATGTCAATTACAGAAAAAGAACAGAGGAATTTCTTTACCATTGGCCCAATTAGTCCAATATCCTATTACCAACAGTGGCCAATACCAAATGCAAGCAATGCAATAAACTGCTCATAAAGAAGTTTTTGTCCTAACCCAGGCAATTAGTGGGTGATTTAAGCCATGGAGGATGTGGATTAGTATTTCTTATAATACAAGATGGTTTAAAAAGATTCATATATATGAAAAGAATCCTATGTCTATAAGTACTGCAAGATCCTGACTGATATTGCTTACTATCTGACCTTGGAGCCAGAACACTCAGAACAGAACAGAACATCTCATGATGGAACCCCTACTGCATAGTAAGTACACTGGCTGAACATCAGTCTTCTTGTTTTCATATATAAATTGTGTTTCAAAACCGTAATAACTAAATCTGGGTGATTGACTTATTTTCTTATGAAATACAACAATCTTCCTCTGGTCTTGGGCCTTATAATACCCACAAAGCATACTAACTTTGAATACATGACCTTTCATCTTTTATTGCTTAATTACTTAGTGTTTTTTAAAACAATGTAAAATGTCAGCAAAATTCAGTTGGGTTGTTCAGTGCTCTTAAAGCATATCTGTATTATATAAATTTAATAATGAAACACTTAAGTTATAGGAAGTTATATATTGGTACACCAAACACTAAGGAGATAAATGAGTTTGACAGGGTCAGTAAGTGCTCATTTTGGATATGTCTGCACTACAGAGTTATTCTGAAATAACTCACGTTATTTCAGAATAACGAGGCGAGTGTCCACACAACAAGTGCTTTATTTCAAAATTATTTTAAAATAACTGGCTTCTTATTTCGAAACAGGGTGAATATGGACAGCGCAGCTATGCTTATTTAGAAACAATTGGTCTCCAGGGCTTCTCAGAGCTGCCCTGGTGGTCACTCTTTCCACACCCCTCAAAACTCTATAGTTTCCTCTTTCCCAACAATCTTTAAAGGTGCAGCAAGAAGGGAAAAGGCATGTGGCACCACACTGGCCCTGCGTCACAGAGCAGGATCCTTTTGTGCTGTCATAAGCGACCCCAGTGCTCTCACCGAGACCCGATGGCTGCTAGCGAGCTGGTAATCAGCTCCGAGGCCCCTGGCCAGGACGGAAGAAGAGGACGCCTTCTTGATCTAGTGTGGAGATCTTGGATCTCATTGAGGTCTGGAGAGAGGAGGCTAACTTCCACAATCTCCGCATCAGGTGCAGGAATGCCAGTGTGTACGGGTGAATAGCTGCCAGCAGGGCCACATACCCACCAAGGAGCAGGTGCACATGAAGATATAAGAACTTAGGTGGGCCTTTACAAAGGCCGGGGAACAGAGTTCTCGATTAGGGGAGGTACCACAGTCATGCTGCTACTTTGAGTAGCTGCATCATATCCTGGAAGGGAGGGTCAGTCCCTTCCCCTCTTCATCATTAACTCTGGCCTGGAGACACCAGTCATCAGCCTCCAGGAGGCAGGGTTGTGGATGAGGAGGAGGAGGCCAGCCAGGACATGATCCTCGCCAGCCAGTAGGTCATCATTTCCCTGGAGCTGGTACCCCCCTCCCAGGATATCTTCCAGGGTTTGGATGATCCCTGGGAAGACCCCATCAGATGAGTTCCATAATTTTCCCTAGATATACATAGGGGAAGGCAGTGTGGGTGCGCTCTCCTTATTCAGTCTTCTTGGCCTGGGGATTGCACAGCAACCTCTGCACATGTAGTGCCAGTCTGTAGAAGATAGCCTCATGAGGCTGCCACACAGGAACCACTCATTTCTTTTCTCGGGGTTTCTGGAGAGGCCTGCCTTACTCCCAACTCCCTGGTGGGACACTTTCCCACCACAAGCCACCACTAAAGAGGCTGGGGTCATGGACACAGGGAAGCAGGGCAGCATTCTGCTCCCAGGCAAGTGCGGTGAGGCAGTGGACACCGGGCCGCTGCAGGGGAGCCTGCCAGGAGGAAGGAAATGGAGGGGGCCCCACTACCATGCTCCCCAGCAAGCAGTGTCTGCCGCTCACACACACCTTCCCCCAACACCTTACCCCCTTCTCCTCCAGTGGGAAAGGATAGAAGTCCTCCATTTGGGGTGCTACCACTGCCAGACCTGGCCTTTGCATGGCACAGAGGGAAGCGAGCTGCACCATCACCCCCTCTGCCTTCAGGCTGCTAGCCTGGCCAGCACCTTCTCATGCCTGCTTGTCCCTGGGATGCCTGTGCCCCTGAAGAGCATTGCTCACGGCCTAGGCCACAGATGGCCTTGTTCGAAGCACTTCGCCATCATCTGAACCAAGATCTTTTGGACTTGGTTCACACATTAGGGCTAGGCCTCATGCACACTGTCTCCTGGGATGACTGGCCTTCTTGCTTTTCTTCACAGCTGGACAAGCTGCAAGTGTGGCATGTGGAACAACTCCCACACCATCCTCCCAATCCCATGAGAACTGCCCGTGGAGATGACCTCAAAATGACCTGGCGAGGGAACACCTGGAGTATCTCTGTTCCCTCAACAGGAACTTTGAGGAGGACTGCCAGGAGTGCCGTGCTGATCAGGAGCTGTGCCGCACCATCTGGGAGAAGCTGTCCTGGCAGCATGAGAGCATGTGCGCAACTTACGCCAATGCCGTCAGGCACATGGTCACCACAATGGAGCAGTTCAGCAGCTGCCTACACCCCACACCTGATCCTTCCCAAGTCCCCCCAGCACCTGCCCGCCCCCCACACCCCTGGTTTCTCCTCCTAGCATCCCCCCCCAGACCACAAGGTGGTGGGACCACCCAAGGCAGGTGCCACTCCCAGCCCCATCCCTGAGCCCCTCCTCCCGACTTCTTTCTCAAGTCCCTCCCCAGTTTAAATTCCCCAAATAAAAATCAGAAATTTGTTTCAAACAAAGTCTTTTTTATTTGGTCTGCAGAGGAGTGGGAGGGGAGAAGCATGAATGGGGGAAGGGAGGGCTAGGGGAGAAAAGGCACACGGGCTATGCAGAGGCCCCTTATGGGGAGGCCTGGGGGAGTGTGTCACAGCTGGCCTTGTCTGAAACTCTCCCTCAAGGCCTCCCAGGTGTGCCCAGCCCCCCCCATGGGCTTGCCAGATGGCAGCAGTGTAGAGTTGCTCAAAGGCCCTTGCGAGCCCTTGCCCTCCACCCTGGCAGGAAAGTCCCGCCCAGCCCCTTATTTTTGCAAAGGTTGTGGAGTACACAGGAGGCCGCCACCACCTGGAGGATGTTCTGGTTGCTAAGGCCCAGGTGGGTGAGGAAACACTGAAACCTCCCTTTGAGGCAGCCAAAGTCACCCTCTACCACAATGGTGAAAAGTAACAGAGAAATAGCCGTGTTAGTCTGATCTTGGTAAAACAAAACTAAAAAACAGTCTTGTAGCACTTTAAAGACTAACAAGATGGTTTATTAGGTGATGAGCTTTCATGGGGCAGATCCACTTCTTCAGATCATATTCTGAAAGTGAACAGGCATGACCATTATGTAACAAAGGGATAAAATGAAAAAGTAAACAAAATATACAGTGACTAATCAGATACATAGCATAGAAGGGGGGGGGGGAGAGAAGGGAGGGAGGAAGTAGGAAATTGCTTATTGTAAGTGTCAATTAAGTGGCTTATCTGGAGTTACTACGAATATCAAAAGGTGGGGAGGCTGTCTTTGTAATGTGTAAGGTAAATATCATCTAAATTAAGGCCCATTCACAACGTGTCGAATTTTAGCATAAAAAAGAATTCTGAAGTCTCTCTCTGTAATCTGGTGTTAAAGTCTTTATAGTAAGACACATGTTTCTAGGTCTTTAAGGGAATGGCTAGTTTGATTAAAATGTCAGCTAACAGGTTTTTCTGTGTGGAGATGTCTGATTTGTGAGCATTAATTCTCTGGTGAAGTGACTGACCAGTTTGTCCAATATACATCGCAGAGGGACATTGTTGGCACATGATGGCATATATCACATTGCTGGACGTACAGGAATATGAGCCCTTGATCGTATAACTGACATGGTTAGGTCCAGTGATGGTGTCTCCAGAGTAAATATGGACAAAGCTGGCAACAGGGTTTGTTGCAAGGGAAAGTTCCAGGGTTCGTTTTAATGTGGTATGCTCTGTGGTTGTTAGTAAGAATCTTCGGATGTGTCTAGACTACAGGGTTTTTTCGAAAAAAGTGGCCTAGACTGCCGCCGCGTTCTTTCAAAATTAAATTGAAAGAATGTGGCAGTTTTTTCAACCGCAGTAAACCTCATTTTACGAGAAAGAATGCCTTTTTTCCTAAAGTGCTCTTTCGAAAAAAGGCGTTCTTCAATGCAAACAGGGCTTTTTCCAAAAGAGAGCATCCAGACTGTCTGGGTGCTCTCTTTCAAAAAGGCGGCTCGCTTTTTCGAAAGAAGTGGTTGCAATCTAGACACTCTCTTTTGAAAGAGGCTTTCGAAAGAGGCTTTTAGTCTAGATGTACCCTTCCTGAGGTTGGGTGGTTTAATAGACTTTTTTTTTTTTTTTTTTTAGAAACAATGAAATGCTGCTGCTCTGTACTTAGCAAAAAGAAAGTTATAATTTTAAACAAAGAGCATATGTTCTGAAAAAGTTCTTTTGAAGTTCTTTTGGGGCATTACATATTTTAGTTTTATGACAGCTCAGGGAGATTTTTTGTTACTGTTTTGCTTTCTACATCTTGTGTCAAAAATGTTCTCAAGTTAATGTAAGAATATAATGTAAGTTTATGCAATTAAAAATGGAAAGAGAGTTTATAGACCATTTGTCATTGGATATGGATCATATACTATGAGTTTCAGAAAATAAAGGAATTTCATTTGTAGTTCACTGTTGCCTGAAGCTTATCTAATGCAATTTTTCTCACTCATAAAATTAACAGTGTATCTAGTTGAAAAGCATTTAAAATTCTCTATGCATGCTAAATATACAAAAGTAAAATAAAACTTAGAATACTTAGAGGCTTTTTTGTTGGTTTCACTTCATTCTAAATTAGACAGCTCTTGTTCATTTAGTGCATTTGAAAGGAGACAAACTTTTAACATTCTATACTGCCAGCTTCCATCATATCATTTGACAACTGACAGTTTCAGAGTGAGATACATATAAACCATGCTACCTATATTAAAAGTTTTAATAAATGCTATTACTTTTCAAGCCAGGAAAAAAAGAACACCTTGTCCTTCTGTTTCCAGATCCTCTGATTTGTTGTGCTGCAAAATGAACTGTTTGTTATTGTTTTTGTTTATTACCTATGTGGCATAATCTCCACGTAAGAGGAAAAAGTTAAGAAACATAAGACTTGGATTCATTGAAGAGATACAAGTTTTATGTTTTTCTAAATGTGATGTGCTGAATTTAATATTGTGTTATAAAGTAAATACATGATTGTAGTATATAGATCAACAGAAAAACTGTTCTATACATTTATGTATTTAAATACCACACACGTAGTTCCTTATTTTCAGAAGTACTGACCACCTATATCACCCATTAAGTGCTATTTGATTTTGTAAATTTCCTTAGATGCTGTAAACATCTAACTCACCATCCTGAATTTGCTTTTTTTGAATATTGATTACATCTGATACCTTTTAGAGCTTTAATTTTCGAGTATAAAAGCATATGAAATATTGCTGAAGAGTTTAAGAGAAAGGAGTAAGCACTGTCTCTATTCAGATAGTCTTTTGTTTTTGGGGAAGCAGAGCTTTTAAAACTTCAATAATTCAGAAATGGAATCCAAAGTGGCAGCTTTGAACTACTCTCTGCATTTTGTGTCTTAGAAGACACATATGGGTGGGAATCTGCAAGCTTTACAACTGCTTTGTACCATGAGAGCTGCATCAAGCAGTTGCAGCAGGGGCCAGAATCTGTCTCACAATGCACAGAATATTTGTTTTATACTTAATAAGGGAAAAAAACAGACTATAAATAGGTTTATAACTATTTTCCTAAATTCCATCCACAATGTACAAATTTCATTCTACATCTCTGAAACACTGTCACAGAATGCACCACTAGACCCACTAAACTGAACACTGGAAGATCGACGATCACAGTGTCGACCTTCTGGCAAAAGGAGACATGGCCTTAGGCAGTTCTCCCGCTCACTGCCTTGGTGCCCCTCACCAACGGGGGTGAGGTGGGGTGAGGACTTGGTCCATCTGAGACCAAGTGAAGACAGTGCAACTCCTCAGGCGGCCCAGGCCTCTAGCACTGAGGAATTCCATCAGCGCTATAGTGAAGGAAGGAGCAGACACTTACCATCACAGGATCCACAGTTGTCACCTATCTCTCTTCTGGGATCTCCCTGGTGTTCCTCTTGACAAGCTTTCAAATAGCTCAACAGTTGAGGTCCCAGACTTCATGCTGTATTTCACTTCCATCAACACCATACTGTAAACTTCCTTGTAGTCTTGGGTCTGTACGATCACTCTTTTCTTCCTTTTACCACCTGGGATATTGTGGGTTCTAGGCTTCATGCCTGATTAATAGTTCCTGTACTGTGTTTTAAGGTGTTAAACTTTATGGATGCTGGCTATTTATTATTGATTACTAGCTGGAGTTACCTGGCGTTGCTCGGTCCCGCTCCCTGTCGGCCGATTGGCTTCCCCCACCCCACCCTGCCAGCCCTACTTCCTGCTGGCCAGTTCTCCTCCTCCTGATCTCCCCGCTCTCTTTTAGCCCCGCTCCTGCCGGCTGCTCCCCCCCTCCCCCCATCTCCCGTGGCCAGCCCCGCTGTCCCCGACCCCCACACCCACCAGCTCTGCTTCCTGCCGGCCGCCCCCCCGATCTCCCCCAGCCAGCCCCGCTGCTCCCAACCAGTCCTGCTTCCGGGCCCCCACTTCCTCCCGGCCAACCCTGCTCCCCTCCTGGCTGGTTCCTCCTCCCCTCCCCCCCATCAAGTGTGGCCGTTTTGGTTTTTTTTAAGACTACCTGGTAACTGTAGCCACAGGGGGTAGGGCGGATGCCCGAGCCGTTGTGCGTGTGGGTGTGGGGCGAGTCCCGGACGGTGCTTTGGGGCCACAGGCGGCGGGCATGTGACCTAGGGTGGGGAGGGCTGCCCCTGTAGTGCAGCACGGCGGGTTTTTTGATTTTTAGAGGTTGAGATCGGGCCCGATCGTGTCCAAAAGTACCTTAAAACCTTCTCCTGGAGGAAAGGTTATCCCATGGAAAGTTTAGTTGCGGTAGGTCTTATAGTATCCAAGTTATTAGAGCACAAACATACAAACATTCTCCTTTATATATTAGATTTAACCATTTTCCCCATTTTCCCTAATTATCTCTCAATACATGTGTTAACTTATTTTAGTGTGTTTTTAATTTACACTAATTGGGTAAGATCCTTGCCAGTGATAGATACCATATTGGCCAGGAGGGTTGCACTTCTGAGACAGGGACAACCCAGATTCAGGGTTTGCTTCATTTTTTATAGTTGCCTTTGTCCCTGAGGTAACATTATTGTGGATCAGAATTTCATTAGATTAAGTGCAGGGGAGCTGCCAGTCCCTGGGGGAAGGTGGGGGGGGGGGGGCGCGCAAGGCTGTCCACATTCCTGGAAGGGGTAGGGCCTTCAGTGGAAGGGGTCTGGGTGGGGCTTGGGCAGCCAGCCCGCAACACCACCCAGACTATGATGTGTCCTACCCAAATATTATTGTTGCCTGGAGTGTGCCATGTGGTGCCCCGGTGATGATTTAAAGAGCACAGCGCTCTGGCTGCCACTGCTGCTGGAAGCACCATGCTCTTGTGAATCACTGGACCTTGGGGCAACTGCCTCTTTTACCCCCTCTTCCCCATTGGCAGACCTGACTAGATGTTCTTTTAAGGTTTCAGGAGTGTCTGTATTAAAACTGGTATATAGGTTAGGATTTTGGATTAAACCTTGAACAAAAATTATAGGGTGGATTCGATAGGACTGTTTGAATTGGAAACCACTCGTGACCCTGCAATTAAGAGATTTAATATAAGGTTTTGGGTTTGGTCAATTTCTAGTTTCTGTTATCCAAAATGTCTTTTGAATACTGCTTAGACTTAGGTGTCTATGAACCATTTCTCCCACTCAGTTTTTGTATTAAGTGACAGCTAGCTTTCTGACTATGAAAATCACAAGTAGAGCTGAGAGGAGAATTGATGCTCTTGTGTAGTGTCTGAACCAAAAAAAGTCTCATAACTGGGTGGACTCAAAATGGAGAATTTCCCATTTTTCTCGCTGAAACAAAAAACTTGACATTCTTTTAATTTAATCCAGAATTATTATTTTTGTTTTAGGTGCTTTTTATTCTTTTCTAAAACCAATTACGAAACATGATTTTTGGAAACAAAAAGTTAAGATGTTTCATTTAAACATGTTAAAACATTTGATTTTTAGAAAATAATTTTTCCATTTTTTTCAGCCTGAACTATTTGCTTGAATGTTCAGTGATTTTGGTCAATGCAAAACTGCATTTTATTGCAAATAAACTTTTTGAAAATTTCTATGCAGCTTTAATCACAAGCATTGTACTGGTTAAAGACTTTAAAAAAAGATATCCCATCAAATTTCTGTTTTTTATTATTCCATTGGCCAGTAAGGAGACTTTGAAGTGAAGTGGATACCAGTGTGACACTTCTGAAACCTCACTGATTCCACTTCTCTGGATTGATTAATAACTCCTTATTTACAGTGAGTATGGGGAGGATATATACAAAACTCATTATATGTTAACCTTTACAGTTATATGGCAGAGAAAACAATTCAGCTGTAAACTTCGATGTTTGAATGTTCAAAATATGTATTGAAAACTCTGAGGCCTGATCAACACTAGATCAGGCAGTTTAGCTTAAAGTACACCATACATCTATGCAAAATACGTAGCTGTAGTTGACTTACCTTAAGCCAAGCTGCTGCAGCATCTACACCTGGCGAAATAAGGAGTACAGGATGCAGGCGTTCAATTTGGGGGTCTACACTAGACCCGCTAAATCGAACACTAGAAGATTGACCTCTAGAGGGTCAATCTTTTCCTCAATGTTGACATACCCTCAGTGTATATTGTATAAATAATGTTACATAAAAACACTTGAAGAAAACAGCTAGGGATAGATTTTCTGGCCTTTAGACATGAGGAAATCTGCCTGTAATTTTAAGTTTCTGTTAATACATTTTTAATATGTAGCCCAGTTTTAGTCCCTTTTGGAAATTTGGTCTTTGTTTTATATAAAGACAAACAATAATCACAAAAACAAATACATATGTCATTCCAGGTGGGGCTATGGGTAGCACCACTGATAACATTTTAAGTAAAGCCATAAATGAACTGTCACAAATTATTTGGCAGAGCTAAGTTATTGTTACTAAAATGCTGATGTTTTTAAATGGGAATGCAGTGATAGACACCCGTGTGACGATCTAGATAGCAGAATTGAAAGTCATTATAGATTACAGGTCAAAAAGTAAGTAAATAGAAGGTGGTGGAAACTTCAAATACAATAAATAAAGCACAATCAAAGGTAAACTGCCTTGATGAGTGTAAAATTATGGTCACACATTATTTATTAAATATGAATTGCATGTGTGGTGATAAAGACATGCCCTACTTTTGTTTTAAGTCTTAAGGGCCAGACAACCTTAATAGAGTGTGCTGCAGGCCCATACCATCCTAGCATGTGTACTGCATAGCATTGTGCCCACTCATCTGTGGAAACAGCAAATTGGAGCCAATGGAAGCCACAAGGCTCTGTGATTACGGAGTCTTTAGGTAAACAAAGCAGCACAGACCTGCTAGCAGCTTTCCCAAAGAGGGCTCGGGACCCATTTTGAGAAATACTGGACTGGAAGATGTAATACTGGACACAAAGCAATGCATCCTTTCCTTTTTTTTTTTCCTTGCTACTATAACACTTTTTTGTTTGGTGAAACACCTATGGATTTCATGGGAGAAATGAGTTGGAAGGAGGGATTTTAAATAAATGGGTAGGTGCTTAGTGCATCAAGAGGGGAATGATATAGAAAAATAAAAACAAAAACAAAAAAGCAAGTGCAATATTAGCAAATCTCAGTTGTGATTTGGATCAGAGGATAGGTTCTCACTTTTTAAAAACAGTTTTGGACAAATCTATCTATAGAGCCCCATGCAGAAATAAAATAGGTATTCACATCTGCATCTTCAAAGATGATCTGTGGATAACCCCATCCAAATCTGCAGATGTGAATATGCTCAAATATAAGGCTGATATCCACAAACTTGCAGGGTTCTAGATACAAAATTTGCATTAGCATACATATCTGCAAGAATGAGCCATGGATATCCATATCCACATCTGCAAATACAGATACCCTCAAATAGAAAGTGGATATCTGCAGATTTGCAGGGCTCAACTTATCAAGAAGACTAACCAGTTGGTGGTAAAAAATAAAGACTACAAAGAAACGCAAGACAGTCTTCAGCTAACCAGCCAGGCAAAGATAATCTAGTCACTTGAAAATGTGACCCTGCAGCACATGGCAAAGATAAGGTCAGAAGCAAAAATGACAACTGAGCTCTTTTTTGTTAGCTGGAAGAGCAAGCAAGCAGCAAGAAGAAGGAAATGAAATAACAGCTGCAGACATGTAATATACAAACATGGGAAAGTAAAGGAGTGTAAGTTGTAATCATATGCCAAATTACACCTGTACATTAACCTTCTTTGTTTCCTTGCTTCAAAGGAGGACATCTCCACATAAATAAATATGAGCAAGATTCAGACTAAAGCTAATGCTGGTAACTAAAAATGTTGTCTGTTGGGAATTCCTTGTGGCTGGAATCTTATTTATGCCAATGGGGTATGTAAATTGAATACCATCAACTTTTTGATACACGAAATAATGCAGTCATTTTTGTGGGGAAGGCAGCTGACTGCATTTATGAAGGACTGATTCTATTTGCACTGAAAAATAATCTGCTACTAGGATACATCAAACAATGAGGTTTATAGGAAACAGTGATGCTTGTTTCCTACAATGCTTTTTAAGAGCAACCACTGGTTATGAGCACCATTTCGCCTGGGAATACTTTCCACACAGTGAATTGTTCATTTGGTAACAGTAGCTGCTGAGTAAAAGCAACAGTTGTGATGTTACATCTGGGGTGGAGATTATAGTGGGCAGGTAGAGACATTCACCATCCTCCCTCCAAATGCATTCTTTTCCCACTCTGGAGCTTCAGTGCGGCTCCAGGGCACTCAACTGCACACACTTGCTCTGCCTGACAGAGACTGTGCAGGGAAAGCAGACAGAGCTGTGTTCAAAGGCTAGCATCAGCAGGGGACCTTGTCCAGCAGGGGTCCAGTATTCACAGGTTGCATTTTTCCACTGTCCTCCCAACCCTAGTCCTTCAGTGCAACTCCAGAGCAGGTAGCCCTGACAGGCAAGCGTGTGGGTGGGTGGGGAGGAGGAGGGTTTGAAAGGTTTCATACGCCTTTTGTTAGATAGCACTGTCAAAATAGCAACATCCACTTAGAAGTAAACATGGCATCAATATATTACTAATGAAAGTCTATAGTAATTATGGTGTACATTTTGTTGCTTATCATACTTTTTTAATAAAATCAACCTTTACTTTTTCTTCTATTTCTGTGGGAGAGCTATGTATAAATCCAGATTAGACTTTAAGTCAATATAATCATACAACATTAAGTATTCCTCCACAATGAAACCATTTCATTTGGGTGTGCTGTCATTGTACAATTCGCAAACACACAGGTACACACTAATGAGCAGAAATGGCAGGATTTCACAAAATTATTTGCTTTGTCAGTTTCTTATGGAATCAGATTTTTCACCTTCAAATCCTTTACTCTCTTCTATGACATTAGTGATTTTAGTAATCCCAATTGATATTCACTATAGCATTCTTCATAGTCACCATGCAAGTTGGTCAAGCTTGCTACTGTTTATGTATATATGTTCACCATTGCAATCCCTCTCTCCCAAGGAGAAAAACAATGAAGCGGAGGTTTTGATAAAATAAGAACCAACCTGAATCTTTAAAGTTTAAACCAAATATTACTTTATAATGAAAGGGTTTCATTAACATTCCACCCCATCACTCCTTCTTCCCTTCCTCCCTGTTTCCACGTGCCTTTCTTCCATTTTGTCGTTTCCTGTGGGACTGGAAGGAAAAGCCTGTCCAGAGAAGCTGTTGTTACTGAGGACCTGATTCTTCTCTGTTACATTGGTGTAAATCAGGAGTGATATTACTGGAGTTAATGGAGTTACATGAATGTATTGGTGTGAGGGAAGAATAAATTCCAGTTTTTTCTTATGCTTCTGGAACTGAGAAATGCCAGCAATCTTATAAGAGACTCTGTTTCCATATGAAGAGGTCTGGCTATTGCTTAGGTAAACATCCACCCCTTCTGGAGGTTTTTCTGAAATAAACCAAATCTTTAGTAGCTTGTGGAAATTTTGTGGATGTGGAGGCATAGGCTGAGACCTAAGAACTCTTTTTAAATATATGGAACACATAATGTCACTTACATTACTTGTTTGAGACAGGGAAGTTGAAGAACAAATTAGAAGCAGTTGACAGTCTTATTTCCAGATCGTGATTTGACCAGATTGAAAGCCAAGTTCTCTTGTGGGCTCAAGGAAAAAACAATGATAACCACTTGGCATTTGCATTGTCAATGTATCCTTTGCCAGCCGTGGTGGATGTGCAGTGAAAATCTAAATCCTAGAGTACAAAATTTTTGTAAATGGTTTTCTGAGCCCTTATAATAGTTGCATTCCAGGTTTACCCAAGTCAAACCAATGGTTCACCTTTGTGTGCCTACAATCATACATACAAATACACACATTTAGAGCTTTCCTTACAGAAAGAGGATGAGGTGAAGATGAAACATGGAAGGCTGGTATGAGAAATAGTTGTGTAACAACAAGTGAGAAAACCCTGATCTTTCTTGAATGGTAATTTCATAAGTGAGTTACTTGTATAAATATGTTTTTCTGCACTTGTGGAATGGTTGTTTCATTCCAGTACGTTTATTTAAATTACATGCCCGAAGCTCTGATTTGGCTTCATAGAGTTTCCTCATTCTAAGGAGAGTATATTTTGCTATTTGTATTACACTTTTACTTTTAAGAGTCATTTTACCTTTTAAAGCTGGGCAAGTTACCTCTGTCTACTATATATAAAGATCTGCTCGTTCCCGGTGCAGTTAGAATGACCCTTTATGTTCATCCCTGTGAAGTTAAGCTGTCTGCATGGCTGAAACATATCCACTCTTCTTGAATGCAGCCTATTGCTGACCTGGGAGGTGTAGAGCACCTGGTTTTGCCCAAATTCTGCTGTGAATTACTCCAGTGAAGCTTTGAATTATTCTGGTTTTATACTCAGATAATTCCAAATAGAGTTTGGCCCTCTGTTGTAATATATAGAGCATATACAGGGACATGAAGAACAAACATTTTTAGCTGAAATAAATATAAATAATGTTGTTGAAGGTTATTGTTAATATTGTTATTTATTTATTACATGAATTATCACAGCACCTAGAAGCCCTTGTCAAGAAGCAGGTCCCAACTCTGCTCGGTGCTGTACATACGCAGAACAAAAAAGGAGTCTCTGGCCCAAAGAGCATATCATCTAAGAATAAGAGACAGTTGGTGGAGAAAGATAGATCAGGGAGCACAAGGAGACAAAGGGACAGTATAAGTGAGGATGGTAGGCAGTGCAACCATACTATTGTCAAGGTTTTTGTATGCATCATATTTAAATAATGGAAATACCTTTTTACACAGCAAATGTGGTTACCCTGTGGAATTTACTGCCACAATATTTTTGTGGCCAAAATCTTAATAGAATTTAGAAAAGGATTAGGCTTTATATGGATACTAATTACACCCTTAGTTACATTAGCTAGGACAGGAGTTCTCAAACTTTTGTGCACTGTGACCGTCTTCTGACAACAAAAATTATTACACAACCCCAGGAAGGAGCCCAGAGTATCAGCCTGCCTGAGCACCATAACGCCTGATGGAGGAGGGGAATAGCTTGAGAGTCTCCACTTTGTGCAGGAAGGGGGATCAAAGCTGAAGGGCTTCAGCTCCAGGCAGACTGCTTATAAACTGAGCCCTGTTGCACAGGGCTGAAGCTGAAGCCTGAGTACCACTGCCTCAGACTTTGTCTTTGGCCCCAAGCAATGGCTTTGGTTTTGGCCCTAGGCCCCAGGAGTTCTAATACCAGCCCTGGCAACACCATTAAAATGGGGTTGCAACCCACTTTGGAGTCCCAACCCTCAGTTAGAGAATCCTTCACCTTTGATAAAAAAAATATATGAAAGATGTGTGCCTTGGGCTTTGGGATATAAGCCACTTACTGATTGGGATTAGGACTAACTTCTTCAATGGGAAATAACTTATTGCATTATTGGGATTCTTATACCTTCCTATTTGGCATGCAGTACAGTCCATTTTTACATGAAGGATACTACTAGATGACCGACTGGACTGACCTAATAGGACAGTTCCTACACTCTTATGTAATGGGACCTAAACTCTTTCACAAAGATATACTGTATTTGGGGACAGGGCGGAGGCAAAGAGGGCAGCTGCCAGTCCACCACCACTACTTTGGCAGCAGCAATGGCCAGAGCTCTGGACCCTTTAAATCGCTGGAGCTCTGAGCATTGTGCACCGGGCTGCACTGAAGAGCTGGCTGGGGAGGCTAGTCCCCCCCCCAATCCATGCCCCCTCCACCTGAGGCCCTGCCTCTTCTGTCCTCAATCCTGACTGAAGTGTTAAATTCTGTGGCCTGGTCTACACTTGACCAGGCAGGTCAGCTTAAGATATGCCATGCAGCTATGTGTAGCTGGATTCAGCTTACATTAAGCCAAGCATCTACACTGCAGGAGGCCAACGAGAGTGCATGCTCCTGTTGGCTTTCCTTACTCCTCACAGAATGAGGAGTAGATGCCGCCAGTGGGGGCTGCCCTCACCATTCAATTTGGGGGATCTACACTAGACCCGCTAAATTGGCTGCTAGAAGATTCACCTCTGGAAGGTCAATCTTCTCCACAGTGTAAACATGCCCTGTGATGGGTTGCCCACCTCATTCAAGTACTGAAAGGGTTAACATAGCAAGATGGGCCAACTAATCATCTAGGCTGCACCTGGAGGAAGAGGTAGGTAGCAAGGAGGACTAATTAGAGATGAAGCTCTGCTGGCAAGGAATAGAAGGGACTTCTATAAATCCCAGTAGCTGAGACTAGAAGGAGGTGTTACCTAATTTCACTGGAGACCTACCCAGGGTTACACTTATACTGATTTATTCAATGCCAGTATTAAATCAAGCAAAAAGAAAATGGAACTCCCGCACACACACACACATTCATACAGTCAGACACTCTTACACTTATGCACGCTACGAGTTGTGCAGAGAGAGCAGAAGAAGCCAAGCATGGTGGGTCTGGTGTCTGCCTGCAGTCACCAATCCAGGTCGGCAACCTGATTATACGGCCTGTGGTCTGCATGCTCTCTTCTCTTTATTGAGCTGGGCGGCCCCTGTCACACATGCTGAGTTCTTTCTCTGTGATGGTCACTGAGAGGCCCATGTAGCTCATTCTCCTCATGCATATTCATTTCTTCTCATCTTTGCTGCACTTCTACTTCTTGCCTTTCTCATGTGCAAGTGAAGATTAGATCAGACCCCACCTAGCCCCTGGCTCCAAATATATAGCCTCATGGCTCCTCTCCACAAAGGTGCCGACATTACCCAATTCTTACCACTTACACACACCCATGCACTCCTTTGTCACAGGATAGAATGTTTCAGAGCTTAAAGATTGTACAAGCAATAGCTGGAAGTTACAAAGCTTGCAAGAAGTTGCAGAACTTGAAACATTACATGAAAGTCACATGGCTTACACTAGAAATGGACATAACTTAGAACAACTGAGAGTTACATGGCTTGCAATAGCAGAGAGCCACACAACTTGCAATAGCTGAAACGGACATGACTTATAATACAAACATGTATATGTCTTTCATTCACATTATACTGCATTGGGCAGAGGTTTTACATAACAGGATGGTGTAGAGAGAAAGGTTGCAATTAGCATGAGGGAAGAAAAGGTAGGAAGTAACTCAGGAATATAGCAGTAAGGTGAAGGACCATGTGGCCTTGACAGCTTGACAGGGTCCCTGGACTGTAACCCAGTGTATAGTATGGGCCTTGGTTCCCTGGCCAGTCACTGCGGAAGTGGCATCATTGGAAATGACGCCATTGAGGAACAAGGAATTGGAAGACAGCCACGGATGGGTGGTTGTGGTGGGGCGGACAGAGCCCATCTTCCACTGGAGGCTGTTCAGCACCCTGGTCAGCAGCGGGGACAGTGGAGAGGGCCTCCAAGCAGGGCAGAAGAGCAGCCGGCCCTATAGCCAATCAGGGTTCGGCAGCCTGGTATATAAGGAGCTGCTGTGTGAAGGTCAGTTAGTTCCTTCTTGGAGCTCAACCTGGCTAGAACTCTGGGCTGGCTGGGAGCATCAGCACCTGGGCCAGCTCCAAGTGGGAGCTGGACCTTTTCAGGGAACCAAGGCTGGATCCTGCAACAGGAGGCTAGCCTGGAAGAACCCCGGGCAAGGGGGGGAACCCTGGACCTTGACCACCAATTGGACTGTATCTCACCCTGAGTGGGTGAGGCCATTGTTATGAGCCCCCTTGTAGCCGCTAAGGGGTGCTTGCTGACAGGACTGAACCTGTTACAGTGGTACAAAGAGAGTTCAGTATACTTTCCCCTAGAAGGAGAAGAGTACAGTGATCTGGTTAGAGTATCAAGCCATGAAGAGGGAGCAGTAAACATCAGAGAGATTGATAGATGGAGTGAGCACTCACAGGAAGGAGCATCTAGCAGAGGTAATCCCCAGATGCCAGAAGGAGGCATTTTAGCTGCTCAGAACAAGTTATTTCTTTACTTCAAGCTACACATTCTTCTTAAACTTTCTTGCCATGGTTATAATGCGTATTTTTTTGCTTGCATGTTCAACCTAGAAGAGCTTATGTAATACCTTATTTTACCCTAGAAGCTAAACTAATTACTCTATTTTATGAACATATAGAGAAGAAATTATGAACACCTACTAACATCAAGAAAGTGCAGACAATGTGAAAGTTGTTAATTTTTGATTAAGGGATATATCTAATCTTGCAACATCTGCAGGCCATACAGTTTCAGGCTAAGATAAATGTATGTTGCCTGTGTTGAGAGAAACATCAAAGTTGGCACCAAATTGTTATTAAATTACCTAAAAGATAAAGCCCTAGATCATCATGTTAAAATTCTCAATTGAAAACTAATATGCACTCAGACCTAGCATCTCAGACAAATGTGAATCTGCAATGCTGGATTGGGCCATGGCAATCAGATGCAAAACTCATGGTATTTGAATCTTAGGTTTGTATTGGTCCAAATTAGCAAGAAGAGTCAGCCCCAAAATTCTGGAATTTAGATCTGAGGTTTTGGTTGAGGTCTGTTTCTAGCAAATGTCACAAATGTAAAAAATTTTAAATGGAGAATATCATTGTAAGTAAAACTGGCATTGGATTGTCTCAGTAGTCTATTGGCTTTTCTGCCAAGTGTGAGACTACAAATTTACATTTTGTTTCTTGGGGGCCATTTGTAGGGAGTGGCTTCATATTATTTTCTATTCCTTCCTGCCTGAAGGAGCCAAATTCAATCCAATGGGGTGGGGAGGTAGGAGGACCCCAGGCCCTCCTGCTCCACTGGGTCCCAGTCCAGGACCCTGTTGACAGTGAAAGATTCTGCTGCCTGCTCGGTGGGGATGCTTGCCAGAACACACTGAGATCCCGGAGGACAATTCTCCGCCCTGGGTTACTTCCTACCATTCCTGGTGCACTGCTCAGCTCTTGGAGCATCGCTCATCGGGTTGGGCCCTCCTGGATCGCCTCCCTGGCCAGGCCTGTCACTGGGGCTGCTGCAGCGGCAGTGGTGGCTGGGGTTGCTCTGGAGCTCAGGCCTGAGCTCTTTCCCCTCTGGCTCTCAGCCCCAACTGAGTGGCTCCCTGGGTTTTTATACCCTGTCTCCCCATGAGCATGCCCAGCAGAGCTGTGGGGGAGGGGCCTTTTCGGCCTACTGGGCCAGGGGAACTCCCTGCTCTATAGTGTGGGGTAGATAAACCTTGTCACAGGTCACATCAGTGCTTCCTAACAAAGTAGGTCAGTAATGGGGAACCTAGGCTTGTGAGTGGGCCTCATTTCAGTGGACCACAGGATTGTTGTAACCATGATGGTCTCCTGGGATTGAGTAGTTTTGCTAACTGTACTTGCATTCCTAGACTTTGTGGGGTGTGCCAATTGAACAATAGAAAGCACTTTTATTGGATGCAGAGAGAGTGCATGGCTCTCATTGTCAATGTTGTGTGAAAACAGCATGCACCTCACATCAAATACTCTTGCTTTATGTGTATGTCACTTCAGTAATACTGGAAGGGAAGAAAACTACACTTATGGAAACCAAAAATTGGCAACTATGGTGGTGGGCAATGATAAACAAAATGTCTTGTGGGCCACACATAGAACCCCGATGGGCTGCATGTGCCCATAGGCCACAGTTTGCCCATCATTGAATTAGGTTGTGAAAAATTTTGTATCTAAGGGGAAATAATATTTGTGTCCAGGTTTACATTACTTTTTTTCCTCTGGAAATGTTGCTCATTAAACAGTAAAGCTTGTATTTCCCTCTGTATATGTGAGACTAAAAGGATTCTTTGATATCATTTATTTTTCTTTATGGTTATTTTAATTTCAATATATTTCTACTGGATTGATTATAAATTTAGATTTTTAATTTGTTTTTCTAATTCATTGCATGCACCATACCATAAACTACTCTTAGATTACCTCCCAAGAAAGTTTAAAATCTTCTTTGCCAAAGAAAGCAACCATCCTACCTCCCTGTGTAAGAACACATGAACTTTTTGTTACAGCATGTTGATAGACCAATTTGAGCAAAATAGAACCAGCACTATGTTAACTGGAAGAGACTGAACAATATTGTAAACTGTGCCCCTTCCATTTTCCCATCTGTCTGTTGTAAATAACAAAGATTCAACAAATTGAAGGAATTCCTGTTGAAACTGAACATTTTTCTGTTTTTCTTTAAGTCTTTCTATTTAATGATAAAGTTGGGAAGGCAGCTGTTGACTTTTGTAGTTTATAAATGGTATTAGGTGACTAGCTTCAATTCAGCCCTGGCCTGTGGTGGCCAAGTAATATTTATAATCTTTTAAATGCTGTACATAAAACCTTTCAACCAAGGAGGATGTCAAAACACTTTCCAATGAAATGACCCTTATTGAAGTCACAGATGCATTATATGATACACATTTTATAGATGTCTACACTTGAACAATGACTTTAGATTAAGAAAAAACACACCCTTAGAATACTTACACATTATTTTAATTTATAATATGTGTATAAGCATATTTATGTTACTATAACTATGTAATTAGAATACAGAACAATAAATATTAAATATAATAATTATTTAATTGTCAATTTATTAAATATAACCAAATTGTAAATAGTAAACGTTCACCATGAGATTTTTTTCTAATTTTTATGAAAAATGTTCACAAAACTCTCTCCATTTGATGATCAGCTCTTTAATGTTCCTTGCTATCCTTAATAGCACATCACCTACTTTTATATCCACATCTTTCTCAGTGTGGACTGTCAAAACCAGCTCCACAAGGTAGTCAATCCTCTCTTTCATTTTTCTATGAAGTTCTTTGCACACTAATGCTCCTATAAAATAATAACTGACTGGTTTGGCTATGATGAGTCTCATGTGGAATGAAAACAGACTGAAGGACCAGGAACAAATGTTATAATAAATAACAACATATCCACTTTGAGAGCTTTTTAGTGGAGCCCTACATGTGGTAAGCTCAGTGTAAAGTAGCACGTTTCTTTATTATGAGTAAATTAATAGTTTACATGGATCTGGAAGAGGAGGCAAATTACATTGATGTTACTGCAATCTATGATAAGTTGAGGTTTTTGAGAAATAATGTTAAGAGGGCAAGTAGTCAGAGAAGTGATATCAAGAGACCTATGGTCAGGAAGTGGAATAAAAGTGTTATTCAGATTGGAAATATCTATGGGTATATCTACATTAGTGTTATTTTGAAATAACGTGTCTACACACAATGCATTTCGAAATAGCGCATCCACACTGAGTGGACTCTGAATCGCATTTAAGGCTGGCCAGAACCAGTTCCAGAAGGGCACCAGGTCAGGACTTACTGTGTGGGGCTGCTGCCTGAGGCTATCTGAGGTGTGTGCTTAAATGGACTCTCCCCCGGCGCCCTCCAGCGAGCCAGCTTGCTTGTCTACCTTGATGAGGGACAGCAAAGCATTTTGTCTCTGCATGCTCTGGTTGCCCTCACTCGGGACACCACAGCACTCTACAACATGGAGCCAGAGCTGCCCTTGGGCACTCTGGTGCTTCTCTTGGATGCGTTGCTGTGAGCCTAGATGCACTTTCTGCAGGCTGCCATCCAGGAGGTCCATCGGGGGGCTGTCAGTATCCAGGAGGCCCTGCGGGAGAGCTTCCACCCTGAGGAGCACTAAGAGCCTCCCTGGTCTGCCCCACTGGGGACTTGTGCCTCATTCCTCCTTCACATCCTTCCACTTATCCCTCCCTAACCCCCCTTCCTGATGTCAAATAAAATACATGTATTTTCATGAACACAAACTCTCTTTATTTAACAAAACTGGGGCAGGGGGGAATGAAACTCTGGTGAGACTGGGGAAAGGAGGCAGAAGAGGGGAAAATAGAGGGTGGGAGGGGGAAACCTGGGAGGAGGGAGCTGGAAAGAGGAAGCAAGGGGAAGAAGGAGGAGGGGAAGCTTTGGGCTCAGGGTTGGGGGTCTCACTGGACCAACTTGATTTTCATGCAAACCTGCTTCTGGGTTCGCAGGTGGCCTTTGGTGGCCAGGCTGGCAGCTATCCTGCCATAGACGGCCGCGTTCCTCCATCTCGGGCAGAGATCGTGGACGTTGGGGGGCATCCCCCCCAAACCTGAATAAGGACCATGGTCTCCACCCTGGACCAGGAAGGGCCCACCTTCTCCGGGCTCTGTCAGGCTCCTGGGAGCTGGCAGACTGCTCCTGGGGAGTGGTGGAGGGCTAGCTGCCAGTGGCTTGCTGGCTCATGTTTTGGGGCCACAGGGTCAGGGGCAGTGACTGCTGGCAGGCTTGGAGCTGGCCCAGGCACTGTGGCCAGAGTCTACCCCTTTAAGGGCTCCAGGGATGGAGGGAGGGAGAGAGAGGAGTGTTCTTGGTTGAGGCTGGAGTGGCCACCAGGGCACCCTGGGAAGGCTGGAGGCCCCCTATTTCGAAATAAGTGTCTACACAGCACTTATTTCGAAATAGCTATTTCAAATTTGGAGTTATTCCTTGTAGAATGAGGTTTACCAAATTCAAAATAAGCGCTCCGCTATTTCGAATTTATTTTGAAATAGTTATTTGGCTGTGTAGACGCTAGGAAAGTTATTTTGAAATAAGGGCTGTTATTTTGAAATAACTTTGCTCTGTAGACATACCCTATGCTAATATATGGGGTGGGGAAATTATTCCATAATACACAGTTAATGGTATGGTAAGCCTGGAAAGCCATGATGGTAATTTCAAACAGACCTTGATTTAACAACTGACAACTGCATTGCATTCCTTCCCGTTTTGGGGCGGCTGCTTTGTCATCCTACAAACTCATTTAGATCCTGATCCAGCATGATATATAAACATATGCCTTTCTTTAAGAATGTGACTAGTCCCATTGAAATTAATGGACCTGCTTCCTGGTTTAGATTTAGGGACTCATGTACTTTGCTGTATCAGGAGCTAAATGAATTTGCAAATGTCAAAGCCAACAAGCAAACAAGCAAAGCAAAACCTAATGCAGTTGTGGCTTATGTACTTTGACAAAGAGCAAGGAGGAGTTAGTCTATGTCAAGAAGAGTCTGATTTAACAGGTCCTAAAAAAGTGTTTTGAGCTCTAGATACCTTTTTACTGGAGACAAATGGTCTCAGTTCAAAGAAGAGCAACACAAATGATTGAGGACCAACTCATACTAATCTTACTCTTACAACAGTCCCAAATTCAGTCGGCCTAGTCTCAAGAGTAAGATCAAACATGCTTCAGTTGGCTCTAAGGAGTGAAAGAGATTGAATTATTGGGAAATGTTAGATAGATATAGATTGATTAAATGATGGCTAAATGAGGATATAAGTGTACAAAAGAGGCATGGTATAAAATTAAGAAAAGCAAATGTGAGAAAAGATTTAATGGCCAAGAAGGCTATGACAAAATCTCCAGAATGGAAATGGTCATAGCTCCCTTGTTTGGGATACTTAAAATTATTATGGACTGAACAAAGCATCCAAAATAAACTATATGCGATTCTTCACTGCAGATGGATATGCTATGGATATGATCAGTGGTTTTCAAACTTTTTTTTCCTCATGACCCAATTGAAGAAAATTGGTGATGCCCACGTCCCAACATAATTTGACTAGAGTGTGGGCTCCCAGATGGAGCTGAGGATGAGAGCTTAGGGGTATAGGAGGGTGCTCTGGCTTGGGAAAGTCAGGACTGGGGCAGGAGAGGCTTATCTTAAGCAGTTCCTGGTCAGTGGTTCAGCAGGGGTGCTAAGGCAGGCTTCCTGCCTCTTCTGGCACCACAGACTATGCTGTGACCCAGAAGCAGCCATCAGCAGGTTCCCAACCAATGGGAGTGTGGAGCTAGTGCTCAGGGCAGGGGCAGTGCACTCTCCCCCACTCCACCCCACTTAGGAGCTGGGCCTGCTGTCAGCCGCTTCTGGGGTGCAGCACAGTCTGCGGTGCCAGGACAGGCAGGTAGCTTGTCTTAGCACCCCCACTGGTCACCTGATCACTCTGAGCAATGAGACCCAATGCCTGACATTCCATGACCCAGTCTTAGGTTGTGACCCGTAGTTTAAAAATCACTGTGCTAGATGAATTATTAGACCTTCTCTATCTCTAATTTCTCATTTATACATAGGAGAAATTCTCAAAGGTTAGCTAATTATTTTGCATATTACCAAATTACAGGAAACCTAATATATGTTATGTTTGTTTTGAAAAGCTTCTCATAAATATGAAATAAATGTGCAATATTAAACATAGCTCTGTGTTGGAAAATGCTCAACATTCTGAGTTTCCACTGAAGTTAGTTGAAGTTGACGGCACTTTGCATCCTCACAGGAATGCTAAGAACCTGGAGGTTTGAGCCCTCAAAGGAAATGGAAAAGAAATTAAGATTTTATCATAGAATTGTTTATAGCCATTAGAGCCTGCATTTGTAATCATCTGTATTTTCAATTTATTCTGTAGTAAATTGATGCAAAATGTTTCCAATATACTTTTTTTTTTTTTTTGAAGAAATGCAGTATGGAGGTCATATTTATAGGGGGAAGATATTCAAAGGCACAAAGGGAAGTTAGACACCCATTGCTTTTCAGTGGGACAAAGCCATATAGGACTAGATGCATAAAGGGGACCTAGACTCATCATTGTAACACCTGATGTTTAGATGCCCTGCTACTTAGTAGAATCAATATTCCTGAGTTGGGCACCACTAATGGTGCTACATTGCATTGGTGACAGGTCCTGAACATTAAGGTGAAGAATTTGAAGCACTGGTCCAATTGCCTGAAAGTCGAAGGATGGTGATACATTATAGACCATGACCAAGATTTATCACTGAGTTTGGTTAGCTGGCTGGAACATTAGCTCCCCCTGCCTCTCTGAGTGCAACATGAACACTTATCCACTGCCCTCACAGGACATGACAGTGGAATGAGCTTGTCTCTCAAAAACGGGAGGAGGCAGCATGCCCCTCCTATAGTCCAGTGGTTAGAGCACTGAGATGGGAGAGTCAGGTTCAACTCCCTGGATGTAGAGGAGGGATTTCAACATGCATATTTCCAACCTTACAGCTGAGTGCTCTAACAATTGGGCTATGGGTCTCTAACATTTTGGGTGAGCGCCACTATACTTACCTGTGCCTCCATAGGTACCAGTGATTGCAGCTCCTGTCGGCCACAGATCACTCTTTCCAGCCAATGGGAGCTGCAGGTAGTGGTATGGACTGGGACACTGCTTCCCACAGTTCCCATTGGCCAGGAATGGTGATCCACAGCAAACTGGACCTGTAATCTGTACCTGCAGAGGTGCAAGTAAATACAGTGGCAGTGACCCGCCAGGGGCTAACTCTGGGGAACTGGATTCGTCCCGCGGCAGGTATTTGACCGATCCTAGTTTACTCCAAAGGTCATAAGGAAATGTAACAATTTGTTCTTACTGATTTAAATATTGAGAACCTTTTACTTATTATCCCATAAGCGTAAGTGATTTTGACAGAATAATTTCCCAGTTTACCTTAGTCTTGCTGGGAATTGATATTGTTTTAGGAGGTTGAACGTCAATTTGAAGGAAAAAAATCAGCAGCAGTTTAAGAATTAAACATGTAGTCAAATGCAAATAAGCAGACAGTTCCATTCTTTTTATATTTGAGCTCTAGAACCTGAATGTCAGCTACATGCAGGTGAACCTTGTGTCTGTGCAAATTCAGTTCTAAGATGGGGGCTGGGGGACTTTTGCTATATATGAGTTACTGAATGCATATGTCAATTTCTGTGACAAAAGAAGATCATTGTTAACATACTTCCAAATAACCATGAGTTGCTTCATGTTTTAAAAAAGAGGGCATATCTTTCTGGTACCTGGTGACTGAGGATTATGTTAGATTATGATGCTCTTAAATTAAATACTTTTGATCCTACTCAGCATAATTTATACCCATTTCAGTTTTGTTTCCTCCCTCCTCCCCGCCCCCCCCCGTCCTTCCTGAAAATAAAAATCTTTCAAGCTGGAAAACAAAAGAGGGGTAAATCCAGAAACAGGTGAACATAAACACATACAGTCCAATAACTGAGGAGACCATCTCAAACCCAAAAGGAGCTCTAGTTTGAATTTTTAATCTGGGTGAGCCAGTTACTTAATATGTGATATTTGGGAAAGACACTTAACCTCTTTTAGACTTGGTCAACTCTGCTGGAAAAAATGGGTAAAACAGCAGGACTTCACTGCAAACCAGATGTTACCACATCTGAGCTGAGCTTTTTTTGGGTAAATAAATACTCCTGAGTATTTCAAATTGTTCATGCTTTGCTTTAAAAAAGATTAACTCATATAATACAGACTTGTCAGAGTACAAATCAAAGAAAATAAAGGACTGCTCTTACAAGAGGGAATTATGAGATTTACATTAACTGAGGAATAAAAAACATTGAAGGCAAAAGAGGAGAGGAGGGAAACCAAAACGAGGATGATTATAGTAAAACAGTTGAACATGACTCACTTAAGTCAGGAAAAAGCAAATAGAAGCCCTTCTCCAAAAGCTCAGATTCAGCTCAAAATAAATCTATGACTTCATTGGAATTATTTTATATTTATATCACCAAGTGGCATAACAAATAGGAGAGTTTGTTCAAAGCCATTATGATATGGTGTTTTTAAACCAAAAGTAGAATTTTGAACTATACAAATGAAGGAAATAGCATTTCTGCTATCTGATATGTGTTTACATGCTTAATTTTTCAAAGGTTTATTCTTTGGATGTCATAAAAACAACAAATTGTCATTTTATCAGCTAAATCCTCTTTTAGTAGCATTTATATGGAGAAACAGGTCTGAGAGAAGTTGGGGATAGCTATGATATTAATAGTTTTGGCACATTTATTCCTACTAGGGCTGTCAATTAATCACAGTTAATTCATGTGATTAACTTAAAAAAATTAATTGTGATTAATTGCAATAGAGTACCATTTGCAATTTATTACATATTTGGATATTTTTCTACATTTTCAAGTATATTGATTTATACAGTATTACAACAATATAAAGTGCTGACTTTATATTATTTTTATTATAAATATTTGCACTGTAAAATAATAAATAAAATAAGTAGTACTTTTCAGTTAACTTCATACAACTGCTGTTGTGCAGTCTTTTAATCATGAAAGTATAAATTACAAATGTAGATTTTTTTTGTTACGTGACTGCACTAAAAAAATGCAAAACTTTAGAATCTACAAGTCCTCTCAGTCCCTCTTCTTATTCAGCCAATTACTGAAACAAACAAGTTTGTTTACATTTACAGGAGACACTGCTACCTGCTTCTTATGTAACCTGAAAATGAGAACAGGTGTTCACATGGCACTTTTGTAGCCAGAGCTGCATGATATTTATATGCCCCTGCATACTTTGGCCACCATTTCAGAGTACATGCTTCCATGCTAATGTTAGAAAAAATGTGTTGATTAATTTTGTGACTAAACTCCATGGGAGAGAATTGGAAGTCTCCTGTACTGCCATATATTTAATGTTATAGCACACTCAGATAATGACCCAGCACATGTTGTTTTAAAAACACTTTCAAAGTAGTGATGGCAAAACAGAAAGAAAGTACCAGTGTGAGATTTCTAAAGATAGCTATAGCACCTAACCCAAGGTTTAAGAATCTGAAACACCATACAAAATTTGAGAGGGACTAGGTGTTGAACGTGCTTTCAGAAATCTTAAAAGAGCAACCTTCTGCTGGTGGCATATAATTCATAAATTGAAAATGAACATATGTTAGTCTGCACTGCTTTGGATTGTTATCAAGCAGAACCCATTATCAACATGGACACATGACTCCTGGAATGGCAGATGAAGCATGAAGGGATATGAATCTGTAGTGCATCTGACATGCAAATACCTTGCAACACCAGGTACAACACTGCCATGTGAATACCTGTTCTCACTTTCAGGTGACATTGTAAACAAGAAGCGGGCAGCATTATCTCCTACAAACTGTAACTCACTTTTGTTTATTTTTGAATAAATATTTCAAAATGAGAAATATCTCAATCAGTGAAATTTTGATATTTTCTAATTCAGTGTTTTTTAAACTATGGGTCACGATTCGGTACTGGGTGTCAGAATCTCAGGCAGTGGGTCTCCTTGCTTCAGGGACATCAGGTGTTCAGTGGGGGTGCTAAGGTAAGCTACCTGCCTGTCCTGGCACCACAGACCGCACTGCAGTATACTATGAGAAAAGAAGTGATATCTGTATTACAAAGGGGCTATTGTAGAGAGTGTGTTATTCAGCTAAAAATAACAGAGGGTATGTCTACACTTGCCCCCCAGTTCGAACTAGGGAGGCAAATGAAGCATACCGAAGTTGTTAATGAAGCACGGGATTTAAATATCCCGCGCTTGATTAGCATATTCGCGGCCGGTTGCCATTTTAAAATGTCGGTAGCCCAAATTAACTTGCCGCCTCTAGACGCGGTAGTCCGATCCAAAACCCTTCCCTCGAATTAACTGTTACTCCTCGTGCCCCGAACTAGGGGGCAAGTGTAGACATACCGAGACTTTCCCACCTGGGGAAACCCTACCCTTAGTTGACACTGGCTGTTGAGACTCCTTTCTTTCTTTTTTTCCAGCATAGACACACCAAACTCACACAATTACTGCAGGTGGGGCTGGTAATACAGCTGCAGCTCTGGGCTGTTGTGAGCTGAACAGAGACCAGGTCCAGGCATTTGAACAGAGAGCAGGAGGCTTTCATTGACCTGTGCGCCCCCCGCCCCCCCCCACACACACCAGACTCAGCTGGACCCCACTAGACCCAGGCAACATGGAGGAGGAAGTGGTGTGATTAAAATGCAGAGAGGCAGGGGCAGTAGATTTGGATGACAAGCCTAGGTCTGGGGGCTGGTTGGTGTGGGAGTGGAAAATTGAGATTGGGATTTGAGGTGGGAGACACACTGGAACTGGTTGAGCAAGGAGACTGGGAATGGGAACTAAAGGCAGAGACTTTGCCCTGGAGCTGGTGGAGACTGGCTAGGCAAGAAGATGACATTAACATTTGCAAAGCACTCAGATATTGTTGTGATGAGTGCCATATAAAAGCCCATGAGGGAACTAAAAATTCTGTCTTCAGAACAGCATTCGACTAGTGTGCTGCAAATAAGGACTAAGACCACACATTGAACAATGAGGATAAAACAAAATATTGAATAGCTGCTGAGTAAGGGAGCACTCCCGCCTCGTGTAATCAATTAGGTAGAGAGTCTGTGGAAAATGTAGTTATGTGATCTTGTAATTAAAGACTGTATCACAATGTATAAACACAACTGGATTGAATTAATTCTGGTATTTCCTAACTTTTGCGTGCTTGACTTTGCAACCTTAATATTCTTTTAATGTATTTTGTATATGTGTAATACAAATTATATCAAGCTGATGCAGATAACCATGACAGAGCATGTTCAACATCCATTGTTATTCTAGAAGAAGCAGCAAGATTAGAATACCACATGAATGTGTGGGACAAGAAAGAAGGAGTACAAAATGAATCCCAGGCCTAAGTGAAAGGGAAGAACAATGGTATTGAAGGGGAAATTATATGTTCAAAAGTATTAAAAGCATCAACAAAAGAGACTACTCCCATCATCTTATAAATATTTCTGAAAGTTTGTTTGTTTGTTTGTCCCAAAAGATCTCCGAAACGGGAAGAGCTAAAACCACCAAATTTTGCATGGATACTACTGATTTCCTAACTTAAATAACTGGTTTGGTTATATCTCAAAATTCGTTCCCCTGGTTCCCCCAGAGCCCCAATCGGGCCCACTGATAATTCCGAAAGATCTTCAAAACGGTAAGAGCTAGAAACACCACATTTTGAACGGATACTACTGATTTCCTGACTTAAATAACTGGATTGGTTATATCTTGAAATCGGTTCCCCCACAGTCCCAGTTGGGCCCCCAGAGCCCCAACTGGGCCACTAATTAGCTTTTAGAAGCACTTGATCATAGGCATTTGCTGGACTTTTCTGTTAACTGTGTCACATAAACTGCAGCTATGAAATCCTTTCCCTATGATAACAGAAAAAGTACTAGCTATGTTAATTTCTTAAAGTAATATATAAGAGAAAAGTATTTCCAATAAAATACGCTATGTTAATGTCATTGACGTAGTTCATTCATCACACCTTTTACTATATTTTCCCTGGGTGACGCCGGGTATTTCTTCTAGTTTAAAAATAATTTGAAGAAGAAGAAAAGAAGCCTAACTGTTTGCCCCAATATCCTGGTTTTATGGCTTGAATGCATTTCTGTTTGTGGAGCAGAGACTGGAAATGCCTTTGGATCAGGTTCAAGTTGAACGGCTGATTAATCACCCCTTCCATTATTTGATATTGGGTTGTCTATCAAACATTATTTTCTTTGAGAGATTACCTTATTGTTAATTTCAGGTTTTATGATAGCTATTCTCCAGAGAAAGACAAATAGAATGTCCACTCATGGGTATTGTGAAGTTTGTGGGAAAAATAAATGACATGGATTTGCTACATAGTTTATCAAGAAACTGTAGTTTGACCCATATACATTGCTAATTTTGAAAATCCAAACAGCAGATGGTATTAGCTGACAGTCTGCAAAGGCAAGCCAAGGTGTTTATAATGGTACAAAGTTAGGTTGGTGACTTTAAAAGTGAAGTATTTGCAAATGATAAGTGTGGAATATAGTTGAGATGGTAATAATGCTGCTTCCTTCCAGAGGCTATGTCTTTTTTTTTATTGTGTCTGATTGCAAATTAAAGTGAAAAGAAAATTAACCCCAAGCGAAAAAGAATATTCAGTCCCTGCCTCGCTGGTTTTCAGAACAAAAAATCTTAGTCTTTGATTTTAGATTTGATTTTTCCCCCTGCTGGTTGCCATACAAAGAGATATAGCTCAATAAAATGAAATATCCAGTGCACTGTGGTTCATATTATTAGCCTGAAGGAATTCTTAGTCAGGTTAATGGATCTGATGGTTTTCCCTTCATTGATTTTTAAGATGATTATATTTTATTTATAGGCGAGAAAAAGAGTTAATCTTAGATTTATTGAAAACTTATTGCGAGACTGCATTAGTTGATAACAATAACAATACATTTAAGGAAGCAAAACTAGTTTGGTCTTCAATCCCTGAAGTGCAGATGTGCTGCAAATCTATTGACTTGAAATTAAATGTGATCTTACCAACAATTGTATCCAGAATGGAAAGAGTTATATATTTTTTGCTGTTATGAAAGATTGCATGGTAAGAAGCATTGATACACCTTAGGTGTTTCTTTTGTAAAACTGTATGTGAAATATACAAGAGCTGAAAGCTCATTGATAGCACCATGTTGTCCTCTGAAGGCTATAAGATCTGATTCCTAAGTCAGCCAAGTCATTTGTTAGATAAAAAGCCTACTGGTCAACTGTAATTGTGTCCAGAGGTTTGAATCTTAAACCATGATATGTGGGTTGCAAATTTACAATGGAATGTGGAGAACAGCATGAACAGTAGCTTTTTGTAACTCAGAACTCCGTGCCTTAAGACTGCTATAATTTGTTTTTACGCTGTAAATGGGTTCAGGGACCCTTTGTATTTTGAGCAAGCTGATAGATGTTAACAAAACACTTGCTGTAACTTTACACTATAAGAGCTATAACAGGGAGGCATCAGTCTCTCAGTAGTATTGAATTATAACATTCCACTCATCTCACAGGAGTGTAGTGAACTGGGGGCTCAAGATGGGGAGGTGCTGAATCAAAGTTATGCCTTGGGCAGCCAGAAGCCCTCGTTACACAAGTCTAATGCATGGTGAAATGCTACAGTGGCATTACATTTAAACCCCCCGCCCCCCACCTACTAACAACACTTTCTCAGCAGTTTTATTACTCATAAAGATCCAAGTCCAGTACATTACTGTGGGGTACACCAGTAGGACCAGGTTGAAAATGTGCAGCAGATGCTGTAGAAAACAAAGTAAAGCAAGAAAAAAAAAAAGGGAGATCAAAACATAGCAATTACTGTTAAATTTTTCATGCTTATAATGCATTAGCTCAAGCTGGGCCTGCCATTAATGGCTATGTATGGCCTTTGACTGGACACCTACATTAATTTTAGAGCTCCTCTATTGTTTTGCTTGAAGCAAAATTTGATATAAACATGATGTTTCACCTTAGGTTGAACTTAGTGGGGAAACAACATGAAAGTAAATTAAAATCCCTCCTCACTTTCCACCAATTTTGCAATAACAACTTTTTATTTCACACCAAAAGGATGTTTTAAAAACCTTTGGAAGAGAGCTCCAGAAAGAAAAGGCTCTCTTTTCCACTTTCTTTCCCTGACTCTGAGATGTACTGCAAGAGTTTAAGTGAAACCAAAATATCCAATGCACAGGCATGATGTGTTCTGATTGTTCATGTTAGGGTAGTATTGTTATTCTCAGGAAGAGAAGCGGAGATAAAATTTCTCAATGGCTTAAATGACTGCTTCTTGGAGAGCTGGTGCAGGAACCCACAAGGAGAGAGGCAATTCTCGATTTAGTCCTGAGTGGAGTGCAGGATCAAGTCCAGGAAATAACCGTTACAGGACTGCTTGGGAATAGTGACCATAATATAATAACATTCAACATTCCTGTGGTGGGTAGAACACCTCAGCAGTCCAGCACCCTGGCATTTAATTTCAAAAAGGGGAATTACACAAAAATGAGGAGGCTAGTTAAACAGAAATTAAAAGGCACAGTGACTAGAGCCAAATCCCTGCAAGCTGCATGGAAACTTTTTAAAGACACCATAATAGAGGCCCAACTTAAATGTATACCCCATATTAAAAAACATAGCAAAAGACCTAAAAAAGTGTCACCGTGGCTTAACCACCATGTAAAAGAAGCAGTGAGGGACAAAAAGGCATCTTTTAAGAAGTGGAAGTCCAATCCTAGTGAGATAAATAGAAAGGAACATAAACACTGTCAAATCAAGTGTAAAAATGTAATAAGAAAAGCAAAAAAAGATTTTGAGGAACAGCTAGCCAAAAACTCAAAAAGAAATAACAAAATGTTTTTTAAGTACATTAGAAGCAGGAAGCCTGCTAAAAAACCCATGGGTCCCCTAGACGATCGAACTATAAAAGGCGCAATCAAGGACGATAAAGCCATTGCGGAGAAACTAAATGATTTCTTTGCTTCAGTCTTCATGGCTGAGGACGTTGGGGAGATTCCCAAATCTGCACCATCCTTTGTGGGTGATGAATCTGAGGAACTGTCCCGGATTGAAGTGTCATTAGAGGAGGTTTTGGAACAAATAGAAAAACTTAATGTTAACAAATCTCTGGGACCGGCTGGCATTCATCCAAGGGTTCTAAAAGAACTCAAATGGGAAATTGCTGAACTATTATCTGTGGTTTGTAACCTATCCCTTAAATCGGCTTCCGTACCTAATGAGTGGAAGGTAGCCAACGTGACACCAATATTTAAAAAGGGCTCTAGAGGCGATCCGGGCAATTAGAGACCGATAAGTCTAACTTCAGTACCGGGCAAATTAGTCGAAACAATAGTAAAGAATAAAATTGTGAAGCATGTAGAAGAACATAATTTGTTGGACAAAAGTCAACATGGTTTCTGTAAAGGGAAATCCTGTCTTACTAATCTATTAGAGTTCTTTGAAGGGGTTAACAAACATGCAGACAAGGGGGATCCAGTAGATATAGTATACTTAGATTTTCAGAAAGCCTTTGACAAGGTCCCTCACCAAAGGCTCTTGTGTAAATTACATGGCCATGGGATAAGAGGGAAGGTCCTTTCTTGGATTGAGAACTGGTTAAAAGACAGGAAACAAAGGGTAGGAATATATGGTAAATTTTCAGAATGGAGAGGGGTAACTAGCGGTGTCCCCCAAGGGTCAGTCCTAGGACCAATCCTGTTCAACTTATTCATAAATGATCTGGAGAAAGGGGTAATCAGTGAGGTGGTAAAGTCTGCAGATGATACCAAACTGTTTAGGATAGTCAAGACGGAAGCAGACTGTGAGGGACTCCAAGAAGATCTCACCAAACTGAGTGATTGGGCAACAAAATGGCAAATGAAATTTAATGTGGATAAGTGTAAAGTAATGCACATCGGGAAAAATAACCCCAACTATACGTACAGTATGATGGGGGCTAATTTGGCTACGACAAATCAGGAAAGAGATCTTGGAGTTATCGTGGACAGTTCTCTGAAAACTTCCACACAGTGTGCAGCAGCAGTCAAAAAGGCAAATAGGATGCTAGGAATTATTAAGAAAGGGATAGAAAATAAGACCCAGAATATCTTACTGCCCCTGTATAAAACTATGGTACGCCCACATCTTGAATACTGTGTACAGATGTGGTCTCCTCACCTCAAAAAAGATATTTTGGCCTTGGAAAGGGTTCAGAAAAGGGCAACTAAAATGATTAGGGGTTTGGAATGGGTCCCATATGAGGAGAGGCTAAAGAGACTGGGACTTTTCAGTTTAGAAAAGAGGAGACTGAGGGGGGATATGATAGAGGTATATAAAATCATGAGTGGTGTGGAGAGGGCCGATAAAGAGAAGTTATTTATTAGTTCCCTAAATAGAAGAACTAGAGGACACCAAATGAAATTAATGGGTAGCAGGTTTAAAACTAATAAAAGAAAGTTCTTCTTCACACAGCGTGTAGTCAGCCTGTGGAACTCCTTGCCAGAGGAGGCTGTGAAGGCTAGGACTATAATAGAGTTTAAAGAGAAGCTAGATAATTTCATGGAGGTTAGGTCCATAAAAGGCTATTAGCCAGGGGATAAAATGGTGTCCTTGGCCTCTGTTTGTCAGAGGCTGGAGAGGGATGTCAGGAGATAAATCGCTTGATCATTGTCTTCGGTCCACCCTCTCTGGGGCACTTGGTGCTGGCCACTGTCGGCAGACAGGATACTGGGCTAGATGGACCTTTGGTCTGACCCAGTACGGCCATTCTTATGTTCTTATTGTGATGCATATAATGTAAAAAAGAAACAAAATGAAAAGCTGAATAGTCAGTTCTCCTGCTTATGAAGGCAGTATAAGCATGTCTGTATGAATAGAGGCATATTTAGTATAAAAGGAGCTGCATTAACTGATTTCATAATTTACCATATGAATGTGCGGTATTTTCCCATCTGGAATTGAAAGCTGTATAAATAGTTTTACAGGCTATTTGTAAATCACAGACATGAGGCAAGAAGAAAGGGCAGAGGCTGAACAAAAGTAGCAGAGAAATCACCTCTTTTGGAGGGATTGAAGACCCAACTCATATCAAATAAGGGGTGATCTGAACCTTTGCTCAAAACTCAAAACAATAGAGAAGATAATTTTTCTTAAGTTTCAAGAAATAGTTTTTATTTTCATGTATTGCTTCACTTCCTGGTTCTGTCCAGTTCTGGTAGACAGGGACAAAAATACAACAAAAAGACCTGGTTTTGCACTAATACTGACGCAGCTGGAAGCAGGGACTATTAAAAATCTCATGTGAAAGTCTGTTCTCACAAAATGACTCGCCTATTTTTGCAGATGCAAGACATTTGAATAATTTGATAATGTTTAGAAAATTCATACAAACCAAATCTCTGGCCTGCTTGAGCTTTGCCCATAACGTATATTTTCTTCAAGCTATCACCCAATTTAAAATGACTGACGTAAACTGAAATTGCCAAAGACCCAAGAATAAGTCAGTCTCTTCTTCCTTTTTTACTCATCCCCTCTCTTTTTCCTGAAGTCGTTTGTTAATGGTAAAATTCTGGTGCATGAGTGCATACAGTGCGTACTGTATGTCTAGATTGCAGAGCTTTTCTGGGAAACCAGAGGTATCCCGGAAAAGCTCTGCTGTGTCCAAGGAATGTGTCTGCTTTTTTGGAAAGTTTCCGAAAAAGCGGACATGTTCTTTTGGCATCCCTGTATTCCCCTCCGTGAAAGGAATAGGGATATTTTGAAAGAGGATTTTTTTTCCGAAATTTGGCCCCATGTAGATGGGCCAAATTTTGGAAAAGCCTCTTTCAGAAAAAAGTGGAAAAAGATTCGCAAATTGCAATTTGCATATCTTTTCCCAACTTTTCTCTGCAGTCTAGACATAGCCAAAGGTTCCAGATTCATACATTGCATACACTTAAGCACATATGTAAGTCTTATAGGATTGGGGCCAAAGTGAGATACGTGTGGAGCCATAAAAGAGTACAGCATAGAATCCCATAATGCTATAATTTGTTTTTATTTGTTTGTACTATGCTGGGTACAAAGGTTTCCTTATTTCTAACTGAAATACTTAGGCATTATTGCAGTAGATATGATAATAACAGATCATCTTATTATGCAACACTCTACAAATGCTTACAGTTTAAGAAGAGAAATCAGAATAGGGAAGACTAAGTTTAAAATAAAATAGTTTTATTTGTTTCAATGTCTTTCAAAATTCCATCCTCATTCTTGATTTAGTTCTTAATAACAACTACTCTTACATTTTACTTCTGCTTCCATCTTTCACTGAAATTGAGTAGCAGAAAGCTACTTAAAGGAAGGTGTTTGTTGCTAAGTAAATTAAATATTTTCAAAATACTTTACAAACTCTTACTTAGAATAATCTAAAATCAGGTATGAAACGCTCAAATGTTGCATCAGGTTCTGTTAGTTACTAAAGTTCCAGCTTTTTGGGGGGAGGGAGTATTTTCTATGATATCTGAAGTAAACTTTATTAAACTCATTTTCCGTGTGGACATATGACTTTTCTCATCATACAATTTTTCTTTTTCCTTTCCGATTCATCCTGAATTGGTATATAGTTATGCCTTCCTAGTAAATAAGGGCAAAGGCATTCAAGTTAAGTATAGTTTTTTGTCTTTTGGTTAAGTGCTGTGGGAGACTCATACAACTTGGTGTATGAAGCTTTTACAAAATGTCCTGTAGAGTGAATAGTTCCCATTATGAGTCTGGCTGCACTTGCTCTCATTGTTGACTAAAAATTGATTAGCTAAAAATTCTGTGTTGCCTGCAGATTTCTTGTGGAAACCATATTCTAATTGAAATGACCTCCGCCCCTAGTTTTGATTCATAGTGTTGGAAAACATCTTCTTGCTGGGGCAAAGTTCAAAGACCAGAAAGTGCAAGAAAATTGCTGTAGGTTAGAAATGGAGCTCACATAGGAGTTTCACATCCAGGTAGGCCTCCTCCCACTCTTTTAACTAAAATGCCTACTCCTGTGCTCTGTGATAGATTGCTTGAGTTACACTGTGGAGGATAGTACATCCTTATGGGCTTTGCCCAAGGCTCCAGAGAGCTGGCCCATAATGAGAACTATATGTTATTTTAAGAGTGGAATAGGGGGGTGGGAAAGAAAGAAAATAATAGTTAAAATGAAATATCTATTGCTTTAATAGGATGAAGCACTTATCTGTCCATGCAAAGAAAAGAAGAAAAAGCATATGTGAAGGGAGGGAAAGCAACAGACTTTGAACTTAATATTCTTGCTACTAAACAGTATTTTATGTTTACTTGATGGTAGATGGTGAAGAGCATTGTTTGCTTTGTTACTAAGCAAGGAAAACTACTTTAAACAATCTCTTCACTTTTTCTCCATTTGATGCTCTTCTTGTCCATTGAAAGGCATTTCCATCAATATAGAATCTGAGCTCCTGATACAACAATAAATCGAACCTCTCACAATTCTTATGTAGTAGATAATTAATGGTCAAAATGCTTGTATGTTTTACAAGTGGTGAAAATGAGGCACACAGGCTCAGATTTCCAAAAGTGGCTTCTAATGTTGGGTACCTCAATTTTTGCCCAACATGAGAATCCTAGTGCCTTTTTAAAGAGTTGCTGAGGACCTACCACTTTAAAAAAGTAATGAAAAGCTTCAGATGCTCATTAAATTAAGGTAAAAGTCCAGAATGGGAAGTGAAGAGGCCTAAGATTTTTTATATCTGCAGACAGAATTCAATGAAGGATGCTCTGAATTTTCTTAGTTCTAGACAAGCCAACAAATATAATTTTTGAATTGTCAAATTCAACCAAAAGTATTTCAAAGGACATCAAAGACAACTTCAGTTTGTTCATACAAACACAATATGGTTTTGTCTACACTACAACTTTTTGTGGTAGATAGTATGCTAATGACGGACTCATTAGCATGAGTTGTGGTGTCATTAACATATTTCCTGCCAATGCTTTTTCGTAAGGGATTTTTGCCCAAAAAGAAGCAGTGTAGCCACTTCCATTTTGCGCAAAAAACCCCTTTTGCACAAGATCCTTATGCCTCTCCGGGGGTTTTTGCGCAAAACGGAGGTGGCTACACTGCTTCTTTTTGGCAAAAACCCCTTGCACAAGAAGCATTGTCAGAAAATATGCTAATGACATTGTGACATGCTAATGAGTCCATCATTAGCATACTCTCTGCTGCAAAAACTTGTAGTGTAGACATAGGCTAAAAGTAATATGGGGAGATATCAGCATAGCATATGAGTAGGAGTAAAGAGAGATGTTGAGACCAAGTTTCAGGGAGAATGATTGGGCACAGTTAAAATTAGGACAGTGACAGAATAGGATTTCATTGCTTTATTAGAGAAAATTAAGTTGGAACAAAGAAGGACTTAAAGAGCCAACCTCATATTGATCGGACTAAGACTGGAAGAAGGAAGAGATTAGAGATTTTAAAAATAAGAGATTAATTGTACTTTGCTTTTTTAAAACAGATTTTTTGGGTAGTAGCAAACAGAGGAATATATTAAAATGTGTAATTGTAGAGAAATAAATATGAAATAATTTCCCCAGTAACTGAATTACAAAGAAAATGGTGTACAATTGCTTTTAATATAGCAGGCAAAACCAAAAGTCTCAGCAAAACACCACAAATTCTATTTAGAGTAAAAGGACAATGGATTCTCTGATTTCAGGACATATATAAATTCATTAAAATAATGAACCAGTGTTCAAATAGAATGATATTTTGTTTATCCTTCTCAAGAGACCCAAAGAGAAAGAAAGGCTGTTGCAGAAGATGGGAACAGGGTCTACCATTTACTGTGCAGAGAAAGAGGGTAAGTGTCAGAAAGCAAAGCAGTCTGGAATTTGAAGAGTGTAGGGAACATGTTGGACTTTAGGAAGAGACCATGTTGCAAGCAGGGTAGAGTTGTAAGTCCAAGTAGGAACTTGAAGACTGCATCATTTTGCAATTAATTTTGAAGAGGGATCCCTACTAACATATGCATGAGAAGTTGTCTTTTATGGAATACATAATTTTTATCACCAGGAAGGAAAATATTCACACCTCAGTAATTGTGAATTGTTTAAGCCAAGTGCTCAAATAACTTAAGAGTTTAATAAGTGACTAGACAAATGAAATAAGAGTGCCATTTTAAAAAGTAGCTTATTGAAAAATACATGATTACATACTTATGATCTTGCATAGATTGAACCAATAAAATTCAAGAAGCATTTTATTTCTGCTGTGTAAATGTGCAGCAACCTTCATGATATTATTTTCATGTGCTTATAGTGCATGTATAAGTTTTCTGTATTTTTGACATTCTCCCTTTGAATTACAACAACACTAAAAATAATAAAACCTCAAAACCAATTCTGCCCATCTTTGCAATGAAATGTTATTTTAGCGGGAGTTGTTAGTGGTATTTACTGCATCCGCTGTCTTTGTGAGACCTTCCCCCCCCGCACACGTGCACGCGCGCACACGCACATGCACATGCACACGCACACACATTCACTTATATCCATTACCTTTCAAAGTTTTGTACTTCCTGGGAAGAATATAATCATTTTGGCTGTCTACACTGCACCCTTACCTTGAAATAAGCTATGCAACTTGCATAGCTTATTTCAAGGTAATTTCAAAATAGCTTATTTTGAATTTGGAACAAGGGCTACCAGGACATCAGAATAAGCCGCCCGTTATTTCAAAATCCATTTCAAAATAACTGGCAGCTTCAATAGACGTGGAAAAGCTATTTTGGGATACTTCCGGTATCCTGAAATAGCTCCTCAGTGTAGACATAGCCTTAGCAGTTAAAACAATTTTGGGTATCACTAATTTCCTCTTCTCACACTTCTTTTTTAAGTCAGTGTGACTGTAGTATTTTCTAACAGGTTCCTTCTTAACAGGTTCATTCTCTCATACAAAATACATACAACAAAGCAGGCATACACCACCTGTGCTGTGGTATGTGCCTGAGTATTGTATCTGGTATGTAAACTTTCCCTGGGAAAGCTTGTGAGTTCCAATGGTCTGGAGAACAATGCCAGCAGAAATGTAATTCTGGGTAGGCCACTCCAGCAGGACAGGTCAAAGGGTAAGGTCCTGAAAAAAGTGGCCCATTGTTGGGATATTCCAGACTGCTTAGCCTCAGCTGGTTTCAGAAAAGGCATACTCTGTATTCAAACTTGGACTATCTAGATTGCTAGCCAGTCATGGTCCACAGACTTTGATGGAGCAGCAATCTTATTCTTCAGTCTTTAGTAGAATTAGCAAACAAGTTTAAGCACTGCTGCACAGTCCAGGCACTAGGGTCACTTTGGCCTTCCATGTCTTCTGCATGCAGTTGTCTCGATTGTTTTGTCTGAGCCTTGCAAAATGCTGCTGCTTTGTTTTTCAGCCCACCCATTGCAACCTTCTTCACCAGTGGACAAAATGGACAGCAAGGACAAGAAAGTGTGACTTACCGTGCACAACCTAGTATCACTTTACAATTTCTTTGTGCTGGTCTACAGTCCTTATTCCTTTAAATCTCTTCACTCAGTCTCTTCATTGAAAGGCCTCCTCTGATGGGCAGGTGGTGATAGGGACAGGCGATAGGGACAGGCAGAAGTTGCTGCAGGTATCTAGTTACAAAACTGCATGCAGGTGGTGTAACAGTGGCTGTTGTTTGCTGTTGACTCGGAGTGATATCAGTGTCCATATCTTTCTCATGTGACAGAGCAGCCTTCTTTAGGGATAGCACAGCTCTGCACAAAATGGGGAAGGTGGGAGAAAAGGATCCCTTAACATCGCTCACTGCATTATCCACTGGCTAGTAAGCACAACTAGCTGGTCATCCACTTGTGCAATAAAAAGCAACATCACACACAAAGAACATTGAATTTTATATCCTGCAGTGCCTGTACTCTTTCTGATTATGCTGCACTCAGTGCAAGAAAACTTGCCAGATACAATGTTGAAACTGCTGCAGATTGAAACAAGTCTCCCTGGCAAGTCCTGTCTTGAAGAGGTTGGGGATGGATACATATTCTACTGAATAGGCAAGTCTGCAGAAAAGACTTGGTTGGATGCACACTTGGTTGGATACCAGAAGGAATAAATGATTGTCTGTTGGTTCTTCACCTCAGCTTGACATCTGCATGACATGTAATAGTCATTAAAGCATATGCATCCAGGATGACATGTTCGGACAATATCAAAGAAAATTTCAATAAAGACTTTGACAATGCCATAAATGTAGCTCATTAACATGACAAATTAAACATCCTATGGGTATGTCTACCCTGTGGAGCTATTTCAGGATACTAGAAGTATCTCAAAATAGCTATTCCACATCTATTGAAGCAATTTGTTATTTTGAAATAGATTTCTAAACAGATTTTGCCAGCTTATTCTGATGTCCCGGTAACTCTCATTCCACAAGGGTTAAGGGGAATTTTGGAATAGCATGTTATTTTTTAAAATTTGGCACGTCTACACAGTGCCAAATTACAAAATAAGCTATTTTGAAATACATTCAAAATAAGTGATGTAATTTGCGTAGCTCAAATTGTGTAGCTTATTTCAATCTAAGGGTGCTGTGTAGACGCACTCTATGTGGCTTTAACACCAGAGTAGGTTGCAATCATGAAGCTTTGTCTAAAGTAATTGGTAAACATTGAGTGGGAAAAGAAAACACAACTCCTAACAGAATGCATGGAAAAATGGGAAGTCATCACAGACACTAATTCAACAAGCACAAAGCTCAAAACATGGATGTATTCCTGTGCGGTCATTGGCATTTAATTGACTATGTCATCCTATGCCAATGTGGCCATCAATACAGCAAAAATTACTTGTGCCTTGAAGGGAGAATGTATGTGGTTTGATCATTGGCTAGTGAGATGCAAAATGACACCGATCCTTCATGTAAAACAGTGTAGATATCCCAAATCTTAAATACCAAAGCTTAGTGTGCACAGGCAGAACTCTCAACTCACATGTGCAAGGCTTCTTAAAAAATTGAATTTCTCAATATATTTTCTTACTCAGGGAGAACAAACACCTGCTTAGTCATCTGTTATGAAAATCATATTCAATACATCTAAAGAAGTCCTTGGTTTTGCAAAGAGGAAGCATCAGGACTGGTTTGACAAAAACAACAGTGAGATAAAGAACTCCTGATATCCATGCATACTCTTCACATTTATAGATAAGCAATAAAAATACTTGCCTATTAAAAAGATGGCTTATCCAAATATAAAGTGTAATGTTCAAACTAAGCATTTCCACATGAAGAGTATGGTGGAAAATGAAAGCTGAAAAGCTTAAATCAGGCCAAGAATACTCCACTTTTTTTGGAGGGGAAGGGGAGAGACTGTGTATGGCCCTGCTCCTGACCAATTGTGGACAAATTCTGAAAAGATGATCTGAACACTTTATAAGGTTCTGAACTGCACATCCACCACGTCAGCACTTGATGATCTTGAACAACTTTCAACTGAAGTCCAATTCTCCATTCTGCTAAACACATCTGAAGCATGGAAAGCTGTTAAGCAAATGTCACATAACATACAGTGGGTCCAGATGATATTCCTTGGAGATCTTCAAATGTGGGGGTCATGAGGTAATCAAAATATTAACTGTCCTCTATATCAGAATTTTGGGAACACAGGACTGTGCCACAGGATCTTAAAGATAACTTTATTCACCTTTACAAAAGGAAAGGCAATCATACTTCCTGTGATGATTAACTCACCCAAGTCGTGATAAACTGACTCACAGATCGACTAGCAGAGAAGATACTGCCTGAAATACAGAAGTCACTTCCATCCTGCGTATGGTATTTCATACATGATCTTTGCATTCTGGCAAACTCAGGAGAAATGTTGTGAGCAGAGTTGTCCATCTTAGAAAGGCCTTTGCCTCTGTAAACTGAGATAGTCCTTCGTAAGTTTACTATTTCTAAGTTTGTCAGTATTATTAAGCTTTCCTTTCAGGAATGCAGGTTTGTGTCCATGACCAACACTGTTTCGCAGCTCCATTTATTGACACTAATGGAGTAAAACACGGCGTTGTTCTTGCTCCAATATTATTTAGCATTATATTTGCAGCTGTTTTAATGGATGCATTCAGAGACATTGATTGTGCCATTTCTATGCGGTATTGTATGGATGGATGTGTTTTGAATCTACATCACTTGCATGCAAAGGCAAAAGTTATGAAGACAATTATTCAGAAATTACTGATTGCTAATTGTGCTTTATTGGCCCATAACCTCAGGGACACAGACAGCTTTGGATGTGTAGGAAAACATTTTGGCTTAATGAGCATCCTAAAGAAGACAGAATTCATGGGCCAACCTCAACTGGGGAGCACTGCAGCTACTTCAGTTGTGTTCATTGATGATGTACCATGCAAGGTCATTGACAAATTTTGCTACATAGACAGTGTCACAAGATGCAATGACTGACACTGAAATTACAATTTATATAGCCAATGATGTCTTTGGGAAAACTTGTGTCTCTGGAATGAACATGGTATCAAAATAAAACAAAAATTGATGTTTACCTTACTGTTGTCATCACCAGACACCTATCACTGCAATACATGAACTACTTATCAATGCCACAAAACAAATTTGGACCAATACCACCTACAACATCAATGGTGGCTAGTGGGAGTAAAATGGCAAGATTTGGTTCCAAACACCAAAGTCCTGGAGTGATGCACTGACACAAATATTAAAGCTTTCATAGCGAGAGTGCAGCTAAAATGATGCAATCTTGTGGTCAATATACCTAACAGTAGAATACTGAGGGCAGTCTTTCATGGAGCATTGAGATTTAAGGTACAGACAAAAACAAAACAAAACAAAAAAACAATCAAAAAGAAAAAAAAACCAAACCTACACATTATGGAGACACTCTCAAAGCCAATCTCCAGCCTTCCAATTTTGAACTCAACACCTGTGAGATCTTAGCTCATGCCAAGATTCAATGGTGACAGTCCTGTGTTGGATTGATAGATCTCAAAAGATCACAGATCAAGGAGAGAAGTATAATCTGTAAAGCTAAAAGCAGTGCACATTCATCTACAATTGTCACCTCTGTGGCACTTGCAGACAAGGCGTCAGATCCAAAACTGGTCTTTGGTCTTATCTCAAGACCCATAATAAGGGGCTGTAGCTCATCTTAACTGAACAAGAGACTCCATCTTGTGATCTATATGGAATGAAAATATAACATGGTAGCATCATATACCCAAGGGATAGTTAGACAAAGGGTTCAAACCCCCCAAATGCTCTGAAAAGTTGGCGCCACAATGTAGTACATAAGATATGAAATCTAGTGAGGGTCCTAAAAAGGTTGTAATTCACAAACTCCTTCCATAATGCCAAAATGGTAACTCAGACCTTTGAAGCCAGCTTATTTTATATATGTTTTAAGCAAAATAATAATCAGTTTAAGAAAATGTATGCAGATTGGTTTTGCTGTTAGTCTTCAGTAGGCAGGATGGCTAGGCAAATTAGTTTGGTGAAGGTAGTCATGGTACATGGGGTAATGTAGAAAAAAGCATGGAATTGGCTGAGGGAGAATCGTGCAAGCAAAGCACTGAAGATGTCATCCTTAGTGGAACAAATTGGTTAAAAGTAAACAGAGAGGAACTGCATAATCAGTCTGCCCAATCTGACTTACTAAGTAGTGAAAAACATAATTTTATGGCAGATGGCACTGTTCCACATTGCTTTCCAATTTTTTTTCTTAGTACATGAACAACTGTTCTGTCTTCAGAAGAAATGTTGTTCCATTAGTTTTTTTTTTATACTGGGTTCTCTTTAGAGAAAGCTGTGGGAGCAGCAGGAGTTTCCACTTTACCTTTGTGTCTGAAGACAAAGTTTCCTATTTCCTATTCACAAAGTTCTTGAAATAGAATTGATCTCTGGGAACTGGACATTCTCATTGGGCTACAATTCCTGAAAGAAGAAATTACCTGCATGATGTTTGACTGTGTCACCATGTCTGTTCCAGGACTGGTTTATATGCACAAATAAAACACATTGGTCTAGGAATGTATCCAGATGCCTCATTATTGATTTCTTATCACTGGAAAGCCAAACAGCAAGGCCACAAACATTTGCTATTGCTCAGCAGAGGAGCAACATTGGATAACTATGTGTGAACTGACATTCAAATACACAAAAGAGGTAATAATTCATATACGGATATTTATGTCTTCATGTAATGTTATGTTCATTTTTCTTATTTCTGTGCCCACATAATTGCAGTAATTGAATGCAAGAGGATTTTAAAAATGTGATTCTCAGAGTTCAGCTCTGTATGTTTAAATTTACAATAGTAAACCTACAAATTATGATTATTTTTGCAAGTCAAAGAGAATTTTCTACTTTGTACATGTGACATGTCTACAATCTCGGTGCTGTAGCCTAAGGAGCAGTTGGGAATTCCTTTTACTCATAAATTCTACTTTTCAGAAAAGTTCCCGCAATGGATTTTTTTTTTTACAAGAAACAGAGATTAATTAAATCACACCAGTTGTAAAGGCTTTTGTTGCCTTTGGTTTGTCATGTTAAAAGTGAATAATGTTGATGGATAGAATTTGAGGTTATATTAAAGCATAACCCTTTCTTAATCCTTTCCTCTTTCTTTGAAATGCAGTATAAACAAAGCATTCCATGCTCTTCAACCAGACAGGTGTTCATAATCTGCTCTCAACAATAAAGGCTGAAGAGATGTGCACTGCTATAGAAAATTGCAGCAGCAACAAGCACAAAAAGTCTCCATCCGAACAACCTAAACGAGATTGTTAGGTTAATGTTTAGGTTCAGTTGCCAAAATATTTGGCGGTTTATATTCTTTCTTCCTCTTATTTGGCGCAACTTCTTGTTCCTGTATTGTTCTAATAAGATATGAAATAAGCATTTGCTACATGTAGTTTAGTCTGTAGCACAAGCACTATTTAGTCTTTTCACACATGCTACTGACAAAGAGAAAGACTGTAAGAGTCACTGGAGAGATTCCAGATGAAGATGGAGATACCACATGCAACTGGGAGCAGGAAAGAGAGAGGAGACAGGGCATAGTAATGCTGCTTTGTTTTGGCTTCCTGGCAACTTATTTGTATTTTATTTTGCCTGATCCTTTATTTGAGTGTTCATTATTATAATATTCACCTGTGTTGCACTCCAAATAGTGTGTGTGGGCAAAGGCTTAGCATGAGTGAGAGCTTTATAGATATACCATCTTGCAAAAGGAGCCACGTGAACAAATCTTTTCACTGATGTTTAAATCCCAGTGAAATTAAGGAAGAAGATGCAGAATATTTCCCCTCCAGATCAGCCAATATATATTTGGCTCAGGATAGTAGTAATAATCTTCCAGGCATTAGGTGTTATTTAAATAGATTGTCTCCCTTCATTTATCCCATGGAAGAATATACACAAATTTTGCCCTAACTAGCAATTAACTTGTTCTCCATCATGGTGTATAGAGTTACAGATAAATAAGCAGAGTTGCTGACAAGCTCTCCATTCCCCACAAAGGAATGGAGATTCATCAATAGAAGACCCACTATGAAACAATTGAAGGTGCATGGTATGGTCTTGAAAAGGACTTTCACTGTCTAATGACATTGTAGTGGCATGTGTGCCTCTCACAGGCAATGAAATGATCAATTTAGGCCAGAGAGACCTATTATATCTTTTTGCACCTATCGGGTAGGGTTAGGGTTAATTAAAAAAAAAGAATCCTGCTGGAGAAAGAGTTGTGTGATGAATACAAGAAAGGCTTTGTACAGGTTTGAAGGGGGCTACCTGGGGAGACTGTAGAACTCTATAATCACTCTCTGTGATAGATACTGCAGAGGAGAGGGTCAAGATAAAGAGGAAGTCTAGGAGGGAAGGGCTCTGGGATCATCACTTAAGTAGAGAAGTCTGACAGGAGGCCAGGAGACCGAGTAGCTGCTGAATGTAGCAGACTGTAATGATGAGCTACGATAAAAGTGCAGGTTTGGGACTTCCAGGGGGAGAACTCTATGAGACCAAGCAAGTGAGTAGTGGAAATATCGGAGGGGCAAAAAGTCAAGTTTGAGGAGGGCAGAAGTTGGTTTGAGTTAGTACTCTTGGTTGAGGAATTTTAGGAAACAACACTGGGAGTCTTGGCCCTGAAAGGAGGGAGAACCAAGAAAGGCTATAGGGAGAAGGCCTGAAAAGAGAGGTTATAGTAGTACACAATCCAGGGAAGCAGCAGCAAGGAGTCATACAGAGTAGACCTTGGTTTCTGCATATAGGTTTTCTGATGTGGAATCTAACATAGTGGGAAGGACTGGGTCCCCCCTAACAGACACTTGGGATGATAGCATGAAGCCCCTGAAAAGTGTACAAAGATAACTGAAAACTGAGAGAGAATGGTGTGTTGAACTATGGGTACCAGAGTTGGAGCCAAAGATCCTTTTGAGAGGGCATTGGGCTGTTACTTGTTGGATTCTTTGTTTACCCAGGGAGGGCTGGGACTGAAACATGACCTGGCTAGAGGACCAAGTCACAATAAAAGGTAGATGACCGTGGGACTTAAGTGACCACTGACAAGAGGTGATAGTGAGGGAAGAGAAGCTATACCACACTCAGCCATGGGTGAGTGCACCAGTAGTCAGCCAATCCTTCTAAAAGCACAGTGTCAGACTTCTGTTTCCTCATGTTTGGAATGAACTTTTACTTAGTAAAACATTGTACTATTGAGTTTTCAGACTGGATTTGTAGAATGTTTTCTTGGTTTTCTAGCTGTTCACTGACATGTTAGAATGAAGCTTTCATTCCTGCTTGGCAAATCGTATTGGACTAATGGGTCACATTAGAGGAATCAAGTTCCTTATACATCAGGTAAGGACATATGAGATTGTCTGACATTGGACTCTCCCTTTAAATAACACTTGATATGTTTGAACTGAACAGTATCTCTGAGTTTTTCCAGTCAAAGTCTTGCTTGTATCTCCTGTCACATCTGATTTGTGGTAGTTTACAGAGTTTTTGACTGACTTATTAATGTGTTTTCTGAGTGAGATCTAATTATAGCAGTACCCTCTCATGGTGAGAGAATTCAGGAGCAGTTTTCATGTCCATTCAAAACTCTTATTTTCAGTTACTTGAAACACTCCTGGTTAAAACTTCTCCAAGTTAGATTTATATAAATTAAATTATATTTATGTTAAAGTAACATAGATATGCAAGGGCCAAGTTCTGAATCATTCCTGGTGATCATTGCTTGAAACTATAAAGAATTTTCTCCACATTGTCTATAGGCTATAGGCATATATCCTCTCTCAGGTCCACATTCCGCTTTTTGTAAATTGTACAAAGTCCTATAAATATGTTTGGATCTACCTATCAAATTACAATGGTGAACAATATTTGAACTCTAGCAGTAAAGAAACATTTTGTAACACAGAGTATGCTTTGTATATTAGTCAATGAACATATCTCCCTTCCGAACCTTAAAAATATGAATGTTTTTCTTTCTCTAATGGCACTAAAATGTCTTCATCCTTACAGCTAAAGACTGGTCCATACCTTTTCCATCTCATCTTCTATTTCTGGCCTCCCCACGTTTCACTTTTGGCACTTCCATTCTATCCAAAATTCCACTGCTAAAACCCTATTTCCTCTTGCTTATCACCTGCCTCCTGAAATTCCTAAAAGGGCTTTTTATCCAATTCTTCATAAAACTCCTTATCCTCACCTTAAAGACTTCACATGACTGTTCTTGTCTCTCTCTACATCCCCTCTCAGGCCCACTGAGTATGTTCATCCCCTCACTATTATTTTTTAAGGTTTTAGCTAACACAATTATTTTATGCTGGTAGCCAAACTTGTCACGTCCCAACAATGCCTCTTAATTTATAAATAACATTAAATTTAATATTTTTCTTTCTTGGATTGCATCATGATTCTAAATCATTAGCAGTGCTGTTTAAAAAAGAATAAGAGGAAATTCATATGATTTTATCATCACCCATTTATTCTCTTAGGGTATGTCTACACTAGCCCCCTAGTTCGAAGTAGGGAGGCTAATGTAGGCATTCAAAGTTGCAAATGAAGCCCGGGATTTAAATATCCCGGGCTTTATTTGCATCTTCCCGTCCGGGCGCCATTTTTAAATCCCCCTAGTCCAAACTAACTGCCCGCGGCTACATGCGGCAGTCAAACGTTAACTCGAACTAAGACCTAAGTTCGAGTTAACTGTTACACCTCATGTACAGGGTGGAATGAGGTGTAACAGTTAACTCGAACTAAGGACTTAGTTCGAGTTAACGTTTGACTGTCGCATGTAGCTGTGGGCAGTTAGTTCGGATGAGGGGGATTTAAAAATGGTGCCCGGACGGGAAGATGCAAATAAAGCCCAGGATATTTAAATCCCAGGCTTCATTTGCAACTTCGAATGCCTACATTAGCCTCCCTAGTTCAAACTAGGGGGCTAGTGTAGACATACCCTTACTTCAAACATTTTACTGTGTTGCTTTTCAAGCAGGTTCTATAAAATGGACTCTGTTCAGCAGAAAGACAAATGATGTATTCTCTACATTTTTGATTAAATCATATAGATAGTCACCTTATGGAATCATTTCTCAGGGAACTTTCATGATGCATTTGTCTTAACAATTGAGAAGCTGCAGAAATGCCTTCCACATTCCCCTGCAGCTCATAAAATTGTAATTGGACCCAAATTGTTGTTAAAGCATTTTAAGAAGTAGAAAAATAATACATTCTTATTTATTATTTACTGAGGGTTCTGCCCCTTCTCCCACTGAAATCATGGCAATACTCCCATTGACCTGACTGGCTGCTTCAGTGAAAGTAGCAACAGGATTTTCGAGCTTCCGTCAGACATTAAAGCTGCTCTCCATTGATGGAAATTACTCAGCTGAGCAGGTAGTAGTATCACCTCTTACAAGTTTTCCTGCCTTGGCTAAATCCCTTCAGGAAACAGCAGGCCAGGCAGTGCAGGCATTTATCATTTGTACCTTTCTACACTATCAAGACAGATGTTATCATATATATAGTAGCCCAATGTCTGTGACTCTGTAATGCTGTAGCGTTACGAGTCACCTGTGGGGGGCACTGTTGCCTCGCGCCTTGGCACTCGGCTGAGTTCTGCGCTGCTCAGCCGGGCCGCCGCAGGGGAACAAGTGGTGCAAGCGGCCTGGGGGGGGGGGGGGTCAGAGGCAGCGTAGCTGGCCAGGGGAGAATGAGGGAGGGGCGGCCGGCGGGAAGCAAAGCTGGTCGGGGGTGGGAGTCGGGGCAGCGAGTCTGGCTGTGGAAAATCGGGAGGAGGAACTGGCTGGCGGGGGGCGGGGAGAGGGAATCAGCCAGTGGGGAGCCGGACTCACCCGGGCACGTGCATCCCCGATGGAGACAGAGGAGAGTAGAGAGAGAGTGAGAGGCAGGAGGGGGAGGAGAAGAGAAAGGGAGAGTGAGAGGCAGGAGGGGGAGAAGAGAAAGAAAGATACAGAGAGAGAGGCAGAAGGCGGAGGAGAGCTGAGAGAGAGAGGGGGAGGCAGTAGAAGGAGGAGAGAGAGACGGAGCGAGAGACCGGAGGCTCAGGAGAGAAGACCGATGTGGAGGAGGGACCTGAAAATCCTGTCTTATGACGGGCTAATTGGCTAGTTTTTTTAATAATAAAGGTTGGACCTCCCTGATCTGGCACCATCAGGACCTGATTGGACCCAAAGGAGGGAATTTGCCATACCAGGGAAGTTCCCAGCCACCAGCCTCCAGCCTGCTGCCCCTTCTCACCGGTGGCTCCACTTTGCTCCACCTATCACCAGCTCAACTGTGCTGGCCCCACTGACACTGGCTCCAGTCCTGCTGGTTCCAACTCCAGCCCCAGCCCTGGACACTGGCCCTGGCTCTATTACCACCAGCCCCAGCCCTGACCAGGCTGCCAGCTGCAGGCCCCAAGGGCACTGGCCCCACCGGGCTTCAACTGGCCAGGCTCCCAGTCTCACAGGGCCCTGGCCCCTCAGCCAGCAGGCTACCGGCCCAGCAGAGCCTCCAGCTGCCAACCCTCCTGCTACTAGCCTCCTAGCCCTGAACATCTGTGGTTGCCAGACCAGAGAGTCCTGATTTTGAGAGTTGCGACCTGTAGAACTAAATATGGGTCTCAACTAAAGCCCTAGATTCAAATAACCCTGAACTTTGGGGGTGTTCAAAATATTATTGAGGAAACTGATACTCACCAGGCAGTGTTGCTTTTTCATGGTAACGTCTGTGTAGTCCTATGGTGGCATAATGGTACCTCTCTCTTGGCCAGAACTAACGAGGAAGCAGCCCAGTTGCCACTCCCTACCTGGCCCAGTCCCAGCTTTCATGGATCTCAAACCACTGAAGCATGTTGCATAGGAAGGTGACACATACTTTGACAGTGGAAGGGAACAACACCTTTTCACAGAGACACATAAGTAATGAGGGCACAACTTGATACTATATATACTCATTAATTAGCCCGTTCATTTATAAGCCAGTTCCCCAAGATGAATAGGTAAAAATGGCAAAACGCTATGACCCTTTCTTAAGCCGACCCTGTATTTCAGAGGTTGGAAAACTTCAGTTCCTGGATCATCAGGGTAAGTCTGGGCATGTCAGGATGTTTTGTTTACCTGGAGCCCAGCAGCTGCCAGTGTCTGTGATTCATTGTTCCTGGCCAACAGAAGTGGTGGGAAGTGGTGGCCAGAACATCCCTCAGCCCATACAACTTCCTGCAGTTCCCAGGAATGGTGGCTGGGAATGGTGAATCACAGCCACTGGGAGCTGAGGGGCTCCATGTCTGCAGACACTTCAGGTAAACAAACCTCCCAGAGTGCCCATGGCTTACCCTGATGGGCTGGGAGCCAAAGTTTGCTGACCCCTGTTGCAGATCACCATTGAATGTCAGTTCTGGACTCACTTCATTTAAAAATGTGCTAAAATTTTACTTTTACTTAAATTGTATCTGCAGAAAAATACAATGAACTGTACATAAGAACATAAGAACATAAGAATGGCCGTACTGGGTCAGACCAAAGGTCCATCTAGCCCAGTATCCTGTCTGCCGACAGTGGCCAGTATCAGGTGCCCCAGAGAGGGTGGACCGAAGACAATGATCAAGCGATTTATCTCTTGCCACCCCTCTCCAGCCTCTGACAAACAGAGGCCAAGGACACCATTTTATCCCCTGGCTAATAGCCTTTTATGGACCTAACCTCCATGAAATTATCTAACTTCTCTTTAAACTCTATTATAGTCCTAGCCTTCACAGCCTCCTCTGGCAAGGAGTTCCACAGGCTGACTACACGCTGTGTGAAGAAGAACTTTCTTTTATTAGTTTTAAACCTGCTACCCATTAATTTCATTTGGTGTCCTCTAGTTCTTCTATTTAGGGAACTAATAAATAACTTCTCTTTATCAGCCCTTTCCACACCACTCATGATTTTATATACCTCTATCATATCCCCCCTCAGTCTCCTCTTTTCTAAACTGAAAAGTCCCAGTCTCTTTAGCCTCTCCTCATATGGGACCCATTCCAAACCCCTAATCATTTTAGTTGCCCTTTTCTGAACCCTTTCCAAGGCCAAAATATCTTTTTTGAGGTGAGGAGACCACATCTGTACACAGTATTCAAGATGTGGGCGTACCATAGTTTTATACAGGGGCAGTAAGATATTCTGGGTCTTATTTTCTATCCCTTTCTTAATAATTCCTAGCATCCTATTTGCCTTTTTGACTGCTGCTGCACACTGTGTGGAAGTTTTCAGAGAACTGTCCACGATAACTCCAAGATCTCTTTCCTGATTTGTCGTAGCCAAATTAGCCCCCATCATACTGTACGTATAGTTGGGGTTATTTTTCCCGATGTGCATTACTTTACACTTATCCACATTAAATTTCATTTGCCATTTTGTTGCCCAATCACTCAGTTTGGTGAGATCTTCTTGGAGTCCCTCACAGTCTGCTTCCGTCTTGACTATCCTAAACAGTTTGGTATCATCTGCAAACTTTACCACCTCACTGATTACCCCTTTCTCCAGATCATTTATGAATAAGTTGAACAGGATTGGTCCTAGGACTGACCCTTGGGGGACACCGCTAGTTACCCCTCTCCATTCTGAAAATTTACCATATATTCCTACCCTTTGTTTCCTGTCTTTTAACTAGTTCTCAATCCAAGAAAGGACCTTCCCTCTTATCCCATGGCCATGTAATTTACACAAGAGCCTTTGGTGAGGGACCTTGTCAAAGGCTTTCTGAAAATCTAAGTATACTATATCTACTGGATCCCCCTTGTCTGCATGTTTGTTAACCCCTTCAAAGAACTCTAATAGATTAGTAAGACAGGATTTCCCTTTACAGAAACCATGTTGACTTTTGTCCAACAAATTATGTTCTTCTACATGCTTCACAATTTTATTCTTTACTATTGTTTCGACTAATTTGCCCGGTACTGAAGTTAGACTTACCAGTCTCTAATTGCCCGGATCGCCTCTAGAGCCCTTTTTAAATATTGGTGTCACGTTGGCTACCTTCCACTCATTAGGTACGGAAGCCGATTTAAGGGATAGGTTACAAACCACAGATAATAGTTCAGCAATTTCCCATTTGAGTTCTTTTAGAACCCTTGGATGAATGCCAGCCGGTCCCAGAGATTTGTTAACATTAAGTTTTTCTATTTGTTCCAAAACCTCCTCTAATGACACTTCAATCCAGGACAGTTCCTCAGATTCGTCACCCACAAAGGACGATGCAGATTTGGGAATCTCCCTAACGTCCTCAGCCATGAAGACTGAAGCAAAGAAATCATTTAGTTTCTCTGCAATGGCTTTATCGTCCTTGATTGCGCCTTTTATAGTTCGATCGTCTAGGGGACCCATGGGTTTTTTAGCAGGCTTCCTGCTTCTAATGTACTTAAAGAACATTTTGTTATTTCTTTTTGAGTTTTTGGCTAGCTGTTCCTCAAAATCTTTTTTTGCTTTTCTTATTACATTTTTACACTTGATTTGACAGTGTTTATGTTCCTTTCTATTTATCTCACTAGGATTGGACTTCCACTTCTTAAAAGATGCCTTTTTGTCCCTCACTGCTTCTTTTACATGGTTGTTAAGCCACGGTGACACTTTTTTAGGTCTCTTGCTATGTTTTTTAATTTGGAGTATACATTTAAGTTGGGCCTCTATTATGGTGTCTTTAAAAAGTTTCCATGCAGCTTGCAGGGATTTGGCTCTAGTCACTGTGCCTTTTAATTTCTGTTTAACTAGCCTCCTCATTTTTGTGTAATTCCCCTTTTTGAAATTAAATGCCAGGGTGCTGGACTGCTGAGGTGTTCTACCCACCACAGGAATGTTGAATGTTTTTATATCAATGTCTTGATCTTCCTCAGCGAACAAAGAGAGGACAAAAGCTGTGAGAGACCTGGAAGACAGAATCAAATCTTTCCAAAGGTTTATTATAAAACATGAAAAGGAATAAACATTTGAGGTGTCACAAATAGGAAGTAAGGATGATATGCCAGTGACATTTGATCTCTCGAGCAACAGAATGGCAAGTAGTGTTGCTGAAAAAACAGTTTTAATTAAAAATACTGGCCATGGAAAAAAATCCAATTTACAGTGGTTTTATCATGTTTGGCTAATGGATCCAAGCTCCACCCTGTTGTTATTTTTAAAAGAAATCCCTTGTTTGAAAATATGAAATTTCTTGTGGGTGCCATCAGACGCACACATGAAAAGAAATGGGTGGATGTAAATGGGACTATTTAATGGCTGAAAGAAGAATAAGAGACCAAGAACACTTCTATGCTTGTTTGGGACAAGTTCAGGGCCACAAGATGGATGAGGTGAAACGTGGCCAAACAAATGAAAACTACTTTGGCTGTAATACCTGAAGGCTTAACTTCTGTCTACAGCCACTTGATGTCTGCCTGAACAAACCCTTTAAAGACAGGCTACACAAAATGTGGTCTGACTGGATGTGCTCAGGCATGGCAAAGAAAGGAATCTTATGAAGCCTGAAATCAATCTGGTGGCCCAGTGAGTCAAAAATGCGTGGGCGTCCATTCCCTTAGAAACTGTAGAAAAACCATTTCAGAAATGCTGTATCAGCAATGCACTTGATGAATCAGAAGACGATACCATATTTGCTGATGACACAATGAAAGCTCATGATAAGAAATCTGAATCTGAAGATGACACTGCTGGCATCTACGATGCTGATGCAGGAGTAGCTACAACTGAAGTTGAGTTTAATGAACTGTTTGGTGAACTGGAGACTGATTTGGACTTTGAAATATTTTAAGGCTTTTTAAATAAGTGCATTAGAATGATATGAGAATTTAAAACATGGACAGTAATTTTGAAGGTATGTGAATATGTATTTGTTCAGTTAGTACAACAGGTTTTGGTTAGATTGAATTAAAATAAATCTACTAAAACTTTTGCGTGTTTCTTGTGACTCCAACTTTTAAAATACAACTGGATCGGCAAACTTCAGTTCCTATCACATCAGGGTAAGCTGCTGGCACACCGGGACCTTTTGTGTACTTGGAGCATTCCAGGCACAGGGCTCCTCAGCAACCAGTGGCTGTGATTTGATGTTCCTGGCCAATGGAAGCTGCAGGAAGCTGTGCAGGCCGAGGGATGTACTTCCTGCCACTCTTGTTGTCCGGGAACTGCGGACCGCAGCTCTGGGACACTCCAGATACACAAAACATCTCAGCGTGCCAACAACGTACCTGGATGGACTGGGAACTGAAGCTTTCCAGTCCCTGATCTACAATGACTATGTAGACCCATTGATAAGGTTAACCCTGCTCTTTGATGCATCACTTATTTACCAAAAAAATTCGGCTTATGAATGAGTATATATGGTAACTATCTTTACTGAAATTATTGTGTAATAACATTAGAGAGTATTAGGCTCCTGGTCTGAACTGAACTGCATCCCCACTGTCTTTTAACCATTTACAGCTTAACCATTCATAGTCTGTGGCATGAACAGAATTTAATAATGGAATGAAAACTCAAAGGTACAGTATTACTTAATAAATATCTTTAGCAAAAAGTGACATAAAACATATTCAATTGTTGGGCAGTGAAGTAGAGTACAGTACTAAGAATTGCCACACAAACACAGACGATTGAGCTAATTTGATTAAAACCATATATTATGGTGTATCTATTTCCTCATTATCCCTATGATTTGACACTTGTGGAGTAAACTGATGTTAATATAACACATTAGGAAGAATTCTCCTCCTGAGAGCAAATCTAGCTTGGCAAAGCGATATTTAATGTTTTCTATTATATTTATTTAATATAAATGGCTGATTAGATGTTAAACAGAACAGAGGTTAATGATCTTTGTTATTGGTATTATAAAAAATTAAGAAAGAATAAAATAGGGTTAATGATGTATGCCATTATTGTTATTAGGGGGATTAAAAACATGCAATTGTTGGCTGCATGGAAAAAACGGGCCCCAAGCTATGAATAATTAGCAAAATTATATTATCTTCTAACCTTATGCAGTAATTAATTACTTGATTTGGCTTCCATGCTCTTTCAATGTAGCGTGTGAGTAGTTCCATATAGGTATAAAGGTTTGTACAGCTTTTTAAAATAAAGAATGGAGGAAACAAAACTTACATGATTTATGGCAATCCATGTATAAAGTTGGTTCTCTATCCATTCAATAAATACCAGTGAAATAAAGGAGGGGGCGGGAGGAGCAAATGTTCATTGGGAATAGAAAAGAAGACTATAAAACTCATGAGATTAAAGGTGATGTAGGTGGGAGGCTTTCTCCAAGCTATAACCTGTATTTGTTCAACAACTTCTCCATAGTCTAAGGAAGGGGCTTATGGCTGAAGTGTCACCTCCTATCTTGCTTTCTGTTCTGAACATTTCTGACATTAGAATAAGAATTGTTAATGCAACACAATCAACATTCAGCATTAAACCACAGCTGTTGCTTTATTACCCATTAGTATATTAAGAATGCATTTTAAGCAACAAAGAGTGGAAGATGCTTCAGCTGCTTGGTGAGATCTGTGTGGGTGGAGGGAAGGCTCATAATATTCTGAGAGGCCTAAGAAAGAAAAACAAACAAATCCATAGTCATGAATGTCTTGGTGGTTGAGTTCAACATCAAAAGGACTTTAGATCTTGTCTAACTTATTTTTTTTTTTTGAGATTAAAAGTTTGATTGATAAAGGTAATTAGTATGGAAGTAATAGACATTTTAAGGCATTTTACTAGATAAACTACATTTGTTTAAAAACTAGCATGATATATAATTTTTATGACACACATTAAGTGAATTAAAAACTGACTTACTGACAGATTTCATAATGTAAATTGGTAATCAAGTGGGTTTGTTTCTAATGGGGTCCTGCAGTGATCAGTTCTTGTTCCAATGCTATTTAATTTTTTTAATCAATGACATGGAAGAAAACAAAATCACTGAAAGTTTGCAGATGACACAAAAATTAGGAAAGTGGTAAATAACGAAGAGGACAGATCATTGATTGAGTGATCTGAATCACTTGCGATACTGGGTTCAAGCAAACATTGTGTGTTTTAATCCAGATGTGTTTAATGTAAATATACATTTAAGTATTAAGAAAGAAGGCCTTATTTACAGGAGGGGGGGAATCTCTCCTGAGAAAGTGTCTCTGAAAAAGTTTTGAGGGTTGTGGTCGATAATCAGCTGAACACGAGCTCCTAATGTGGCCACGGCAGCATAAAACTTAAAGTGAACCTAGAAGCCATAGACAGGGAAATCTCCAGTAGTTATTTTATCTCTGTTTTGAACACTGGTGAGACTGCTCCCGGAATAATGTGTATGGTGCTGCTGTCCACTGTTCAAAAAAAGGTGTTGATACACTAGAGAGGATTCAGAGAAGTGTCACATGAAGGAATAAATTATTAGAAAAACATGCCTTCTAGTGATAGACTTCAGTATAATATACTTAGCTTATCAAAAAAAGAAAGTTAATGGGCTATTTGATTATGATCTGTGTACTTACATGGAGAACAGATATTTAATAATGGGTTATTTGGTCTAATAAAGAAAGGTATAGAAGGATGCAGGGGCTAGATGCTGAAACTAGAGAAATTCAGTCAAGAAATAAAGCATATTTTTAACTCTGAGTCTAATTAGCCATTGGAACAATGGTTGCAATGGAGTCTCCATCATTGACTATTTTAAAATCAAGAATGTATGCTATAAAAATTATTTTGGCAGAGTCCTATTGTAACCACCACCAGGCGGATTTGAACCTGAGACCTCTGAAGCGGAGTATAGGAGCCCTCTGAGCTAAAAGCCAGTTGGCTTCCAGCATATGCTGTAGAGATCTCTTGACCTTAGCTATGCTGTGGTCTAGGTACCACTTGCATTGGACAGTAACCACACTAGGTGTGTGGGTTACATAATGACCTGTATACAGGGGTGGATGAGGGTTTTGTGAGGCCCAGGGCAGCACAATTTTGCGAGGGCCCCCCCCTTTGACACGGCGCATGCGTGGCGCCTCTTGAAGCGTGGGGCCCGGGGCAGCCGCCCCACTCACTCTGCCCTATATCCGCCGCTGCCTGTATAATACAGGAGGTCAGACTAGATCACAGTGGTCCCTTCTGGCCTTAGCGTCTAAGAATCAAAGTATAAAAATATTTTAGAACCCCTGCACAAGTACTTTATGCTGGTTCACTTGATAGTTAATTAAACCAAGAGACAACTGAATTATACAGAAGAAAATGCAGAACAGCTTATGAACAACACTGAGTTCTTGCTCAGAGCATTTTGCCCCAACTTAACGGGATATATTCACAGCAGGTTAACAGCAGGAACTGTGTTGACCTTTCACATATGACAAAGGCAAACCCCCCCCCCCCGACTTTGCACAGTACTGTACCTGTATAGCTACCACTCTGATTCAGCCAAGCATAAACAAAGATTGTCTATCTTGTAGGTTATTCCAGTCAATGTACAAAAGTGTATCAACATAGCTGGAGGCAATCATCATGCTGCTGAGCCTATAGAGTGCAGACAAGCATAAGATTCAACCAGTGATTTCCTCTATAAAGGTCAATCTGCTGAAGTAGTGTTTTTAGTCCACCTGGGAAGGCCTCCCCAAAATGCTCAGGTCAGTAATTTGATGTCATCACTTGTATATTATAATATATGGTGACACCAGAATACTTCACTAAGCTTATTGACTGTGTTTTTCTTTTGTTAAATTTATTTTGTCTCATACTGGTAGGATCTTCATAAACAAATGAGTGAAGTAAAATGCCGAGGGAATCACATTTCAGAATGTTTATTAAATACGACTGTTTTTTGTAACAGATGGAGTGAATTCAATGGTTCCTTTTTGTTGCTGCTGAAAAATAAAAACTCCCTGTAAATGAGCCATGAAATAGTCTAGTATTTTAATATTGAAAGTCCATTTTATGCCCTTCAAAAACAGACAAACAAACAAACCAAACCTGTGGAATTCTGAACAGTTTGGAACACAGACTATATCTTCCCTATGTAACGGTTATCTCAATGAATTACCATGTGTGTGATATTTTTATACAAAAGAGACAGACTACTTATAAATATACATATATTAAATGTAAAACATAATGTTAATACACATTAAGATTCAAAGTCTGGTACACAGAAGTCAAAACATTCAAAAATGTAGAGGTTAAATTAATCAAATCTCACTACTGCCAGTGTAAAGACTTGGTTTAATTTCTATTAAAAATTATAGTTAAATCAAAACTAATTTAGAATAACTCAATTTAAGTCAACCATTCTCATATGGTGCAGATGAAACTAGAATTGAGTGCAACTTTTAAAGCATTGTGAATTTTACATCCTGCATATTTTTAATATGTATTAATGTTTTAGGGTATGCATTTAACGAGGAAAACAAGAGTAAAACATACTGTAGATGTTCAATATGTGGTTTTTTAAAAAAACACCTTAACTTCAGAATTTCTTCATTTTTGTATTTTTGATTTCTCATCTCTAGAATTAACATTATTTCTTTTCATTGACCTGACATATTTTTTCAAGAAAAATGGACACTGGTGGCTCTGGTCAGCACCACTGGCTAGGTCGTTAAGAGTTCTGTTGCTGAAACAGTGGGGCTAAGGCAGGTTCTCTGCCTGCTTTGGCTCTGTGTGGCTCCTGGAAGCTACGGCATGTCCCCCTTCCAGCTCCTATGCATAAGGCAGCCAGGAGCCACACAGGGGCACCATACACTGTCCCTACCCCAAATGCCAACTCTGTAGCCCCCATTGCCTGGGAACTGTGTCCAATGGGAGCTGCAAGGACAGTGCCTGCAGACAGGGCAGCACACACAGATGCCTGGTCATGCCTCAATCTAGGAGCTGGAGGGGGGAGATGCTGCTGCTTCTGGGAGCTGCCTGAAGTAAGCACCATGAAGGGCAAGCACCCCGAACCCTCCCAGTGCCCCAACTCCCTGATCCAGACCTGATCCCCCTCCTGCCCTCCAAAACCTTGAATACCAGCCTGGAGCACCCTTCTACACCCCACACCCATCATCCCCAGCCTCATCCCAACGTTTGCACCCCCGCCCCCCCGCCAGCTGGAGCCTTTACCCCTTGCACCCCAAACCCCTGCTCCAGCTGAGTGAAAATGAGCAAATGCATGAGGGTGGAGAAAGCAAGTGATGAAAAGAAGGGGGATGGGTGAGTGGGAGATGGGGCCTTGATGAAGGCAGGGACAGGACCACCGAGGAGGGTCAGAGCAGGGGGTGGGGCAAGGTTGTTTGGTTTTGTGTGAGTAGAAAGTTGGCAACCCCAATTGCTGCCCTGAACATTTGGGAAGAGAAGAAGGCAGAAATTGGGAGAGAAAAGAGAAATTCAGTGAACAGAGCCAAGAAGGGAGATACAGGTGGAGGAAAGAGCTAAGGAAGGGGGGAAAGTTCTATTTTCCTTAAAGTACGTAAATTATTTTGGTTTTGTGAGCTGGTATGTCAGTGTAATGGTGCCCCCTCTAGATAGGCACCTCGGTCCACTCAGTCTGGTGAGCCTGTCAGAGAATTCCTATCTGAAAACTCTCTCTATGTGGAGGAATGCAGGCCAATCCTCTCTGCTGAGTTGCAGGTCAGTACCCTTAAGCCTAGACAGGTCAAACCAGGTTTCAACATCTTTAACTGCACTGAGCTCCTTCTTACCTTCCCTTGCTTTTTGTGGGCTTACCAGTCTGCTGGCCTGGCCAACTTGTCCTCTGGTAATGTCTTTGAGAAGCTTTTCAGTACTTCACTGGCAGGAGTTCCCTTCTTCAACTTTCCCACTCCTTTGCTTCCCAGTCCCAGGTGTTGAGAGGCCGTTAGTCAGCACTGGCCAGTGGTACCTGCACTAACCTCTTGGATGCTGGGCCAGCATGGGGTATACCCCGTAACAGGTGTATATGTTTGTGACGGGGACGCCCCGGTGCCCCCATGCCAGCCGTGCTGTCCCCGGCATTCTAGGGAGAAGCAGCCGCACCACTCCGGCCCTGGCTTTGCCGCGCATGCTCCACAGTTGCTGGGGATGCTGGCTGGCGCTCACGCATGGAAGAGCAGGAAGGGGGAGGGGCCAAGGCCAGTGGCATGGCCCTCACATCAGATGCGGCACCGGCGGGACTCTTAAAAGAAGCGCTGCCACTGCGAGAAGGAGGTCACACAGCGTAGTGGATGGAAGCGACCGTGAGGAGAGGAGGAAGGTAGAAAGCAGCCCAGTGCATGGCTTTTGGACTAGCCCGTGGGTTGGTGCGTTGCAGGTCTTAACCCCACCAGCCGGACCAGGGAGCCAAATCCTGGTCCTTAGTGCCCTGGGCCAGGGCTCGGAGAGGGGGTGGACCCGAGCCCCCCTACCTTCCCCAGCTGCTTACTAGCCAAGAAGGCCTTAGTTGTATGGGACATAGCTGGAGGCTGCTGGCGGACGAGGCCAATCCGGCGGGTTGGCGGCCCCACAGATGGGGAGGACACTTGGTGGCACCCGGAAGGGTGGAGTGATGGCGGGCAGGGGAAGGACCTCTATGAGTGGCCTTCCGCCCGCCTGGTTGCATGTGGTGGAGAATGTGGGTCCCGATCCCGCCCCGGGGGTTATGGACGGCAAAAGAGGAAAAAGAAAAAAAGGGGGTGATTTGTTATTGTGTGTAAGGGAATTTCTCGGAGGAAGTGGGCAGGGGACCACAATGGAAGCCCCCACACTACTAGAGTTCATGGTAGAAAACCAGAGACAGAACCACCAACAACAGACACAGCTGATTCAACAGCTGATGTCGCAGAATCAAGAACAGCAGAGACAACTCATAAGGGAGTTGTAGGAACTTCAGAGACACCCGGTGGGAGGAGCCTCAGGGCCTGGACCCATAGGGCCGATGGAGGCCGGTCTCGGTCGTGGAGCCCAGTTACTGATATGCCTAACAAAGATGGGGATGACGGACGACCCGGAAGCATAGCTGGTAACCTTTGAAAGGGCGGCAGCTATGGCCCGGTGGCCCGAGAATCAGTGGGCCACCCTCTTGGCCCCCTACCTCTCCAGACCTGCGCAGCTGGTGTACCATAGCCTCTCAGTGCGGGACACTCTACACTACCACAAAGTCAAGAAAGCAATTCTCGATCAGTTAGGGGTCACGCCGGAGAGCCATCGACAAAGATTCCACCTGGAATGGTACCCTCCTGGCGCCTGACCAAGGGTCATCGTCCAGAAGCTCTGGGAGTCTGGACAGTGGTAGCTGGACCCCAACCAGAGGACTGGGGCGCAAGTGGCCGAGATGATTTTCCTGGAGAAATTTACAAAGATATTGCCCATGGAAGGCCAACAATGGGTCTGGTGCCACCGCCCCAGCTCTCTTAACGAAGCTGTGGGCCTCATGGAAGACTTCCTGGCTGCCGAGGGGGCCGAAGAGAAGGGGAAAGTGAAGAGGGATATGCCTTGGCCCCAGGGGGGACAATGGGGTTCCAGAAGGGTGGAGAGACCCAAGAGAAACCCGCCGCCGGGCTGGGCGGGAGAGACGAACGACAGTGATTGGCACCAGTGTGGCCAGGTCCCTTAAAGGGGGACCCTGCGGGAGGGCAAAGTGGGCCTGACGAGGACCACCCGATGGTAACAGGGAAAGCAGGCCCCAACGTATGCTTCGAGTGCGGTCAAGAGGGGCATTTTAGGCAGGACTGCCTGTTCATGGACTGCTCTTTTGGGCAAGCACTGACGGTAAGCCAAAGGGAGCTGGAAGAATGCGGGAGGATTCTCGTGAAGGTACGGGTGGAGGACATGGTGGTGGAAGCCTTGGTAGACACTGGCAGTAGCCAGGCCCTGGTCCGGGTGGACTTGGTGAAGCACTCTCCGGCAACGGGACCCCCAGTCCGTATGCAATGCGTGCACGGAGAGGTGCGGGTGTACCCGACAGCATGGGTCTGCCTGACCGAAGAGAAGGGCGAGACGATGTGCCGAGTGGCCGTAGTGCCAAGGCTGGTGTACCCCGTTATTCTAGGATGAGACTGGAGTGGCTTCCAGTGTATCTGGAGTGACTGGCATAAACAGGATAGGGGCGGCCACGCCTGCCTAAACGAAGGGGACCCACTGCAGGGCCCTGAGGGTGAGACGGAACCGGCCCGGGAGGATCCGCCAGAACTCAGGCCAAAACAGGGCGGGGAGGAGTCCGCCTAGCTGGAAGCCCATTCCGGAAGAGGTACTGGAGGGGAGAGACTTTCTCAAGGAGCAGCACACTGACCCCTCCTTTCAGAGAGCTTGGGACTATGCATCCGATGGGAAGAGGGACGCCTCGACAACGCGGGACCACGGGCCCCACTTCGAGGTACATGCTGAGAGACTATATCAGGTAATAGACAGCCCTGGGAGAGGGGGGGAGATAAAGCAGTTATTAGTCCTGACACGCCACTGGAGAGTGGTGTTGGAGTTCGCCCATGACAGTTCCTGGGCTGGGCATCTGGGACATGAGAAGACCCTGCAGCGAGTCTTGCAGAGATTTTATTGGCCAGGGGTACACCGGGAGGTGAAGGACTTCTGTGGATCTTGCCCAGCCTGCCAGCCATCGGGTCCGGGGAAGGTACCCAAGGCACCGTTGATACCAATGCCCGTGGTGGGGGTGCCTTTTTGAGTGAATCGCTTTAGATATCATGGAACCCCTGGAGAAGTCGAGAAGCGGGCACCAATATATCATGGTAGTCCTAAACTATGCCACCCGCTTCCCGGAGGCCATCCCCCTGCGAAACACCCCCCCCACTCACGCTCACTACTGAACTCATGAAAATCTTCTCCCAGATGGGAATCCCCCGTGAGGTCTTGACTGACCAGGGCATGAATGTGACATCCCGACTAATAGCGGAGTTGTGTCGCTTATTAAATATTAAGACTCTTACGATGTTGGTGTACCACCCTCAGACTGATGGGCAGGTGGAGCGTTTCAATAGGACGTTAAAATCTATGCTCCACCGGTTCATAGAGGAGGACTCCCGGGACTGGGATAGGCTCCTCCCTGCTCTATTGTTCGCGGTTAGAGAAGTCCCGCAGGCCTCCACTGGGTTCTCCCCTTTTGAACTTCTGTATGGTCGCCAACCCCGGGGGATACGTGACGTCCTGCGAGAGACGTGGGAGGAGCAAGGGCCTAAGGCCTCCGGGTCCGTACAGTATATAATACAACTCAGGGAACGGCTCCAAAAACTGGGAGAATTCACGTGCATTATCCTAACTAGAGCCCAAGGGAAGCAAGCACAATATTATAACTGTGGGACTAGCCTACGTACCTTTGAGCCAGGAGACCAGGTATTACTTCTACTACCCTCCAAAGAGTCCAAGGTAATGGCTAAATGGCAGAGGCCCTTTAAGGTGCTACGTCGGGTTGGGGAAGTGGATTATGAGGTGCAGCTGTCAGGCAAGCGTAAGAACTTGCAGATCTATCATGTAAACTTTTTGAAAAGGTGGAGGACTCAGGAACAGCTACTCATAATGCCAATCCCGCTGGAGCCGGAACTAGGACCCTGGACGGGCAACCTTGGAGGAGTGCCCCCGTTGCAGCTGGGGGAGGAGCTAAGCCCGGAGCAGCAAGATGAACTTCGAGTCCTTCTACAGAAGTACCCCACCGTGTTGTCCTCACGCCCGGGAAAAACTACACTGATGAGTTATCACATTGCCACTGCACCCGGTAAGAAAGTGCGGGACGTGGTCCGGCCACTCCCGAGAAAGATGTGGGACACCATAAAGGGGGAGGTACAATCTATGCTCCAACTGGGAGTAATAGAAGAATCCCATAGCGAGTGGCAGAGTCCCATTGTCCTCGTTCCCAAACCGGATGGGATGGTCAGGTTCTGTAAAGATTTCTGAAAGGTTAATTCAGTCTTGTGGTTCAATGCCTACCCCATGCCCCGAAGAGATGAATTACTGGACCGGTTAGGGAAAGCCTGGTATATCTCGACCCTTGATTTAACCAAGGGATACCGGCAGATCCTTCTCATGCCAGCATCAAAAAAGAAAACAGCTTTTTACACACCCTTTGGCCTCTTTCAATTGTAACAATGCCATTCAGGCATTTCAAAGGCTCATGGATAAGGTACTAAGGGACCATCAACAATATGCGGCCGCTTACATTGACGACATAGCCGTGTTTAGTCTATCGTGGCTGGAACACCTTCACCACGTAGAGGTGGTCCTAAGGGTGCTACAAGGAGCCGGCTTGGCTGCCAACCCCGGCAAGTATCGGTTCAGACGATGTGAGGTAACATACCTCGGGTACACTGTAGGGGGAGGGACCCTGCGGCCCCTCATAGATAAGGTCAGAGCCTTGAGAGACTACCCGACCCCATAACGAAGAAGCAAGTCCAACAGCTTCTGGGGTTAGCCGGCTACTACTGGCGGTTCGTGCTGGGATTTGCGACAATAGCCGCACCCTTGACCAATCTAATTCGGAATGCATAGCAAATAAGGTCTGATGGTCGCCCCAGTGTAAAAGCGCATTCCGGGAGCTAAAGGAATGGTTAACCCACCCTCCCATCTTGGTGCAGCCAGATTTTTCCAAACCATTCATAGTGCAGACCGACGCCTCGGAGGTGGGATTGGGCGCCGTACTATCTCAAGAGGTAGAAGGGGAGGAACATCCCATTCTCTACCTAAGTAGAAAACTTTTCTGAGGGAGCAGAATTACACCACGGTAGAAAAGGAGGTGCTCGCTGTAAAGTGGGCTATTGACTTGCTGAGGTACTGTCTTTTAGGGAATACTTTCAAGCTGGTCACGGACCACGCACCACTCCGGTGGATGAACTTGATGAAGAACTCCAAAGCAAGGGTGATGAGATGGTATCTCTCCCTACAGCCCTATCAATTTGAAGTCGCCCACTGGCTGGGTAAGGCACATGGGAATGTGGATTTTTTTTCCCGAGCTAAAGACAATAAGGATATTAGGACAGGGAAAGAACTAGGTGTGGGGGTGTGTGACGGGGACGCCCCGGTGCCCTGCACATCAACCGCGCCATCCCCGGAGTTCTGGGGAGAAGTGGCCGCGCCGCTCCGGCCCCGGCTTTGCCGCTCATGCGCCATGGCTGCCAGGGACGCCGGCCAACGCTCACGCGCCAAAGAGCAGGAAGGGGGAGGGGCCAACGCTGGTGGCACGGCCCTCCCTTTGTCAGATGCGGCACCAGCGGGATGCTTAAAGAAGCACCACTGCTGCGAGAAGGAGGTCGCCCAGCGTAGTGGATGGAAGCGACTGTGAGGAGAGGAGGAAGGTAGGAAGCGGCCCAGGGCGCAACTTTTGGACTAGCCCGTGGGTTGGTGCATTGCAGGTCTTAACCCCACCAACCGGACCGGGGAGCCAAATCCTGGTCCTTAGGGCCCTGGGCCGGGGCTCAGAGAGGGGGTGAGCCCGAGTCCCCCTACTTTCCCCAGCTGCTTACTGGAGGAGAAGGCCTTAGTTGTATGGGACATAGTGAAAGGCTGCTGGTGGACTAGGCCCGTCCAGCGGGTCAGCGGCCCCACATACGCAGAGGACACTTGGTGGTGCCCGGGAGGGTGGAGCAATGGCGGGCGGAGCTCTATGGGTGGCCTTCTGCCCACCTGGTTGCAATGTTCTATACAAATAAATACGATTTCTGCCCAAGACATATGTATATTTTTATTAAGTCCTTCATTTGGGATGTTGCCACTGAGTTTCAAATCCATTTCCATACATTTAAGTCATATTAGGACAGGAGCCATGGCTACTTGTAACTCACACACCTTTTGGGTATGGTGTATTGTCCCATCTAATGGCACTGAGATCAGTTACAGAGAGAATAATTAGTCTGCTCTATAGCCTTTGCTAAAAGCCAACTGGCTTTTAGCTTATGCAATAGAAACTCATCCACTAAGCTCCAGAAGTCCCAGGGAGGTAGGGAGCATGCTGTGACTGGTGTTTACTATGACTGTTTCACTGCAACCTTGCCCTTCCTCTTGGGTGTTTGTTTCTTATCATCTTTGTCTTTCCTCATGTGTTTGGATTACAATTTTTATGGGACAGGGACTGTCGCTTGCTATTTGTATTTACATTTGCTTGCAAAGTCATCCTCCCCCCACAACCCAATCTGAATTGGGGCCTTTAGGTACTGCAATACAATAAATAATAAAAGAGCTTGGTAAGATAGCACCTAAGGGTACATCTACCACATAAACAGGGAGAGGAATGTCAGATTTATGACTGTTCACTGTTCCTTTAGGTATGAAAGCATCTGTTCAAAACAATGTGCTGTTCTTTTGAACAGTTCTAGAATGATGACCCAACATGCGCAAAGTGGTTTATGGGGGCCAGATTGTACCACTCCTGCTTGCACCTGCTTCCTTCAGTAGTCCCAGTAGCATCTATTGGGCTACTTATAAACCAAGTTACTACTCAACATAAATAAAGGGAACCACAGGCATGTTCTCATTAATTACTTTGATGTCCATTAAAAGGTGTTCTAATGCACAATACTTTTTGTATGACAATACTGTTCTTTACTTCTGTGGTGTAAAAGACAAAGTTTTCCAGGCACATAATTTGATTTTCTTTGATCAATGGCACCCTGTTTTGTCATTTGTTTCTCCCCCTTTCCTTTGGGTCATGTATATTTAGGCCTATAGTTTCAAAATAATTAATTTTGAAATTAATTATGTGTTATTAGCTCATGCAGTAGAGACTCATGTACTAAGCTCCAGAGGTCCCAGGGAGGTAGGGAGCATGCTGTGACTGGTGTTTACTATGACTCTTTCACTGCTACCTGGCCTTTCCTCTATGTATTATTATGTGAGCCACAAGAAGAGTTGTGCTGCTAAAGCCTCACTCATGCCTATAGAGCAAGGGTGGGAAATAATTTTTGATGGTGGGCCACTCCAAGAATTTGGAAAGTGGTCAAGGCTACTTTTTCATCTCAGTGGAGAAGGTGCGGGGTCTGGGATGGAGGTTAGGTGCAGAAGGGAGCTTGCAGTAATGGATTGGATTGCAGGAGAGGGTGTGGGGTCTGGGAGGGAGTTTGGGTAAAGAAGGCAGTTGTGACCTGGGTTAGGGGATTAGTGTACAGGGGTTTTGGTTGTGACCTTGGGCAAGAGGGGGTTGTGACCTGGGGAAGGGGACTAGAGTACTGGAGGGGGTGGAGGGGTTTGGGCTGTGACCTAAGGCAGGAGGGGTTTGTGACTTGGGGCAGGGGACTGGCGTGCAGGATCTGGGAGGGAATATAGGTGCAGAAGGGTGGGGCAGAGGGTTTGGGTTATGTGGGGTAGAGGGGAAAAGGGTTGGGGTGCCAGAGGCAGGCTCTGGCTGGGAGAATTACCTGCTTGACTCCCTCCCAGCCAGCAGCCCTCTCAAACAGACTCCCTGCCTGCCCGACCCCTGCACTGGCTACAGGGGCCATGTCGTTTTTGAACAGCTATGAGCCTGGGTGGGGGAGGAAGGTGGTTTGCAAGCTGTCTATTGACAACAGGCAGCTCCTCTTGGCCAGAAACCTCTCCTCCCTCCCCTGGATTCACAGCTGTACAAACAGAACCCTACAATGGATGTTTTTCTTAGCAGTATGTAGGGGGCAGGTAGGGAGTCTGCCTGAGGCTCCCTGATGCATCTATGGGCAGGATCTGGTGGCTTGGTGGGATAGATCCGGCCTGCAGAAGGTATTTTGCCCAGACCTGCTATAGAAGATACACTGTAGTTTAGCAAAATAAAAAGAAACAGTAATAAACTAACCCTAGCATGTCATTACTGGGAGGGAGCCACTACAGATTTTCTTTACTGCATTCAATATAACTACAGTGTCCAAAATTCAGTTCCTTTTTCAATTTAGTCAGGCATCACCTTGTGGTCTAATAAGGGACGGGAACTATTTACAATGTCTCAACTTTAGGCTTGTCATTTAAGACACAAAAGATAAAGTTTGGGCAAGATTTTTAGAAATAACTAGGGATTTAGAATGTCTCAGGTTTTGCGGGGGCCCATTTTGAATCACTTTAAAGATTGTTTTGGAGAAAGTGTGTTCAACACTTTCTGGAAACCAGGCCTATTTCAGATGTCAGTTGGGCACCATAAATTCCAAATCACTTTTGAAAATCCTTTCTGGAGGGGTTGATGCAAATGCACAACTGTCATTAGTTTGAATAAGTTACACACACTGAGAGAACAGATCCTCCATAATTCATTGCAAAATATATATCACTTGGTGAAACCCTTTTATTCTCTTCTGAGACAAGTCTTTGAATATAGTTGGTAGCAACTGACTTCAGTCTGAGGATGATACTGGTGCATTATTATCATTTTTGGCATACTGATGGTTGTACAAACAAAAGAAGAGAGTGGTAAGGGAGCTACAATATTAGCAGGAAGCTCTCATGCCAGCTCTGGGATGAAAGGGCTGCATATTTCCAGCCTTGAAGAGTTGGAGAGAAGCCTGCTGCACATGCTGAAGGTAGAAGCTGTCTGTCAGCAAGTGCCATAATTCTGATTGACTGCTTTTCCCCAAGGGGGATATAATGTGGAAGGCAGCCAATCAAGAGGAGATTTTCTTCATGTAGACAGATGCAGTTTCCTTCCAGAGAACAGTTAGAAAACTCACAGCCAATTAGGAAAGCCTCTAAAGTTGGTAAGTTTGTCTCACAATTTAGGTCAGTGTTCTCAACCTTTTCAATACTGTGACCCCATAGTCCTTCATTTTGGTACTTCCTTCCATATAGTCAGAAAGAAAGGGTGGCTGCAAGCCTTGGACCTGTTGGCAACCTCCCTGGTCATTGTAACCACCCATGTGGTTGTCGAAGCAAAAACGCTCCTCTCTGTTTAGGCAGCTAACAAACAGCTTTATTAATTAATAAATCACAGCATGAGCCAAACATGGTCCCAGCAAAGCCAGGCCCAGTAAGGTGCTAATACAATCAGTCCTAGTATCTTTATACCCTTAACCAAACAGTCGGACATCAGGGCATCCAATTACAGAAATCATCAATTAAACTTGGAAAAGCAAAGCCTTATTGACTAGATGGCAGACAGGTATGAGGGAGTACACCTCCTGTCCCAACCAGCCCAATTAACACATACCAATAGCCTATCCTGTAGGCCTCTTCTCACGGGGTGACAGAAAGTACACTCTGGTCTACGTGCTTGAGAGAAAAGCTGAAATGGTTTCTGTTATACAAGATGGCTTCTCGCTAAATATAAAATGGTTACTACAATTTTTCTACAACTCCCTCCTTTTAGCCTTTTAAAGGCTAACCTTGAACCATTTTATGCCTCCATTTCCATCAACGCATTTATGTACATCTCTTGTTTCCTTCTTGCTCATCATATTTTAACATCATGAGTTCCACATTCCCTTTAGTAAGGGTCTGTCTTGTGTTTTTCAGAATACAAGAAATACAGCATCCGATTAACTAGAAACAAAAATAAACACAAAAGAATATAGCTAATACTAAAACTACTCCTTGCAAAATTCAAGTTCCCACATGTCCAACCCAGCCTCCCAACCAACCCCAGAGGGTCCTGTCTTCCTCCTGCCTTAGGCTTTCCACAGTTCTTTCAATCTCTAAGGCATTTTCCTCTACTTCCTTGCTGGTGTCAGTGATATACACACAGAATTCTTTTCTCACTAAGGCACAAACCACGCCCTTACTAGCTAGGACGTAGTCTAGGGCCATCTGGTTTGGGCTCTTTCCCACCCTGGCTCCTGAACCATTACATGTCCAGCAGTACTTTCTAATTGGGTTCAAGGCTAGGTGGATATACCGTGGGTTAGTAAACCCTTTATCCTGCCAAGTATATTTGGGTTTAGTTTACTAAACAGTGTGCCATATTTGAGTGTTGTTTAGTGGGACCGGAATCGTTGGGATACCTCCTTCTGAATGTACAGGACTGTGAGCACATATCCAGCAAACTGTGGAATTAAATTCTTGGGAAACTTGGTTCATTAAAAGCATAAACACATTTGAACCATATAGGTTATAACTGCTAGGCATTAAATCCAAGATTAAACATAAGCTCAACATGAATTGTTTGTCCAGCCTCATGCTGGCTGTTCTTCAGGACTTCGTAGTTTGCTTCACCTATCGCTGGCAGGTTCTTCTGGGCTGCAGCTGGTACCTTGGCCTCGGTCTCTCAAGATTGTCTGCTTCTGGGCCTGGATTGCCGGTACCAAGCCTGCGCTGATCCCCATCTACTTCTGGACCTGGGTCTCTGGTACCAGGTCTGCGGTGATCCCCATCTGCTTCTGGACCTGGGTCTCTGGTACCAGGTCTGCGGTGCTCCTTGTTGGGGCCAACCTCTGTAAGGGCTGGAACCGGTTTGCAGTGGGAGGCGTGAATCCAGGTGGGCAATCCCTCACACTTTACAGCAGTAGGAGTGGTCAGAAGGACCTGGTAGGGACCCTTCCACCTGGGTTCCAGGGCAGTCTTCTGCTGGTGAACTTTCGCGCGAACCCAGTCTCCTGGTTGTAGTTTATGGCACGGCTCAGTCGGGGCCTCCTGGAAGGTGTCCTTAACCTGTGAATGATAAGACTATACACAGCTCATAAGTTCCTGACAATACTTGACTATGCTTCCTTTAATAAGTGTGGCATCAGCCAGATCAATTTTTTTTCTTTTTTTTTTTTAGGCTGCTTAACAGTCTTATAGGTTGGCCACATGTAATTTCATGTGGACTGAGTCCAGTTTTCCGATTAGGAGTGGCTCTCATGCTCATTAGGGCAATCGGGAGTGCTTCTACCCATGTTAAGCCAGAGCTTTCACATATCTTAGCAAGTTTGTTCTTTAAAATCCCGTTTCATTTCTCTACTGCTCCTGGGTGTTACACGCAGTGCAGTGCTTGTCTGATAGAGTAGTACTTTGCCAGTTTTTGAACAATTTGTCCAGTAAAGTGGGTATCTCTATCACTGGTGTATTCCCCATGATGGCATGTAATGATTTAAAAGTTTCTTTGCCACTGTGATAGCATCAGTTTTCCTGCAGGGATAAGCTTCTACTCATCTCAAAAACAAACAAACAATAACCAGCACATATTCAAAAGATTGACATTTAGGCAATTGAATAAAGTCCATCTGTAAATTCAGAAATGGTCCCAAAGGCGAAGGTCTGGTTGCCGCAACTGTCTTTACAGGTTTACCCACGTTGTGGGCTTGGCAGACAGGGCAAGCCAGACAGTAATCTTTGGCTGTTTGGGAGAATTTGGGAGCAAACCAATTTTCTTTTAAGGTGGCTACCATCCCCCCCTTTTGCCAACGTGCGACAATCCATGGAGCACAGAGGCAAGGCGAGGTAGCAAGACCACTGGGGCAACAATGCGGCCATCAGAGCTGCACCACAAATGGTCTGGGTGCAAGGTGCACCCTGCCAGTCTCCACTCCTGCTTTTCTGATTTTGGGGCTTCGTCTTGCAGGAGGGCCAGTTTTGAAAGAGACAGCATAGGAGCTGGCGATGGTAGGAGAGAAGGGAAAAACAGCAGGTACAGGAGCAGATTCTGCTACATTCCAAACAGTACAAACTGCATAGCCTTCTACTAAAACTTCACTAGAATTATAAAAGCAAAAAACCATCTGTGTAAAGCACAAAGTTAAGATTATTCAAGGTACTTAAATTATTTTTTTTCATTAAAACAACAATATTGTACACACAACAATGTTTGAAATACATATATCACAATTAAGACACACAAGACAAATCTGGACAGAACACAGAACACAAACTTATTATGTCATGACACAGAACCATGGTTTTTTTTTTCTTCAGTTAATTTTCAGCTGATATTAGCTTTTTTGATGATCTGAAAGACAAAGAAAACATTTCTACCCACATTGGGGTGGTGCATTATATTTTAGAATACTTTTTCTTTACAGATTTTTTTGCTACTTTTTGATCAGCCTGCTGTTACCCAATGGTATGCTTTTATTTTGCACACCAGCGTCAGAGGGTTTGAGTAAATTACTTCATTGTTTAATTATTAAGTTAAAGGTGGCATACCTCAGTTTCCCTCTTGTGCTGCAGACCAGGCTTTTTTTTTTTTTAATGTGTGAAGCTTCAAATGATTTACTGCCACAGAAACTTTTTCTTAGAACAAGGCACTTGCTAGTTACTATTTCAGCAGGCAAAAAAGGTTTTCTTTTCCTGAAAAGAATCATAGGCGATGTTACAGGCTTATTTATGGGGGACAGTGCCCCCCCTTCGGAACAGACAGGCAGTTTGCAGACACACACAACCTTGGATCTGAAAGCAAGCCAAAAGTGCTATCAACTCAGCCTTGAACAGAAACACTGTGAAGTTTCTGGGTTTGGATTTTTTAAACAATAATTAGTTTCCTTGAAAGACACATTTAACCCTTAGGGTGCAGGTTTTACAAATTTACAATGTATAGGTTCTATTTTTTTTAATGCAGTTAACCAATTAAGTTTTAGTAGAATTCCTTATTTTTCCTGTAATAGATTTAACAAAGTATCTGTAGCCAAATGTTTAAACTTGATTGTTTCTTCGCGTAGATGATTAAAAGAGGCTGCAAGAAACAAGGAGTCATTCCTAAAGCAGGTTTTTTTTTTCTTACACATTACAATATTGCTTAATTTCTTTTCCTTAGAATTTGGAGGAACACTTCCCTTAAACTGTTAAACTTATTTTAAACTTGGTGTTTTGCTTTGGATCGGGCAAGTTTGTTACAGAAGCCCGTGTTTTCAAAGGGAAGAGCTAATTCCTTTCAGTTATTTTTTTGTGTTTCCTCTCTGTGTATGCGTTATAAAGAGGGGTAGAGGGGTGATGTTGTGCCGAATTTCCCCCCCTCCCCCCAATCTTGGTTGATACGGGTGTGCCAACTGAGAAATTTCTTTTTTTTTTTTTCCACTTCTTGTGCATTATTTTGGCACAGAGGCTCTGCAGCAAGTTTGTAAGTTACCTATCTTACTGCAGGGCGGATTTTTTTTGCTTTTCTGAGCTTCACTTTCATCCCTCAGGGCTTTAATTTTTCCTCTTTTCCAATTTGTTAAATGCTTACAGGTCCTTGGACCATTATGCACGTACATGTAGTACACAGGGGTGCCTTTCGGCAGTGTGGGGAGATGTTTAGACTAACCCCCACCTAAACTAACTTTACACACTCTAAAGAAAGAGTCTGCCGGGTCCAGAGTGTCAGACCTTAGCAGCTCATGAAATAAGGGGAGTCGTCACTCCCTCACATATCTGCTGAGTCTCAAGGTTCAGCTGACCTCCCCCCTTGCATTCAGAGCTCCCTCGTGGGAGAGCCCCGGTGCAGCTGGGATCAACTCAAGTCTCAGACCTATGCAGCAGCATTCATACTTCACTCATTTACATTCATACTCATTTTCCACACACATTTTTTTCCTACAGTTTCCACATTTAGATGAATCTTTCTTTATTGTCCAGTTCCCATGGGTTTCTATTAAGTGACGCTGCCCTAAGACACCCGGCACTTAATATCAGACTTCATTAGGATCCTATACCAGAAGGCACTTATCGTAAAGGCACTGGAATTCCTGTAGACTGACCTACCCCCATTTTCTGCGCGCGCTTAAAAGATTCTGTAAGGCACCGAACCAAAAGTCCGTCTGCTTACACTATTTTCTTCTGCGAGTAATCCGCCTGCTCGCCCTGCGAGTCACCGAATTAGAATCCGCCTGCTCGCCCTGCGAGTCACCGGATCCCGCTACCTCTCGCACCGATCCCCCTGCTTTTTCTTGTGAGATGCTGGACCAAAATCCACCCGCTTACAGGGGTTTCTGGCACCCACCCCAGCCCAACAGAACACCACGTCCTGGCGCCTGGAGACAGCTTGACGGAATGGGGAAATACTATGGCCTGGGGTTAGCCTCAGAGGTCAGTACTATGTCTACAAGTAACAGAGAGAGACAACAAAGCTTTCCCACAGTTCCATGTGCCGAGAGAGTGTAATGTCACCACACCAGCTTTTAGCGTCTGAACACAGAGGGTCCAGTGCATGGCTGCCTCACTAGAGACACCGGTGTGCCCTTTTGGAACTGTGACACATAAGACAGGCCTAATAGACAAAGACAGACACAGACAGACAAAAATGTTAGCTGCTCCACAAAATTGGATTCCGTAGCTCCCCTTACTCCAATGGCCAGCCGTCACTCCAAATCCTAAGCCCTCACCAGGAGATTTCATAACAGGTATCCCCTTACCTTCCATTGAGCACTCTGAGAGGTTTGGAAGTGGAGTGCCGGTCCGTCCATACGGGCAAGTGGTGCGTTAGGAATCTCGGTGGAACCTCCAAATTGTCGAAGCAAAAACGCTCCTCTCTGTTTAGGCAGCTAACAAACAGCTTTATTAATTAATAAAGCACAGCATGAGCCAAACGTGGTCCCAGCAAAGCCAGGCCCAGTAAGGCTGCTAATACAATCAGTCCTAGTATCTTTATACCCTTAACCAAACAGTCTGACATCAGGGCATCCAATTACAGAAATCATCAATTAAACTTGGAAAAGCAAAGCCTTATCGACAAGATGGCGGACAGGTACGAGGGAGTACACCTCCTGTCCCAACCAGCCCAATTAACACATTCCAATAGCCCATCCTGTAGGCCTCTTCTCACGGGGTGACAGAAAGTACACTCTGGTCTACGTGCTTGAGAGAAAAGCTGAAATGGTTTCTGTTATACAAGATGGCTTCTCGCTAAATATAAAATGGTTACTACAATTTTTCTACATGGTGAAACCATCATTTGGGTTATCTAGATCCACATATTCTACTCTGGCTACATCTAGACTGCAGGCTTCTTTCGGAAGAAGCTTTTTTCGGAAGAGATCGTCCGAAAAAACTTCTTGCGAAAGAGTGCATCCACAAATAAAAGTGCATCGAAAAAGTGATGCGCTTTTTTGAAAGAGAGCACCCAGACTGATTGGATGCTCTCTCGCATAAAAGGCCACCCGGAAGCAGTTCAGGCAGGGCTTTAGGTCCCCAGTTGCTTCCGAATGCTGGTGCTGGAGCCTTGCACAGACACGTGCTTAAAGGGACCCCCCTGGACAGCCATTTCTCTGCTTCTGCTGCGTGCTTGCTACCTCTTTGAGGGACAGCAAAACTTTAGCAGTGCCTGCTGTTCTTTTTTGGACACCACAGCTTTTTCCTTTCAGCCATGGAGCCGGAGCTGCCTCTGGGCATGTGATGGCCCCACATGGCCATGCTGCAGTTTTTGCAGCACTTTGTGCCGGCTGCCTTCCTGGTCCTGCACAACCTGGACCCTGAGCTCATTCTGAGGACCCTCTCCGTAGGTGCGGCTGCTCTGCTCTGGCAACCACATCCCACTGTGGAGAGGTGTTTTTGGAGGCTTGACACCAGTTTGGACTGATTGGATCGGCTGGTCTTGGAGCGGTAGGATGACCAGCAGTGGCACCAAAACTTCCGCATGTGGAAGGACACCTTTTTGGAGCAGTGTGCCTGACTCACCCCCTCCCTCCGGAGACATGACACCCACCTGCGGCCCGTCATCACCTTGAAGAATTGGGTCACAATAGCCCTCTGGAAGCTCACCACCCCGACAGCTACCAGTCAATGTACAACCAGTTCTGTGTGGGGAAGTCCACCATCAGGGCACCCCCATGGAGGTAAGGCACCCTTGGGTTGCAGTCCCTGCATGGGTGTGGGGAGAGTGTTGCATAAGGGGGACTCTCAGGAAAGGGGGGTTGTGGGATGTGGGGGGTGGAGCGGGGGTTGGGGGGGGAAAGCCCTGTCCCCGGGGGCTTGTGCCATTCCACCCTCACACAGCCCTGCTGCTGGGGGGAGGGGGCACCCTCATAGGAAGTGGCTCCTGGGGTGTTTGGGTGGGGCAAGTGAGGGGAGCAGGGTGGACATCTCCAAAGGGCTCAGGCACCCCCTCTCTCATTCTCTGTTTTGTGTGTTTCTTTGTCACCTTCTGCAGGTGGTGAGGGCCATCAACTCGATCCTGCTGTGGAGGGTCATCCATCTGAACTGCAGCGGAGCCATAGATAGGACACACGTACCAATTCGTGCACCGGAACATCGAGTGGCCTATTACATCAATTGAAAGGGCTACTTTTCAATGATGTCGCAGGCCCTGGTCAACCACCGGGGACACTTTACAGACATTTTTGTTGGGTGGTCGGGCAGGGCACATGATGCCTGAGCATTCAGAAACTCTAGCCTGTACCACAAGCTAGAGGTGGGCACATTTTTCCCCCACTGTGAACTTGCCATTGGGAATGTGCAGATGCCACTGTGCATCGTGGGGGAAGTGGCTTACACCCGATGCCATGGCTAATGAAGCCATACACCGGCCACTTAGATCCCAGCAGGGACTAATTCAATGCAGCCCTGAACCAGGCCCAGGTCCAGGTGGAGAGTGCCTTCGGCCACCTCCAGGCACATTTCCAGTGCCTGCTGACCTGCCTCGAGTTGGGGAAGCATATCCCCAAGGTGGTTGCAGCATGTTGACCTCCACAACATTGTGGAGAGGAAGGAGGCCTCCTGGGGTGGGGGGCAGATACCGGCCATGAAGGGCAAGCCTTCCAGCAGCTGCAGAGAGCTGCCATTCGCCAGGACCATCAGGCCAGGGTGTGCATCCGGGAGGCCCTGTAGGAGAGGTTCTCTCAAGGACCCCAGTAACTCTCCCCATGGCCTCCTCCCTAGGGACCTACATAAGAACATAAGAACGGCCATACTGGGTCAGATCAAAGGTCCATCCAGCCCAGTACCCTGTCTGCTGACAGTGGCCAATGCCAGGTACCCCAGAGGGAGTGAATCAAACAGGTAATGATCAAGCGATCTCTCTCCTGCCATCCATCTCCACCCTCTGACAAACAGAGGCTGGGGACACCATTCCTTACCCATACTGGCTAATAGCCATTTATGGACTTAACCTCCATGAATTTATGTAGTTCTCTTTTAAACCCTGTTATAGTCGTAGCCTTCACAACCTCCTCAGGCAAGGAGTTCCACAGATTGACTATGCACTGTGTGAAGAAGAACTTCCTTTTATTTGTTTTAAACCTGCTGCCCATTAATTTCATTTGGTGGCCCCTAGTTTTTATATTATGGGAACAAGTAAATAACTTTTCCTTATTCACTTTCTCCCCACCACTCATTATTTTATATACCTCTATCATATCCCCCCTTAGTCTTCTCTTTTCCAAGCTGAAAAGTCCCAGTCTCTTTAATCTCTCCTCATATGGGACCCGTTCCAAACCCCAATCATTTTAGTTGCCCTTCTCTGAACCTTTTCTAATGCCAGTATATCTTTTTTGAGATGAGGAGACCACATCTGTATGCAGTATTCCAGATGTGGGCATACCATGGATTTATATAAGGGCAATAAGATATTCTCTGTCTTATTTTCTATCCCTTTTTTAATGATTCCTAACATCCTGTTTGCGTTTTTGACTGCCACTGCATACTGTGTGGACATCTTCAGAGAACTATCCCCGATGACTACAAGAGCTCTTTCCTGATTAGTTGTAGCTAAATTAGCCCCTATCATATTATATGTATAGTTGGGGTTATTTTTTCCCAATGTGAATTACATTTATCCATATTAAATTTCATTTGCCATTTTGTTGCCCAGTCACTTAGTTTGGTGAGATCTTTTTGAAGTTCTTCACAGTCTGCTTTGGTCTTAACTACCTTGAGCAGTTTAGTATTGTCTGCAAACTTTGCCACCTCACAGTTTACCCCTTTGTTCAGATCATTTATGAATATGTTGAATAGGATTGGTCCAAGGACTGACCCTTGGGGAACACCACTAGTTACCCCTCTCCATTCTGAAAATTTACCATTTATTCCTACCCTTTGTTTCCTGTCTTTTAACCAGTTCTCAGTCCATGAAAGGATCTTCCCTCTTATTCCATGACAACTTAATTTATGTAAGAGCCTTGGTGAGGGACCTTGTCCAAGGCTTTCTGGAAATCTAAGTACACTATATCTACTGGATCCCCCTTGTCCACATGTTTGTTGACCCCTTCAAAGAACTCTCATAGATTAGTAAGACATGATTTCCCTTTACAGAAACCATGTAGACTTTTGCCCAACGAATTATGTTCTTCTATGTGTCTGACAATTTTATTCTTTACTAATGTTTCAGCTAATTTGCCTGGCACTGACGTTAGACTTACTGGTCTGTAATTGCCGGGATCGCCTCTAGAGCCCTTTTTAAATATTGGCGTTACATTAGCTATCTTCCAGTCGTTGGGTACAGAAGCGGATTTCAAGGACAGGTTACAAACCATAGTTAATAGTTCTGCAATTTCACATTTGAGTTCTTTTAGAACTCTTGGGTGAAAGCCATCTGGTCCCGGTGACTTGTTACTGTTAAGTTTATCAATTAATTCCAAAACCACCTCTAATGACACTTCCATGTGAGACAATTCCTCAGATTTGTCACTTACAAAGGATGGGTCAGGTTTGGGAATCTCCCTAACATCCTCAGCCGTGAAGACTGAAGCAAAGAATTCATTTAGTTTCTCCACAATGACTTTATCGTCTTTAAGTGCTCTTTTTGTATCTCGATCATCCAGGGACCCCACTGGTTGCTTAGCAGGCTTCCTGCTTCTGATGTACTTAAAAAACATTTTGTTATTACCTTTGGAGTTTTTGGCTAGTTGTTCTTCAAACTCCTTTTTAGCTTTTCTTACTACATTTTTACACTTAATTTGGCAGTGTTTATGCTCCTTACTATTTACCTCACTAGGATTTGACTTCCACTTTTTAAAAGATGTCTTTTTATCTCTCACTGCTTCTTTTATATGGTTGTTAAGCCCCGGTGGCTCTTTTTGAATTCTTCTCCTATGTTTTTTAATTTGGGGTATACATTTAAGTTGGGCCTCTATTATGGTGTCTTTGAAAAGTATCCATGCAGCTTGCAAGGATTTTATTTTAGTCACTGTACCTTTTAATTTCTGTTTAACTAACCTCATCATTTTTGCATAGTCCCCCTTTTTGAAATTAAATGCCACAGTGTTAGGCTGCTGAGGTGTTCTTCCCACCACAGGAATGTTAAATGTTATTATGTTATGGTCACTATTTCCAAGCGGTCCTGTGATAGTTACCTCTTGGACCAGATCCTGCATGCCACTCAGGACTGAATTGAGAATTGCCTCTCCCCTTGTGAGTTCCTGTACCAGCTGCTCCAAGAAGCAGTCGTTTAAGGTATCAAGAAATTTTGTCTCTGCATCTCGTCCTGAGGTGACGTGTACTCAATCAATATGGGGATAGTTGAAATCCCCCACTATTATTGAGTAATTTGTTTTGATAGTCTCTCTAATCTCCCTTAGCATTTCATAGTCACTATTACTGTCCTGGTCAGGTGGTCGATAATACATCCCTACTGTTATATTCTTATTAGAGCAGGGAATTACTATCCATAGCGATTCTATGGAACATGTTGATTCATTTAAGATTTTTACTTCATTTGATTCTAAATTTTCTTTCACATATAGTGCCACTCCCCAACCTGCACAACCAGTTCTGTCCTTCTGATATATTTTGTACCCTGGAATGATTGTGTCCCATTGATTGTCCTCACTCCACCAGGTTTCTGTGATGCCTATTATATCAGTATCCTCCTTTAACACGAGGCACTCTAGTTCACCCATCTTATTTTTTAGACTTCTAGCATTTGTGTACAAGCACTTTAAAAATTTGCCACTGTTTAGTTGTCTGCCCTTTTCTGATGTGTCAGATTCTTTTTTTATATGAATGTTTTTCATCTTATCTGGCCCATATTTTATCCTCTTCCATCCTCTCCTCCTGACTAAAACCTAGAGAATCTCTATCAATAGACTCTCCTCTAAGAGACGTTTCTGTCCGATCCACATGCTCCTCAGCACCAATTGGCTTTCCCCCATCTCTTAGTTTAAAAACTGCTCTGTGACCTTTTTAACGTTAAGTGCCAGCAGTCTGGATCCACTTTGGTGGAGCCCATCCTTCCCCCATCCCAAAAGTTTCCCCAGTTCCTTATAAAGCTAAACCCGTCCTCCCTACACCATCGTCTCATCCACGCATTGAGACTCTGAAGTTCTGCCTGCCTACCTGGCCCTGCACGTGGAACTGGAAGCATTTCTGAGAATGCCACCATAGAGGTCCTGGATTTCAGTCTCTTTCCTAGCAGCCTAAATTTGGCCTCCAGGACATCTCTGCTACCCTTCCCTATGTTATTGGTACCTACATGTACCACCACAACCAGCTCCTCCCCAGCACTACACATAAGTCTATCTAGATGCCTCGAGAGATCTGCAACCTTCGACCAGGCAGGCAAGTCACCATATGGTTCTCCCAGTCATCGCAAACCCAGCTATCTACATTTCTAATGATCGAATTTCCCATTACTAACAACTACCTTTTCCTAGTGACTGGAGTTCCCTTCCCCGGAGAGGTAACCTCAGTGTGAGAGGATATCCCAACATCTGGAAGGAGGGTCATGACTATGGGAAGGTTTCCCTCTGCTCCAGTTGACTGCTCTCCTTCCCTGAGCCTTTCACCCTCCTTAACAGCACAGGGGCTGTCTGGCTGGAGGTGGGACAATTCTGCAGTGTCCTGGAAAGCCTCATCTATGTACCTCTCTGCCTCCCTCAGCTCCTCCAGTTCAGCCACTCTGGCCTCCAAAGCCTGTCCGTGGTCTATGAGGGCCAGGAGCTTCTTGCACCGAATGCACACATATGCCACCTGCCCACAGGGCAGGTAATCATACATGCTCACTGAGTGCAATAAACAGGATAGCCCCCACTCTGCTGCTGGGCTTCTGCCTGCATTCTCTCCTACAGTTACCTAGGTTATTGATAGGGTTTCTAGTTAATCAAAACGTCCTGATTTAAAACCTTTAAACTAAACAATAAAGAACGGCAAGTGTACCTTGGCCCCTTCCCAACTCCCTCTCAAAGCTCCCTGTTTGCTGCTCCTGTTCACAAAGCTCCCTGGTCGCTGACTCACTGCTTTATAAAGCCCTGGCCTGCCTGATTAGCCCCGCCCCCTGACTAAGGTTCAGCCAGTTAACAGAGGCTTCTAGATTTCAAACCTTTAGAAGCTCACAGCTTCCAGCTGCTGGCCACACCACACACTCCTTCAAACAAACAAACAGACAAACACAAGCTCAGCACACAGCAAGTAACCCCCAAACACACAAACACACACTACAGACAGCCACTTACCTCAAGGGTCCCGTATTTGCTCCTCCTTTACCTGGAGACCTCCCTCTCAAAACTCCCTGTTTGCTGCTCCTGCTTGTGGCCTTATCCACTACAGCTCCTCCCTTTGCCCTTTACATGACCTCTCAATAAACACACCTGTTTGGTTTAAAAAAAAATACAGTCTGTAGTAATGAAAGATTCTGAGATGGTGGGCAGGGGGAGAGAGTTCATAACCGGGACTGGGAGGGGCGCGGCTTGATGTGCAACCTTGGGAGTGGGGACCTCATCGGAGTTGGGGTTGGGTGGGTCTGGGGAGCACAGGGGGTGAACAGGAGGGGGGGCTGGAGTGGGGTCAGGCTTGGCAGGGGACAAGGGGAGGGGCCATAGGCATTATTTGGGGAGGGGGCATGGGCATCACCTGGGGAGTGAACAGAGGCATAGCGGGGGGGGGGGGCAGGCAGATTGGGAATGGGCATAGCATGGGGGACAGGAGGGTGGAAGCCAGGAGCAACGGCATCAGGTGGGTGTGCCATCATGCGGGTCATGACGGCACACATGTTGTCACACTGCTGCATCAACTGGTCCCAGGCATGGTCCCGCCACTCCAAGTCCACGCAGACCTTGTGCGTCAGGGTCTGGTGGATATTGCAAAGGTGCATCAGGTCTTCATGGACCCTAGTGCACCTTCGGGTCCCCCAGACTCTGGTGGGTGGCTGCAGTGGTGTGGCTCGGCCCTCAGTGCCGGCTGGTCCAGCTATGGAGAACATACAAGAAGGAGAGGCAGTTAGTCATCCGTGCAGACACTGTCCCTGAGGCCATGCTTTCCTCTGTGAGCAACAACCAACAGTCCGGGGCCCAGAGGAGGGGATGTCCTGGGAGCAAGGGCATGTGTGGACTGCACAGCGGGCTATGCCTCACAGAGGCCCCGACATGCGCAGAAGACTGTGCTGCCCACTTCCCATCCTCCACCCCTGACCCACATACAAGCAGCCAAGAGAAGTGTCCGGCCACAGTGGGATCCCCTCATGGGCAACAGAGGAGCCGGCAACAGCCTGGCACTCCCTGGGGTCTGCACACACAGGTGCGGCTCACAGTACTGTCTGTGGGAGCGGCTGCTGCCTCGCACATGCAGGCATGCCTGTGAGCTGTGTGCAGCACTCCTTGGTCTGTGTGAGGTCATGCCTGTGCCCTTGTGGCTAGCCTGCTTCGACCCGGGCCACCCCCGCCCCATGGCAGGATGTGTGTGGCCTCTCCTGAGCCTGCCAGCAGGATCCCACCCATGCTCAGGGGTGGGCTGCCTGCTGCGTCCATGTGCTGCACAGTAACACTGCACATGGTTGCACGTGCACGGACCACAGCACAATGTCCAGCCCAAGCAGCCCGAGTGACACTTGCCCCCCCCAATCCCTGTGTGCCCGCTTCCCCTGCCCTGTGTGTGTGACAAAGTGAGAACCCTCACCTAAAGATCCCTCCCAGGCATCCAAGGAGGCCTGGGAGACATCCTGGCTCACAGGCACCGGCTTGAGGGAGAGGGTCACGGTGCCCGTCTCCTCCTCATCTTCCTCCTCCTCCTGCTCCTGCACCACTGGCTGGCCCTGGCCCTCCTGCTCTTCCTTTGCAGAGACATCCGGCTGGGTGATCATGGGGATCTTGAGGCCAGAGTCAACGAGGATGGTGAGGAAGATGTTTCCCCACACCCCATTATTTGGTGGAGCTCCTTGTAATAGGGGCAGGTGTGGAGACTTGCCCCTGAGCACGAGTTGTGCTCTGGGGCCTGGACATATCCCTGGCAGAGCTCCTTGACTTTACTCCGGACCTGTTCCAAGGTCCAGGGCGGGTGTCCGCACTCTGCCAGGGACTTGGCCATCTGGCCATAAATGTCCACATTGCGGTGCTTGGCCTGGGGATCCTGTAAGGTCTCCTCTTTGCCCCACAGTTCGAGGAGGGACTGGATCTCCGGGCCAGATCAGGATGGGGCACGCCTCTTGGTCCCCCTGGGTGGGTCCTGGGAGCCCTGGGGCTGCGAGGATCAGGGGATTATGGGGGGCTTGAGGTTGTGCCATTCTGTGCAGGCCTGTGGCAGGGACAGCTGTGTGGTCAGGGTGCTGCTCTGAAGTTAGCTTCGTGCCATAAGGCTTGTTCAGGGTGCCTGCAGTTTTAAGAGGGGTCAGGAGACAGGAACTATAGAGTTGTGATTACTATTTCCTGGAGGCCTCTTCTTTTGAAAAAAAAAACAACCCTTCTCCCTGTTCACACATGCCTTTTTCCAAAAGAGCTCTTTTGGAAAAAAGCTTCTTCCTCGTAGAAAGAGGAATACCAATGTCGGGAAAAGCCCTCTGTTCTTTCAATTTACTTTTGAAAGAATGTGGTTGCAATGTGGACGTTCCTCAAGTTTTGTTGGAAAAACAGCCGTTTTTCTGACAAAACTCTGTAGTGTAGACATACCCTCTGTCTATCAAAAAGCAAATAGTAATTCTATGGAAAGATTTCACTCTCCTTTTAGTTCTCTTAGATCTCTCAGTTTATCATTTTCAAGTTTGAAATTTGAAATGAGAACTTCTCCTGGCTTCCTTGGGAGCAAGCCACTCCCCAGCTGCAGTACCAGCTGCGTGGAGCGGATCAAACTTTTATGTCCTATCCTCATTCCCTAGCAGGAAGGCCTGGTGGGCAGTGTGGATTTAGGATGTGGGAGTGCCAATTTTTCTGGGACCCCCAACTGGCCACAACCCCTAGGTACAGGCCCCATTGGTCCAGTGGTAATCTGCCATAGCATGTACTGGCAGAAACAAAGATGCTTAGTGAATTATTTCCACAAAAATATAAGTTCCAAGTATAGTATCATACAGGGTTGGGGACAGCTGACCAGGAATTATATGACTACCACTGAAGTCTGATTCTGGAATTTAGGTGGCTACATTGGCAGGTAAACACCTGCGTGTGGTATGTGTGGGTTTTTTTTTTTTTGTGTGTGAATCTAGCTCGTGGCCCTTTGCTCCTTATTCTGTTACTGACTTGCTATGTGTCATTGGCAGAGTCATTTTACCTCACTGTGCCTCTGTTGCTCCGCCCACTCTTCCCTGTCTTGTCTATTTAGACTGAAAGCTCTTAGGGACAGTTCTGTCTCTCTCTGTGTTTGTATGGTACTTAATACAATTGCTTCACAGTCTCTGTTGGCATGTAAAGGCACAAATAATACAAATAACAATAAAGAAGCATGCTGTTTTCACTGTATATTAAAATGGAAAAGCATGCACTTCAAAAAATATCCCTTTTCAGAACAGCATTTGTTAACCCTTAGGATGTTTGAAAGTCCCATAGAAGTTAATATCTTTAGTAGAGATTACCTTAAATACATGCTTTAATTTTTTTAAATTGGGACCTTAATGTTCTGCTCCTGGCAGTATGCACATTTATACAAATATAATATCTGTCTGTCTGTCTATCAAACCATGTTGGCAGGTCTGAGGTCTGTTGAATTATTTCTTCCACAAACAATTCATTAGAATAGTGAAGGAAGACCAATAACTTAGATTGTGGAAGTCAAAATGTTGTATGGTTCCTGTTTACAGGTGTCTTATTTCCTTGCATAAGGTAAATCTTATTTTTGTTTGTTTTCTTATAGAAGATTTTTCAAAGATTTTTCCTTATAGAATTTATTGTACTTTTGGGATATTCAACATTATCACATTTTGAAATCATATAGTATAATTCTTCCTAGGATATTTTTAATACAATAGATTATTAACTGACACAGTTGAAGAAATACATTTAAAGTAGCATAAGCCTGAGTTATTTTTGACTTAGTTTGATATTTAATTTTTAAAAAGCCATGGCATATTCTAGGCTATTATATATGAGATGTGAATTTGGTCAACAGTTATTCCACTGTTCATGCAATGGGGGAGTGGCATAAATGGTTATAAGCATCAGAGGGGTAGTTGTGTTAGTCTGGATCTGCAAAAGCGACAAGGAGTCCTGCGGCACCTTATAGACTAACAGATGTATTGGAGCATAAGCTTTCGTGGGCAAAGACCCACTTTGTCAGATGCATGTAGTGGAAATTTCCAGAGGCCGGTATAAATATGCAGGCCAGAATAAGGCTACAGATAAGGAGGATAATTCAGTCAGGGAGGGTGAGGCCCACTTCTAGCAGCTGATCTGGAGGTGTGAATCCCAAGAGAGGAGAAACTGCTTTTGTAGTTGGTTAGCCATTCACAGTCTTTGTTTAATCCTAAAATGATGGTGTCACATTTGCAGATGAACTGTACCTCAGCAGTTTCTCTTTGAAGTCTGGTCTTGAACTTTTTTTTGCTGCAGGATGCAACCTGAAGCAAATTCTCACCAGCAACTATACACCGCACCACAGTAACTCTAACTCAGGAACCAATCCATGCAACAAACCTTGGTGCCAACTCTGCCCACCAGTGACACCATCACAGGACCTAACCAGATCAGCCGCACCATCACTGGTTCATTCACCTGCACATCTACCAATGTAATGTACGCCATCATGTGCCAGCAATGCCCCTCTGCTATATACATCGGCCAAACTGGACAGTCCCTACGTAAAAGAATAAAAGGACATAAATCAGATATTAGGAGTGGCAATATACAAAAACCTGTAGGAGAACACTTCAATCTCCCTGGACGCACAGTAGCAGATTTAAAGGTAGCCATCCTGCAGCAAAAAACTTCAAGACCAGACTTCAAAGAGAAACTGCCGAGCTACAGTTCATCTGCAAATGTGACATCATCATTCGTCATGCATCTGATGAAGTGGGTCTTTGTCCATGAAAGCTTATGCTCCAATACATCTGTTAGTCTATAAGGTGCCACAGGAATCCTTGTCATAAATGGTTATATAATTTGTATAGGCAATTATAAGTTGCATTGACAAGAGTTTTTTCCATCATATATGTAACTAAATAAGAAGCTTAAAATAAGAAATCTGTAACATTCAAGCACTGACAGACATCTTTATAGTACATAATAATCTCAGACAGTGGATATATATCTCTGAATCCATTCCATGTTGGTCTATTGAATATCTCAGTGAAGATTTGAAAAGTCCAATAATAAGCACCTCATTCTTTACAAGATATAAAGGGGTTAGAGATTAAACCTTTCAAGTCAGAGATTTATTTTTCTATCATATGTTTAAAAGCTATAGCTCATAGGCTGTTCCTTTTGTTTTCTATTCTTCCATTATCAGCAATAATCTTAACAATCATTAACCTTTCATTCTACAGGTTCAGCATTAAATGTCAGATAACTTGTTTCATAGGCTAATTTTTCTTTTTCGTTTTCACACTTATGTCAACAGCAATGACATTACAGCTCTTTAATTTCTTCAATGAAATACGGTGTCAGCCAGAAACATTTCTAGACTAGAATTATGTATTCCACTGCCATATCCACTACAAGTGAATCTCACAGGTCATCTATCAGTCTATCTTCTGTAAACAATTTAGAGTAATTTAGCATCCATGAGTCTAACTTTTCTTTTTGAGGAAAAAAAAGAAAGAAATTGAAAGACTGTTAGCACTTTCATTACCATTCTTCCTTCCTGAACAAACAGCTTACTTGACTTTTAAGGAATTGTAATAATTTCGTTGTGTTGTTGGAAGATTAAAGGAAGAGATGAGATATCTATAGCCTTCAAAGTAATGGTTCTTCAAATAGGCTAATATGGCAGGGGGAAAAAGTTATGACAACAGGGAGCAATTTTGCTTTTTAAATAACTCTATTGTGACGACAGTAACATGCAACTTTTTTCCACATCAGTTGATTTCACCACATTTAATGATATTTTCACAGCTCTTTCAGATAACCCACTCACTGCTAGCCTGGGTACTGTTTGTACAAGGTGCAACCAACTTTGGTTAGAACACCTGGTTGTAAAGCCTATACAATGTGTCTGTCCACACAGGACTGCAAGTGTCTTTCAGAAGAAGCTTTTCCAAAAGAGATCTTCCAGAAAAGCTTATTTCGAAAGAGAACGTCTACACAGCAAAAGCGCAATGAAAAAGCGATGTGCTTTTTCAGAAGATAGTGTCCCCATTGATTGGACGCTATCTCACATTTAAGATCCACCCTGAACCAGTTCAGGCAGGGTATTAGGTCAGCAGTTGCTTCCAGGTGCTGTTGCCTCAGGTTAGCTGAGACGCGTGCTTAAAGGGACCCCCCCTGGACAGCCGTTTCTCTTCTGCTGCTGTGTGCTTGCCTACCTCTCCGAGGGACAGTAAAGCTTATGTCATATCAGTAAAGCTTTTTGCAGTGCATGCTCTGGTTGCCCTGCTTTTGGATACCACAGCATTCTCCTAACCGTGGAGCTGGAGCTGTCTCTGGGCATGTGATAGCCCCACACTAACATGCTGCACCTTTTGCAGCAGTTTGTGCAGACTGTATTCATGGTCCTCCACTAGCTCAAGTTCAAGCTCATCAGTGAGACCCTTGAATGCAGGTCGAATGTGCCTTTGGGTGCCTGAAAGTACAGTTCAGGTGCCTCCTGACCTGCCTCGACATAGGGGAGCACAACATCCCCGAGGTGGTCTCGGCCTGTTGTGTTCTTCACAACATCGTGGAGAGGAAGGGGAAGGCCTTCCTACCAGGGTGTGGGGCAGAGGCCAGTCGGAAAGGAAGAGCCTTCGAGCAGCCGCACACAGCTATAATCCGCCAGGCTTGTCAGGTGGGGGCACGCATCCGGGAGGCCCTGAGGGAGAGTTTCTCTCAAGGACCCCAGCAACTCTCCCCAGGGCCTCCTAACTAAGGGCCTGTGCTTTTCCACCCTGTGCCTTTCCCAGCATAACCGCTCCCTTTCCCCCTTCCCTGTACTCTCAATAAACACACCAGTTTTGGGTTGAAAAACAAAACCTTTGCATTTTTTCCAGAAAAGTAACTGGGGAGGGTGAAGGGGGGCTGAGAACCTGGATGGGGGAGGAAGGAAGGGGTCTCAGGACTGGGAGTGACACATGGGGGAGGGGGAAGAGACATAACTTGGGGGGCAGGGGGTTGGGGCAGAGGCATAGCAGGGGGCCCGGAGGGGCAGGAGCACGGACATGTGCCATAATTTCTCAGATGGTGGCACAAATTTTGTCTCTCTGATGCACAAGCTGGTCCACATGTGGGTCCACCACTGGGCATCATTCTGGACCTTCTGGGACAGGGTTTGTTGCATGTTGTAGAGGACAGTCACATGCTGTCTCATGAGGTCTTCATGGACCCTCCTGAACTTGCGGCTCCCCCGGGTTCGGGTGGCTGCTTTTGATGGCGTGGATCACCCCTCAGCAATGGCTGGTCCGTCTGTGGATAATAAAGAGGGAGAGGCCGTCAGTCATCCATGTGGACACTGTTCCTGAGGCCATGCCCTCCTCTGTGAGTTGCAAGCAACAGTCCTCGGGCCAGAGGACAGGGAGATACCAGGAGCAAGGCCATGTGTAGCCTGCACAGCAGGCCCTGCCTCACATGGGCCTCGAGATGCTCAGGGGACCATTCTTCCCGCTTCCCACCCCCCCCCCCCCATCCCACAGACAAGCAGCCAAGGGAAGTGTCCAGCCACACTGGGATCCCATGGGCGGGAGAGGGGCCTGGAGCAGCCTGGCCTTTCATGGGGCCCACACACACACCTGCGCCTGGCAGCGCTGTCCATGGGAGTAGGTGGTGCCTCACACATGCAGGCATGCCCATGTGCAGTATGCAGCATTCCTCAGTCTGTGTGGGGTCGTGTGTGCGCCCTTGTGCCCTGCCTGTTTCCAGCAGTGGAAGGTGGTGGGAGAGTGTCCCACAAGGGGTCAGACGTGTGTGTGTGTGTGTGTGTGTGTGTGTGTGTGTGTGGCCTCCCCTGAGCACGTGAGCAAGAGCCCGGGAGTGCTCCAGGGTTGCCTCCTGAGGCCATGTGTTGCAGACTGGCACAGCACATGCTTCCATGTGCACCAACTGCAGCACGATGTCTAAGCTGAGCAGGCCAAGTGATGATCGCACCCCATCCCCTCTGCGCCCCCACCCTGTGTGTGTGTGTAAAACTGAGAGCACTCACCTGATGATCCCTTCCCATCCCCAGAGGATTCCTGCAACACGTCAAAGCCCTGGGTACCGGCTCGAGGGTCAGTGATGGTGATGGCCATCTCCTCCTCCTCCTCCTGCAACTCGTCCTCCTTGTCCTCTTCCTCCTCCTTGGCAGGGAGTTCTGGCCAGGCAATGATGGGTGTCTCTAGCCCTGAATCCACCACCACAGGTGGGAAGAGGCTGCACCATCCCCCAGGAATTGGTGGAGCTCCTGGTAGTTGGGGCAGGACTGGGATCCTGCCCTGGAGTGAGAGCTAAACTCCCTGGCCCTGGCAGAGCTCTGATGGAGCTCCTTGACCTTGCTCCTGACTTGGTCCAAGGTCCGGGGGTGGTGGCCTCTCGCTGCCAGAGCCTTGGCCATCCGGCTGTATATATCGGTGTTTCGTCACCGGAAGCGGAGATCCTGCAGGGCTTCCTCTTCATCCCACAGCTCTAGGAGGTACAGGATCTCCGCCCTGGACCAAGACGGTGCACACCTTTTTGTGCCCCTGGCTGAGTCCTGGGTGCCCTAGTGGTGCACCCTGTGAAGGCCAGAGGAGTCTCGGGGAGCTTGAGGCTGGGCCATTGGTCCCAATTACTGGGAGAGCTGCACGGTGAGATGCAGCTCTCAGGGCCATCTTCCTGCCACAAGGCTTGTCCCAGGTGCCTGCCTGGTGTTAGTACTCTTCTCTATTGCCTACTAATGGTTCTTATCTGCCTCTTTTGACTATCCCGTCTTTAGGTGTTTATAGACTATTTGTTTTTCCTGTTACATTCCAGCTTGGCTTTCCCCTTGATATTTTGTTTATACTCACTACCTCTTTTTGTCCCCCTCCCCCATCCTATTTCCTCTCTTCTCCCCTATTTATTTTAGTTTTGGACAGCCAACACTTCGGTCATCCGAAGAAATGGGCTGTGCCCATGAAAGCTCATGATACCATCTACATGTTTTGTTAGTTTTTGAAGTGCTACCAGACTATTTGTTGTTTTTTAAGTTTATCCTGTACAGACTAACTCAGCTACCCCCTGAAACTTTGGATTAGATGGTATGTTTTGTATGCATTGCAGTACAGGTGAGTTTTAAGGGAGAGACAAGAGGATTCCCAGGATCCTTGGCAATATGGAAGAGGCAGCTCTGCACTTCCAGAAGGGGCAAGGCCTCAGGTGGAAGGGGCGAGACCTGAGAGTCAGCCCTGCCTAGACTGTGCCATGCCCCCTCCCACCAGCCCTCTGAACTGCCTAGAGTGTGGGGCCTTCTGGAGCACGTGGCATGGTGCTCCCACAGTGATTTAAAGAGCCAAGGGATCCAGCTGCCACTGCTGCTACAATAGCATCAGCAGTGGCCGGGAGCCCCAGGACCTTTAGAATTGCTGGGCCCCAGAGCAATAGTTCCCTTTCCCCCTCCTTGGCAGGCCTAGGAAAGACTGAAGGAAAATAAGGTGATAGTATCTATTCAGATTTTGACTGAAAGCTTTTCCAGCACGTAAGGTGCAGCATAGGAGAAAGTATAAAGGTGTGAGAATGTAGGATAAGTAGGTTATTAAGGCTGGGGTGCTTTGTGGAGTGAAAGCAGTAGTCTTCACAATAGTTTAATAAAATGGATACATAGGTGGAGCTACATTTTATGGGACTTTGAAGATTGTGTGTTTGCTTCAGTAGGACAGACTGAAAGAGGGAAATGAGAGAGTTAAAGTGATGAGCCAAGAAGATGATTTTAGAAGTAGTATTTTGAGTGGACTGGAGGGCAGGGAGAAATGGTCTAACCCTGGAGAAGTATTGAGGGAGAAGCAACAAGATTTAGATACGGATTGTTCCTTTTATAATACAAATTCTGCATAAGCCTTACCACCTTGGTGAGCTACACATTGAGGGTACGTCTAGACTACATGCTTTTGTCGACAGAGGCTTTGTCGACAGAGACTGACTCTTTGTCGACAGATACTGTCGACAAAGCTTCTGTCGACAAAGAGCGTCTAGACTACATCCAGTTCTGTAGACAAAGCAAGCCGCTTTGTCAACATGAGAATGTAGATGCAAAGGACAGTGTAGATTCAATAACGCCTTCTGTCAACAGAACTCTGTTGACAAAAGGCGTTATTCCTCGCAGAATGAGGTTTACCACCATCGACAAAACTGCCGAGTTCTGTCGATGTTGTGTCGACAGAACTTGGCGGTAGTGTAGACGCAGGTATAGTTTTGTCAACAAAAGTTCACTTTTGTCGACAAAACCCTGTAGTCTAGACACACCCTTACTTTCTCCATTTCACAGATGGGTAAAGTGACCCAGAAATAGGGTGAGTGATCCAGCCACTGGACATGAATCCTCATCTTTCCATTTGTACATAGCTTTTAGATAATGAATAAAATATAAATAATTTAAAAATACTTGTCAAGATGTTAATAAATAATAGTACACTGGATGAAGTCTTTTTTAAAAATGAACATTAAAAATGAAGAGAAGTATACATTAATTTAGAATGTTTATATCTGAATCAGTAAATTACAGTCTAAATTTATGGCTGTTTATAATAAATGTATATTTTTCAGATTTGCCTAATTTATTAGCTTGCCTTCATTAGTTCTGTTTGAGATAAAGTTTTGCAAACCGCAGAACATTGTGTAAGGTATATTTTTAAAGCTGGGGTCGCTACAAGGTGAAGACAGGCAGTAGTACACTGGTTGACCCTTCACAGGAATTCCAGATAAAACCCCAGAGTTGAGTCAGAGATAATCACAAGATCTGGAATTTACAATAACAAACTCTCCATATATCTACCTGTCAGCTCTCTTCCTCTTAGGGAGGGACAAAAGGTCATAGAAATGGCCGCTTTCCATCTTTTGTTGTTGTTGAGGTACAATGAGGTGTATGAAGAATTAAATATGGATGTCTTTAACACTGCTTAAGTTAATTAAGATGTTTGGGTTTTTTGTTTTACCATATAGCTTCTTTAGAAAGTATGTAGAGAATGAGTCAAAATAACGCAGTTCTGCCAAGTGACACTTCTAATACTCATAGTGATATTTCTAATACTAATTCATTAAAGAGTTTCCATAAAGTGAAAAGTAGAAATAAATATTTTCTCTAAGATATGGGGAAGTGAATGCAGGAATGGTGGAACAGTTTAGAAGCTAGATTAGTTACTGAATTTAGTTAATAAATATACTGAATTGTACAATACAACTCATCAAATTAAACCCCTGGCCTTCCGGGTTCTGCTCCATTACATGTTTTTTAAAAAATATTTTAAATCCCTCGAGTGCAGAAAGACTTTGATTTAAGAGCGCCTAACACAGTCAAGCAAAGTTTAAAAAATATTGGTAGTCACGGTTCTGCCTATCCAAGTAATAAAAGAGCACTGCCATTTATTGTCTAGCAGTGCTGAAATTGCTGAGGAATGTGGGGTACTGCCATGAAAAATTCAAACTCTGGGACTTTATTCTTTTGGTGTTTCTAAATGGAAATTCAATCAAAATATTTCTATGATTGGAAGGTCAGCCTGTGTATGGAGCTTAGAACCGGGCACTATGTTTTGACTATGACTTTCTCAATTACTAAAAGACTGCTTAAGGTTTAACCGTGGCTCCCTTTATAAAAATGCAAAACTTACCAAGTTCCAGAGCTTGGCATTGTCATGGCACCAACTCAGGTTCGCCTGCAGTTTCATTTCTGTTATGAAGGAGTTAAATGTAGTGCTTTTTTTATTCCCTGAGAATGTAATGGGAGTTTTACCTGAGTGAAAAAAAGGAAGGATAATTTGGGTGAATGGGTTGGTATGTGAAGGAGGAAAATAAATTTCAGCTGCAGATATTCCTTATAATTATCCCCTGGGGGAGACAGTCTGTCCCCAGCATGGGCAGGGATCCCCTAAGAGGAGATAATTTCTGAGAGCTGTTGGCAAATCCTGCAGTTCTTGCTGTATCTTCACAGTCCAACAGGTTTGATAAAGGATGATGCTAGAAATGATGCCTTCTCACCCCTTGCCTGCAATTGTAGTGGCCAGGTACCCAGAGACATAGAGAAGGGGTAGATGTTGCTTAGACCCCAAGGGAGGGAGTTTGATGATTCAAAAGAGAACATATGTTTAAATACTTCAGAAATAATCAGCAACTTGGCAACTATGTGGCAACTAAAAGGCAGAAATAATTGTTTTCTTTTTTCTATGAATAACTCTCTGTTTCATGTATACATGTATTGCTTTGGAAAGAAAAGCTGCCAATATCATCCATTCTTCAAGGCAACAGTACCTTCCATGGGCTCATCAGGGCAAATGAATTTATTTTTTATTTTTTCCTTAATAGGTACTGTAGTAAAACCTAAACACACACGCACAAATACAAGCTGTTCCCACCAACTGAGAGTGCATGGATGCTAAAGAGCTGTCTCTCTGTTTATCTTAGATTCTTGTAATCTCACAACCCTCTTTTGTGGTATGGAATTACTATTATTCCCATTTTACTGGTGGGAAACTAAGGCACAGAGAGACTTAAGACTTGCCCGAGGTCACATTTAGCACCCAAGTAACTGGGTCATCCTTCCTCTCTGAGTCTATTTAGGACAAAGAAGCTACTTTGTTTGGCAGCTGTAAGGGGAACCCTGATATTTATTGGGTATTTTGGCTAACTAAGTTGTGGGTCACAATATATATTTCAATATTTGTGTATATCTGAAAATGGTGAATGGATAAGCCACCTGTGAAATACAAGTCTGTGTGTAATCATGCTAAAAACTGCATCAGTAAATTCATTGATCAACTCTAGTCTGTATTTACTAAAATGTAACATTTTTTAAAAATGTATTTACTGCTTACTATATTTATAGTTAAAGCCAGCAGGAGTAGCACATGTTTGAGAGTAAAAACAGGACAGGACTTATGAGGCTCAATTTATATAGACACCTAAAAATGTTTTCTTAGTTGAAAGGAAGACCCATTGTTTTGAAAGACACGATGATCATGCTATTAATAAGTCTGAATTTGTTTTCCTGATTTGCTGTAGAAGTTGCCTTCCTGTTTAGGTTAGCTTTATGTGTATGTAATATACTGGTATTGTATAAAAACAAGGTACGGTAGTAATATTTTATCTTTGCTATCAGTGACAGTAATTTTTTTACAAGCTCTATTTAAATAATCCTGACTTTTTTAGTTCTGGTTTTCATAAAAATTGTGGTCTTCTATTTGTGCATTGTACAATTCATTGGGGTGAAAATAATTGTTATTGCTCTCTTAGTCATGAGACTGCATTGTTTAGGTGGGGCAAACTCATGACAATGTATCCAGTAACTAAGACATTTTAAAAAAAACTGATTATTTGTCTTTAGCTGTCGAAATACACAAATCTTTCTTGACAATACCATAAATAATAGGGGCGTTAGTTTTGCCATAATAAGGCATGATGTCAGCTACTACATCAATTCTCTGCTCCTTGCTACTCACACCACAAACTGATATGTCTGGAGATATGATCTCTCCCTCTCTCCCTCTAGATGTATAGATATAGATATATAGATATCTGTCTATATTTGTGTTGTGAGTAGGAAAGGGGTGAAATTGCATAACAGTTGATAGCATGCCTCAGAATGGCAAAACTGACAAAACAGCAAGAATTATTTTCATAGATAGGTTTGTCAGTTTTACAATGAGTAAAACGGCAATTCTGCAAGCAACTAAATTCTATTTCCTTTTTTGGAACTACATTGTGTGTATCACAGTGGGAGTGGAACTAAAGGACAAAGTTGCTCTTGATCTTATAGAGTGATAGAACTGAAGGCCAGAAGGAACCACTAGAAGTATCTCCTGCATATCATGGGCCACCACTGCAACTTGTTCACTAAACCCAACAACTGAAATTGAATAAAGTATTACAGCACATAGGAAACTGAAGTATTATGTGCCACAAGAAGAAATCTCTAGCCCCAGCACCCCACTACAGGGCTGAAGCCCTGAGCCTGGCATGCATGCTCTGTCTCTCAGACGACTAAAGATGTCATATGTGGCTTGGAGGGTGAGTAAGTTTGGCCATCCCTGAAATATAACCACATGATGTGAATGTTATATATAAACAACAGCTCATTGCCAGAGTGAAGAAAAAGTAAAAGGGATGTAGCTAATACAGGCAATAAATAAATAAATAAATAATCCTAAAAATTCCCTAAAAAAAAAAGTGAAAAACACATGACAATTGAGATGCTCTTTGAATTTCTACTTTTGTTATGTTATTGAATACCTCATACTATCCTATATTTCCATGGGAAATGTACAGATAAGTTCCCAGAAATTTATAGTAGTGGAGGGATAGAACACAAGTATAAGACTCTGAGAAATTCCTTGTTTCTTTTTCTGGGGGTGAGGGGAAAGCAAAGGATACATAAGTGTAAGAGTTTTGTCATAGTGTGGAAATAAGTTCAGCCCTTAGTAATGCCATAAAGACAAAGAAGTAAAAGAAGATCTCCAAATAGTAATGTCAGATTAATGTAATTATTAGAACTGTTGCTAAAAGCTCCAAAGTTCTTCATATGTATGTCCCTATGGGAACTCCACTTCAAATACATGTGTGTCCATGCACCCTTACCTGGAGAATGCAAAGATGTAACTATGGGGCTACTCCTGAACAGAGCAGCACCTCATAGTTCAAACAAGGGTATATAAGGAGGCATGCATATGTCTGCCGCCACTTGTTAACCACCTGAGGCTTGAAATGGAGCAATTTCATGTCCATTGATTCCCAGCTTCTCACCTCTCTTTGCATAGCATTTACCCTTTCTTTCCTTTACCTCTTTGTACCTTTCTGATTCCTGTTAGGAAGGGTCTCCTGTTGCAGAATTCAGGGATCCTGATTTTATCACAGACCTTCCTGAATCTGATTGCATCTTAGATTGTTCTTGAACCTGGAATTAACCTGTTTGAATGAGATCTACTCAGTTCTATCTACCAGGAAGTTTAGTAATGACAAAATTTACTCTTGAAAGTGGAAACACTCCCCTCCTTGTGTTCCATTCACTCTTCTCAAGCCTTAGAGGTTCTGTTTTCCAAAATCCTGGATGACCTGTTGGATTTAAAAGAGTTAAGGTCTATCAGTGAGCTCTCTCAGGCTCTGTCTACATAGCAGCATTATTTCAGAATAATGTGGTTATTTCAAATAACAAAGTTTGTGTCTATACTGCAAGCCCGTTATTTCGAATAAAGAGTGCTCTGTTTTGAAATAACTGTTGTGTAGACAGAGCGAGAAATCGAAATAAGCTATTTCGACTTTAGGTACGCAATTAGCGTAGCTCAAGTTGCATAGCTTATTTCAAGTTTAGCCTTGCTGAGTAGACATGCCCTCAGACTGCATTTTGTGCCTATAACAGCTTTCCATTAACCCAGTGACAGCCTCTGAGTCTTTGCCAACTCTACTAGAGCTACTACATTCCTCAAAGGCTTAAGTATCTTGGTTCCCCGTGCACAGAACTTTCCCCCTCTCCCCCGGCAACTGGGACCTCAGTTTGGGTCTTAGTTCTCCATCCATTTGAGACATCCATTTGAACTACTTGGGTACTTGTTCACTCCTCCACTTTTCCCTCGTGACTTTATTCCTTATAGCCATCACTTCAGCTAGATCAGTGTTTCCCAACCTTTTTTTTTTTATAAAGTACCCCTTTAAAAAAATTATAAGTACCCCCAGTACTTACAATTATCAGACTCAACATTTTTAGCTACCATTGCAACATATTTGTTTAAACCACTTAATCATAGCTGGGCAGGCGATGAAATTTTTGGGTGTAAAAAGTACAAAAATAATAAAGCGCTGTAAAACTTAAAAGAAAAATTCCATTTTCTCCAAATTTCAGTTGGGTTGATGTACCCCCAGACTTCTCTCGAGTACCCCTAATGGTACTCATACCACTGGTTGAGAAACACTGAGCTAGATGAATGGGAGAACTTGGTGCTCTTATAGCTGACCTGCCATGTACCACCTTTTATAAAGACAAGGTTACATTGTGTCCTCATCCAAAATTCCTCATAAAGGTATCTTTGGAATACCACATTTATCAAGAGATTCACTTCCCAGTTTGGCCCAAACATCGTGACTCCAGAGTGGAGAACAGTCTACATTCACTAGATCTCAGAAGGGCCTCTCCTAGATTATTTGTATCATTTGCAGAGAAGATGAAGAGACAACTTATTTCCTCATAGACTGTCACAATGGGTTTTGGTTTGCATTTAAACTTGTTATTAGTCTACTGGGATACAGTCCCCTCACAGTCACAGCACTCTCTACTAGAGTTCATTCAGATCTATAGCTCTACTGAAAGATATTCCCATATTTAAAATCTGTAGGATGGCAATTAGGTCCTCTAATCATACTTTTGCAACACATTATTCTATCTTTCTTGCTTCCAGGGATGATACTATCTCTGGTGATGCTATTCTCTGAACCATCTTGAACTTTTCTTTTCAGCAAGCATCTCCTTGTTGAACTTAGGAGTTTCCTATGCTGAGTACCCAGACGGACATATACTTGAAGCCCTACACTGGGTATCTGGACATATACTTGAAGAAAAAGGAGAGGTTATCTGAGATATTGTGTCCTTAGGGTGCTGCACTTCCTGCCCCTCAGCTGCAGTGGTTCTGCTTTGTGGTCAAGAAGAAACAGAGTGGGAGCAGGTCTGCACCTTCTTATATACTCTTGATTAGAAGCAGGAAGCACTGTTCTGCCCAGATGTGGGCCTGTGGACGCTGCTTTGCATTCTCTGGTTGAGAATTCATAGGTGTGAGCACATCCTATAGTGGAGCATCCACAGGTACATAATGTGTGAAAGAACTCAGGTTATTCTAAGGTAAGTAATCTCTGTTTTATAGCAACAATTCAACAGAACTGAGTCACAAGTAAACCTTAAACAACAAGGTCTATGTGAGACTGGTTCAGCTTTGCTAATCCATTGAGGGAAGTTGGTTTTTCTTTCTTTCTTTCTTTCTTTCTTTCTTTCTTTCTTTCTTTCAACAAAATTGGAGGTTAGAACTTACTATTTTATTCATTAGTTTAGTTTTTTGTAGGGAGAGAGTTTTCCTGGAACAGAAGCACAGCAATGCAAGCTGCTCTTATCCCCCCACTTGGCTGAGGGACTGAAGCCAGCTGGAGCAGCCCACAATGCAGGCAGCCTCAGCCACCAGGGAGGTGCACCAATTCATTGAGTGAATCTGGCTGTATATCTAATCAAGTCAGGTATGTTAAACATTAAGAGGGCTAAAAGACTGTATACTTTCCTTCGAAAGCTCATTGTCCTGTTAACCACTGTTGACAGAATGTATTACATTTGTTTTACAATCAGAAGCAATAAATCCAAGTGGGAGATTAACAAAGCATCAACCTCCCAGAGAACCTGTTGTATGTTTTCACCAGTACATTCATCAGTGGGTGGGATTTTTCACAGCTGTTGCTAAATGATACTGGCCAGTTAAAATGTTGTGTAATTTCTGTGCTTGTATTGTGAATACTCAGTGAAGTGAAAGCCATCACTTTTACACAGTACTATTAGATGCCACCTTACATATCATTAACATTTCATTCAGTCCGCTTCAGAAGAAAGACTCCATTATGATGTCAGCAAAATATATGTGGCCAAGTCAGTATTATCTTTACTGAGAAACCTTACTACATTTATAATTTATTGGTTACTTCTTAAAGTTCTGCCAAAAATAAATATTCTAATGAAGACATCCATTTGCAGTCAACCATTATCATGAAACCAAGATTTAATACTGAATCACTGCACTGCAAAGGATTTTGTGACCAGACATTGTTCAGCTTCTTTGTTAGCTCATAACAAGATGTACTTTACCTGAAACAATGAATAAACAAACAGGGCAAAATCATTCTTCTTGAGCCTTGCAATGGAGTTTGATTCCAATATCCTGCCCTCCTACCATATATGGAACTCTCACTGTGGCATATTCAATTCTGTGCATGGAATGAAAAGTTAGATGTCAGAACAGCTATAAAGATCTAAATGCAAGTGTGATTTGAAATTGCTAATTTTTGAGCGGCAAGTTGTGGGAGAAAAAGTATCTTTTACTCATTACAAATGCAGGTCTCTTATTTTAGATCTTCTTAGCCCTGCTGTCTTGTTATCCTCCAACTTTATTTATAAGTGTCATCAATATTCACATTAGAATAATGTTGCTATCTTTGAAGAGGTAAGAAAGAAAATTACAAAGACATTTCAAAACCCACAATATTTCTAATCTTTCTTTCTCCTGCTACAAGCTACATTCAATGGAAGTCCCAGAGGCTGCTGAAACAAATACACAGTACTTCCACTTTTTCAAGTCAGTAGGTTCATCTCTTATGATCTGGTAGAGGAACCCTCCCCTACAGTGAGAAAAAAACAAACAAAAAAATGCATTACATGCTGTTTTTGACACAGCAGCCACTGATCAATGTCTTGATATACGGTAACTAGGATCAGCATCTTAAAAGCATAAAATGACAATTAGTTTTGGTAATGTTCAACTTCATTAAAGGTTTGGGTTGTGGACTGAACTTGAAAATTTCTGTCCCTTAGCAATTTTAACAGTAGGGAATAAAGGTTAGAGTGGCTGCTGTGAAATCTCAAATGATTACATTGTAGCTTTGATGTATATAAGAACATAAATGTTTTAACAAGAAAAGGCTATCCATTGTTTCCTGAGCATGTGAGCCCCGGACCATGAAAAACTAGAGGGACTTGGTGCGGCTTAGAGAGACTTGCGGCTCTGTCCTCATCAGGGAGTTGTGGCTGTAGCTCAGGGAGAAGGGCCTCCCCCAGCCAGACAGCTCCATGCACGAGTCCTGAGCCCTGGCTGGCTTGGTTGTGAGCTGAGTTTCATTGCTTCTTCAAATTTACATTGGTCTTCATAGATTCAGGGCATGCTTAGCCATCTTGGAGGACAGTAAAAGCAGGAAAACACTCTGGCTAATACTTCCACTGTTTTCTTTGCTGATCGAGAAACAGATTTTGCCCTATAATTCCTAGCACGGTAGGTAGAAACCTGAGGAGATCTGTAGCAACTTCACATACTAGGAGAGAGTAAACATCCCATAGTATCTTATGCACAGTTGTTAGACAACTCAGTATATATATCTATCTATCTTAGTGGGCTACTGACATGTCTCTAAGGGTACGTCTACATTGCAGTAGAAAACGTACGGCTAGCCTGTGCCAGCTGATCTGGGCTCACAAAGCTTGAGCTAAGGTGCTGTTTAATTATGGTGTAGATGTTTAGGCTGGGATTGGAGCCTGGCTTTAGGCTATAGCTCATTTCAGCTTTTGTGCTGTCTATAAGGCAGGAAGTCAAAGGAAGAACAGTTTTCCTTCGACTTCCCTTATTTCTCATGAAAAGAGGGTTACTATGAGTCGGAGTAAGAAGTCCTCCAGCTAGACATTATTTTGAAATAAAGGCTTGTAGTGTAGACACACTCTTTGTTAATTTCGGAATAACGTCCGTTATTCCGAAATAACGCTGCTGTGTAGACGTACTCTGTGAGATGGGAGGGTTCCAGAACTCTGCAGCCCAAGCCTGAACATCTACACCACACTTTAAATAGCCCCTTAGCCAGAGCCCTGTGAGCCCAAGTCAGCTGGCATGGGACAGCCATGGATGTCTAACTGCAGTGTAGACAGACCTTTTAAGCACTGATCAATTAGCAAACACTGAACCAGCAGAAGATTCTTTTAATGGCTTTTTAAATAATCTTTTCCACTAGTTACACAGCAGCAGGTTTTGGAAAGGAGAGGTGGGAATCATGGGTAAAAAAATCATACTCAGTTTTGAGGAAACATTCACGTACACTTTTTTGCTAATATTTTAAAGGACATACCATGAGTTTTAGCTACCTGTATTTATAGCTATTTTAGAAAACTGGTATATACAATTTGAAATATGAACACCATCAGTGTTTAGGTTAGAAAGATGTCTAAAACTCTTTTTTTTTTTTTTTTTTTTTTGCTGACTTTGCCTGTTGTTTGACTTCAGGTTAATTAGAAGAGGAATCCATTAGAGGGGATACCTACTCCACATAATAGAATATTTACTTCCCAGTGCTGATTTTTCTTCTTTTCTGTCTTTTCACCTTCATCTTGTGGAAATGATTATAAGTGCTAATGAGACATTTGATCTTGCTCCAGGCAGTCATTTTTCAGTTAATGCCACAAGGATACTATCGCTTTTGGTGGTACATACAGGCAGCAGGCTGAAGTCAGGCATTCCAGTCGCTCATGCCTATCCAGCAGTGGCATTTCTACAAGTGCTTTGTTAACACTGGTTTCATTTTCTCTCTACATCTCTCATATGAGCTCCCTCGTCACTAAATTCTATAAAGAAGCCATACTGCTGTTGCAGGTGTTACAGATTTAGAAACCATCAAGACATGTTTGAACTGTTTTTTCTCCTTTCTTCAGGAGTTAATTGTAGTTATGCTGATAATTACAAATGTGGTGTCCAGTGCAAGGAACAAAGTAGAAGTAGGTCTTGAACCAGCCACACAAGGAACAGAGAGTTTAATTGATTAGAGTATCAGTCTACTGAGAACTGTGCCAGTCAGAAGCTTGATAGTCTTTCACTTTGACTTAATATTTCAAAAACCATAACCAAGCCTGGCAGTTCTGAACCATTCATTTCTTCAGTCATATTTATGAGCAGAAGGTCAGAGGATACTTTGGGACCTGCTTTTCATAAGTGCTGATAATTATGCACATGGACAGCACTGCTTATATTATGTAATGCACATGTGATGGGCTTGCCAAAGCCCGCACTGAAGCCGGGGACCGCCTGGGCAGCCAGCCGCCCGAGAAGCGGCCGCCAGCAAGGCAGTGGGAGCGCGGCTGGCGGGTTTTAGGACCGCGCTTCCGTCGGGCGACCACAGCCTGCAGGAACGGCAGCCCGGCACATGGCCGGCGTGCGCCAGAATGGAGGGACGTGGGAGGGGCGGAGCAACGCCCCATGACGTCCGGCGGTGGGCCATTTAAACCGGGCCCGGGAAATAGCTGGGGGGAGTGCGTGGAGTTGGACCCTCACCGTGGCAGGCAAGGAGACTCCCTGACGGCCCAACCGGAGGGGCTTCCGAGGAGCTCGGGAGGCAGCGATCCTGCTAGTCCGGAGCCGGAGGACAAAACAGCGGTAGGACCAGGGGAACTGCCCCACGAACGGGGTCAGGCAGAGGGGGTTAGGAAGCAACCCAGGGTAGAGCGCTTTTGGCGCCCATGGGCTGGTGAGCTTCGGGTTGGATCCCCGTCAGCTGGGTTGGGGCGAGCAAACCCCACCCTTAGGACCCTCGGTTGGGACCCGAAGGTGAGGAAGGGCGGGGTCCCCCTAAACCCCGCCTCCCTCGGCGTTAGTGGCAGCTGGGGACCCGCCTACAACTGCATAGGAAGGACCAAGGTCCCCCGGAGACACTTCGGTCTCATAGACTGGACAGGTGGTGGGCTCGCTGGGCCCTGCCCTCGGTCTAGAGGGCGGCGGCTCGCACCCATAGGGTCACCTCAGGGAGAAACAGAGACAGGCAGGAGGTTCACTGGGCTCCGCCCGGGCCAGGGTGGGTGCTTGCGCCCCCGGACCTGTAACAGCACACAATAGGATTGGGCAAATGGTTTTGGTTTAAATCAGAAATACACCTCACCCCAATAGCCCTAAATATGTCCAATGAACAAGCTAATCCCAAAAGTGCCTTTCTGTTTTGGATCTGATCCAGCAATATCACCTCCAGTGAACAAACATCTCGTTGGTCTTCTCCCCCAACCTTCTTTTATGGCTGTTGTTGTGCCACTCCAATTTTTTTTCAGTGACAAAAACATAAGGGTGTGAAGTCCTCCTCTGCCTTTTTGCCATTAATATAGACCACATTCAAGGGAAATAGGTTTCTGGGATTTTTCAGCAGTCAGTATATAGGGAAGATGGAAGGGTGAAGTTTGATGGAAGGAAAAATTTTTCAACAATCTATTTATCTAAATGTCCTCGACTTATTACAAATCAGGATATCTTCCTGTATGATACATAATGTTATTTCTGGTCAGCTCACGTAAAATGTGATCAGGGCACCCATTGTAAACTCCCATCACCTCAGGTGTCTCGTCTCGCTGTTCATTAGGGGTACGTCTACACTGCAGCGCTACTTCAGGATTCCAGAGTATCCTGAAATAGCTATCCTGCATCTTTACAGCAAGCCTGTTATTTTGGGCTTGCTATTCTGACATCCCTCTAAACCTCATTCTATAAGGAGTAAGGGACATTTTGGAATAGCGCTTTATTTCAAAATTTGGTGCTGTGTAGACAACGACAAATGACAAAATAAACTATTTTGAAATAGCATCTAAAGAAGATACGCAATTTGCATAGCTCAAATTGCGTATCTTATTTCTAGTTATGGTGCAGTGTAGACGCACCCTGTCTGCACTGATAACCCCAGCAAGCCAGTCTGCCGAAACAGACTAGTCTGTGCTTTGCTTTCTCTCCAAAGGCTATGAACAGCTCTTTCTAGGCAAGCACATTTATCCTTAAGGTAAAAGCATTACAAAGAAAAGATACCCATTTGCTCCAGAAAATACTGATGACAGAAAGTACTGATGATCAGATGTATAAAATATCATTAAGACCCTAATTATATGCCCAATGAATCAATAGAAGTTTTCCAGTTCACCATAGTGGGAGGTTGGTATCATGACTTAAATAATGCAGAAGACCCGATTTGATATTTGCCTGTCACATCTATCCCATCCCATCCAAGCAAAACTTTTGGCTTCACTGAGCAAAAAGTAGGTTTTCACTAGCCCAGGGAAAATTGGAAAAACCTGTGTGAGTGTGTGTGTGCACACACATGTGCACGAGATATGAAGATGAGTGAATACTTCAAACTAAACAATTTATCTAATGATTTTTTCTTTTTAATGTTTGTGAATTGTCAGCAAGTTGCCCATGAATTAAAAGTTATTTTTTCCACATAGTTCTCGTTCAAAATAATAACCAAATATTTCTTAATCTTTAGTTTATTTGTGAGCAGTTCCTTGTAAGAATTGGATATTTGAAATTAAAAATGTAAGCTGTTGAGTGATCCTATGGGTCACATGTATAATGACTTTGATTTTTATCTGCTTAGGTTTAAGTACCCATTTTCCAGGTACTTAATGATGCTCTGTCTCCTACCCCCCTCCCTTTCTTCTTTCTTTCCTCTCTCCTATTTATTTCGAGTTTTCATATCCCCACTCATAACTCCGGCCATCTGAAGAAGTGGGCTGTGCCCACGAAAGCTCATGATACCATCTAAATGTTTCATTAGTCTATAAAGTGCTACCAGACCATTTGTTGTTTTTTCTGTAACAGACTAACTTGGCTACCCCCTGAAGCTCATATATATTTCTGTTACTTGATTAGATGACCTTAACTTCTAGAATCAGGTTTCCAGTGTAAATAACTGCAAATGTAAATTTCAAATTCTCTTTTCACAAATAATCTACACTAGTTCTTCAAAATTCACTGAATATTTATTAAAAACTATTTGAAAAATTGAAAATGTAAATAAAAACAAGACAAACTGTGATTTCAATCTCTATTATTTATAAATACATTGTTAAACATTACTGCCAATAAACTCATTCAGTGGCATGTTCTTAGAATATGAAGACAAAAGAGGTTTAAATACAAATAATTGAATATGTTTAGAAGTTGAGATGAAAACCAACAGAAAAGTTTTTGTTGCATTTGCTACACTGCAGTGTGCATGAGCTGAGAATGTTAAGGCCCTAATTCTACAAACACTTATGAGTGTTCTTGACACATGCGAGTAATCATATTGAAATCAGTGAAAGTACTCAGACGCATAAAGCAATGCATAAAGTCTCAATTCTGCAAATACTTATGCCTTGCTTTAATGTAAGTACCATGAGCAGTTGCACTGAGTTAATTTGAGAATGTAGCAATTGTCTGTTTTCATTCACATAATTGCTATTAGGGCATTTAGTGTACTGGATGAGGGATCATAAGTTGTGTTAGGCATGAATCATGAAAGTTGTGTTGCAGGAGGTGTTAATCACAGTAGCAGCAGAGACATGTCCATGGGTTTTGTATTTGTTCTTCTGGTGCTGTTTTGAGTTGGTGTTTCTTACTCTATGACTCTTTGCTTTTGATGATGAGTTTAAAAAGATATGGGGAGGGAGGGCTTCTGAAGGCCAAATGAGGAAATTGAGGAAAGATTTCTTGCAAAATGAGTTCCTTATCAAGTACAAGTTGTGTTTGTTTAATGATAACCTGTGTGGTTTCCTGTGTGAAGGGGTAGTTGACAGCTAAGGGTGTGTAGTCAGAAGGAGGTTTATTTCTCTATTGAAGCAGGGGTATTTGGGTGATCCATTCCATAATCTTCACTATTTCTCTGGTGGAGTATCCTTGTTTAAAGGTAGTTTTGAGTGTGTCAAGGTATATATCCAAGACTTTCACCTCAGAGCATGTTTTGTGGTATCTGAGTGCTTTTCTTTAGATAACATCAGATTTCATGGTGTGTTTGGGGGTGCTTATTGAATGTGTGAATAAAGTGTGGTGATCTGTGTGTGTCTTACATATATAGTTGTCTGTAGGGTTTTATTGCTGAAGCTGATCGTGTTATCCATGAAACTGATGCTAGTGGGGAGGGTTCTAGAGAGTTTAACGGATGGGTGATAGTTGTTGACATAGTGTCAGAAATCTATGAGGGAGATTAGGTCATCTGTCCAGAGGATAAAAGTATCATTGATATTCAGCCCCATCCTTCAGCTGTAAATCTTGGAAGGGTTTTTATACCAGAATTTGTTTCTTGTGGCCTACACATTTCTCTCACTGCACATCTTATTTTAAAACAATGTCATTCAGAGTACAGAGGTGGGAGAGTTTGAGAAGTTTATGTACAAAAAGGCTGTCTGCAATTTTTCTGGTTTTGCTTCCATCCCTTGGTAGAATTTAAGACAGAATATTTAGGTTTGAAGGTTAATTTTATATCAGGTTTCACCCAGCCAGCAGTTACTCTCTACTTCTACAAGCTGCTTTCTGTGTCACTAAGTATTAGATGTATTATCCATAGAGCAGTAATTACCTTTGACACATAATTATTATGGTTTTGATGACAAGAAGGCCTTTTCTTTTTCTGCTTTCATAAAATATATTCCTGAAAGTGCTGGCTTGTTTAATGCAGTTATAGTTTAAAAGCACGTGGATTTAGATTGAACTCTGGGATAAGAAGTGAAATGGAAAAAAAAAAAAAAGAGAGAGAGAAATAGACCATTTGAAAGTTCCACAGATGATCTCACACAAGTAGACTGCTGAACAGGAAAGAGAGCCTCCAAGTGTTGTAAATGCAAAAAGAGGGAGAGTTGCCTTAACTGCAGCCAGACCAGATCCACAACAGGAAAGGAGTGCTTTTAAAATTAATAAACTGAAGGAGGCATGGAAAAAAGGGAGGCTCCTGGCAAGGCTGCATAAACTACACAAATGAGTCTCTAATCTTGCCACATGGGCATATTTCCAACTCTGCACTCTGAGTCAATTCCAGCTGCAGGCTGGGATGAGCAGTTTAACAATCCTTAGCAACTCCCTCCCCCACCCTCTTTTTTTTTTCTTTAAATATTCAGAATCAGAAGTATCATGTTGCTGGAGCCTGGGGCCTATGTGATACTTTAACAGGGCGAGTGCCTGGCATTCCTCCAACCATACCTGCAGCTGTGTTTCTGGTAAGGTTAGAAATCCTACTGTTCTCTACAGTTTCTGCTATCCTCTCCCCTCCCCCTTCCTTCCTCTGCCTTGAATTTCTGTGAACATAAGGGTAAAGGGGAGAGGAAGGGATGAAATGGAAACTTTCTTAACATTCTCTACTACCTCCAAAAGGTTATCAAAAATGGGTGCAAAATCTTAATTCTAGGCAGCTGATTTTATCCAGGACTTGATTAGCTTTAAAGTAAACATGAAGGGGGTGTGTGCAGAGCCTGGTTTCCATATCCTAATCTGGGAGTTAAATGTGGGTATCAAGGAAACTGTGCTTGTTACTCATGGGATATTTCCTTTCAGCATGAATCTTTCAGTTAGAGCTAAAACAATGGTTATCAAATGAACATACTAGAAAGCAACTCTAATTTTAGCCTGTTTCATTATTTTAAGGGTTGGTGGGGAAGAGTGAAGAAAAGAGCTGGAGGCTGCTATGAATGACTAATACTGTATTTCAGGCTCTTAAGCCATATTTAGTAATGTGAGGTATAAAAATAAGCTTTCAGTCCAATTTTTTTTCTACATGACTTCTGTTCCCTTTCTTCTATTCCTGGTCCTAAAGATGGATTTAACTAATTACTCTTTCAGCTGAATGCTGATAGACATGTATTTATTATTGGTGCTGTAAGTCCTGAAATTTTTTTTCTATAGTGAATCCATAGGCATGTACATTAAACCCCAATTCTCTGGGGCTGTCAGACTAACAGTCCAGCCTAGGGCATAGCAGTATGATAAAGTTTTCAGACCCTGTTTAGTTAAGGCTGAAAACCTGGGACTGAGCCAATCTCCACCACTCAGGGCTCTTTTCACAGTCCAAAATGATTTGGCTTAAACATTTCCAACTGTGATGAGGTCCCATTTCAGTGATTATGCAGTCATTCACTTTTCCACATCAACATCAAAGTCATTAACAACTGAGTATTATTGCATTGGCTGGAATTCAGTTAAGGACTAGAAGGATGTTGCTCTTTATTAAGATAAATCAGTGCCTTGATTATGTCACCCATGAAATAATCAATTTACTGTGTTGGTTAATTTCCTCCCTCTTTGATCTCTGAATGAAATTCAACAGATCATTGTTTCACACAACTACCATGAAAAGAATATTTTTAAAAAAATGTATCCATGTTTTCTGATGCCTGTAGTCTTGCGTCTATGTAGTCAAGACATATATAAGTGACCTGAGAGCTTTGATTTCTTCATCTTTCATGTCAACAGTTTTCTTCAAAAGCTTCAGGGAAAAGTGAAACAGCAATACCTATTTAGGAGATCCTCCCTCAAAATTCCTGAAGAAACACCCATAGGATGGGGGAAAACTAGCAGATTTGACCTTGAAACCTTTTAGAAGCGTAGGTTTATGTCAAAACCAATGAAAATGTTTCCATCTGGAATACATGGTAATTTATTGATAGTCTTTATGAGACTAACTCATTCGGATACCATATTTGAGAATGTTTGAGACATCTGGTCATCTCAGTACATGTAAAATATACTGAGCAAAAACAGAATCTGTATTGCATTGAGTATCGAATCATATTCTGATCTTTATTCCTCTTCGCACAGTCAATTTCAAAATCAGTCCCACATCAGCCATTAATTGTCCAGGTTTCTACAACATTCTGAACCCCCTTGTGGAATTAACAATTTCTTTGTGCCACTCTCACAATAAAATGGAAATTCCTCAGTGGATGAAGAAGTTGTTAGCTTGCTAGGTTGTATTTATTAGCAGTATGTGGTTGTGGCTCTTCTCACATATATCACTCACAAGGAAACATCCTTAAGGCCTGGATAAGAAAGACTTATACATGTACTTCTCACTATTCTGCTTCAAGAGACTCTCTTCAGTACATATAATTGAGAAAATACATAAAACTTTGCAGGATTGGGTCCTTGTAATATAATGCACTACTAGATTATATGTACATTTCTGAGATTGTAAGGATAGTAACAAACATGTTTTGCTTAATTTATTTTATTTGCATGTTTGGAGGATACAAATACGTAGGCGTATGAAGCAGATGGCATGACACACTAGAGAGCAGTGTTCTAAAAAGTTGAGGAAGTCAGGTGACTGTACCATGGCTCAGAACAAAGGAAATAGACTGTCCTTTTATTAAAGCAATGAAAAAAATAATTTAATTTAATTAAAAGGAAGAAAGGAGTGGCATCTTATTACCTATAGATATTTCCGTTGAAACTATACAATGTTCTCTGACTTTCTTTGCCCTATATTGATAGGCTGTTTGCTCCAACCTTCATCAATCTTTTCACCTCAGTGTCACTCCTCCATTTTCCTTCCCTTTTCTTTCCATTTGGCTGACTCACTTCTAAGAAACATGGAACTCACATGTTCTTTGCAACCAACACAGACCCTGCTTGTGTGTTCTACACCTTTCTCCAGCCTCACTCTGCCTTGTCTATTTAGATACCACTTTCTCATTGTTTCATTGTTCTTTCCCATTGGTCAGTATCCATCTGTTTTTATCCCTTGTTTTATATTTAGACTGTAAACGCTTTGAAACAGACTGCATTTTTGTTTTGTATTGCCTAGTATAATAGGGTCTGGTCCATCACTATGGTTAGGGTTGCCAGATGGTTTAACCAAAAATACTGAACACCGCCCTCCTATTTTAAACTATGTGATAAAGGATGCCTGAATTGAAGGCAGAGATACTGGAATTTCAGCTAAGTAATATTCAGTGTATATAGTCCCAAAAAGTTAGAGCCAGATTTTAAGGGTATTTAGAGGCCTAGAGATTATTTTAATGGGTGGTAAGTACCTAGGCCCTTTAAAAAATCCCACTAGGTTCCTCTCTGCATCTTTAGGCACTTAAATACTTTTAAAAATCTGACCCCTTTTTTCATGTCTTTGGAATTTCCCTGCACAATGTAGTTTTAAGTCCCTTCAAAAGGATTACAGTTCAAACAGGGTTTTTTAGTTAAACATGTACTTTATAATCATTGGTGCCACTTATAGCCTTCATAATAGGCCTAATCCAAGCCATCTGATGTCAGTGTAAGACTCCCAGTGACTTAACTGGGCTTTGGATCAGATCCTACATTTCATAAATATATCTGACTTTTTCAAGTTTCCATATTTAATGAAATGTCACAAATTAAGCTCTGATCCTGCTATGAGCTCTGTGTAGCTATAGAGGTCTTCTTGTGGGCAGCTCCTTGCAGGATCATGATCCATCCAAATTTTCTTGGCTTTCACATCCTAATTTATGAGTGCAGATAGACAAGATGTAGAAGTATAAATACATATGTATTTAATGAAACATGCGATTAAATTATTGTCATTAAAATACAAAAAAGCACAGATTAATAAAAAAAAATATGGTTTTTGTTAACTCGAGCTCCCCATTTATTATTAAAGTGTAATTCATTACCTGTGGTCAATGATATAGATTAAAATGGTAGATAAAGAGAAAACTTTAGCCAAAATTTCTTTAAAGGTGACATTATAAATCTGTTTCAAAAATTACTTAAGTTGGACAAAGAGTAACATCCTGACAATTACAATGATTTATGGTGTTTTCCCTGAACATTTAACATTTTAAAACTTTATTTCTATACACTACTAGCCTTGACTGTTTTTTTATGAGAGTAAACAATTTGAATTAACAAATTATTCTAGTGTATTTATAACCCGTGAAATCCATTTTTTCTCAAAACAAACTGTTCTATAGTTTAAAATAGGTAGACGAATGAGCACTGATGGAAGTTCAGATCCATTCATGCGCTATAAAGTAATTCATCATGCATTGGTCAAAATATTCAGAGGAAAAAAAGAGGAAATTAAATTTTGGGAAAGCTAATTCCAAGCACAGGTTAATCTAATCCATGTAAAAATAGAACCTTGAAATACCTAGGAGATATGTCAGTTGAAAATCAACCTAACATTTTTTTAATTCATTTTGTTGCAAGTTACTAGCTTTATTTCATTCCCACTGACTGTTGTCATACATTTATTGTTCTTTTGATCAATTAGTTCTTATTTCTTAATTGAAGCATTTTAGAAGTATTTTAGAAGCAGGATGTACAAATATTATTATACTCTTGTTATAAAGTAGTGCATTATATTACAAAGACCCGATCTTGCAAAGATCTCAACCTGTATGTTCTCAACTTTATTTACTGTTACTTATTTTGAATTGAATGTATAGCAACTGCAAGTTATGTCAAGCTGCTGATGAGTATTATTTCTTAGAATTTCCATTAGGTCATAGACTTAAAGTTCTCTAAGCAGATGACAGAGACTCCAGGCTGAATTTTGAACACACATTTAGCTTTTGTAATGTAGCTTCAGGCAGTAGCAAGCAAGTTAAACAATCACTTGACTGACTTTTATTAACTCTGATTTGTAAGGTTGATAGGCTCAGGCATGCAACTGATAGACAGGTTTTTGTCATCCAGCCAAGAGAAAAATCCTATAGAAATGTAAAAACAACAGACAACGTTCCTGCAATTCATTGCGCTTTGAATATATTCTTTATTTTTTAAATTGTTGTTTTATTTTAATATACATATCATGCATGTCTGACCTGAAGTGTATCAATTATTTCATGATTCCTCATGAAAACTAATTTGTTACATGCAAAAAAGTTCCCATGCTTTGGGCTATATTTTATGACAGTACAAATGTATTTTCTCCATCCCCCCCCAATACCTCAACTTAAATTCAGCTAAGAGCCAATGTAAAAATAATACAATGGTTTCCTTGTACTAGAGTGAGCCTTCCCCACAAGCCATGAGCAAGGGAGCACATAGTGGTTCTGTCCTGGGAACAGACCCAAAAGCCAGACTATGACAATGTGGTTCCCAGTTGTCATTTTTCTCCAGGGGAGATATTATAATTAAAAACCTGCAAATTTGTGGATCTCCACTTTATCTGTGGGTATCCTCATTCACGGATGTCAATGTGGATATCTGCAGCTCATTTTTGTGGGTATAGACGTGGATGCGGCTACAACTTTCTTATCTGTACAGGGCTCTAACAAAAATGCCAATTCTGTATCAGGCACTGATTACTCCCTGTGCTGCACCTGCTCAGCTGCCCTAGGCAGCTCATTGAATGGGATGGGCAGCAAAGACTTAGATTGTAAACTATTTGGGGGCAAGGACTGGTTTTTTGTTCTGTGTTTGGATAGCACCTATCACAACGGGGTCATGTTTCATGACTGGTGCTCTTAGGTGATACAGTAACACAAAGAATATATCATAGTAATACTAAAAGTTCTCCCTTTTTCCTATCCACCCATAAACTCATTCAGGTATGCAAGATGGGAAAATGCATGTGCAGAGGCTGCTCTCCTTTTCATACTGCTATTTGCTGCAATCCTAGCACCCTCTGCTCTCCCCAAGTGGATTAGTACAGTGCAAATCAAGGGCCTGATCTGACCTAATCCCAGGATTAAAAGTTTGCAGGATGTCCCATTATCCTTTTAAAGGTTGTTGTGTATGTAATGTTATTGAAGGTTTGGGGAAAATTACAACTTTACATACAACCAATTTTCGCTATGAACATTCAGTAACCATTAAGACTTCTCTTGGGAATGGTTGTAATTTGTGATTTGGGCTTCATTACCTGTTGTACTTAGCTGCATTTTTGTAAATGAATACATCACAGGATTTCATCCAGCAATCTTCTTTCTGGGAATGGGCCCAGAGGTGCATTTATTTACGTAACACCATGTTCATTAACACAGTCAGCTGAATCCCTGTAAACAAAAGTGCTTAATATTCTTAGAAACAGAACCTTGAAATCTGCTTAACTACCTGGCATTTTTTATATCCTCTCTTTCTCTGAAAGGCTGCCAATCAGGCACCTTAGTTTCAGTGAAGTGAAAGCCAATTCTGCCCAGTAAATGAGCTCTTCCTTGCAGTTTGCACCCTCCCATCAAAGGTTGAAATCTTCATTTCTATTAACCCATGGGCTGAGAGAAATTGCATTGTAAATCTATAGTACTGCTCATTGTTTTTAACTTTTCATGGAAATCCTGGTCTCACTAGTCAGGCCAGTCCTCTGATTCCACTCTCCATTTAGTCCTACTGGGCAACCAAAGTTCTTTATCACCAGGCGAATAGCCAAGTGAAACAAAACCCAAATTTTATAGGTAGACTCTTCCTGACCAGTGCTGCTAGAGGCAGAATGATAATGAAACCAGACAAAGACATTTCCTTCCACTCCTGCCAGACAATATTGCTTCTGTTAGACAGATTACAGTATATTCTGTAGACAATGTTTGGCATGCTGGTTTCTCCCTCCCCAAGGAGGGATACTTCTCATGTCAGTGGGACTCTACAGAAGCACAGCAGTCAGTTGCAGTATTGGTGCCTAACGAGTTGCAATCAAGGAGCATGAGCTAAGCTTTCCCAGTCAAAATCAAGCCAAGCTAAAATTTAGAGCTATTCACTTTTTTTCTTTAGTTGAATATTGTTACCCTTTATACTGTAGTTTGAAATCCTTATTTTTAGGGGAGGGGGGGGAACAACAGGAGTAAACTATACATAATCTCAACAGATTGCTGATAAACCCATACCTAGGTGACTATTTATCTTGTATTTTTAACTGATGTCCAACAAAAGGCTACTAATGAGCATTTGTTTAGATGAATAGCATGTTTTCAAAAGGATTATTATGAAAAGCACCAAATACAATGCAATTGCATCAATAGTACTAGGAATAAAACAATATTGGGTTAGTGTATTTTGAGAATAAATTTGCTTTATATTTTTTATACAGATATTCTTTATTTTCCTGAAATGTAGATAGTGACCCTATATACTTAAAAAATGAGAAACACTTACAGAAACCATTTACACTGTATGGTTACTTTTAGCATTTCACTGACCTTGGAAAATAGAAATAGTCTGTTCATTTTCATTTTGTTTCTTGCCAATTAAACTTACTGGTTCTTATGCATTCCTGTTGTGTCTTGGGTGTACAGAGCTGTAGGGAAATAATGACCTTATAAAAACACTGATTTGGCATTTTTTAAATCAGGAAAGCATGTTATTTTCATATGGAGATGGATTGTGGCTAGCCTCGGCCTGCATGCACTTCTGTCTTCCACGTGTTTCACTGAAGCAGGATCCACTACAGTTTTAATCACACTATTAAACCAAAGTATGGCCATAGACATTTATTAATGAATTTTGAATTTTTTTCTACATTTTCAGGTATATTGATTTCAGTTACAGTACATAATACTAAATGTACATTGCTCACTTTATATTATTATTTTTGTCTGCAAATATTTGAACTGTAAAATAAAAATAAAAAATAATAAAAATAATATTTTTTGATTCTCCTTATACAAACATTATAGTGCAATTTCTTTATCATGAAAGTACAACTTATAAATGTAGATTTTTTTTTTGTTACAAAACTGAAAACAAAAACAAATTAATTCAAAACATTAGATCCTACATGTCCACTCAGTCCTACTTCTTGTTCAGCCAATAGCTAGGACAAACATGTTTGTTTACATTTATGGGAGATATTGCTGCCCAGTTCTTATTTACAATATCCCCAGAAAGTGAGAACAGGTGTTTGTATGGTACTTTTGTAGCCATTGTTGCAAGGCATTTATCTGCTAGATATGCTAAACATTTCTATGCCCCTTCATGCTGCAGCCTCCATTCCAGAGGACATTCTTCTAAGCTGATGATGTTCATTTAAAAAAAAAATGTAGTTAATTGTATTTGTCACTGAACTATTTAGGGGAGAATTATCTGTCTCCAGCTCTGTTTTACTGCTCGTCTTACAAGAACAACACTCCAGTGCAGAAACTACAGAACCCAAACCACCAGAAAAGAAAATCAACCTTCTTCAGTGGTATCTGACTCAGATGATGAAAATGAATATCCATTGGTCCACAATTCTTTGGGTGGTTGTTGAGCAAAACCCATCATCAGCATAGACACATCTTCTGGAATGGTGGGTGAAGCATGAAGGGACATATGAATATTTTGCAATGCTAGTTTTAATAGTGCCATTCAAATGTCTGTTCTCATTTTCAGGCCATATTGTGTACAAGAAGTGGGCAGCGTTATATCCTGCAGATATAAACAAACATGTTTGATCAATTGTTGGAAGAAGCAGGACTGAGGGGACTTTTAGGCTCGGAAGTTTTACATTGAAAAATAAAACAATGACATTTTTGTACTTTAATTGTACATTTATAAGTTCAAATTTCATGATAAATAGATTTTATTACAGTATTTTCAGTAGGTGAATTGAAAAATGTATTTGTTCACAGTATGAATATTTGTCTGCAGTTACAAGAAATTATATGAATGGTATTTTCTTATTGTTTAGCAGTATGATTAATCACACAATTAATCACAATTAATTTTGAATTGATTGACAGACCTAGTATAAATTAAGCCCTGCAGTTACAACTGTAGAGCCTAATCAATTTTAATAGACAATTTTTAATCCCACTGTACCTTGTGTTGATCTGTGCTATAACTTCTGGCAACGTTTTTCACTACTGTCACTAAAAGCAGCTCAATTACAGCATATCCTTTTAACAAGTTTGAAACAAAATATGCTGAGGATACTAAGAATGTGCCAAGTATGTTATTCCCACTGCCAATTTCAGTACTAGTAAATTATCCTCTGTTGTGCAAGTCATTGCCTGTTGCTGTTCACAGATTATATGACTACACATTCAGCTTTCATTCATTACCTTCTATTTTTGTGAAATAATTTGGATGTATTTTTAAATGCATATAAATAATTACATAAAAATTCAGAAAAGGAAAAAAATCTATTATTTTTCAGAAATTGTTCTCTATTTTTATATGTAGCATAAAAGAAGTCTAAGATTTCAATTCCTACTGATCCACAACACAGATATCCCTTATTTGCATGTTGAACTATCACATTTGATTTGACTGAACACTGCTGAGTTCTGTGTGCCCAATTGCTGCATTGGGTTTGGTGTTTACCAACATTGTTTTGGGTTTTATTGGTATTGGGAAGGTTGATTTAGGGGGCGCATAAGGTGTTTTGTGTGTGTGTGTATGTTAAAGTTAGTGGCTTAATTATTCAGAATTTATTGCAGGGAAATTTTCAAACTAATCAACCATCAAAATTGGGTGCAGTGTTATTGTCTCTTAATTTGGATACTGGAAAATGTAGGATTATGGATGTGCCAGGTCACTGACATTCATAGAAAAGTGGGGTGGAAAGTTGACCTGGGATAACTAACTCTCTTTGGGTACATCTACACTTGCTCCCTATCTCGAGATAGGGATGCAAATGTAGTGTACCGAAATTGCTAATGAAGTGCGGGATTTAAATATCCCATGCTTAATTAGCATGATCGCGTCCGGCTGCCATTTTGAAATTGCATTATTGCGAAATAAAATGCCCCGTGTAGCAGCGTTATTTTGAGCGAACACCCTTCTCTCAAAATAACTGTTACTCCTCATTTTATCTTTTTTCTCTCGAAAAAAGGTTTTTCTCTCGAAATAACGCTGTTATACGGGGCATTTTATTTTGCAATAACACGATTTCAAAATGGCGGCCAGACGCGATTATGCTAATTAAGTACGAGATATTTAAATCCCGCGCTTCATTGGCAATTTTGGTACACCACATTTGCATCCCTATCTCGAGATAGGGAGCAAGTGTAGACGTACCCTTTGTGATAGTGGTATGTTCATTGGCTTATGGTGGAAGATAAGCTGACCTGCCCTCAGTAGCTGAGTTGTCTGGTCACTGACCTGGGTGATCTCCTGGGTATAACTGGATCAATGAATGATTTACAGTCACAAAATCAGATGCTCCCACCTCTTTCTTTTGTTTCACTTGGTTTGTCGTTTTACTTTGGACCGCATCTTTTCAATACCTTTTTAGATAAGAATTGACTTTGTTAGAGCTATATGACCTTTTGGATGAGGTCCAGGTTCTGGCTATAAGTATCTGAAAGGGAATTTGCCTGGCATAGGGGATCTTCCTGTTTGAGGAACACTTACAGGGGAGGTTCCTGTGTCATCCACCACCAACTCTGTTTCTACATAGGGGGCATGTTAATGGATGAAAGTTTGTACGGGAGCAAAATTCTGCTGGGATAGGCTTTGTGAAGATCTCTACCTGAGGCATAAAACAAGAGTAATCCTTTGTCCATTCCTACTCTTTCCTGGTCCAGGGCTACCACAAATGAGCTCTTTAGATTTAGGAAACTGTAATTAGATACTTGACAGTTCCTCTGGCTCTCAAAGCTGAAAGAACAAAAATCTATCCTACAAGATGTAGTTGAAGAGGTAGTAATTTGTAATGTTAAAATAGCTCTACATGGCCTTCCAAAACCAGCTAGAACTGAAATGAGTTCATCAGGTTCTTCAAATGAATGAGCAAGCTCTGGCTTTTGGCACTACTGGTATTTTACTCATCCCATACAAATGGTATTTAATATGCAGGCCTCAGGGTTACATTTATCTTATCTTTCTTTGTCTTAATATTAACCCTTTTTTCTTTTGTTTTAAATACCAGTCCTTCTCTATCAGTTGTTTCAGGTTCATAGGGATATTTATGGTTTAATAAACAGGCATGCCTGCACCGTGCAGATGTGTTATTATTATAAATAGTTAAGAAAATGGCTTCATGTGTATTTCATACAGTATGGTTCTATGTAGGAATATACACGACTGATATAGGTCAAGATACTGGGAGAGATCAAGAGATTGGTTGATGTCATGTTTGTATATTCAGGAAACGATAGTTGGTGCAGAACTTTTAATTCCAGGTTAAATATATTCTGAATAAATGACAACTATATATATGACAGATTAATATTTTCTATTTGTATTACAGCCAGAATTGGTGTTTATCCTCATCTTTTCAGTGTCTCACTCTGGGTATGTCTACACAGCAACATTATTTTGAAATAACTAGGGTTATTTTGCAATAACTTAGTCTGCATCTACACAGCAGGCAGTTATTTCTAAATAATGTTGAAATACTGTCAGGCTAGAGGACACTGTGTAGAGACTTCCAATTTTGAAATAAGCTATTTTGAAATAAGCTACGCAATTGACATAGTTCAATTCAAGTTAAGCCCTGCTGTGTAGAAGCACCCTCACTGAGGCCTGGTGCTCTCCAAACCAAATTTGTCTTTGTCTTATCCAAGCTATGATTTGTTCCAGGACTAGCCTTCAGAAGTGCTAACACTGAGAGTCCTTTTTTTCTATGGCTCCTAGACAACACTACACCCATAGATTTTTATGTGCTCTTCAAAAGACCAGAGTTCTTATTTTAATATTGTATCATTTCACTGCATTTTACTTCTTGCCAATTTAGATTCTAACTGATCACCTGACATATGCAACAAATGCCTAATATGGCAATGAGTTCTACAGACATTTTCTAAGCTACTTTGCAAAGCAGGAGCTGTCATCTGGTAGGTGATCAGCTAAAAGCAGGGGGACATAAAGTGAGTTCATCAGGTGCTTCAAATGAATAAGCAAGATCTGTCTTTTGGCACTTCTGGTATATTACTTGTCCCTTACAACTGGTATTTAATATGCAGGCCTCGGGGTTACATTTATCCAATTAACTTTCTTTATTTTCATATTAACCCCTTTCATTTTGTTTTAAATACCAGTACTTCTCTTTCAGCTGATTCAAGTTCATAGGGATATTGAGCACAGAAGCTTCAAAGGGAAGAACAGAGAATGAGGGTTTTGGATTAAGCTAGATCGGCCTATCTGAAAATAGGGTAGAATGAGATTAGGGGTTATGGGATTTGAGGAGGAGAGCTGTTTGGGACGTTCGAGGAAGAATAATGATGGAGGAGGGAAGAAGTGTAGATCTTTGGAGACTGGACAAAACTTGGGCAAGCATTCAAAACTATTGGAACTCTCTTAACCAAGCCTTTATTATGATATTTTAGAAGGTACACAAACACTTGTTTAATCATACATGGTGGTTAGGTATCATTTAGAGAAAAAATAATTTCCACATGGTTTTTCTTACTGACTTACAAAATAGTTTCTGATCCATCCAGCCTTTGGGTAACTGTTTATTACTCACTATTCTAAATCAGTGAATGAAATATGTTATAATAAATGCAACAGAGATTTATATTATACACAGAAAAGGCTATGGTAAAAGAACTTTATTATAGATAGAAATTCAAGCGTTCAGAAGCTAGGAAATGCCAGAATTTAGCTTTCCTGTGTAATCTTAACTTGGCCCCCTTGTGCATGCACATTATGAGATGATCACATATTTTCCCCCTCTTTATTCATATCAATCAGCTTCTTCCTCCACATTGCGTAGGCCCAGCAGAGGGGTCTTGGGCAGTACAGAAGAAACATATTTCATGCTCACAATTCGGGTATGTCTAGACTGCGAGGATCTATTGGAAAAAGATATGCAAAATGCACTCTGCATTTTGCGTATCTTTTTCCGATACTTTTGTTGGAAGAGGCTTTTCCAAATGTGGCTCGTCTAGACTGGGCCAAATTTCAGAAAACCCCCCTCTTTCGAGAGCCCCCTTCTTTCTCATGGAACGGGAGGAATACAGAGGCTTCTGAAAGAGCGCGTTTGCTTTTCCGCAAAAAAAAGCAGAAGAGCAAATGCATTCCCTGGACACGGCGGAGGTTTTTTGGGATATCTCCGGTATCCCAAAACCCCCCTACAGTCTATCCATCCCTTCTGGTGCCTGCCATACCCTGTAGTAATTCAGGGCTTCAATGGCAGGGAAAGTCCTGCTTAGTCTGAAGCTACAGATATATACTGAATCTTTGAGGAATATGGGTGTGAAGCTCTATTTAGTTTCAGAGGTTTATGACTTGTCTAAATGAGGGTTAATTTTTATGTGTATGACAAAAGACACAAGACTAGCATAAAGGCCATCCCTCTGCCAATTTTCATGTCCCTTCTCCAAAGCATGAGGTCACTAGAGCTTCTCAAGGAAAAGATCACCAGAATTTTTGTAATATATCTTTTCTCAGCCTTGTTCTTGGAAGTAGCGGAACAGTTTTGGCTAAAATTTAAAAAGAAAAAATCTTGAGGCAGATCCCCAGTATGGAAAATTTCAGCTCCAAAGGTTAAAATTTGATTATTCAGTTACTTATATTTATTGGATGCAAGTGTAAGTGTACCTATTGTCATCTATTTATATAAGACAGACTTAACATGTAGTGTCATATTGTAATGACATTTTAGTACAATGATGTATAATGAAATATTTAAGGACAGATAGAGATAAATCTTGCTCTCCTTTCATATGTATGTAGACTCTTTGAACCAAGTGGGATTACTTGAATGAATGGATTTTGCTGTTATTATAAAAGAACAATTGAATATGATTTTGAAAGAAGATGCTGAAATGCCATAAAAGTACAGTAAATAAGAAACTGTAAAGTGTGAAATGATCTCACATTTCTAGTTAAAGTTTGTTCATCCTCTGAGAGCAACAAGATGGATGGGACAGTAAAAGAGAGAGAAAGGAGAAAGGATGGGTAAAAATGAAATGTTAGAAGAGATTATTTGAGGCCAGCTCCTCGACTCTGTCCCTGTCACCACTGCTGCAGCCACAGGTCAGGGTGAAGTGAAACTGACAATAGTTATATATCATGCTGTAAGACTAGAATGTAAAATGAAAACAACTGCTACTTCAGATGTTGTGAGTAAGGTACAGGAAAAGATTGAATCAATTGAAGATGTTCTCTTAAAAGGAAAGTAGGAATTCTGATTACATTTAAGTAATTTGAAAAACAAAAAACTCACAGATTTTTTTTTTAATATAATACAAAGACACAGCTTGCCCCATCCTTTACCCAGTCAGATACGTTGGAATGCTGGAGTTACAGTCAGGGCTAGAAAAGTTCCTTGGCACATTCCTGATATTTCTCTTTGAACTGCTAGGTCAGGCAAAACGCTTCCACCCCAGCCCTAAAAATGCTCTCATGGATGATTTGAGACAATGGGAACTGTGAAGCTAAGCAAAGGACTTTGAAAAACAGCATTTTTTGTGGTAAAATGCTTCCTGCAGCTGGACTGATGGTTTGAAATGTAGAAAGGTGGCCAACTGGCTATTGTTCTTCATTCTCTTCAGGCTGCAGGGCCAGGAATTTGGAGGTTCTGGTTCCACAAGCACTTTTATGCCTAGTTTGAAATCACTGTGCTGTGGGTGAATTGATAAAGGGAAGGATATTCACTTCCATAGTAACAGAGAAGGTAATTGCAGTGGCTCTAGCAAAGGCAACTCCATCACCTGCCATTCCAAGAGAGAGACTTCAAATGTCTGTCACACCATTGCCACAGAAGTAATAATTAATTATTTGTAGATATACCTCCTTGTTAGTCTTTGCTTCAGGCAGGAGATGAAATCACAGAACTGTACAATACAGGGTAAAGGAGAGAAATTGTCACTTTTCTTGTGGAATCCAAAGAATTCTACATGGGAATATTTTTAAGAAGGGATCCCAGTGCCTTAGCTTGCACTCTGGAACTGGATTCATTAGAAGGTGATGTCTGTGATTAGTTACTGTAACTGTTTTATTTACTTAAGTTGAGAGTGAGTGACAATTGGTAATAATACAGGTAAATTAATGGAGTCTCTTTCTGGCTACTTCTATTTTTGAAATGTCCCTGTTCCTATTGAGTGAGGTAATTTGAACAGAAGTTTTAGGAGTCAGTGAAGTTGTTGAGATTTTGGTTAGTGGAGTTATGTGACACTTGAGGTGTTAGGGTCCTACACTATGAAAGAGATTAGGTTTGAAGGTCACACTTTAGAGATTGGGGCTACCTCTGGACTGCAGGCTTCTTTCGGAAGAAACTTTTCTGGAAGAGATCTTCTGAAAAAACTTCTTCCAAAAGAGAGCGTCCACACACAAAAGCGCATCGAAAAAGCGATCTGCTTTCTGAAAGATAGCGTCCACAGTGAATGGACGCTGTCTCGCATTTAAGCTGTGATTGCTATGGATAGAGTGGCCACCAGGGCACCTGTGCTTTTTCTTCTTTACTCTTCTTTCGAAAGAACTTCCTCTTCCCTATCCCCACATGCCTTTTTTTCTGAAAGAGCTCTTTTGGAAAAAGGCTTCTTCCTCATAGTTAGAGGTTTACCAATGTTGGAAAAACCCCTCTGTTCTTTCGATTTTTTTTTTTTTCCCCGAAAGAACACGATTGCAGTGTGGACGTAAGTAAAGTTTTTTTTGGAAAAACAGCTGTTTTTCTGAAAAAAACTCTGTAGTGTAGACATAGCCTGAGACGACAAAGTAAGGAAAGTAAAATGATTAATGTGCCAAATAGTTGTTCACACTTGGAGTTTGTCATTAAAAGTCAAATAATTAAAGCATTAATTCATCACATTGCTTATCTAAGTATAACCTCTGCAACTTCTTTAGAACTTTAGGAGCAGAGAGGCTATTTTACTGCTGTATTTTGCATCTGGTGAAGCTTCTGCTGGAAACTGTTCATTTCTGGTTTCATCCAATTCAAGAAGGATGTTAATAAGTTAGAGCAGGTTTAGAGAAGAGCCAGACTCCAAGATCTCAGTCTCTTTTTAGTTTAACAAAGAGAAAGTAAGGGATGACTTGATCACAATTTATAAATGCCTATATGGGAAACAAATATGGTAACAAGAACTTCAGTCTAGCAGACTAAAGAAAAACATGATCCAATGGCTTGAAATTGAAGCTAGATAAATTCAGACTAGAACTAAGGTGCATATTTTTAATTATGAGGGTAACTAATCCTTGGAAAAAATAACAGTGTTGTGCTAGATTCTCCATTACCAACAATTTTAAAATCAAGAATAGGCTCTAGGCATTATCTCAGGGAGGTTCTGTAGCCTATGTTACACCAGTGGTCAGTCTAGTTGATCACACTGGCCATGGAATCTATCAATATCCCAATATGAGGTTGTGATTCAGGACAACCTATGAAAACTGAGAAGAATTATTCTCATTCTACAAGTGGATAAACTGATGCAGAGAGGTTGAGGAGCAAATTTTTGAAAAATGACATTTAATTTGGCATTCCTCGGTTTTGGGCTGCTCAACTTTAGACATTTAGGACTTGATTGTCAGCAGCATCAAGCACCCACAATCCAATTTATGTTAACAAGAGCTACAGATTTACAGCACATTTGAAAATCAGGCTCCTCTACAGGCTAGCTTTTTAAAGGCCTTAAGGCAGATGGCAACTTTTAAAAATTTTTGATTTATGTGTCTCAGTTTGAACACTTTGATTTTTAAGTGTATTCCACTTAAAAATTTGGGTCCAGGTCATTTGCTCAAAGCCACAGAGCCAAGAATAGAGTTCATATCCTAGATAGGCATGTAATCCATTTCAGGTATGCATTAAACAAAATCCAGTTTAGGTAATTTTATTCTCTCTGCAAGGAAATGAATTGATTGAAAGTATTCTTTATTTCTGCTTCTAGCGCAAGAGTTAAAACTCGCTAATTAAAACTATTCTCTTTCACTGATCACTGTAAGATTGGGATTTTTGGATCTATATAATGGCATCTCCTTATATAAATTATTCCACTCTTTTTTAAAAAAATTGCAACTATTTCATGTTCTAAGTAAAATAACTGTAACACCCTCTCTTTCCTCACTTTCACCCCAAAATAGTAATTGCTACAATGTAGCTATTTAGCACAATACAACAGTGCTTCACTCTTCAGAACTGAATCCCTTTTATAACTGCACAGTGAAGAAGTTTATGGGTGTGTAAAATAGAAGTGTTGCCCATTTAACTGACAGGTGTCATGTAACTGCAGTACTTCTGTGCTCACAGCAAAAAACTAGGGATCACCTTTAAAGCTTGGAAAGGAAGACTTTTACACTTAATGGAAGTAATATATTTAAAGAAATGGTGTGCTGTAACACATAATAAATTCTCTTTTCATCCATAATTTTATCAGTATAAGTAAAAAGTCTCTGGCAGCTACTGATGTTCATAAGATCTGCTGCTAATTGTCTCACTGATTTATTGATGGAAAGAGCATAATTTTCATTGTGGAATACATCCAATGCATTAACATGTTGGCCTTTATTAAAGCGTGCATTTTTTTCTGCTCAGCACCAAAAATATCTCTCAAAATTAACAGGAGCTTTAAAAATACTGAAAAACAAATTTTCTTATGCTGTAGACTGGTACAATTAAAATTTATCATGACTGGAGTGATGATTATTATTACATTTAGAATTGATTCATATTTCATATTTTTCTCATATTTGGAAATATGTTTGTGAAATACTTAACATGGCTTAAAAAGATATTAATGCATCTTCAGCAGGCCTCCTATATGGGGAAAAATAGATTTACAGCTTAATTGTGGGGTGAGTAGCTCCACCTGGAAAACTATGAGACTGAAAAAGCATTCTGCAGATTCCATTGCAGGGAATTTTCATTTTCAAGATGCATTATCTATGGGCAAAAACAGGGAATTGGGTATTCATATATTTTATGTGTGTGAAATATGTAGGTTAAAAATAAGTATAGAATCTTGAATTTTGCCAGAATATAATCAGTCCTATTACCACAATTATCAAAATGGTAACAACACCTCTTTCATCTGTGGGTTGTATTGTGTTTCACTTGCATCTTTCATTTTGTCATCAGGTGAGTGCATTTAACTGCATAAGAGTGGACATATGGTTAGGATCATAGTAGTCAGAGATGGAAAAGACCTGCTAGATCATTAGTTCTGGATTAGGATTCTCAAAAGTTCATTTAGCTTTGGGAATAAAATTTTAAACCGTCTGTGCAAAGATAGAGCAATGGGAATTATACCACAATGTCATCTCTATCATCTGAAAGTTGAGAGCATTTCTATCTGCTTACCTGAGGTTTGATAGCTGTCTTCAACTTCTTAAAGAGAGGTTCCAAAGAAGATGGAGAGAGGCTGTTCTCAGTAGTGACAGATGGCAGAACAAGGAACAATGGTCTCAAATTACAGCGGGGGAGGTCTAGGTTGGATATTAGGAAAAACTATTTCACCAGGAGGGTTGTGAAGTACTGGAACGGGTTACCTAGGGAGGTGGTGGAATCTCCATCCCTAGGGGTTTTTAAGCAGGGGGCTGGACTTCATGACCTCCTGAGGTCTCTTTTAGCCCTATGATTCTATATTTAGACTCTTAGGGTACGTCTACACTAGCCCCCTAGTTCGAACTAGGGAGGCTAACGAGGGCGACTGAAATTGCAAATGAAGCATGGGATTTAAATATCCCGCGCTTCATTAGCATGTTCCCGGCCGGTCGCCATTTTGGAAATTGACTAGCCCGGAATAACTGCCCGCGTCTACACACGGCAGAGAAGCGTGATTCCGAGATAAACCCCTTAGTTTGAATGAACAGTTAAACCTCATGAGCCTCCCTAGTTCGAACTAGGGGGCTAGTGTAGACATACCCTTACATATTTTTAGTTTCTTATTCCTTTGTCTGTGGGCAGGTAACTTGATCCAAGATTTGATTCTAAAATTATTTTTAACTTAATTTCTACATATGTGCCTTTTGTCATGATGATATTTGATTAGAGAACCCTGCAGTATTTTATACATTTTTAGTCAACTTTTCTGCCTTAGTTTGTATTGACTTTCATTTAAAAAAAAAATGCTGAGTAAGGAGCTTTATAAATGAGAAGCAAGTGTATGGGGGAAAAAAGCCAAGGATGCTTATTTGATGGCTACATCACATGTTTCACCTGGGTGTAAACAGTTGTTTTTTAATACCCTTTATATGCTATTTCATTTCACTTCATTCAGAAGTTACTCAGTTTCTATGAAATGTTGAAAATAGTATATTCATTATGACCATCATATATGAAGTCCTATATTCATGGCAAAAAACACTGGCGAAAGTCTTTCTCTAGGACCACTATGCATTGTTAATTTTTTGGTATCCTAACTATACTCTGAATATAACCTGAGTTGTAGATAGTTCACCAGCATCTTTCTCAGATTTGCTACTGAAGGTCATTCAACTTGTTAGTGGTATTTCACCAGTTCTGAAAAATTCACTGTGCACGTTCAACTGTCTTTTTAGATTTAGGAGACAAATGATGAAGCACATAAAGGTTTGCCCATGAACATTGTAGAATTACTTATTTATTTCAGCAAGTCCTTTTGCAGCACGTGAGATAAGACAGTTTAGAATCTAAGCTTGCTAATGCCATTCTTTTATAACTTACTGTCTGAAAGAGGCTTTGAATTGCTTGATTTCATATTCACAAAACAATTGCTCATATACTAGCTATGGCAAAAAATCTCTTACTGCTTTTAAGAGACTCATCACAGTATTACCAGTGTCTCCAATGCACTGAGACACAGACCCTACTAATTTGCCTTTTTATCGTGTGTGTGTGTGTGTGTGTGTGTGTGTGTGTGTGTGTATATTTCAGTGCTTACCCCACCTTAGCCTTTCCATTTTCTTGTTTTCCTCCAATTCTAGTTTTACTCTACTCTTGTTCCACTGGATATTTCTACAGTGAACTGCTAATGTCACTGATGATTATATTTTCCTTGAGCTGGCCCACCACTAGCAGCCTTTTGACTTCATTACTGCATTAGCCTCTCTATGCTACCCATTGTCACACTTAAAATGTGATTGATAAAATAACATAAATCCTTAATTACCTGCTGCTGTATGATTGTTTCATCTAATACAATTTTGATTTTCCCTACTTACTTTTTAGCTGTGTATTCCAATTTTCGGTGTAATGAATGGAATGATTTGTTCTCAGGGCAGCTTTCAGTGAGCAGATTGCCCCTCTCTAGTCTATACTGTATATAAAATATTGCTCTGATACAGTATAGACTAGAGAGGGGCAACCTGGTATCTGTCTGTGCACGTGGGTGTGGAATATTGCAGTACTTTTAATGGCAATCTCAGCAGAGTGGGCAAGAGTGGAATTGACTTAAGAGTTGGCTATCCCAGTACTGTGAACCCCAAGTAGTCAAAAGTCATGAAATTGTCTTTAAAAATCATCAGATTTAAAAAAAAAATAACTTTTAGGTTTTATTTGCCTTCTAAGTTTCTAAATCTTTAGAGAGCACTCAGTTCACAATTTCAGGCTTTTCTCTACAATAGTTAACGTTAAAAATGTGATTTTTGCCAAAAATGAAAGCAGAGATTCTCGTGTCATCTGTTGCCTCCCGAGCTGGGGCTTTCAGAAATACATGAAGTACAGGTTGAACCTCCCAAATCCAAAACTCTCTTGTCTGGCAACATCCATGCTCGACCAAAGAGCCCCAGGAGCTGGAGTCAGCCGAGAGAACATGGGGTTGGCGGAGTCCCAGCTGGGTATGCAGTGGCTAGGCAGGGGAACCTCTGGCATCAGTGGTCAGTCTAGTGGCCAGGAGCCATCAGGGAGCCTCCTCCTCACTGGGGATCCCCAGTGCCAGTGGGGTCAGGCGGCTGGAGAGCCTCTGGCAGCAGGGCTGGTGAGAGCCATGGAAACCCTGGGAGCCCCCCAACAGCAGCGGGGCTGGGATGGCCAGGCAGCCCTGACATGGAAACCCCTGGCTGCAGCGGGGCTTGGGAGCTCCCGCTGGGGAACCCCGGCAGCGAAGCCAGGTGGCAGCCAGGGAGTTCCAGCCCCAGTAGGGGAACCCCCAGTGTCATTGAGTCAGGCAGCCAGAGAGGCCCTGGCAGTGGGGCCGGCAGTGGCCGTGGCAGTGAAGCCAGGTGGTGGCCAGGTGACCCAGGGCTGGAAAACCCAAGGAACCACCAAAGATAGCGGGGTTGATGGCAGCCAGGTGGCCCTGGCTGGGGAACCCTTGGGAACTCCTGGCACAGCTGGTGGGTAGCAGGGTGGGGAGCCTCAGCTGGGCCAGCTTTAGCAGGGCAGCGGCAGGGTGGGGAGCCCCAGCCTTGGGAGCCCCAGGGAGAGGAACTGTCAGTGGTGCAGCCAGCAGTGGATTCTTGACCTTCCCTGGTCCAGCAAATTACCTAGCCTGGGACAGCTCAGGTCCTGAGGGTGCCGGACCAGAGAGGTCCAACCTATATTGTGAGACTCATGATGAAATCCTGCGAGTTGGCCACACTGCTCTTATCCCTAGCGAGGGTCATGTCCCTTCAGTACAAGGCTAAGAAATCTCAGCAGGAGTCTCAGGCTTCTGCTGACTGTATTGTATCTGATTTGTGAATAATAAGAGGACTTCAGTCTCTTTTACTGCCACAAGCACTACATTCATTAATAAATTTGCTGAAAAAAGTGAATAGAATAATTATCACCAGAATGATATCTATACAAAACGTATCCTTTTTAACCATCATCTACATGGTATCAAGAAACCATAATAAAATGAGACAGAGCCTTTTACCATGTCTCAATTTCACATTTTATTTCTTATTTATTATTTTTAAACATTTCTGACTCATTCAGGTTTTAGTCCCAGAAGCTGTATATTTAAAACGAAATACTGTAACAGGGTCTCAGGATTCTGCTGGTGTCTCACTCTGTTAGCATATGTTGGAATTCTGCAAGGAGCCATGGGTTGATTACTGCTGATTCACTGGAGTGGGTGCGCTTCAATAGACTATACAGATGATGGAGGAAAGGAAGCCAGTCCCTGTCTTTCCTAGGCCCTAATGGAAAAAAATTCTATAAGCAAACAAAGTTTAAAAAACCCCCAAAAACCCAACAACCCAGAAGGGTCTGACTTCTTGACTCTGCAACAAGAATGTAGTTTGGAACAAGGTTGAATTTGCGTAGTACATACAGTACTAAACCATTAATAAATATTTTATACAGCCCATTGTAGATGCTTATCCATCTCTTGCACAACTGATGTTTTCAAAGCCATTTGAAATCAAAGTATTTGCTATTACACTCTCTTTTTCAAAAGTAGCATCAATGTAGCATTTCAGTTCCCTACATTTTCTATATGTTCTGTGTTCTTTCAATGCATTTTTAACTGACAGGCATTTAGAACTCTGTTTTCTCTGAGTTTACATGAAACATGCATATCTCTCCTTCCTGCCACTCCTCTATCAACAATAGGTTTTAAAAAAAGGGACTGTCTTTTCTACATACATATTGTAGAGTCAAAGCCCATGCTTGTTGTTGTAATTCTACAGGAAATTAAAGTAGGTTGTGGTGATTGTCTTCCACTTCGGCTATGTCTAGACTAACATTCCTCTTTCAAAAGAGGAATAAAATTAGGCAAATTGAAAGTGCAAATGAAGCACGGATTTAAATATCCCATGCTTCATTTGCATATTCACGTTCAAGCGCTTTTTCGAGAAAGGCTTTCAAAGAAAGCTCTGGCTGGGCACCATTTAACTGGCTTCCAGGTGGTGGAGCAGTGGGGTTAAGGCAGGTTTACTCCTGCCCTGCCCCACCTTTGAAAGCAGCTGGCATGTACAGCAATGGCTCCATGGTGCCATGTTCTACCCCTCCTGACTGACTCATACAGTTACCTACATGCCTCCAGCTCCCATCCAGAACACACCATACAATCCATCGTCTATAGCCAACCCCTTTGATACAACCGCATCTGCTCTAATCCCACTGACAGAGACCAGAAACTTCAGGATCTCTACCAAGCATTTATAAACCTCAATTACCCACCCGGAGAAATAAAAAAACAAATTGAAAGAGCCAGACGAATATCCAGAAACCATCTACTTCAAGACAGACCCAAGGAAACCAACAATAGAATACCACTTGTCATCACCTATAGCCCCCAACTTAAACCAGTCCAACACATTATCAATAAACTACAACCTATACTGGAACAGGATACTACACTCCGAGAGGCTCTGGGAGACAGACCCATAGTCTCCTATAGACAACCACCTAACCTCAGGATGATTCTTACCAACAACCACAGGACATACCACACTAATACCAACCCTGGAACTTTCCCTTGCAACAAACCCCATTGCCAGCTTTGTCCACATATTTACTCTGCTGACACCATCATTGGACCTAACCATTTCAGTTACAAGATCAAGAACACATATTCCTGCTCATCCAGAAATATAATTTATGCCATCATGTGCCGACAGTGTCCGTCTGCTATGTATATTGGACAAACTTCTCAGATACTTTGCCAAAGAATCAATGCACACAAAACAGACATCAGACAGTTTCACAAAGAAAAAACAGTCTCTTGCCATTTCAACCAGACTGGGCATTGTCTCAACGACCTCACTATATGCATCCTGCTTCAAAGAGACTTTAACACAAGACTATAAAGGGAAGCCTCTGAACTGTCATTCATGCTTAAATTTGACACTTTATGAATGGGCCTTAAAAAAGATGCTAATTATCTTACCCATTACAAAGATAGCTTCCCCAATTATCACCCCTAATATCATTATCTCATAGACACTAACCACCACCCCTCATCCCCCCCTCTGTTCTAAAATCTGATTTGTCAATTTTATATGTGTTCACTTTTTTCTGATTGTATCCCTTTGGTATATATGGTCATGCCAATTTTCTTCCACAATTTGATCTGAGGAAGTGGGTCTGGCCCACGAAAGTTCATCACCTAATAAACCATCTTGTTCGTCTTTAAAGTGCTGCATAGTCCTGTCTTTTGTTTCCTCCTCTACAGGCACTGAGCCCACAGCTTCTACTGGTCACAGTTCCCCATTATTGATCAATGGGAGCTGCAAGAGTGGTGTCTGCGGGCAAGGTCAGCATGTGGAGACTCCCTGTTCTGCCTTTCTCAGGGGCTGCAGGGACATGCCAGCCACTTCCAGGAGCAGCAATTACCACAGGGAAAAGTACTCCAGCCACAACAGGTTAGACATTTTAGAACTCACTACTCAAAGAATTAAATTTAAGCATAAGAGAGAAATGAAAATTATGAAATGCACAGACCAATCAGAAACCAAAAATAACACAGTAACAGAAGTAACAACAACCCCCCATGTATGTATTGGGTCGGGAGATAACAGTGAAGGACAGTGTGTGTTTGTGAGAATGACAGAGACACACACTGTGTGAGAGTGACTGCGGCTATGTTTAGACTGCAGGCTTTTTTCAGAAGAAGCTTTTCCGGAAGAGATCTTTCGGAAAAACTTCTTCTGAAAGAGAGTGTCCACACTGCAAAAGCTAATTGAAAAAGCAATCTGCTTTTTTGAAAGATAGCATCCATTCAGTGTGGACTCTATCTTGCATTTCAGCTGTGATTACTATGGACGGAGTGGTCACCAGGGCACCTGTGCTTTTTTCCTCTTTCATCTTCTTTTGAAAGAATTCCCTCTTCCCCCGTCCACAGACACCTTTTTCCGAAAGAGCTCTTTTGGAAAAAGGCTTCTTCCTTGTAGAATGAGGATTACCAATGTCAGAAAAACCCCTCTGTTTTTTCGATTTTCTTTCGGAAGAACGCAATTGTAGTGTAGATGTAATAGAAGTTTTTTTGGAAAAACTTCTGAAGAGATTTGCATTGCCAAGCTCCCTCTATCCCCTTCTCTCTGTTGAAGATAGGATGCAGATATGGAGGGAGGACATCAGCACCCCCCTCTCTTTTCCCTCCTGCACCGTGCATAGCAAGCAGGAGGCTCCCAGGTAGGCAGCTGCAAGACAGAGGGCAGGAGCAGAATAACAGTGGATGTAGGAGCAGCTGAAGTGTCAGCACTTGATAGCTTCCTGGCCAAACCTGTCAGGATCACATGTCAGGGGCTCCAAGATCTACTGGTAGATCCCAATCTACTTGTTGGTGACCACGGGATTAGAGATTCTGATTTTCTTTCTTTTGGAGAAAGAGAAGAACTTCCTCAAAAAAAGCATAAGATACAGCAGATATGGCCATGACACAACTTCACTATCTGCTGATTCCTGAGTTCTTACAGAAACTTCTTAATCCTAAGACATTGAACTTAAGGTGCATTTAGCTACTACCTCTAGATTTACTTCATGTGCATACAAACATAACATAACCCACTAGCTGTATGAACATGCTAGTGAAATACAATGTGTAATATGTAGCACTAGTTCTTGATTCAGATTTCAGAGTCTTTCAAACTTCATACAGACAGGCTTCTGTAGAGTGGTCTCACTCTCCCTTTTATGTTCCAGTGCATCAAGGATGATTTTTGCATTGCTAGTTGGAAAGTTCCCATATCTGTATTCATAGGTACTGGGCCAGTTTTCGGTGGGACATGAGAGTACCTCATTTTCACCAGCCTCAGAATGATTAATTAGTAGTATTGTGAAAGTTCACACAGTTACCATGAAGATGTAATATCTGAAAGGTGGCTAAATCTCACTATGTCAGCTTGAAAGAGATGAGAATTGCTTTTCATTTTGTGTCTGTGTGGCTTTGAAGGTGTTTTGCTAGACCTTTTAATGTGAATATTCTTCGGGTGTATCTTTTCACCAGTTATATCACTACTCATTGGGCACTTTTCTTCAGGAAAGACTCAAACTATTTTAGCAAATTTATCCGAGATCCCTGCCGTATTTCTTAGGTGAGATAACTGTATTTCATGGATGACTATGCTAAATGCTGCAGATGAGATCAGGGATATGGATGTCTGTCCTCTATTCCATGACAGAGGAGAACAGCTGTCAGTGCGACTTTAAGGTTCAATTCCGTATCTTGACCTGAATCCAGTTTACGTTCATGATTCTTTTTTAGAAGCCAGGAAATCCTGAGTCAGAGTCACAGGTTGTGACTTTGTTAGGGTGGCCCCACATTATGTATTACTTTGGAATGGAATTACCAGCTAGGTAGGTCTGGTACAAACAATCCCAGACCATGACTGGCAGCAGTATCAGCCTTAAACCACTGGAGACAGTTCTTGAATGTTTGACTCAAATGCAAATCTTTACCCTTTTTCTAAAAGTTTCCCATGATGGAGGACCTGTTGCTTTCAAGACATTAGTACATGGTGTGTGCACGAATAGCAAATAGTTTACATGAATTTACACTTGCTCTTTTCAATCCACAGCATATCAAGCTTTCGGGATTAAGGTAGGATTAATGAGAAGGTTTAAGGTCCTTTTTTCACCCATAATGGTTTGTCTTGGCAAGACAACAGTTCAAAGCATTCCATTCAGAGACAGTTCTGTCCTTTCAGCTCTAGATGAGTTAAGTAGGATCCATGTGTGCTGGAGGACAGCATGTGACCCTAAATTATTAAGGGGTAGTCAGCCCAGAAAAAAGGGTGGCCCAGGGAGGAATGCTCAGCTAATTTCTCCCCTGAGACTCTCTTCTTGGGATGGCAGATTTTGTTGAAGTTCTTTGCAGGGTGTTACAACTTCACAGTTATTGAAACAAATGTTCACAAATACCGTTTTGCAGTACTCAACCGGCTCTGTTAATAGCACTAATATGTTTATAACAAGTTCTGCCTCAAAGTGCTTTCCAAATGCTAGTTAGATTAAATCTTTTGGAGGGACAGATAAAAGGCCTAGAGGAATCATTTTGTCTACCAATGAACCACAGCTCTATCTGGGTTGAAGTGTGACAGGCTTTTAACATTGCCAACCTTCATTATAGTGATATTATACGCCAGTGAAACTCCAGATGGAATTCAGAGAGGCAGAAGGGATGCATGGATTAATAGATTCCAAGGCCAGAAGAGACCATTGTGATCGTCTAGTTTTACCTCCCGTATAAAACAGGCCATAGAACTTCCCCAATATAATTCATAGAGTATTTTTTTAGAAAAACATCCAAACTTGATTTTAAAATAGTTAGTGATGGAGAATCCACCACAATCCTTGGTAAATTGTTCCAATGGTTATTTACTCTGTGTTAAAAGTGTATTACCCAGGTTGAAATTTATACAGGGCATCATTCTTACATTAGTAAAGTTATCATCAGTAGAAATCTCATAGCACACATGGTCAGTTTTCCATGTCACTCAACACAGCCCTACTTAGTACCTGACCTGGGGAGAAAGGGGATTTTTTTTCCTGCTAAAAATGCAGATTTGGCTTGATCAAAACATTTTGTGAATTTGTACTGAGTTCACCTAATTGTTCAGTTAAAAAATATTCCCTCCCATAAAGTTTTGTTTTTGACATTTTCTAAACAAAGTTTCAAAATAATTTTTGTTTCAAATTTAACATCTATTTTAGTTAAAACTGTTAAACATTCAAATGAATAAATATTTCATTCAGCCCAGAACAGCACTTTTTTTCAACTTTTTAGGTTTGCAATAAAAATTGAAAAAATTCACTTTGGTTCAGCTTGAAATAATCTTCTTTCCTGAAATGAAATGAAACAAAACAATTAGTTATCCACACAGCTTTCCCTAATTCCAAACTAAGAATCGTGACTTGAGATGTGGACTGCCTAGTGACAGTTAATGCAAAAGCCAGGGCAAGTAGTCTAATTAAAATTAAAATTGTTTTTCAGCTTTATTTCTGAATCTTTGATAGAAATTAGATATAGTTGTACCAGGATTCATTTCTAAACTGGATATTGCCATAGGGAAGAGACTGCCAAAACAAATAAGTTTCATGCCATTGTACTTGTGTGTATTCCAGAGAAATTAAGAGGAAAGAGTACAAAGAAACCAAAATATTGTAGTCAATCCAAAACTATACAGAAAAAACTAAGATCATAATTCCCCAAAGGAACTTACCATTCATAACGTCCTTTCCAACCTTTTCTCAGTTTGTTCAGACTTAAATGAATGCAAAAAGAATATAAACTAAGGGAGACCAGAAGTTAAAGATACCTTCTGTTTTTAACAGACAACTATTTTCACATAAATTTTCTTTAGTTTTCAGAGATGAGTGAAAACTCACAATAGTTTAGTGAGGTGTATTTCAAGATCTCCTGATAGTATGAGACAAGGACCTTCCTCTCTATACCTGAAGTCCCCTTCATGAGAAATCCATGTTATTTCAGAGGCACTACACAGTGACAAAACATCGCTCTATATTGCAAAACCCGAGAATTAACAAGCGAACTTGATGGAGCCTTTTTCTCTCTCTCAACCTTTGTGTTAAAAGGGTTGAGGTGGGAGGGATTTGGATTCAATCTGACATATTGCAGGGAGTTCTGGAAGGAATAAGGGTTATGTAGGTCACAACAGAGTTCTGATTACTAGCATTTTGATCATCCACAATCACAATATCAGTTATAAGGTGACAGAGAGCATATATAAATATGAGGTGGGGGGGAGGAGAAAGGGGATTTTTTTCATCACTTACGTTGTAGAACAGTAATGTTAAGATTCTAGAGAGACAAGGTGGGTAAATGTCTTTTATTGGACCAACTTCTGTTGGTGAGAGACAAGCTTTTGCGCTTACACAGAGCTCTTCTAGGCATTCCTGTATATATTTACTGTTTGTTTAAAAACTTTACCCCCCTCATGAAATGTGCTTAGCCCTCAGCTTAGCCTGAGGCCAAAGCTATGGAAAGTAGCCTAACACTCATGATGAATGCTTACTGAATGTTGTGGTCAATGTTTCTCAGGTGTAAATTGTAAAGGATATATGAGCTGCATTTTAAGCTTCCAGCTTGAAAACGGAGACAGAGAGGCGAGGGAAAAGGTGCATCATTTTTTTTTAAAATTAAATCTTAGCTTATGCCCATAAAATATGCTTCATCTCTTCACAGTTGTGCATGCTGCCAATAGTAAATATTGCATTTCATAGTGGGAAGTCAAATACAGCTACCTCATGTGGTTTAAATAAAAAAAGAGGTATGTTCATTTAGAGAACAAGACCGATAATTCAACATGAAAATCTGGGGCTAGAGCAATGATCTTGGGAGCCTCTGGGTGAACTGAGAGAGCACAAGGGAAGTCTGCAACAATCCCCTTGCTTGATTACCAGTGGGATGCACATTGTCTTTTTCCTACTGTCTTTATTCATTTTTCAGTAGCCTGCCACATGCAATATGCCAAATCTTATACAAAAAAATCCCTATTTGTGTAACTCACATGTATACAGGCACACATATCAGTTCAGCTACACAAGCGCTAGTAGACTCTGCAGAGATGCAATAAAAACAGCATTCTGAAACAGAGGATTTGTTCAGTTACACTTGTATGGGCTGTTGGTTAGGTACTGAGTTTTAAAAATGCACATAAGAATATTTTTGTTATTGAGCTTTTCCAGCCCATGAACCATTTCAGTAATTATGTTAAGGATCTCATCAAAGTGTTCAGAATGAACTATGGAAACACCTCTCTCTTCACTTATGTCCATACAAATATGTACAGAAATGCAGGTGAATGTTTATAAACTAATGAGAGTGCCAGCAATATAACATCAATGCTTGTTCTTGTAAAATGTACCTCAGAGAACACTGACTGGAGTGGAGAGCATATTTGGGTAGGAGGTTAGGCAGAGTTTTCAAGTTCAGGTACAGTGGAATGCTGCTTAAGGGGACTGATTTGGGAAAGGCTTCTCTTGAACTTTCTAAAGCAGACATAAGTAGAAGCAAACTGTCTACCTTGCCTAGGCACAGTAAGTTCTTTTAGACATTCTAATGCCCAGGTGGGTCAGTCAAAATCTAATTTCTTCTAACTGGTACTTCCACAAGATGTGAAATTTTTTCCCTGAAGCCAAGTGGCACTCAAATTTGTGAAATTTCTTTCTGCTTCTGAAAGCATCAAATAAAATCAGAGATTACTTCAAATCTGATCCTTACAGCTGAATGCCCTGCTGGTCAGGCTAACTGAGAAGCAAATACACCAGCAGAAAATGGCTTTTTGAATGGATTTTTTTAAAATCAAAATATCCAAGGGCTTGATTCTGCCTTAGATCCATATATATGCATAGGGGAATAAGGCCCCATCTATTTCCCTGCTTGCTTGTGTGAGATCCTTACAGTAGCTGGATAAGGATTCAGAGCAGGGAGAGCCAAGGGTTCCTGTCCTGTGCTTGGGAACAAGTAGTTGGTAAAGAGAGGTAGTGATGGTGGGGTAAGAGCTCTGACTCCCTCCTCTTACATGCTGTCCTGCAGAGTTAGCTGGCAGCATAGTAGAGTGGAGGAGATGTGGGGGGAGCATGCTACACACAGTAATGGGTAGTAAATTACTTCCCTGAGGTAGCAAAGGGGAACAGAAAGGTAATTGTGACTGGGGCACAGTTACTTCCAGACCTCTCCCTGAGGCAGCACAACTGTGTGCTGACTCATACTCTCACCTGAACCAAGGGCTCAATGGGGCCATATATAGGATCATATGCAGCAGAATTCAGTGCAGCTTTAATATATTCTGTAATAATTGTCTGAGCTAATTTAGGGCAGGATTTTTACTTTATGTGTGCAAACAAGAATTTAAGGGGGCATATGGCATCACATATGGATATGGAACAGCTTCCATATGAAGAGAGGTTAATAAGATTGGACTTTTCAGCTTGGAAAATAGATGATTAATGGGAGGAAAGTGATAGAGGTCTATAAAAAGACTGATATGGAGAAAATAAATAAGGAAGTGTTATATACTCCTTCTCATAACACAAAAAGCTAGGGGTCCCCAAATAAAACTAATAGGCGCAAGTTTTATACAAACAAAAGGAAGTCTATCTTTGCACAATGAACAGACAGCCTGTGGAACTCCTTGCCAGAGGATGTTGCAAAGACCAAAACTATAACAGGGTTAAAAAAAGAACTAGATAAATTCACGGGGATTGGTCCCTCAGTGGCTATTAGCCATAATGGGCAGGAATGATGTCCCTAGTCTCTGTTTGCCAGAAGCTGGGAATGGATGATCGGATGGATCACTTGATAATTGCCTGTTCTGTTCATTCTCTCATCACTGATCACTGTCAGAAGACAGAATACTGGGCTAGATGGACCTTTGGTCTGGCTCTGTATGGCGATTCTTATGCAAGTCACTCCTTCAGTGTACAATGTAGCCATGATGACAAAATATCTCAAATGGTTAACCTTGCATCAGGGAAGTGATGGGTTTACATAGAGAGCTTCACCCCATTTTCCATATATTGCCCTTTGTGTAGCCAGTGCATAATGGATATATAATGCATCCAAAACAGGAATGATAGGTATAAATGCTACATTGCTACACAAGGTACAAGGCACTTGAGAATCATAAAATGCACTTTCCTCTGACTTGTACATGTGACATGTTGAATAGCAATTGTCCTATATTACAATGAAAAGCACTGTTGAAAAAATAAAAAATGAACTCTCTAATGAACAAAGGGCCAAGATGTTTGTCATAGTGTTTTAGCCTTAAGAAAGTGAAAGGACAGAAGTGACTGGAGGCTCAGTTAATTTTCCTAGGTGGTATGAAAGGAATTACACACAATTCCAGCTATTTAAATGGCACTTATCTAATTCCTCATGCACCAGTCTGAAAATTTTCCCCTTGGCCTTTTAAAGAATGCTGAATCAAACCATGCGCCATGACACTTGATCCCATTTTATACCCTGAGTCTTCATGTGGAAAACATTTAATGAACAAGAGATAAACCAAACTAGGGAAATCTCCTCTTTTTGCTTTCAAAGATGCTGGAAAGATTACATCAGTCTCTCCACTAAGAAATAAAGATCTGATTCCTCAATGATACCTTGTTGTGCATTCATGAGTGTCTGCACAGAGCTCCATTGACTTCAGTGGAGCTCCTTGCAAATTCAAAAATCTGCCTGCACACTGCTCATTACAGGGTCAGTGACTAAATCGTCCTTCCTTAGCTGATGAAACAATGAAAACAAACAGGACCCGGATTTTGCTTTTGGGAAGAGATTGCTTAGGAAACTCATATGAGTGAAATAAAGACAGACTCAGGCTGCTGTTAAACTCGGTTAGATGGACTGTAGTGAGAAATGGAAAAGAGACTCCAAAGGACCTGTGTGCCACACATTTCTCTCTTTGTATTAGTCTTTGCCAAGTACAAATGTATCTTCCCTGAGCCTTCTGCTTCTCTTGCTGGTAATTTACATTTTGAAAAACGGCTATTTCTGAAAAGTAACTTGTATAAATTGGTTCTTTATGACCCTTGTAGCCTGTTGGGCTACAGAGTGAAACAAGATTCATCCTGAAAGGGAAAAGCTGCTGAGAATGACAGTGAATTTCATAAAGGGTATGTAATAGGCTTCTGCAAGGAAGGACCTGAATCACCCCCCTTCTCTGCATTTGAATTATTAGGCCACATCTCACTCAAAAGATTAAACATTTTATCTCACAGGTCATTCCATTTTATTGCAGCATTGCCTTCAGCAATGCTATAGTTCAGGTTCTGTCAGTGTTTCCATTATAGACTCCTGTTCTCTGGAATTTATAACTTAGGGCTAAAAATTCCCTCTGGGTTAAAACTTGGCAATCATGAACAAGGTCTTTTTCCAGTAAAGAATCTCCCCTCCCCCCAAAAAGCCCCTGCATTAGTTCAGCTCTCTTTTTAGCAGATGGGAGACCCAAAACTGTCTACTTATGATTTTTCTGGTTTTAGACCAATTTAATTTACTGAAATCCCCTCCCCCCCAAAAAATCACTCTTAGTCCTTCCTCCACTGACTCATGCCTTGGAGCATTTCAAGTCCAGGCGAAACTACAAAGTGGGGACTATGTGTACGTGCTTATATTAACATTATTTTTCATCAAACATGCCCCGTTGAAATGAAGATTCAACAACTAATGAGCCCTTAATGAAATTAATAGGATTTGATTATTTATACATCTTCCATTTGCTAGCTATTGTATGCAATACAGGCTTATTTGATTGCATTTTGTGAGCTAATTACAGTAATTTAAAGTGGCATTTCTCAGTTTAAAACAGGTTAAAAATCTCAAAGAAAAATTGTAAAACATCAAGAAGTTACAAAGTTTACTTTGCGATAGAGAAATGGCCAAGTCAACAGCCCAGATCTGAGCATTCCCAGACATTGGGGAAGTTAGATCTGCACTCACATTTTGCAACTGGGTACTGCTTCTGTAATGAGCCAAATCAAAACTCTTTGTCCAAATGCACCAGAATGGGCACAGCCCCATATTTACATTTAAACAATGTAAAGAGTCCAAAAAAATTTGAGAAGCAGAAAAAAAAATCAGTTTAATCAGAAATAACCATTAGTAATAGCTAGCAGCAGCCTGACCTTTAGACCTGTGCATTATATTTGGGAATAAATTTGCCTCTAAATAGCCCTAAATTTGCCTCTATTTCTTTTAACAGTGCTTTTAACAGAAATTTTAAACCAAAATTTTGAAAATTAATGTACTTTTACATACTTCAAAGTCTTCTGAAAGTGAAAAAGCACTATTCATTTGTTAGGTATTGGGCTGAATGGTATACTTACCTAAGGGGGCTATACAGGGGAGAGGGGAAAACTGTTTCTTAAGTGATCCACTTAAGGGTAGCACACAAATACAGTGCTTGCATTCAAGGACATTCTGGTCTGAGACTGGCAAAGGAGGCAATTTGTGTCTGCTATGGAGGCGGTGTGTTTCCAGTAGGGTGAGCTCCACTAGGAAATGGACCAAGATCACCAACTAATTTCACTAGGCAACTATAGCAGCTAGTAGATGAAAATAATTTTCCATCACTGCTGATTTGGGCTGGATTTGAACAAGTGACCTACAGATTTAAGGCTCCAATCCCTAAATTGTTATGGTTATCAATTAGGAAATCAGAAGGGGAAGAGATATTCAGTCTATTATATTAAAAAAAAAAAGAAGTAAATATTCTTCTTCAAGTGATGTCCCCGTGGGTGCTCCACTGTAGGTGTCAGGCTCATCCCAGCACCACAGATCAGAGTTTTGAAGAACAGTAGTCAGCTGGACCGTGCATGTGTGGTCAGCATCTTGCGCCGTTCTTGCCCTTTTCCTTATGCACAGTCCGGCTCCCGCCAGTTCCTTCATTGCTGTCCTCGGTCACAGACGGAGCGAGCTCTTCTCCTCAACTGTTTAGTCACAAAATAAGAATTCTGTAGTTAGTTACTTGTTAGTTCTTGTTTATAGTTATACTTGTAGTTAGTTAGTAGATCTTCATTTGTTTAAAAAAAAGACAAAAAAAAAAAAGAAGAAAAAGAAGATGAAATACTTAAACTTGAGGTGAACCCATATTAGTTTCCCTCATACAATACCGGGCTCACCAGGTTTTAAAAAATGCGACACTTGTTGTAAACCAATGCCAGCATTGGATGGGCATTCTTCTTGCATAAGATGCCTCAGAGAGGCACATGTGCCTCAGAAGTGCCCGCACTGTTCAAAACTTATAGCCAGGGCTTGCCGATACAGGGAGATGTGACTCCACATGCTCCAATTCGATAAAGCGCTTCAGCCTTCAGACTCGACATCATCCATGGATCCTTCTGACCCCCCCCTCCCCCGGGCCCAAAAACGCAGGGCCTCTTCCCCCACTACTGGGTCTTTGCCTAAAAAGTGCACTTCTCCAGCAATGCTCTCTACCCCAATACCGATGACCAGGATCAGCACTGCGGACAAGACTGGTATGTCCAGCGCCACCTCTGCTCGTCCAAAGGCCCTCTTGGACCTGAAAAATTGTCTCAGGGCACTGCCGGTACCAATAATGGGAACCTACTCTCAGTGCCTGGCACCGAAGGCACCGTTGCCACTGGCAGCCGCACCTAGAAAAACTCCGGCACTGGTGCCAGTGCCTCAGTCCACAGCACTGGCACTACCAACCATGTTAACAAGGGCATCCCTCCCCTCCCTGGCACCGGACTTGCTGGCACTGAGAAAGGTGCTTGCAAAGCTAGATAGACCTCATAGCCCTAGCCCTCTGTTGCCAACCTTCTCACCGTCACTGTCCCCTTCACCGCCAGCAGTGAGGTTACCACCACCATGCTGCAAGTCTCTCTCTTTCTATTACCTCCGACACCGGAGCGTGTTTTCCATCATACTTCCTAACCAAGGCACATATTTCTCTCTCCTCTCTTCTCCCCTCCTCCAGGGGCTCGGTGATGCTTCACAATTCCCTAACCTTATCGGGAGGAGCAATGTGCTGGGTAGAAAACAGGAACGTCTACTCTTCTAACATTCATCCCCAAGGTGCTCATATCATGATCACCATAGGTACCAACACAGCCATTCACAGACTGGTCAGCTGATAGTCATTGGCACCACTCTTCTTATTCAAGACACTGGTCACCCTGCTGCTAAAGACCCCCTCACCCACAATGCTATGAGCCATCCCTTCTGCCTACCATTATGCATCACAACCTGCCTCACATTAATTCCTCCCCACCACACCATTTGGAACCAGAAAGGGTCAATTATCAGAACCTGACGATCAACAACCAGATACTTCCCCCACTGATGGTTCCTTGTTATCTCCAGATGAAGCCGTCATCCCGAGGGATATGTCATCTACGGACAATCTTAAACAGTTCCAGTAATTGTTCAAAAGGGTGGCTGCTAGCCAGGAGATCCAGCTAACGGAAGTTCAGGAGAAGCACTATCGTCTCCTTAAAAACCTCCAACCCTCCCAGTGTGCAAAAATAGTGTTGCTGATAGATGAGGCTATTATGGAGCCAACCGAAGAGATCTGGCAGACCGCAGCCTCTGCTCCACCTACCAATAAGAGAGCAGACAAAAAGTATTTTGTCCCGACCAAGGATATGGACAGTTCCCCTCCAAATGGTCGCAATAAAGGTGGTCTTCCTACTGGCAATTACTTCTGCCTGTAGGGTCAGCGAGCTGGTGGCCCTAATACCGGAACCTCCATACACTATTTTTAATAAACATAGTGTTATATTACACCTTCACCCAGCTTCCATCCCAAAGGTGTGCTCTGAGTTTCATATTAATGAACCCATCGTTCTTCCAGCGTTTTTCCCCAAGCCTCACACCTCCATTCGAGAGGCATTACTACGTACCCCTGATGTACGAAGAGCACTAGCCTTTTACACTGAGAAGACATGGGACTTTAGGAAGTCTATTAGTGTCTCGAGCAGACCATTCTAAAGGAGAACCACTCTCTTCTCATCGTATCTCGAACCTCATAGTTTCCTGAACTGAGATGTGCTATGCCGTCCTCAAACCACTTCCATGAGCACTGGAGGCTCATTCTACCAGAGCTGTATCAACATCCATGGCATTCCTATGAGGAGTCCCTCTTAGAGACATTTGCCACATGGTCTTCTAACGACACTTTTATGAAACATTACGCTATACTACACCATTTGGCCATGGACTCATCAGGGCCTCAGCAGTACTTTGCACAGCTATTAGACCATGACTCTGAGACCCGCCGTCCAGGTGCTCTCAAACACTTCTATGAAGTCACCTACAGTGACTTGGAATATCATGGGAATATCACTCAGAGAAGAAGAGGAAGTTACTCACCTCGTGCAGTAATGACGATTCTTCAAGATGTGTGTCCCTGTGGGTACTCCACTACCCGCCCTCCTCCCCACTTCAGAGTCTCTATTTGTAATTGTCTTTGTTTCAGATCCTCGGGCGGCTGAGAGAAACTGGCGGGAGCCGGCTGTGCACAAGGAAAAGGGTGTAAATGGTGTGAGACGCTGACCCCACATGTGCGGTCTGGCTGACTACTGTTCTTCAAAACTCTGATCTGCGATGCCGGGGTGAGCCCGACACCTACAGTGGAGCACCCACGGGGAGACACATCTCAAAGACCCGTCGTTACTGCACGAGGTGAGTAACTTCTTCATTTGATTAACTTTAGTTGGCAAGTAAATTAGTAATGACAGCATGGTTTTCTTCTGTCCTTTCCTTGTAGGCAGATATTTTGCCGCTTCTGTTTCCCTCTCTATTGACATTTTCTCCCCCTTCTCTCCTATATCGCTTCCACCACTTCACTGATCCTTTTCCTTTTCTCCCTACTGAATTCTCATAACCCTGTTTTCCACTTCATTTTCTGAGGTCTCTCTCTCTTCCAAGGTGATCTCCTCCCACTGAGCTGGAGATCTGCACATTGGCCCTAATTCAGGAAAGCACTTAAGCACATGTTTAAAAACTTCCCTGAATATTAAGCTCTTAAACCATTTTGCCCAGTTCACTGGTGAACAATTTATTCTTTCCTTTGGCCACCTCAGTTCATCCCTCTGAAAAAAGTGAAGATATTCTAAACTCTTTTTGATTCTTTCTTGTACATCTGTGGGAAAATCGTCAGCACTTCTCTTTGGCCTGTGAAGGGATGGGGCATTTAACTGTCTTTTTTTGTACCCTCCACCCAAGAAATGGATAGCAACCATCTTTTATGGCATCATGCAAGTCAGGGAAACCATTAGGTGACCGTGCCTGAATCCCAGCTGGTGAACTCTGTGTGTCTGCAGGATTCTCCACACAGTAATCATTTCTCCCTAGCCCAACAGGTTATGCCTTGTGATACAACTGTTGTATGAAAAAGAGACAATTACTGAAACAATAATAGCAATTTGCATTACAATACACAATTCCAAGTACTCTGTATGCTTTTTACCAGAGTTTTACCAGTCTAGAGTCTGTGGCATTTGGTCTACAGTAAATGTTAGCAACTGAAAAATATAGTAACTGTTTTACTAGGGGCTCAGCTCTACTGCATATTCTGCAGTCTTTTTACTAGGGGCTCAGCTCTACTGCATATTCTGCATATCCAGAAGTTCCAGTGGTATCACTGGTAGTTCCATGTGGAACAACACTGAATGTGAAACAAATCCACAGGGAAACATCAAAGGACAATTTTACCCCAAATTATTACTTTAAAAATATTTGTATAGTAAACAATCAAAAGAGAACCCAGGTATATTTTCATGAAGTACATAAAGTTCTGTGGCTCAAATCTTAGATATTAAACTGCCCTCCTAGGCTCCAGTTCAGCAAGATACTTTAAGAACTTGACTAACTTCAAGTGCAGGTGTAATCTTATTAATTACACACCACCATTCCCTGCCCCACTGGCTCTGTCTGAGTTACAACAGAGATGGTCAACTGAACTGAACTAAACCTTCACCCCTTGTAGTGGTTCCACCAGATTTGGGTTGAAGAGCAGTATGGTGAATGGGACCCCGCTGCCGCCAATACCAAGCCTGTTCCATGGATAAATTGTTGAGTCTCTGGGGCTCTTTTCTGGCATCTCTTACAGTAATTTAATGCACTATAAAATAAAAGAGAGATGGTTAAGGTAGACTAGTCAACAGAGGCAAGCCCTTTACTGCACAAAATACACTTGTCATTTACAAGTGTTACTCACATAAGTACATTGATTTAGGCCTTTAATGTCTCATAGTGGCACATTAGCAGTGCACATGGTTAGAAACAAGCGGCGCTCTGCAATATGATCTACAAAGAGCTTTTATTATTTCTTCTATCAGCAATAGAATGGAGACCCGAAACCTGTATGGGGACTAGCTGTAGGAAATTGCCTATAGACTTTTATGTTGCAGCCTTGATGTTATGTCCAAATGTCAAACCACTACATTACCAACTGGGGATCCCAAATTTTTGTGACCTTGACAAGTTAACAACATATTGGCTACATCATTCTTAGATCTGTAAAAGCAACTATAATTAATGCTGAAATGGGGACACTGAGGCTCCTGATTTCAGTATGTTTTTCTGAGACTTATGTACTCAGACCAAAGCCAAAAATATTAGGTAGGATATGTGTACCTCATATCACCTATCATAGCACATGTTCTATTTATACTTGCTCATTTAACTACATCCATAAAAGAGCACTGTAGTCATTTTTCATTTAAAATACTCACTTTCTGCCTTGCATCCCATACACTGGTTGCTGTGATTACTTCTACTATATAAAAAAAGAAAAAGCAAAGAAGAGTAAAGGAGTTGAAATTTAGTATCGAAAATAGTCTTTCATAACAAGATAAATACAACATATTTTTCAGTCATTTTATGCTGTCATATGTCAGAAAAAATAAATCATAATCTGCATTCCTTGCTACTGCATTTCCCTGCCTAAAACTTGTTGAGTACTCAACCTGAGAACTTGTTTTTCTCCTTCAAAACATTCATTAAAGCACAAATAACTTTCCCTCTTTTTGATGTTGCCAAAGGAATTCTAACACCATGCAATTAAATCTCTTTTTTAAAGTACTTTTCTCAACAAACACAGGCTTCCACGTCTAAGACTGCATAATAGATGTTATTAACTATACATATAAATAGAAAATGTGTTTTGTAGAACATTATATTTGCTGAATGAGTTTGCCTCTTTCTAAAGTAATCTCCCTAGTAATGAGTCATGAGTTTCTTTTCTGTTATTTAAAAATAATGTAATTATAGGCTATTCTGGAATAATTTGACATATCTGAGGTTCATATCTGAACCTATTAATTAAATGGAACATATGTATTTATAATGTGCTCTATGCCTCTATTAGTCAAGATAATCCCTTTAATCCTATTTAAATAGGAACATAGAAGAAGTTAATCCAAATAATATCTCTATAAACAAATATTTAAATAAAGCTGTTTCAATCTTTGTTCTTCATAGCATATGTCCTAAAAATGTTGTGAGAATTATTTATCCTGCTATTGATAATAAATAATGAGGCCCAGAATGGTAGCAACATTATTGCATATGTAGGTAGTGGCTTATTAACAAAAATGGAGAGGGAAAAGTATTTGCTAATATTATGTAATAAAATGTTTGCCTCAGAATTGAATGTGACATTCTGATATTTTAGGGTCACTTATGTTTATGGTGTTAAGGCCCACACTTCTTTAATATAGCCGTGCAATATTGTAAACTAGATAGAAAGAAGCAGTGAATATCTGCCATGTAGTGGAGACTGCATTCAAGTGCCAAACTATAGCTTAGATGATTCTGGTCCCTGGTGTTGTCTGTAATTTGACCTAGCATTTGGAAACTTACAATAACATAGGGAGGCCATGTTGAATGTGCAGTTTTAGTTTTGCATCACTGCACCATGATCTGCACATATGGCAGGTCACCAGAAACTGGAAAAGAAGCAATTGTTTTTTCCCTGCTGTGAGTAATGGATTTGAACATGCCTCACATTGTTTTCACGCTGAGTTTTCACTTCTTCCCCCCAAAACACAAGTGCAAGCTGATCTTATAAAATTCCTTTAGACACATGAAACCCCACACAGTGTCTCCACAGACCAACAGGTCGATTTAGACACTTATTTTTCCCAAGGACATGGATATCTGTAGTAGTCCTTCTGCCAAGATGAAGCTTTTTTTTGTGAAGGCAAAGATGTGATACATTACACCTGAGATATTTGAAAGATACTGAATCCTATGATTTTGCTAGGCATAACTGTCACCCCATTGCAGACACAGAGGCTGTTCTTTAGACTGATTTGAAGTTTGAGTTTATTAATAGAAAAGTTTATGAATAATCAGTTTTCCCTACAAGCAGCATTTCCTAAGTATCACAATCACATAACTGTACCGCTAAAAAGGCCATATGTAGATATAGAAAACATACAACTAATACCCTAGTTTATAAGTTCAGAATTGTCACCAGAATTGGCTGATAAACATAATGGAGTTCTGAAGAAACTTAAAAATAAAGAGATTAAACTGCTAATGTTCAATTTCTCATTTAAAGCAACCAGTAAGCCAGATGACTGCAGTAAGAATCCTTGAGATGCTCATTAAAAATAGCATGGTGGTGCTAGCCAACCCATGACATTTACCCATTGTGATGTTGTTGGATTTTAATATGAACTTTTTTTTATATGGAGATATACCATCTCATAGAACTGGAAGGGACCTTGAGAGGTCATCGAGTCCAGTCCCCTGCCCTCACAGCAGGACCAAGTACCATTCTTGACAGATTTGCCCCAGTTCCCTAAATGCCCCCCTCAAGGATTGAACTCACAAACCACTGAGCTATCCCTCCCCCCGACCTATCCCTACTGTGGTATGTTTACCCCAAATTCTCTGCAAAGTGGGTCCAAGGGGTATCATATGCCTGTATGATTTTTGTATGTGATGTTGTGAGTATTGATGCTGTACTTGTGTTTTAAATGTCTCCTTCTGAGAGACTGCAACAGGCATTGCTTACCTATTGTGGAGGGTGGCTACTCAGTGAATATCAGTACTCCTCTGACAATGGCCCATCTGAAGAAATCTGCTGCAAACCTGCAGTCAGGCAGGTAAGCCATGGCTGTTTGCCTAAAACGGATATGGACAGGTGACTTGCTCATGTAACAAACTCCATTTTGGGAGATGTCTTACAGTGAAAACAGTGAAATTCCCTCCACATGGGCAAGATTATGAAAGGGGCCCTAGGGGTTCCTCCATTTGTTTTCACCCCTGCTCTTCACTTCAGAAGCTACCTTGCTATGAACAAAGGTCTGGGAAGGATTGTTGGCATAGCCTAACAAAGTATGTACTCCAGAGACTTTTAAGATAGCGGTTTATTCCATCCCTGCTAAGAGCCTGCATCAGAAACTTTGTGACTGGTGTATGTAATGTGATTTCTTTAACAATTCTACTCTCAGCCTTTTCTTTCTTTTTATTAATAAACTTTTAGATTTTAGATTCTAAAGGACTGGCACAACGTGCTCTTTTGGATAAGATCTAAGGTATAAATTGACCTGGGAATGTGCCTGGTCCTTTGGGATCAGTAGAACCTGTTTGGAGTTGGTGAGTGCTGGTTGTGGCACAAGTAAACCTGGAGCGTCAATGGGGATTGCTTGTATGTGACTTCTTGCTGGCCAGAGTAGCAGCTGAAGTGTTCTTTGGACTGGTTTGGTGCCAGTCCAAAGAACTGGCTTGGATAGTCTTGGGCTGTAACTGTCTCTGCTTCTAAGTAATACACCCTGATTTGACCCTCTCAGCAGTGCCACCCAGGCCCCCATTATATTACATGTGTCCAAGGTATTAGGTATGTACTAAGGTAGTTAGCCCCTTGCACAGCTTCAGCTGTATTCTATTTTTTTATATAGCAACTCAATCAGAGCTAATGTGGGTTTATCTGTAGAGCTGGAATTTACACCCTTAGATGAACACGATATAGTAGGGACAAATCAGCATTGCTCTAAGAAGGAAAATTTTACCTCTCCAATGTATTAGCATTATTAAGGAGTGTTAAAAATATTGCATAAAAGGAATGAGAGGAGATTTAATTTAACCGGATTTTTAAAATGCCTTTGTAAGAGGCCTTAAAAGAGACTAATTAGGAAATTAAGTAATTTTTGGAAGGATAGGGGTCTTCCGTGGATTAAAAACTGGCTAAGGGAAAGAAATAAAAGCAAAGGAATAAATGGTCATGCAAAAAATTTAACAATTGGGGTGTCTTAAGGATCCATGTTAGAATTGATGGTGTTTAATAAATTGATTAATGAGCTGGAAAAGGGAGTGGCAGTGATATTATACATTCTGAATATGACATAGTTATTAGGTGAGTCAAGACTAAAGGAGACTGTGAGGAAAATGAGAGAGACTTAATAAATCTGAAGTGGGTAATATGATGGCAGGTGATAGCACTGACAAATGCAGATTAACACACACTGGAAGGAATTGTTTGAATCAGATGCAAACTTTGTAAGATTCTAAATTAACAGATTCTGAATCCACTGGGAGAAAAACTGGGCATCATTGTGAGTAGCTAAAACTGTTTGGTATTCATTGACGCTCCAAAAAGCAAACATGTTAAGATCTAATAAAAGAAAGCAGGATAGGAAATAAGAGTGATAATATTATACCATTACATAAATTGATGGTTCACCTTCATCTTGAATTCTATGTTGTGTTCTGGTCACCATATCTCAAAATAGGTATGGGAGAAAGAGGAGAGGTTCCAAAACAGGAGACAAAAATTATTAGAATCATGGAAAGATTCCAAATGAAGAAAGAATGTAAAGATTAGGATTGAAGATGAATAAGAGGGACATAATACAGTTATACAAAAATTGAATAGCATAGATAAAATTAATTTGGGCAATTAACTTTGGCTAATGTGTGAGAGGCATGCATGGCATGCAAGCACTTTCCCCTCGCTCTCTTAGTGTCCGGGGAACAAGATCAAAAGTAAGCCGTGTCCTGGTGTGCACAGCTGCGGGGGACAGAAGAAAAGGAAGAGAAAAGTAAGGATCGGGCTCACCGCGGTGGGCCCAATCCTTACTTTTTACATTTTCGTGGACCCCTTCGGTGCCCTCATGGACCCCAGGGGCCCACGGGCCACAAGTTGAGAACCACTGCTTTAGGTAAATCAGTAGCACTTTGTGTCTAAACCAGGCCTTTTAGGAAATTAAATAATTCAAGGAGGCTACCTACAGCTGAAGGAAAGCCCTCTCCACAATCCAGTTTTTTTCTAAAGAATGTGAGTATATAACATTTTCCCCCTTGTCTCCATCCTCTTTTTCTCCTGTTTCAAATAGAAGACTGCATTTTCATGGAGTTTTATGGAGAAATAATAACTAAACGAATACCATGGGACACCTGTTAAACAAATAATTTGCAGAGGAGTAAACCAGTTAAAAGAATACGTTTCCTCTTCATATAGCTGATAAGCCCTATGAAATGAATATTTGTTTTGAAACTTCCTGTGCGTTACAAAGTACAATTCAAGTGTTGCAGTATAAGGGAAATGGCCAAAAAACATTTTTTGTACGTTTGGCAAAATATCTCATATTTGACTGTGGAGTACATCGGGGCTGTTGATAACAGACACTAATTATGGAATGAAATGGTTTTAATGAATTAATCTCCTATCTAGTTGAGATGGCCTTTAACAGGTTTCCAGACTTCAGCTGCTGAGGTGTCTCAGGATCATATAGGAGAGATTTTAACAAATAATGTGGGTATTCATGTAGCTATACTTCAGAAGTAACTATAGATGTAAAAGATAGTGTCACTAAATTCACACTATTTTTATTCAGATGAATATTTGTACATTGAAAGCGACAAGGGCTGGGGACAGCCTGTGGAATTTAGGAACTCTTCAGTTACTGCAAGCTGGGGGAGATACCCTGTCCTGCACAGGGTCTGTCAACCCTTCCCAACTACTGTTTCCCTTTCAGTGGTCAGATTTGTCTTGCATACTCCAAGTTTCACCTCACTTTAAAGATTTGCTTACAATCACACATTATCTCCATATTAGTGCACATAAAATTCATTCCACACACGGACATAAAAAATTAGAGGTAACACTGCTCTGCATACCCCAAAGGTACATTCATCCCATCTGAGAACTATTGCAATCAGAAGATCTGTGGAGCTTAGGAATTCTGCACCACTTTGGCTGGGCAGGGACAGCAGCTTCTGCAGCCCTGTAGTATGCTTCAGCTGCTGAAAATAATATTTTTCAGTTCTGAGCCATTTGAGTCAATAGGAGTCTTGCCATTGACTTCACTGGGCTTTGGATCAGACCCTAAATTCTCAGCAGTTAGCAGAGCATGCAAGAGAAGTAGCACAAATATAATCAGTTCCACAGCAGTAGAAGATGTATTCAGTGAAGATGTATTCAAAGAGATTATGTGGATAGAGGGGCAGGTTCATGTCACTTTTATACAGGTTTGTTTACAAGCTTAGAATCTGTTCTGGCTGAGTTATAGCGTGCTAATACCTATTCACAGCTACACGGTTTTTTAAAATTACTTATTTTACTTTCTGTTTTCACATTTTGATTCACTCTGCTGACACTCAGTTATTACTGAGTTATTGCCTGCCTTGTCAATGAACAAAAGTACCCAGCATCAATGCATTAAGGATAGCGAGGTAATTATCCTCCTCACATATAAGTCCCAACTGGGTGTCACAGTGTGGAAGTTATTATTAAAAAAAAAAAAGAAAAGAAAGAAAAAGAGCACATTTATTAAATACCACCAGAAGACAATAGAACAAGGAAGAAAAATGGTCACCAATAAATTTTGTTCTTGGAAACACACACTATATTTTTCACCATTTGCCATATTTATTGAAAAATCAATGGTAGATGTCCCATAGTGTGACTGTTGTGCTACAAACTCTTATTATAGGCTAACATTCTATTACACCAAATCATTTGTGTAACAGGTTTTGCTGGAGTGGCAAATAGTAATAGAATTTCAGTCTGAAAAGCAAACGAACAGTGCCAGAAAAGGGATAGGAACATCTATGACAATGTAGTTCAATAAGAAGCTGAATAAAAACATGTTGAGGCATAATCTGTGGTGGAAAGCAAACTAGTTTGTGGCAGTATTCTAAGGTACAAATCTTCTATTCACAAACTAGATAAAATTTTCTCATCTAAGTTCACACATGTACACACACCACAAGCACATAACATATATAATAGTTAAGTATAAATATCTCTGTAATGGGGAAGTTGTTCCAAATGCAACTTTAACTCATGAAAACCTGTTAAAATATATTAGTGATTTCTTCCATACTAGGCTTGCATTGTGTTTTGTGGTACATTTTTGAGCTAATGTATGGTAGAAGTGGCATCGGGTGCACTCTGGATAATTAATGTACATTTTTAGTCTGAATTGTAATTAAATAATATGATTTTTCTCTACTAGAACAACTGTTACAACATAAATGGGGACCAGAATTCAGAGATGGAGTAGCTCACTTTGTAAACAGTGAATAATAGTCATCAATAGGTTCCACCTGAGCTATTCAACTGCTTTAATATTCAGCATTTAGCTGTGTTTCTCACTAACACTGGGCTTTCAAACTGGTATCCTCCTGACAATTTTAAAGTGGTTTTGACTGCGTTCAGCTCCTTTCGCTGTGGGGGGTTAATCTCATAAAGATTTCAGCCACATGAGCACTAGTGTCAGGGGTATAATGATCACTTTGAAGTTTGTTTGCTTTCCAGTGCATTTAAACAGTTTAAATGTTCCAGAAATAGGATTAGATGCCCCAGTGAATTCATTTCATTTACCCCCAGCAGTTGTTTTCCAATACTATATGGTGTTTACATGGTATCAATTTAGAGGCATGCTGATTTTGAAGATGCATCCCCTCCCCTATCAATTTTTTACCTCTCCATAGGTCCTGCTTGGCAGTTATTATGTAGGGTGTACAGCTCCAAAAAGGAATGTTAGGATATGTATCTTCTAATTTCAAGGATTTTTCTAAGGTTTCTTGTGTAATATTTGTTGTAAACACTTTAAATGCCATTAAAAATTAGAGGGGAAAATGTGTGATACACGAAATAAAATTATATAACTATGTTAAATTTAAGGAGGGTTAAATGTTCAAAATAGATTCCAAAGTCCAACTGACTCCTGGCATAAGCTGATATAGCTCCATTAACACCAATGGAATTGTGCTCATTTACACCAGTAGAGAATTTGTCCTGCAGGCTGTTTTTTGAAGTTAGATATTGCAAAGTGAGGAAAAAAAGTTATTTTAATTTTAAATTTGAGAGGCCCTGAACATTAGATCACATGGACTTCTCTTGGTTTTTTTTCCCCCTTCTCTAACTAAAGGAGGTCTGGCACATGAAGAATAAGTGCTTTGACATGACTCTTCATATGAATAACATTTTCCCTTCTTTTCAAATGTGACCACAAAAAGAAAAACTTCACCTCCCATCCCTTTCAAGGAGGTGTTCTCTAAGACAGAATCAATTCTAAACTGCACTGTAAAACAAGGTGATTTGTAGTCACCTAATATTTATAAAATGTGGAGGGAAAACCAGAATTTCTCATTTCTTTCTCTTTCTCTCTCTCTCTCTGCATTCATCTTTTTAGAGTTACTTACGCTAAAAGGAGAATAGACTCTAGAAAGTAACAACCTCCATCAACCATGCATGCCTGCTTTGTACAATGGTAAGAAAAGAAGGGGAAAGAGTTAAAGTGTTTGAAATGTAAAATTTTAAGGAAGGCTTCATCTGTAATAGTGTCCCTTGTTCTCTTTATCTTTGACTGTAGAGAGTCATTAGGAAACCCTTTCCCATTTGACAAACTTTTTGATAGTATTATAGATGGTTATATCCGTTCTTTTTTGGGGAAAAAAGTAAGTTGAGATGGACTAAAGAAGTGGTTGGTGTTAATGTCCAATCCGATTTCCTAAAAGACAAAGTCTGAGACCTATCAAACAACAGTAAGCTGTTTAGGACATTGCTTTTCACTGCTTCTGGGTATGACTAGACTACAAGTTTTTGTCGGAAAAAGGTACACAAAATGCACACCGCATTTTGCGTACCTTTTTCCAATTCTTTTGTTGGAAGAGGCTTTTCTGACATATGACCCATCTAGATTGGGCCAAATGTTGGAAGAAAACCCTCTTTTGAAAGCCCCCTTCTTCCTCGTAGAACAAGGAATACAGGGGCTTCTGAAAGACCGTGTTTGCTCTTCCACAAAAAAAACTAAAACAAAAAAAAAGGAAGAGCAAACACGTTTCTTGGACGCGGTGGAGTTTTTTCAGGATACCAAAAAACTCTGCAGTCTAGCCATACCCATTCTCTGGTCATAGGCTTTTTCTACCCCCTTTCCTTATTTATTCTTGGATCTCGACTTTTAATACTCCAGTCATCTGAAGAAGTGGGTTTTGCCCACGAAAGCTCATGATATCATCTACACGTTTTATTAGTCTTTAAGCTGCTACTAGAGTATTTGTTGTTTTTTAAGTTTTTTCAAAATATGCAGTCTTGCCTAGCTAAGTCAGACTCTGATTAGACAGAGGCAAAAGAGAAGAAAGAAGGGAAATAGAAAGCACACACAAAAAAGCGGTGGTGCAACAAAGTCTGTTATCCCACTGATTTTGGTTCACTGATTGTGGGTCCCACACTTCCCTTGTTTACCTGATATACTCTTAATACAGTCCCTAAGTTATATCAGTAGGTCTTTTAGTTTGGACTGATTCAATTTTTCTGTCTCCTTTTTCTGCACTTTTTGCTGTCATCACATATATTACATAAACTTTTATCCACTTTACCATAGTTGCGTTCACAATTAGAATACATTTGTAAACCCAATTATTGCAACATCTGAAACCACTGAAGTGCTCATTCCATTAACTTCACTGGGATTTGGCACAAATGGGCTGTCACAAGGATCTAGGAAGGAGAGAACCTGCAGTGATGCTAGCTCTGCCCTTTTAATTCGTGCTTCTTGTAATGAGGGCAGACCAGGTGCTAACTTATACCAAGGTCCCAGGCAGCACTGAGCACTGCCAAACACATAGCAGGAAATCAGTGTGGCTTTTGTATGCATTAGTATTGTTAACATAGATATTAGAGCTGTGTTTTAAACCTGAATAGCTTGTAGGATACCTGTATTAGCCTTGCTTCCCTGTACATCATGTTTAAAAAGAGATAGCAAACATTTGTATTATAAACCTCTGTAACTGTAATCATCAGACAGGAAAGGAGGTTCACCAATGCAAATACTGGCTTCCTATAGAAAATGTTAGGTTCTACCCAACAAGAAGGCCTGTAATCATCAGACAGAAAGGAGGTCCACCAATGCAAATAATGGCTTCCTATAGAAAATGTTAGGTTCTACCCAACAAGAAGGCCTGTAATCATCAGACAGAAAGGAGGTCCACCAATGCAAATAATGGCTTCCTATAGAAAATGTTAGGTTCTACCCAACAAGAAGACCTTTGAAACTAAATGAGCCATTTTGAAAAGCCTAAAGATTCTGTTAATTGCATTCTTCTCCCTCTCCATGAAGAGGAGACATGCTCATGATCTTTGCCTATCACCTTGGGCTCTGTGGAGAAGGGGATTAAAATCACTGAGGGTATGTCTACACTACAGTGCTATTTTGAATTAACTTAATTTGAAATAGTTAATTCAAATTAAGCTAATTCGAAATAACGCATCTATACACAAAAACTATTTCGAAATAGCACGTCCACACTGAGCGGACCCTGAACCGCAGTTAAGGCTGGCCGGAACCAGTGCCAGCAGGGCATCAGGTTAGGACTTAGTGTGTGGGGCTGCTGCCTGAGGCTAACTGAGCTCCGTGCTTAAAGGGACCCTACCCCCACCCTGGACAGACAGTTCTCAGGGTTCCCCGCTTGCTTGTCTACCTCGATGAGGGACAGCAAAGCGGTCCTGTCTTGGAGTGCCCTGAGTGCCCGCACTCGGGATATCACAGCACTCGGCCACATGGAGCCAGAGCTGTCCCTGGGCACACTGGTGCATCTCGTGGGGTTGTTGCTATCAGCCTGGCTTCACTTGCTGCAGGCTGTGATCTGGGGGGCCCAGCAGGGGGCTGTCAGGATCCAGGAGGCCCTGCGGGAGAGCGTCTACCCCAAGGAGCCCTCAGAGCCTCCCCGGTCCTCCCCACCGGGGGCTCGTGCCCCATTCCTCCCTCACGTCCTTCCACTTACCCCTCTCTAGCCCCCCTTCCTGATGTCAAATAAAAGACATGTATGTTCAAAAATAGAAACTGAGTTTAGTGAACAAAACTGGGGGGGGGGATGACCGTCTGGGGAGACTGGGAAAAGGAGGTGGGAGAGGGGAAGAGAGAGGGTGGAAGAGGGGAGGGGGAAACCTGAGAGGAGAGAGCTGGAAGGGGGAAGGAAGGGGAAGAAGGGGGAGGGGAAGCTCAGGGCTCAGGGTTGGGGCTCTCTCCAGACCAACTTGACTTTCATGCTAACCTGCTCCTGGGTTCGCATGTGACTTTTGGTGGCCAGGCTGGCAGCTATCCCTCCATAGATGTCCCCATTCCTCCGTCTAGTGCGGAGATCATGGACGTTGGAGGCATCCCCCCCAAACCTGAATAAGGCCCATGATCTCCACCCTGGACCAGGAAGGCACCCGCCTTCTCCAGCCCCTGTCAGGCTCCTGGGAGTTGGCAGTCTGCTCCTGGGGAGCGGTGGAGGGATGGCTGCCAGTGGCTTGCTGGCTCATATTTTGGGGCCACTGGGTCAGGGGCCCCAGTGGCCACTGCTGGCTCTGGACTGGCAGGCTTGGAGCTGGCACAGGCACTGTGGCCAGGATCTACCTCTTTAATGGTTCTGGGGCTGGGGTAGAGGAGAGTAAGTTTTCCTGGTTGTGCCCAGAGTGGCCACCAGGGCTCCCTGGGAAGGCTGGAGGCCCCCTATTTTGAATTAAGTGTCTACACAGCACTTAATTCGAAATAGCTATTTCGAATTTGGTGTTACTCCTCATAGAATGAGGTTTACCAAATTCGAATTTATTTTGAAATAGCAGTTTGCCTGTGTAGATGCCATTAAAGTTAATTTGAAATAACTGCTGTTATTTCGAATTAACTTTGTAGTGTAGACATACCCTGACAAAGAGAAAGTAATGTCTTCTTGCTGCTTAGGGCACATCTGGACTTCTGAAAAGATCCATACTGCAGAAGCTGATAAGGACCTGCTAAATTGAATGTTGAGGGCACCCCCGTTGATCCTGGAACTTTCTCCCATTGACCTCCCACTGTGGGGCTGCCCTAGAAAATTGATGCAAGGTATGTCGACTTCAGCTATCGAGTTGTGTACCTTGCATTGATTTTTCTCCACCAGTGTAGACCTGGCCTTAGTTTCTAAAGGGGCAAGAAACATTAAGCATAAGCAAAAGACGCTCAGCACTTGTGCCTATATAATCCATGTGTGCTCAGTGTGCTGCTTTGTCCTGGTGTTGTGGCACCTAGACCATCTAGAATTTGATGAGTCAAACACACTTGACTAAGAGTGATGTGACTTTTAGCTCATGTAGTGGAGACTCATCTGCCAAAGACTAGATTCAGTGTTCCCTCTAATTATTTCCATGAGGATTTTTTCCATTCATGTATGCAATAATTTTGTTGTGTGCACCGAGGCATGTGCAAATGTGCACCATCAATAGAAACAAAAAAACCCCACCCCATCTGTAGGTACTCTACTAAACCATGGTGTAGCATTTGAATCTCTCCTGCATAGTCCCACAAGTGCACAGTTTACAGAGAACCTTTACTAGGTTACCCCTGAGTTAGTCTTGAAGGACATATAGAGTTTGCTTATAGAAGTTTCTATTATCTTTTGGAATCTAAGACTGTAACTCATTTGTGTTTGAACATTTCCTGTTTTAACCTTGTAAACTACTCTCATTTCATTTTTCTAGTTAATAAGTCTTTGTTTGGTTTATTACAGCATTCACTACTAGCAGTGTGTTTGGAGACAGATCTAGGACACAGCTGACCGGAGATATATGGCTGGTATTTTGGGTTTGGGAGTAACCTGAATATAGTGGTGGTTTTTGGTAGAAGGGTCCATCTATCTTCACAGAGGCAGTGTGCCTGAGATAGTAAGATAGAACAGGGTGCTCCAAGGGACTGTCTGTGACTCCTATTATAATGCTTTAGGAGTTCATGCTTCCTACTTGTTTGGTGAAATCTAAATACAGAACACACACAACCAATTTGGGATTCATGCCCTGTTTCTTGACAGTTTGGCCTGAGGTTAGGATCCATGGTCATGGAGTACTCCAAACAATGTCACATTTTCTCAATGTGATCCAATGGTTTTCACTCCTCTCCACTTGCCTTAGTACAGGGGAGAATATGGTTCTTTATTTTTGTTTGTTGTGACATTGATTTAATCACAACAGTGTTTCCTCTTCTACTTTTCCTTTTGGATTTTTTTTCACACCCTTAGTTTAGTGATAGAGATTAATGGCTCTTCTCTTTTGTCCAGGGTGCTGTATACTTGATCCACCTAGGACAAAACTTTTCACTTTGTAATCTACATAGAGATGAGTGGAAAAGTGAATTGATTTAAAAATGTATGTAAAGTTGAACTCAACGTGTATCTGGGTGCTCAGAAAGAACTGGCAAAAGGACAGAGGGAAGCATTTACCAATAATAAAGGGCTTTTTGTTTCTGAAGCATTTAATCTAGAATGATTTTTTTTCCATTATAAAGTATTCCATGCCTCTGCAGAACGAACCAAAGTGTTTTATATTTTGGGGAATAATGGCCTTTTCACTTCTGTCACCTATGGGAAATATTAGGAACATCTTCAGCTGTAAATGCTATCTGAGCAAACACCACTTAAGCTAGGCTTTGCTTCCTAAACAAGTATTTAATCTCCTCATTAAAGATATATGAAACTAGAAATCAATGAGCGCTGGTGGTTGGAGCTTTTTAGTGGAACTAATGGCTACACATTGTCTAACATTAGAAACTTCACTTGTGGTTTACACCTGCTACACATGGAGGAATATGAATCAAGAAGGAAAGATCTTAGTCTCTAGTAATAGTGATACTGAGAGTTCTCGCTAAGCGGGTCACCTAAATATATAAGATACGTTTTCAATTCATGTTCCATCATGTTAAATAGATATGGTGAGCTCTTGGTGTAAAGGTCTAGATAAAAAGCATAAGTAATCACAAAACTTGAGCTGCTGGCATTGTGAACTATTTGAATTGGAGAGTGGTTGACAAGGTCTGATTGAGTATATGAAAAACAGATATCATCTATTTAGTTTTCCAAGCAAATAATGGAGAAAAATTTGAGCCCTTTGAGCAGGAAAAAAAGGGCACTTTTGATGCATTTTATTTCTGGTCTGTGTCTGATTTTCATCAAAAGGATTTGAAGAAAAAACTCTGCAAAACCAAATCTTTTATTGAATTAAATGCTAAAAACACTGTTAATACAGCATTATGGTAGAGATTTTAAAGGCACAGATGTCAGGAAATTCAAACTGATAATTCCCATCAGAATAGTAAATTGGCTCCATTGTGCATGAATATTATTTTTATTTCTATCTCTGTCTAATCTTTCCCTGTACATTTCTATATAATCTATCTCTCCAATCTAATCTATCATATCTCCCTCCATTTATCTTAGGTATTTTGAAGGCTCTGATGACATTGGCAGCTGTATGCCAGAACCACAATATCATAATGTGTATAGTAGTGACTAATATATGAGCAAGATGACCAAACTGGGTTTTGACATATTCCATCTTCATTCCTGTTTATAAATAATATATTAGCAATGGAGCAGTCGTTCCTGAGATTTTGAAAAAACAGAGAAATACTTCATTCAGATTTGAAGAATAATTATATTTCTTACCTCTCACATGTTTTTGGATATAGAAGTCTAAAGTATGGTCACATAGGGCTCATCTAGACTACACGGAACAGTAGAAAGAGGATACCTCCCCTTTTGTCAAAAAGCAGCATTCCTCATTTTTTGAGGAAGAGCGGCTTTTTGACAAAGGGGAGGGGGTGGTTCGCCAAAAAAGCCACATCTAAACTACTTTCACTTTCGAAAGCTCTGCTTTCGAAAGTGTGATTGGAAGAAGATATGCAAATTCCCACAGAATTTGCATATCCTCTTTTGACTATTCTGCGTAATCTAGATGAGCCCATAAAGAAAAAAGGAAATAACACCTTTAAATTCCATTACCTTTCATGTCTATATATATATATATATATGTACACAAACAGGATCAATGCATTCCTTACAAAAATAAAGTTTTGTGGTTACCTAAAGGTAATTTTCACATGGCAGCTATGTGGCTGAGAGAAATTATTATCTAAGTGTTATAAAATACGAGAGTTAATCTGCAAACACTCAATCCTCTGTTGTAATATTGTGTTTACTTTTGGGGGAAGAAGTTCTGTGGTTAATTTACAGGACTAGGAGGTAAGAAATCAGTTTTCTGTCACAAATATCAGTGTGAACTTGGGAAAAATACTTAATCACTGTGTGCCTCAATTTCACCATCCCCAAAACAATACAATATATCTCACAGGAATACTGCAGGATGTAACTCATTAATTTTTGTAAATATTTTTGAGAATCTTGACTGGAAAGCACTATTACTTGAAAGCAGCATAATTAATTTATCTGTAGGGTGAATATATGACCATATTTGTTGTTTAGAGATGTCTGTATTCTAATTTCTGCAGTAGTGCATTGCTCCTAGAGAGTAGCACACAAACTCACACCACACCCACACTACAAGTACTACAGGGCTTTAGCTGTGATGCTAACCTTGTAGTATAGACACAGGCTACAGTCAAGCAAGGGGCTTTGTTGTTGCTAGTGGAATTCTACTTCCCTGAGCAATGGAAACATTCTTCTTCTGTGAATCCAACTACAACTACACTGGGGTTTAGGTCAGCACCGTTGAATTTTTCACATCTCTGGGCACCATACCTATGTTGATCTAAATTATAAAAGTAGACTGAACCTTAGACCAGAGGTAGGGGATAAAATGGTGGTGGTTCATCAAGGTTATCCCCTGGTAGGCTGTTGCCACCATATTTACTGCACCTTTGCAGGCATAGGCGATCACAGCTCTCATTGGCCAGGAACAGTGATCGACAGCCAATGGGAGCTGTGATCCTCCATACCTACAGAGGCGCAGGTAAATAAAGCAGAGTGGGCCCTGCCAGGGGCTAAGCTCCGGCAGACTGTATCTGAACCATGAACTAGTATTTGCCCACATAGTGCTTGAGATAATGCCTGAGTAGGTTTCCCAAGCCATCCAAAAGAAGGGAGTTCACCAGCCAGGTGTGAGAGGCATGCATGGAATGCATGTACTTTTCCTTCAGTCTCTGATAGTCTGGGGGATGGGATGAAAAGCAAGCCATGTCCTGGAGCACACAGCTGCTGCCCCTCCCCACTGAAACTCCGCTTTTGTTCCCCCTCAATGGCTAATAGGAGTTGGGGGTACCCAAGCCTGCCCACTACTCTGGGTTTCAGCCCAGGGACCATGTAGATAGCAGCTGCCTGCTGTGTCCCTTTTAAGTCATGCTGCTGTTCTAATTCTCTAGACCTTTTCTCCATAGCCCAGCACTATCTTCACCCTTATCTCAAGGCTTGTCTAAGTGGAGTCCCAGCAACCAGCTTAGGGCCCTTTTTTGCTCTACCTGTCTTCTGGCAGCACCACCCTACCTAGGGCTCTGCCAGTCAGCCACACCATCCATGCTCCTATAGCTCCAGGAAGGAACTGCCCTTGCTCTGGCCCAGCAGCTCTCCTTATACTAGTTTGCAGGGCCCTACTTGGCTACTTCTCACGCAGCCAATCCAGAGAGCTTAGAGGACTTCTATACTGCTCTTTCCTGGGGTGGAATGTGGGAGGGCTATGATGCCTCCAGCAGGAAGCCTCAGGACGTGGCCCACCCCATCACACACCTCCCCCACAGGCAAGATTGAGGTTGGGGCATCTCCCCAAAAACAGTGTTGACCCTGTTTGGGAGAAGAAATCTGCATTCGCATATAGGGATTCCTGGTGATGTCCAATTGTGCATAAGATTGCAACACTAGATATCCTTGTTTAATCTGTGGGTTTGTGTCTTTCATGGCTGGCATCCACCTCAAAGAAGAATGATCTGTAAGGAGTTGAAATGGGGCCCACAGAAGGTAGTAACACAGTGCTCTTATTTTATGGTAGAGTACTTAGTCTTCTGCGGGTGAAGTTTTTTTACTCAGGTAGAGGATTGGCTCTTCTGTCCCTTGGGATTTCTGGATTAGTAGAGTCCCCAAGCCTCCAGTGAACATATCTGTGTATAGAATAAAAAGTGAGGCAAAGTTGGGGCATCAGAGTACTGGCTGCCGCCCTAAGTGTCTCTTATGATTTGAAACTCCTTTCGGCATGCCTGAGTCCATCGTATCACACCTGGTCTCTATGTGTTAGCCAGGGCTGTCAATGATACTGCTAGTGTCACAAGACCTAGTCATCAGATTGATAGACTTTTTCCTGGATTCCTTTATTATAGTTGTGATCCTGAGTTGAGCATGCTTGCTATCCATTGACGCCAGGGAAATGGGGCAGATTTGAATGATCATTTGTCTGTGCAATCCTGCAAGATGTTTAGTTTTCATACATGCTAAGAATTATTATTACAAAACTGCAAATAATACAATTTATCAACATGAAATTCGAGAGCCTGCTATATTGTGATTCATAATTGTGATGAAACAGTAGTAGTAGTAGCAGTAATAATAATAATAATACAATATGCATCCTGCAAAGGGACACAAAGGGTAAGTCAAATATGCTTAATATTTGTTGTGCCTTTTCCTTTGGCAACTTGTTATATAACTTCTTTTTCCATTGGTATGGAAAACTTCTAAATTTCATATTTGTAAAAGAGGCCTGTTGAGGGGAGATGCTTGATTTTTTTTGTTCCATTATGTTAACTATTAGCAGCTCAAATAGGGACAAAGTGAGCCCTTTTGAAGATATTATTTAATGTAGGCTAAGTATTGTCACATGTCTTAATATAACATAGTGAATATTTAAGTTGGTGTTTTTTAAAAAAAACTTTCAGGCTCATCTGCTTCATAATCGTTCAGGATCATTTTTCAGAGGGGGAGATTTTCTTTCTTTCTTTCTTTCTTTCTTTCTTTCTTTCTTTCCTTCAAGTCATATTTCTATTTTAAAAACATGAAAACATATGTGAAAACCTGCAGGTTTTCAGCATGTCTGGGATAACAATAGTCTGATTCCAAAGATAGAAATGCATCATTTAAAAGTTGTACTTTCTCTATTGACTTTTTCCTTTTTCCTTCAGCTCCCCTGCATCATGTGTCTTTAATATTCTCTACAAATAGCATCATTTGTCTGTTTTCTGATACTAAGAGAAGTCCGCAACAGAATTCCAACTTGTTTGAATCGCTTCTCCTTCTTTCCACCAACATGCACAAGTTTATATCCAGCCTTGCATGAGTTAGTTCAATGGCTGGTTCTAAGCTGATATTCCACACTTTTTATTTATATTTAAATGTGTTTGGTTTCAGAAGCAAATCTACAATAGCATTAAAATGAGAACTGTCTGATTAGCTGATATATAGTCTGTACATTGATATCTCAAATACCTTGAAACTTATGTTTCCTTACAAATGGTTGTGGATTAATTGTGCTCTGTCCACTTGTCTGTGACCAAAGGGGTCACCTTCTGTGTATCAGTCCTCAAGTTTTGAGCAGGAAACATGAGTCCATCAGGGACTTTTCAGGGTGCTCCTGGAGAGGAACTCTGTTACCAGGTTAAAAAATGGGCCATACCTCTGCCAAGAGACACAGTTGTCACACTGAGTACAGCAGTAGTCCCACTGAGAAACTTTGCAGGAAAGCCGAGTTTAAGTCTCTTAGGCTATGTCTACACTGCACAGTTATTTTGGAATAAACTATTCTGGAATACTATTCTGAAAGCGTATGTCTACACTTGCTCCCTAGTCTGAACTAGGGATGCAAATGAAGCATACCGAAGTTGCTAATGAGGCGTGGGATTTAAATATCCCGCGCTTGATTAGTATAGTTGCGTCCGGTCGCCATTTTAAAAATCCACTAGTCCAAATTAACTCGCCGCGTGTAGACGCGGTATTCCGAAAGAAACCCCTTCCCTCGGATTAACTCTTCATGCAATGAAGAGTAACAGTTAATCCGAGGGAAGGGGTTTCTTTCGGAATACCGCGTCTACACGCGGTGAGTTAATTCGGACTAGTGGATTTTTTAAATGGCGACCGGATGCGACTATGCTAATCAAGCGCGGGATATTTAAATCCCGCGCCTCATTAGCAACTTCGATATGCTACATTTGCATCCCTAGTTCAGACTAGGGAGCAAGTGTAGACATACCCAAATAGCTTATTTCAAAATAGCACGTCTATACTGCAGGGAAGCCTCAAAATTAGTCTGAGGCAGGCTTCCCTAATGTAGACATGCTATCTCAATTTAGAGCCCCAGGAGGAATAACTTTGAATGGTCCTGGTGAGGGGCTATTTTGAAATAGTAGAAGTGGAGCATCTACACAAGCCTTATTTTGAAATAGCTATTTCGGAATAGGCATGATTCTTTGTAGAATGAGCTTTACAGAAGTTGGAATAAGCCATCCATTATTCAGAAAATTATTTTGAAATAACAGACTTGCCGTGTAGATGCTCGCATAGTTATTTCAGAATAATGGCCGTTATTCCGAAATAACTTTGCTGTGTAGACACACCCTCATATGCATGGAAGAAATGTTCTAGAGTAAGGATTAAATAATGACTCTACAATCTGCCCTTTGGATATGTCTACATTTTTGGGTGAGTAGAGTATAAACACTGCACACCCAGCTAGCGTGGGCATAAGTAGCAATATAAAGGGCATGGGTGATGGGAAAGGGGGACACAAGGGGGCAAATGTGGCCAACGCCATAAGCAAGAGGTGCAAGGGGCTGGCCAGCAATTGGTGGGGCCAGAGTGAGAGGGTCTGGTGCCCATGGCAGGAGTCTGGTCCTCCTGCACTCTCTGGCAGCAGCAGAGCAACGTGGGCTGAGCTCACTCTGCTCCTCCAGCTGCATCATTCAGCGGTGAAGGCAAGACCACCCCTGCATTCAGCTGTGGGAAGCAAAGCGATGTGGCCAGGGGCTACATTGCTGCTGTCAGAGAGTGCAGGGTGGCCAGATCCCTGCTGCTGGCACCGGACTCCCAGACCTGTTTATCCTCCAGGCCGCTTGGTGGAGGGGAAGAGGCAGGGCAGGGTTGGAGCAAAGGTGGGGAAGAGGAGGGGAGAAGGCAGAGCAGGGGTGAGGAGAGGTGTGGTCTGGGGCTGATAGTGGTTGTGCCAGCCCTGCCCAAGGCTGGGGGTGGTTTATGTGGCCGGGGGTCTCCTTGTGTTCCCCTTCATCAGTCACCCCAGTAGATGGTGCAGCATTGGGTAGGTGAGTAGAGTAGAGTAGAAGCCTGCCAGAACCTCAGAATATGTACCCTACATATCCAGTAAGTGCCTCCAATGCCTACACCACTATTTTTAGAAGTGTAGTGTCCATCTCCATGCTACTTGAGCCTTTCCCTGCTGCCTCTATGCTGCCAGAGATTTCCTTGCTGCAGTAAAAGGCTTTGCCAGCACAGAACTGCTGGAGCCTTCCCCCTCTCTCTCCCACAGTGCCAAAGCCTTTCAGTGGCATGTGTAGCTACACACTGCAATGTGGAAACAGGCTGCCTTTCACAGTGGTATATTCCTACAGATACCCTTCATGCTATTGCAAGTGTACAAGGCCTTAGAGAGAGAAAATCTCTCTCCTGATCACTCTCCTGCTCAGAGGAGGTGCAAACCTTTACAGACCAGTGCTGTATATATCCCCAGGTGTTCCAGCACAGCTGTATGTCTAGCTGTGCATTCAACAAGTCCATCTGGAATGGCTTTATTTAAGCTAGCAAAGGATGGGAAATCAGAATATAGGAAGCCAATAACCCCTCCTTCGCCCAGATTTGGTTAAGCAGCACCACCAAAAGGATCCCCCTTCACTCAAAGACTGCATCCCAGCACCCTCCATGTCAGCAGGGAGCACTGAGCACTCAGTCTTACCTACATAAATAAGGGTTGAGTTGTAGGCTGTGGAGCCCTTTATGGTGTGTAAGAAATGGCTGTATCATGATCCTCTACAACTGGCAATGAGACCATTTTGACAAGTTCAGAGGGGAAGTCAAGGATTGAATGCATTGGGAGGCTGAGAACAAGGTTGAGACTCCTTGTTGTAGCATTGGTGGGGGGCAAGGGGAGAAGTCTGTACTGCCACTAACATGGCTGTAACTGTTGTGTGGATGAAGGACTATAGTCTCCAGCACCTGGTGCCCTCAAAAGCACTAAATTATTTTATTGAGAACAAACCAACCACAAACCATCCTTTTGACAGAAAATGTAGGGAGATCAGCAATATTTACATGCAAAAATAAATGCAGCAAAAACAATTGCTGACCCTGTGCTAAAGCCAATTTTCAAACCTTAACTTGGCCATGTTTTTTAAAACAGAAAACAGTATCTAAAGGCACTGTCCAAAGGGAGCTTAAGTTTCTGCCAGATTTCCTTTTTCAGTAAAGCATGACAGAGCTATCTGAAACTGAGAGAAACATTTTCTGCTGATGATGTTGAATGGAACAAAGCCAAATTGATTTATGGAGAATTTGGCTTCTAGACTGTGAATATGTACATTAACTTTGAACTCACTTAAAATGTTAATGGCTAAGATATAGTTCCGCAATGGGTGAAGTGACACGACTTTGGCCAAAATAGCATTGAGCTTATCAGTCCACTACTAACTTATCATGGTACTGGTACACCAAATGGCACAGTTTTGGGGTTCTTTTTCATAGGGGCTTTGTACTGCTTTTCCAAATTGAATGACTGGAGTCACTATAAAGTAACACTTCAAAATACTCATCCGCTCAATTGAAATATCTTCTAAAACACTCCAGAGTGACTCCCTTGAGTTCAGGGTTGAGGTACATTTGACAGCACAGTTACTGACCTGAGAATTAACAGACCCCCAAAAATATGATTGCTACCAATACATGAAAGAGACCATTTTCTACCTTTTCATTTAAGAAATGGTTATTTCTTCTTGACAGGGAAAGTAGATTTTTCTAAAATGCTTCAACCAGTCTATTTGTCTGGGTAATAGTGAAACCACTGAAGCCAAAGCTAACCTGATCTAAACAGCTTTTCCCTTAACCTTTTCAATACCAAAACAATAAGTGTGCATACAGCAGTCATGTTTTGTACAAGACACAATAGATTTTGATGGAGTACAAGCAGGGGTTATTTATGCCAGATGTTGACATAGCCATGCTAGGTGTGGGTTGTAAACTTTTCAAGGGATTAATGTTAGTTGTTTTTAATATATTATTATTTTTTGCCTGCTGAAAACAGTGATTTTCTAATTACAATGTAATCTTTATTCTTGCTTGATTCTTTTATTCCTACTTCAGAACTTTAATTTGACTTTACTCAGTGCTGGTTTCATTCTCTAAACACTATAGCATTGGTTTTCCAACTTTTTCTTTCTCCGTGCCACTTTTCAACTCACCTGTCTTCCATTTACTGAGTCTCAAAAAGCTTAGGGTATGTCTACACTTCATTTGCAATTTCGGTCGCCCCCATTAGCCTCCCTAGTTCAAACTAGGGGGCTAGTGTAGACATACCCTTAGTTCCTTAGATCACTGGCTGGTCCATGGACCACATTTTGGAAAACAATGTATTGTACAAGTTGATCCTCTCTAGTCTAGTACCTTTGGAATCTGACCAGTGCCTATCCAGAGAATTTGCTGAACCATGGGAGATCAATAGACAACTAGGCTATGTCTACACAGCAGCATTATTTCGGAATAACCCACGTTATTCTGACATAACATAGTCTGCCTCTACACACAAGCAGTTATTTCAACATAATGTTGAAATAATGTCGAGCTGGAGGACTTATTACTCCGCCCCATCCCCCGGTAACTTTTCTTTACAGCTGGACTAGCTGCGAGTGGGGCACAAGCCACACCTCCGGCACCAGCCTCCTGCCCATGCAAAACCCACAGGCACCCACAGGGAAGTTGGGGGAAGAGTGCTTTATCTCGAAATAACTGCTGTGTAGACAGTGCCAAAAGCTGAAATAAGCTGTTTCAGCTTAAGGTACGTAATTAGTGTAGCTCAAGTTGCATAGCTTATTTTGAGTTTAGCCCTGCTGTGTAGACATGCCCCCAGCAACATTGCCAACACTTCCACTGCTTCCTGGGGTCTTAGAAGACATATAGGGTATGTCTATGCTACGTGCTTATTTCAAAATAAGCTATTTCCAAATAATAATTCCTGAAATAGCTATTTTGAAATAGCACATCCATACTACAAATCCCCATTGAAATAGCGCAGAGCTACATGGAAATAGCACGTCCACACTGATTGGAACCTCAATCGCATTTAAGCCCACCTCAGAAGCACTTTGGGCAGGGCATGAGGACAGCACTCACTTCCTGGAGCTGCTGCCTGAGGCTATCTGAGGCTCGTGCTTAAAGGCCCTCCCCCCCCCATACAGTTGTGTTTCAGGCTCTTCACCTTTGCCTACCTTCTGGAGGGACAGGAAACTCATCTCACCGTGTGCTCTGGTTGCCTTGTGCATGTCACAGAACTCCAGCCATAGAGCTGGACCTGCTGCAAAGCACTCACCAGCTCTTAGACCTCATGCCACACCTCCTGGTGCAGTTACGGTAGGCTGTCCACCTGGCACTGTAGAACCATGACCTTCAGCTCGCTCTGGGGCACTTCCTTATCCCACTCCACATGATGTTCATACAGCCCAGCTCCTCCCACCCTCCCCTGCACACCCTGTATCACCACTTCTGGCACTGGGACATCAGTTCCGACTGGTGGGACCAGATCTTCTTGGAGCGGTGGGACGACCAGCAGTGGCTCCAGAATTTCTGTATGCGGAAGGAGAACCTTCCTGGAGTTGTGCGAGTGGCTTGCCTCTGCCCTCAGGTGATGGGACACCCCCATGTGACCCACCATCCCCCTCCAGTAGCGGGTTGCCATCGCATTTTGGAGGCTCACAACGCCAGACAGCTACCACTCTGCTGGGAACCAGTTCAGCATGAGGAGATCAACCATCAGAGCCATGGTCATGTAGGTATGACTCTCTTACTATTGGCCTAGGACAGGAGTGGGCAATAATTTTTTACCAGGGGGCCACTTCAGAAATGTTTGAAGTGGCCCTGGGCCACATCGGAACGGGCGGGGTCTCAAGCAGAAGGGGCAGGATACTTCCCTGCTTCCCCACCCACAGGCCATGATTGGTCTCCATCCCTAGAGGTTTTTCAGTCCTGGCTTCTCAAAGCCCTGCCGGGGATGGGATAAGCTGGGGTTGCTCTTGCAGTGGGAAGAGGCTTCGGCTCCAGAAATTCCTGAGGGCTCTGGCAACCCTGTGATTGTCTGTCTGCATCCTTTTACAGGTGGTAAGGGCCATCAACACCATCCTGCTGCACAGTGTTGTCATCCTCGGTGACATGGGCCCCATTGTCTCTGGCTTTGCCACCATGGGCTTCCCTAACAGCAGAGGGGGAGCATTGATGGCACCCACATCCCCATCCGGGCCCCTGACCACTGGGACTCTGATTATATCAACTTGAAGGGATACTTTTCAATTGTGCTGCAGGCTCTTGTTGACCACCGACGTTGGTTCACTGATATCAACATCAGGTGGTCAGGGAAAGTGCAGGACGCCCATATCTTTAGGAACTCCAGCCTGTTCCAGAAGATGGATGTCAACACTTTTTTCCCTGACCACACCATCAGAGTTGGGGATGTGGATATGCTGATGTGCATCTTGGGGTATGCAGCTTACCCATGGCTCCCTTGGCTGATGAAGCCCTATACACGACACCTAGACCCCACGAAAGAACATTTCAATGGCAGGCTCTGCAGGGCCACATTGTGGTGGAGGGTGCCTTTAGCCATTTGAAGGCAAGGTTCCATGTCTCCTCAGTGAGCGGAATGTTCCCCTGCTGGCACAACCTGTGTGAAAACAAGGGGGAGATGTTTCTGCCAGGGTAGGGGGGGCAGAGGCAGAGCAGTTGGCTAGGGCTTTTGAGCAGCAACACATCCGCACTGTCAGGGGGCTGTGCACATCTGGGAGGCCCTGAGAGAGAGTTTCAGCCAAGGCCACAAGGTACCTCTGCATTCCCCCCTGTGCCTTTCCTCTCCCCCCTCCTCCCTTCCCCTGCCCTCCCATCCCACTTCCTATTTCTCCCTTCCCCTCCCCTGCAGATACAATTAACCAGACTTTTTGTTTTGAAACAATCAACTGGTTTTTTAATGGGGTAAATATAACTGGGGAAGGACTGGGGAAAGAACCTGAGAGTGTGGAGGAGGGGGAGGGAGGTTGGGATCATGGATGGGACTGGGACTGGCATCTGCCTCAGGGCCCTCAGCCACAGGGAAGCTAGGGGGAGAAGTCAGAGGGGCAGGTCCAAGAGCGGGTGTGGGAGCAATTGCGAGGGGACTTGTGAAGGAGTGGGTGTGGGGGATGGTGGCTGATGGACTGCTCAATGGCAGCAACCAGGTGGTCAATGGTGGGAGAAGTATGCCATACACATGGTTTGGGTCTGCTGCAACAGCTCCTGCAAGGTGGTGTGGCGCAGCTCCAGGTCGACATCCAACCTCTGCTCCTGCTGCTTGAGAGACCATTGCAGGGCATGCAGGCAGGCAATGTGTTACCGTTCCAGGTCTTCCCAGGGTCACTGGCACCTGTGGGTCTTGCGGGGTCAGAAGGCTTGTGCCGGAGGTGTGGCTCATGCCCCACTCACAGCTAGTCCAGCTGTAAAGAAAAAGGTTACCAGGGCATGGGGCAGCTTGCCTTCCCTCTGTGCTGCACCCATGCTGGGTCTGGCAGTGGCAGCATCCCACAGAGAGAGGACTTCTATCCTTGCCTGCAGGGGGAGAGGAAGGGGAGGTGTGTATGAGCAGCAGATGTCACTTGCCAGGGAAGGTGCTGCTAGTCCCCTCCACTTATTTCCCCTCCTCCCCCAGCAGGTTCCCATGCAGGGGCTCGGTGTCCTCTGCCTCGCAGTGCTTGACTGGGAGTAGATGGTGCCCCGAAAGTGCAGGCATGTCTGTGTGCGGTGTGCAGCACTGCTGTGTGTGTGTCCAGGACTCCATCCTCCTTAGTGGTGGCTTGTGGTGAGAAGGTGTCCCACCATGGAATTGGGAGTAAGGCAGGCCTCTCCAGAAACCCTGTGAGCAGGAGCACAAGGATCCTTTGTGGCAGCCTCATGTGGCTGTCTGTGCTGGACTGGCTGTGTGATCCCCAGCCTGCTGTGTGATCCCCAGGCCAAGAAGGCCAAGCAAGGAGCGTGCAGCTTCTCACTGCCCACCCCCACCCTGCTGTGTGTGTCTAGGGAAAGTAATGGAACTCACCTGATGGGCCTTCCCCGGCCTTGTCTGAATCCTGGGCAACATCCTGGGAGGGGGTGGGGTACCAGTTCCAGGGGCAGGATGAACTCCTGGCTGGTGGGCATGGTGTCAGTGCTGGCCTCCTCATCCTCCTCCATGGGCCTGCCCTTCAGGATGCTGACGACAGGTGTCTCCAGGCTGGAGTCAACGATGAGGTAGAAGGGGGGGGAGGGATCACCGCCCCTCCCAGGATGCAGTGCACCTGGTCAAAATAGTGGCATGACTGGAGTGCCACCCCTCTGCTACCTGGCCTTGTTGTAGGCCAGGAACTCTGCTACCTGGCCTTGTTGTAGGCCTGCCTCAGTTCTTTTATTTTCATGCATGCCTGCTCCTGGGTGTGCGTGTGGCCCCTTAGGCCCAGGCTGGCGGTCATCCGGCCATAGACATCTGCATTGCCACACCTGGTGCAGAGATCCTGGAGGTTAGCCTTCTCTCCCCAGATCTCAATGACATCCAGGATCTCCGCACCAGATCAGGAAGGGGCCCTCCTCTTCTACCCCTGGGCAGGAGCTTCAGAGCTAGCTGCCAGCTGGCTTGCAGCCAAGGGGGGCTCGGTGGGAGCATGGGGGTCTGCTATGGCAGCAGGGAAGGCAGAGAAGGGTGCTGCTGTGTGGCACAGGGCTATCAGTCCTGTGTTGTCCCACAAGCACTTTCCCCTGTGTCTGCAACTTTAAAGGCTGCAGGGGAAGGGAAACTATAGAGTTCCAAGGGGTGTGGACAGAGTAGTAACCAGGGCATCTGTGAAAAGCCCTGGAGGCCAATTATTTCGAAATAACCACAGCTGCCCTTACACATCTAGACCAGGAATGGACAATAAGTGGCCTGCCACATGCGGTTGGTTAGTCCCTGGAATACCATCACACACTTTATTTACTGTGTATCCACAGATATGGCTGCTCGCAGTTCCCATTGGCAGCAGATCGCTGTTCTGCAAGCAAGCAAGCAAGCAAGCAAGCAAGCAAGCAGCCATACCTGCAGAAGCTCAGGTAATAAAGGTTCTGGTGACCTGCCAGGGGATAATTGCTTACTGCACACCCCTGGCTGTGTTATAAGGTCTCTGCTGAATTTGTTGTTGATTGCTGTGTCAATCCAGGTTTCATATTTAAAACTCATGAATGGGGAAGGTTACAAATCCCATTTAAATTGTGTCGGGTATAAGATATGATATGATTTCCATGAGAATGGAGTGTTATACTGCATGTAATCTTAGGCGTGGATGTTTTAGAGAGAAATATGAATATAAAAATACATCTCATGGATGCTGTGGAGGGCAGGCAGGATGCCTGTCTAAACATAGGGATTGTTCACATCCTCATGCTGCACAGCCTAAGTACAATTTCAGCTTTAACACTGAGCATGACATTTTTAAAAATGCAACAACCCAGCATCCAAATTGGCACTTAATGTCTTCCAAGCATCATTTGTATATTCAGAAAACAGATTTACTTGAACAAATCAGATTTGGATATCTATCTAATTTGTGTACACAATTTGTATATATGCATTTTTTTACACAGGCACTTAGTTGCATGTTCAACTTTAGAGGTAGTTTTAGAAAATTTGGCCCCAGTGCATCCTGTGTTCTGTGAGAAAATTCAGTATGAAAAGCAGTTAAGAGTTTAATGCGAATTTCATCCCACAGCAATTGATACTGTACAGGACATTATTATATGGGAATGAGGACACAGGTTTTTAGAGTAAGAGAAAGAGTAAGAGTAGAATAAGAGTAAGAGAAAAATCCATCAGATGATTCTGGCCCATGTATGGCATTCTACATAGTTGATCAAAGTTGTTTCATGACTCACATCTGGCAGAGCTAGTGTTGTCAGGGAGTTGAATTATAAAACAAGGAAGGATAGTTACACAAAGGTGAAGTTTAGTTTGAGTTATGAACAAGCTTTCTGAAAAAAACCTGTAACAGTCTTGTGTGAGATTCCAACATTTTATGTTTCCCTTTAAAACAAAATTCAAGAGAAAAAGAGGGGGAATTTTATGCTAATTTTAACTGTCAAGGGGAAGAGATATAAGAAGGTAATTGTAGCCTCTAAAACTATTTTATTTAAATTCTTTTGTTTAACAGGAACACCTTGGGATATTTAATTTTCCTCACATCAACATTACTAAATTTTGTCAAGTGCTGTTTGGCACAATAGCTGTTTTCATTGGACTCAAGCAACAGACCTATAGAGTAGATGTTTCTAGCACTCCAAAGTTTGTCAAAGCTGTATAACTTGCCTGCACCCTCTGTTGAAAAACCCAGGAAAGACTTTAAGAGTAAAGATTTTTACCTGGCCGTGAAACTTTAAAGGAAGTGAAGAATACATGTATTTAAAATGTTTGATTACACCACTACTTAGCAATGTATTAATCACAAAAAAGAAGGCTAGCACACTGGTTACAGCATTAGAATAGCATTTGGGAGATGTGGGCTACATTCACTGCTCTGTCACTGGATTCCTATGTGACCTGGCCAACTTCATGTTCTATAGTTATACCCTGAGATGTAACATGTCACCTGTGTGGTGTGAAGGGAACAGTAAACACTTTATCTGGTATTCTAGCTGAAGACAAGTGGAACCTAGAGGCAAAAGGGTTAACATCTGGCATTTACAAGAGAACCTGTGCATAGTCAGGAAATGTGAAAGTAAAGAAAGAGAGGAGTTCTGTTTCCATCAAACAGCAGCAATAGATAGTATCAATCATATAGACTTATGATACTATGGCAATATTCTAACCTCAATAAAGAATCTGAATACGTGTTCTCTCATTCTGGCTAGCCTATTGTCAACATGGGGACAAACTACATAGGATTGTGGAAGCTCTGGCTGCCATAGCATGCCCAAAATTTGAGCCACTCCCACTCCACATCAAAGTTGAACTTTGGTGGTAAGGTGCATATGGACTTTGCCTTGACATGTTACTTTTCCTTTGAATTACTGGTTACTGATACATTTCCACCTGTAATTTCTTGATTCTTTGTAATCTGGCCATTGCATTGGACCTGCTTCCTTTGTTTTCTAGGCAATTTCCATTGCTTGGTGTGAGTCATGATTTAATAGGCTCTACATTTCAGCAACACAGTCTCATTTTCAGTCCCTGTGCACAGAAACCTTTTGCAGATAAATCAGTTTGCTATTTGTCCCCCTCAGACTAATCTCTGTTTCCTTGTGCTATGTTTTTTACATTGTTCCATGATGATATCAGTGTCAATTGCACCTAGTGGTAGTAATAAGATGTACTCGGTGCACTGAGAAAAGCTGAGAATACAATGGTTGATCAAAGGGTAAGTCTATAGAATTTTCATGCAAACCTATGGAAAAGGAGGATTGATCCATCAGGAATTTGAACTCTCAACAAACATAACTGGAAAGAGTGTCTATTTTAGTATAAAGAATTATTCACTACTGAATTTGGCCCATTGTTCTTATGAAGTAGAAAATAATACCTATTTCATCATAGACTACAAGCCTCTTTCAAAAGGGGCTTTTTCGAAAGAATCTTTTGAAAAAGCCTCTTTTGAAAGAGAGCATCTAGGCTACAACCACTTCTTTCGAAAAAGTGAGCTGCTTTTTTGAAAGAGAGCACCCAGGCAGTCTGGATGATCTCTTTCGAAAAAGCCCTGTTTGCATTCAAGAACACCTTTTTTCGAAAGAGCACTTTCAAAAAAAGGCATTCTTCCTCATAAAATGAGGTTTACCATGGTCGAAAAAACTGCCGTATTCTTTTGATTTAATTTTGAAAGAACGTGGCGGCAGTCTAGATGCAGAGGAAGTTTTTTTTGAAAAAAGGCCACTTTTTTCTAAAAAACCCTGTAGTCTAGACACACCCTCAGTAGCCTTAACACTGACCCATCCCAAAATACTATTACTATCTCTTATCTCAAAAATTATAAATGTATAAGAACTGATCAAGCCTGATGGGCAAGAACACATAGGTTTATATTTTACCATAAGTCAGTAATATTGTTTTCCCATTCAACTACATGTCTTCCATTTAATTATATTGTAAAAAGAAAACAATTGGAGATTACAGTAAAAATAGCAAAAGCACAGCATCTAAAAAAAAGTCATTATAGAGTTCAGAGTTAAGGCTGCAATGTGATGATATATACATTTTTGTAAGAATGATGTGGTGCTTATTGTGGTATGTATCTATTGCACAACTCCTCTGAGGAACAACTCCTTTTCTGGGGTTAGTTTTGGAGTATTCCAGCCATACATTGCCCATTTTACATGGGGTGTGTGTGTGTGTGTGTGTGTGTGTGTGTGTTATATAATCACTGTCTAGCCTTAAGTGATTAGTGTAAGATTTATTTTGTCCTTAATTATTCCTGAATTTGCTTTTAAGTGCTTGGGATGTAATTGGCAAATGCTCTGCTGTCACTTAGCAATCCACTATATTTTTTTCTGTTGAAAAAGGTTGTTTGCTCTCCTGTTCTTGGAGTGTTACATTAATCTCTCTATATATTACTATAGTCTTGATTTGGTTATCATTCAGATATCAGCGGTGAAAATCTCAACCGAATTTATTCTAACCAGTGATGTGTGTTCCTAAGTCATATAAATGCTTTAAAATACCCTACCCTAGATTTTTCTTTGTTAACCTTAAGTTACAAGTATTTTTTTCAGAAAAATAACCCTTCCCTATATACTTGCAAGGAACAACTAACTTAAGGAATTGACTTTGAAAGTTTTTAAAAGAAAATGCAGATTGGAATATGCCACCATATAATAATCAGGGTTTAGCGTTAATAATGACTGCTTCTTGTGAACACTTTAACTGCTTTTAGTAACCAGAGAAAAAGTGCTTTTTGTTAAAGTTCTGACACATCCCATTACTCTGATTTATGTTTTTTCACTCTTTTACATATCTTGACAGCTTACAAAATGCGCCATATAACACTATTAAAGTGGATGTAAAACTGCACTCTTTTTCTCAATGAAGGTGCATTTGGACTTATAGAATGACTAAAATTAACTGGATGTTTTACTTTGTTGTTAGTGACTGAAAAGTAAGCCTTCCACTATAAACACAGTAAACAATAGAATGTTGAATAGATTTGATGCATTGGCAGCTTCCAATGACCTGACCTCAAAGTATAAAAATATTAAATGAAAATAATTGCTGGATTTATTTTTTTTCTGATTTTTTGTTGTTGGCATGTATGATGACTGAATCTCTCTCAGTCTTAATGTGTTTAATTTGATTTTTCACCATACTAGACAATACTGGCTATCACAGCTTCTTCTTATTTAAAAGCTCACAGTTGTGTCTCTAATGTAAAATATTCCACTCCACAAGAGAAACTGCATTTACTGAGGCTTTCTTTCCTTACAGATCCACAGAATGTATCATCTGTTCTTTTTTGTTTCCTAGTTTGATCCATAATATCAGTTCTAGGAAGCATTAGTTGAGCTATACACAATAATATCTGTTTTAAATATGTAATTTTTAAACATATAATTGTTTGTTCAGTATGTGATTTTTAGTAATTTTAGTGATTTTTGTTGTTACTGAAAATGACAGTTCAGGAGGAATGGTTGGCTTGCCAAATGATTAGAGCTGGGCAAACCTAAAGAAATTTGGACTGTGGTGGTTCAGCTCTAGAGTCCAAATCTATAGTCCAAAATACAGAATGTTGTGAGGATGTCAGGTTGGAATGTCAAGCTGAAATTGCCCATTGTATAGGCAACCATCACCTGGAGTACAGGAGACTATAGCGGGCTGACTATGGGTATGTCTACACTAGCCCCCTAGTTCGAACTAGGGAGGCTAATGAGGGCGACCGAAATTGCAAACGAAGCACGGGATTTAAATATCCCGTGCTTCATTAGCATGTTCCCGGGCGGTCGCCATTTTGGAAACTGACTAGCCCGGAATAACTCCCCGCGTCTACACGCAGCAGAGAAGCGCGATTCCGAGATAAACCCCTTAGTTCGAATTAACAGTTAAACCTCATGGAATGAATGGAACGAGGTTTAACTGTTAATTCGAACTAAGGGGTTTATCTCGGAATCGCGCTTCTCTGCTGCGTGTAGACGCGGGGAGTTATTCCAGGCTAGTCAGTTTCCAAAATGGCGACCGCCCGGGAACATACTAATGAAGCGCGGGATATTTAAATCCCGTGCTTCATTTCAATTTCGGTCGCCCTCATTAGCCTCCCTAGTTCGAACTAGGGGGCTAGTGTAGACGTACCCTATGAGAAAAAGTGACTATACTTCTTTTTCCTTACAGTGTTGGTATAAGCCAATGGAAAACAGATATCTCCTTGGCTACCAGATATTCTTTTACTATCTGCATTCCAGGGATGAGTTTATCAGTATCACAATGTCTATTAAAGTTGAGATGACAAAGTCTGGCTTTGGTTTGGCAGATTGGAAAAGACAAGTTTGGATGATTTCTGATTTATTTTTTAAAAACTATTCATCTGCAGTTGAACAACCCAATACTTTATAGATGTGATGTGGAACATTACACATATTGTTACTTTATTTTAATCAGAAGACTTTAGGAGATTTAATTTTTAATATGGCTCTGAATTACTCTAAATCCATATGATGATTCCTAAATATTAAGGGTGAATGATAGTGGCGTAGCAAGAACAGTTAAGGACATACAATATATACAGTGCATGATTTTTAAAGGGGAAATGATGGATCCACCCTCAAAATAAAATCCTGTGAATATATAGGCTGCCATTTAAATTGAACCTGCACTCTCACCATGGGGGTGTGATTTTAAAAATACTCTGACTATTTAGGTCCTACTTAATTTATTTGGTATTTTTCCTTACTTACTACAGAGATGACACCTATAGCTGAGTCGCTATGTAATGTCAACAAATAAAATATCACCACACAAATTTAATGTGTGAGTCTCTCCATACCAGCTCTATAAGAATGGCAAAGTGCACAATGAAAGATTTGTGGTATTCAGAGGAGAGAAAAGTCTGGTATTAGTCATGATTTTTCACTTACTTTAAACTGAAGTTGATTTAATTGATCTTTGTTAATCATTTTCTATTTGGTGGAAGAGCTCTTCTTTATCATAGTTACCCAGAGGCCAGATACTCCAGCAAGCTGTACAAATTTGTCTTGATTCCCATCCAGTAATGGATGTGGTAGACCTGATTCAATACTGTATTACTCCACTACCATAGAGTTATATGAAACTAGCAAAACACATGATCAACCAGGCCTGGCCACAACCAATGGACACTTTAAACAAGGCAGGAGTTCACCCATCCTTTTATTCTGGCTCCCTTGTAAGATAACATATTGTATTATATATGCTTTTTCTTGCAGAGTTACTGTAATAAATAAAAGTATATTGAAAACTGGGGTAATGCAGTGGTGAATCAGGCCAAGTTTGCCCAGTAATGCAGCCCAAGATCAAACCAGAGACCTTCTCCTCTTTGTACAGGTAAGAAGGAAAGTTTTGTGTCATTGAGGTTGTTGTACTATAGCTTCAGCTGGAAGTTATGCAGTGAGGCAGGAAGAGGATTGGCAGAAATAACAAGAAAAATAATTAAAATGCATAAACTAATAAGTATGAAATATCCACCTATGAACCATTCAGAGATTTATGCAAAAAAACCCAACCCAACAATAGACTTATTTTCACTACTGCTATTTTTTAAATGTTTCAAGTCATTTAACAGGTTAGCAAGTTCTATTGATAGTATCTTGGGAGATACAAAGTTGTGCAAGGAAGCACTTCTGTTGGAATTTGCCGCTTAAAAACCTGAATACAGTACAAACTCTCCTTGTGTTAGGCTTCACTAAACACGCAAGGCTCTGATTTTTGTATCATTAAAGACTCATTATCGCTTTTAACTTCTGTTGAAAGCATTCATCCATAGCTATAGCTACCACTGAAACAATAGAAGCTACTAGCTCAGTAATAATGCAATTTTTGCCAGCTTAAAAAGCATTTAAAGGACTGATTAGATTTCACAATATGGGAACAAAAAAAATCCCTATATAAGGAAATATGGAGAGTTATTTCTGTAAGTAAATTCAAAAAGGGAAAAATAAGTAATTATACTTTTCTGAGAGCTGTGGGTGCTCTCTTAGCTCAGAATATAGTTCAGCATTAAATTCTAATTTGGGATAAACTGTATTTCCAAAGGACAAAAAAAAAACCCACCCACCCCCAAAAAACCCCAACCCCCAAAACTGTTTTTCTATTTTTTAGTTGTGAAAAGAAAATTATTTAATAATGAAATGAGCCCCTGTGTATTGATTGCAACAATTTGTTGTGTATTAATACATAGATTTCTTGTAGTAAAATTCTCCATTGAATTCAACAGTGGATTATATGAACAATAATTTCTACATTTACAGGTTGTGTTTACACTTTCATTATACTTCTACTGCATTATCTGATGCCTTGATACAGTTTTCAATTTTATAGCTACTTTAATCTCCCTCCTGCACTCAGCATATCTGAATGAGTTTGTTGGCATAAGGGAATCTTGAAGGTTATATTGAAGTGCATGAATCAACGGAAAATGAAATGCACTTGAGACACGATCAGCCAATTTTAATTCATCGCAGAAAGTTATAGATACCAAAATGCATTTAATGTAATCTGGTCTCTTCATTCAGGTCCTTAATTTGAGCAATTCAGCAGGAGTAGAATGACACCTTTGTTTTAAAAATAGTAGTCTGTATTGAATGCCATTTCAATATATCTCTGACATATTTACCTCTAATGAGGAGAGAAGTGGAATCTTTGAGCATACTTTTTTTTTCATAGAAAAAGCCTGGGATATATGATGCTTTTGTTCACTGAAACATGAGATGTCATTATAAGGTAAGTCATCTTGGTGAAAACCATTACATAAATTCTCTTTATCAGGACAGCTAGTAAGCAGATTAGCAGCCAGTAGGATTAGCACCATTTCATTTTTGGAAAGAAGTAGAGTACACTGATGCTTTGTTGATCCTGTATGATCAAATGTCCACACTCAAATAAGTTAACCAATCAGTGTCTACTGGGTGCTTTGTCTTTTCCACAGAAATGAGCTTACAGTGAACATCCTCATCTGCATCATTATTAGTTGACATTATCTTCTCCAATTGTTCCCAGACACATGACTGGTAACTTTGGGCCAACCATTACCAATAGTCTTACAGGTCACTATGTGATCTTTTGTTCCTTAATTTAGGAGAATAATCCCTTTTCCAAAGCAGAGTTCCATTGTCATGGTCCAGAGTTAGTCCATAGGAAAGGTTGAGATATAAGTTCTCAATTTCCATTTTGTGGAACCTTGAAAACATAGTATTAATACTCTTGAAAATAGTAATGATTACATTAGGATGATTGGACAACATTCTGGCTTGTATCAGGGTAACATGCAGCCATGTTTGTGCTTTGACAATCTATTGGCTCTGTCAAAATTTTACCCGTGATCACACAGATGAAATCTTTCAAAAAGCCATTGGAAGAATGATTTATGTAGGAAAATTATTAGTACTGAGCAACTCTTGTCATAGCATGTGGTGGTTTTGAGGAGCAAAAATTTTAATGGCAACTGGTTAATCTAAATAATATATGTACATCCTGAAGGTAAAACATTAATCATAGATGAGGGTTGGGAGAGACCTAGTTCAAATCTCTGCTTAAAGCAGAACAAACCCTGAATAAACCACTACACTCATCTTAAAAACCTCTAAGGGTAGAGATTCCACCACCTCCCTAAGCAACCTATTCCAGTGCTTCACCACCTTTTTAGTGAAATATTTTTTCTTATTTCCACCACTGCAGCTTGAGACCATTGCTTCTTGTTCTATCATCTGCCACCACAGAGAACTGCCTGGCTTTATCCTCTTTGGAGCTAATCTTCAGGTTGTTGAAGGCTGTCATCAAATCCCCCCCACCCCCACTCTTCTTTTCTGTAGACTAAATAAGCCCTGTTCCCTCAGCTTCTCCTCATAAGTCAAGTGCCCAACCCCTTAATCATTTTCATTGCCCTCTGCTGGCCTCTCTCCAGTTTATTCACATCCTTTCTATAGTTAGGGAGCCAAAACTATATGCTCCAGATGTAAACTCACCAATGCTGAATAGAGGGGAATAATCATGTCCCTTGATCTGCTGGCAGTGTTTCTACTAATGCAGTCCAATATGTTAGACTTCTAAATTGATTCCTTAGGGACTTACTCCATGATTTTTCTAGGGACTGAAGTGAGGCTAGTCCCGCACTGCCCCACCCCTGCACCTTCTCCACTCCCTAGGAGGTGGGACAGTGAGCCATGCACATGCTTCCACTTTCCAACCACAGGGAGGGGTGGGGGGCAGGCATGCACTTGCCGCAGACTCCCCAGCCCTGAAGGAAAGTGCACCCCATACCATGTGCTCCGGTCGAGCACAGCCCAGCATGGCCCCAGCCTCCCCAGCCCCTGAGCACCAGGGGAGGGAAGAGGGTGTGTTGCACTGCCCAGCCTCTCCAGCAGCAGGAAGAGAGACGCTGGGGGCAGCAACACTCTGCACCCAGAATGCCTACAACAGGCATTCGGGGGGGGAGGGGCGGAGTGTGGGTTGAGCCTTCCCCCACCTTACTTACCTGGCACCCATGGGTGAGGTTCATTGGTCTGTAGTTCACCAGATCCTCCTTGAAGAAGAGCACTGCATTGGCCTTTTTCCAATCATCTGAGACCTTCCCTGATTGTGAAGAGTTTTCAAAGATAATAGCCAGTGGCTCTGGAATCACATCAGTCAACTCTCTGAGCACTCTTGAATGCATTAGATCGGTCCTATCAACTTGTGCATGTCCAGCTTTTCTAAATAGTCCTTCACCTGTTCTTTCACTACTGAGGGCTGCTCACCTCTTCCCCATACTGTGCTTTCCCTACTGATTCTTCCCTGTTTGCGAGCAGTAGGTCAAGAGGAGCATAACCTCTTGTTGGTTCCTCCAGCATGTGCATTAGGAAGTTGTCCTCAACACTCTCCCAAAAACTTCCTGGATTGTCTCTGAACAGCTGTATTGCTTTTCCAGCAGGTGTCATGGTGATTGAAGTCCCCCTGTGAAAACCAGGGCCTGTGATCTGGAAACTTCTGTTTAATTGTCCAAAGAAAGCCTCAAGTACCTCATCCTTCTGGTGAGGTGGTCTATAGCAGACACCAACCATGACATCACTCTTGTTGCTCTCACCTCTAATCTTAACTCAAAGACTCTGAACAAGCTTTTATCCAGTTTCATACCAGAGCTCTGAGCAGTCGCACTGTATGTAAGAGAGCAGTATAACTCCTCCACCTTTTCTCTCCCACCTGTCCTTCCTGAACAGTTTATACCTATCCATGACAGTGCTCCAGTCATGTGAATTACCCCACAAAGTCTCTACTATTCCAATCACATCATAGTTCCTTGACTGTACCAGGACTTCCAATTCTTCCTTTTTGTTTCCCAGCCTTCTTGCATTCATTTACAGGCACCAAAGATAACTAACCAATTACCCTACTTTTTCAGTGTGAATCATGAGGCTTCTCCTGTTGCACTGTCCTCCTTGTGTTTCTTCCCCATATCGCACCTCCCCCCTTACCTCAGGGCTTAGGTCATCCTTCCCTGGAGAACCTAATTTAAAGACCTCTTCACTAGGTTAGCAAGCCTGTCTGTGAAGATGCTCTTCCCTCTCTTTGTTAGGTGGATCCCATCTCTTCCTAGCAATCCTTGTTCCTGGAACAATATTCCATGTTCAAAGAACCCAAAATCTTCTCTCCAACACTATCTGTGCAACCATGCATTTATCTCCACAATTCAACACTCCATACCTGGGCATTTTCCTTCAACAGTGAGGATGGATGAGAACACGACTTTGTGCCTCAAATGCCTTTTTCCTTCTTCCTGGAGCCACATGGTCTGCAATGACCTGCCCAAAGTCATTTTTGGCTATATTATTGGTGTTCCCATGGAGAAGTGGGAAGAGGCAGCAGTCTGATCACTCAATAAGCCTTAGCAGACACTCTGTCACATATGTATGAAATATTTAATTGCTTTAATATATAAACTACAGGTTTTTTTGAGATTCTAATTATCCATGTAAGTAATGTGATACAAAAATTCATATTGTAGACCATATAAATGATCTGGGCCTGTCTAGATCATGAACAATTATGTGTGTTATTGCAATTTTAAAGTTAGAAATCAATAAATATAAAGTTAAGTTGATTGCTAACTGCAGTGGTAAGAACCCTATTTTACTAGAGAAGCTTGAAAAATGGAAGTTTTGAGAGGGGAAAGCAATTTTGTCTTTCATATGATAGTATATTAAATTTATATATTAATATATAATGTAAAATACTGAATATCAAATATAATTACTAAATGTACAATTTTATGTTTGTTAATTGAAATTTTTGAGGGACATTTCGATGTTTCTAGGTGGGAACAAATACACATTTCAGAATGTTCTGAATTTCTCAAGGGAGAGAAATTCATTTTGCAACCTACTTTATGTTTCACTGAGGCACAGAAAAGTTAGATGAGTTGCTCAAGGTTTCACAGGATGGCCACTTCAGAGCCAGGAAAAATGTGTAGTCTTGTGTTATACCCAGTACATGTGCTTTCTTTCTCTCCTTCAACTCTGAAGCTCCTGAACACCAAGGCACTGGCACCTTCATAGTTCAAGTACGATAGAGCCCTCAGAATATGAAACCACTGTAGCTATGCATTGATTTTTAAAAAATGAAATTGTTTTAATTTGCCTACCTGAAGCACCCTTAACGTTAAAACTGTATTAATGTGGCCTGACTACAGCTCAATGAACTCTTTAGTGAACAATGTATCTTTGTTTTCTGCTTGGTTTTGGGTTGTTGGGGTTGGGGACTCCTTAAGTCACAGGAAACATTCAGTAAAAAGGGTCATGGAGTTCTCCAAAGAGCTTTGTGTGTACTAATGAGAAAGGGGAAAAGGAGTACTGATGGGCTTTAGTTAAATGCATGGTTGCCTGTCTGAGAGACAAGGTAAGTAAGGCAATATTTTTTATTGAACCAACTTCTGTTGATGAGAGAGACAAGCTTTTGAGCCCCAGAGAGTTCTTCCTCAGGTGTTGCTCTAATTGTGCTTGCATCATGATTAACACAGCAAGAACAAAATGGTGCTTTCAGTGGCTCACAATGATGCAGCACACCTGCAAGCCTTCTTACATGATGATTGCAAAGATCATTGCATGCAACAGATTATTATTGTGCACAAAATGAGATGTTGGTGTCTGGAGGCTGAGGGGGATGAGCATTTATGAGGGAACTTCAGAGCTTACTGTAAACATCACTCATCTGCATCATGTTAACTGCCCCAGAGACAGGGGAGGGTAGCAGAAAATGTAAGAGGTAAGAATGAAAGAAAGTTAGGAGCACAAAGAAGTAGAAGCACTCTCACTCACACACAGAATGCAGAGAAACACAAGTGCACTTAGTCTGACTGCTTAACAGAAACTTTTGGTTATGTAAGGAGAAACATACAGCCTGGCATTTTTAAGAGAAAAGATAATAACTGTTCTCTGATGCTGTCTTGCTGGATTACTGCTTTTCCACACATACATGTCTCCCCTCCCCAAATTTGCGAGGATATGTTTGTTTATCATCCTGGTGGGTGCTGTGTATTTTTCTACCCAGAAGGCTGTTAGTATATGCTTTTTCTGTTTGTTTTGGGGAGTATTTTCACCCCCTGCACATTGGAATGTGGTTGTGTGTGTCTGGTTAACACGACTAGCACTGCTACCAGAGTCTTAGAGGCTCACAGTTCTGAAAAGGCTTTGGAAACTCCCTTCTGCTCACAATCAAGAAGAACAAACCCAGTGGGATTGTGGTTTAAAAGAAAAAGTACTTTATTTTTTGTTTATTTTTTCTAGATTTGCTGTTAGGAATGAACAATGGAAAAGTATCACAGGAATAATTTTATTGTTCTCCTGTTGCATTGTAAGAAGTTTAAATGCTTGATTTTTCAACTAATAGCAAAGTCTTTTGAACTTGAATAAAGTGTTTAGCATAAGACTTTTTTTTAGCTATTTGGTGTGGAATATCATAATTCAATACATATCACAGCAATTTATTTTATCTGGTATGGTATGTCCCTTAACTCATGTTGGTTGTTGGTCATGGTTTTAGCCCTGATCCAATACCAGTGAAAGTCAGGATTTCATGTATATCTGTGGATAATGAGATTTTACAGGCTAATTTTAAATTTTGTTCCATTATTTTACTAAGAATTAATTTGAATTTTGAAAATGGTAATTGCTCAGATTTCACTTTATAGCCCTACCCCTTTTAAAAAGATTAACACCACACTTCCCTTACCATTCCTCTCATATCTTCATTGTCTGTTTGTGAATTTGCTAATATTTTCCATAGCTCCATCAACTCCTTCGTTAGTTTAATATCTATTGTAGGACCTTAAGGTATGGCAATGTTATCCAAATCTGTTGATTTGTATTTATTTGATTTTTCCCGAGTGTCTTGTTATTGTTCCTTATCAAAATCAGAATTGATATAAGTGCTATATAATGGACAGATTTTTAGAGAAAAAAAAAGAGTAAATCTGAATAGAAGGGTAAAGATTCAGGAGTTCAGAGAGATGGAGTGCTATCTGGAAAGGGTATGGGAAACTATTGTTTTATACCACCCAACTTTGTGCTAGGCAGCTTACAATACTACAAGGTCCTTGCCTCAAAGCACTTACAGTAAAATTTTACATATAGCAAAATGACCTTGCTGCACACTGAGGCTATATCTACACTGCAGAATTTTTCTGGGATACCGGAGGTTTCCCGGAAAAACTCTGCCACGTCCAAGAAACATGTCTGAAAAAAATTTCAGAAAAGCAGATGCGTTTTTTTGGCATCCCACTAAACCTCATTCTGTGAGGAAGAAAGGATGTTCTGAAAGAAGGTTTTTCCCTGACATTTGGCCCCATGTAGATGGGCCAAATGTCGGAAAAGCCTCTTTTGGAAGAAAAGTGGAAAAAGATATGCATATTGCGGTTCACAATTTGCGTATCTTTTTCCGACTTTTCCCTGCAGTGTAGGCATAGCCTGAGTAGGTGAGGTCATTGGCTGGTTTCTTGGAAAAGATGCGTGCCTCTTTAAGGGTTTGAGAGTCTGGTTTGAAGCAACTTTCTGCTGCAGATGCAGACCAGCTCAGAAGAGGGATGCTAATCCATTGCACGTAAGTGATCAGAAGAGAGAGAGATCCATGCCAGTGCAGGAAAAGCACTCTTTTCTTGGAACCAGGCAGAATAATGGAGAAGCAACAGACTGGTAAGGAGAGGGGGAAACAGGAGAAAGAAAACAGGGGTTACAATAAGATTTAGTTTCTCAGTGAAGGTTTGTGCCTAGCATGGGTGAGGGGAAAATATTAAAAATCAACCTGGGTTGATGCACTTCTTTGAGCGTCACAGCAAAAGTGAGTCTTAATGAAGAGTAATGAATTCAGATTCATCTCTCCATTGTTGGGTATTTTTTCATGCATTTTTTTTTTTTGAGACAAAAGATGATCAAAATAACTACAATCTGTTCTCTTGCCTGCTATGAAAGGGCGGGGAAGTGGGGTGGCACGTTGGGTGTCCTTATGTACCAAACTTTGCATAATATAATTGAAAGTTGAACTCAGATTTTCAGATTTTTTGCATGTGATGGTGTTCATATTATTCAGAACTGAATCTGAATGTCTGTAAGTGCATATAAAATATTTTTGCCATAGTTTGAAAGTACAAACATAAAGCATTACTGTAACAGATTTTAAATACAAATAAAACAAACCCCAAAATAATATAATAGGCATACTCTTCAGCTTTTATTAGGCTTCTGCTCTTAAGTAAAATGTAATTTAGTCTTAGCTCTGATTGTCATTTGATTAAAAAAAATTACATATAGAGATTTTGAATTTTGCAAATTCAGCAATGCTGCTTGATTTGCAATACCAAGTTCTGAGGAATTTGAATACAGCAGTTTGTTTGAGGCTACTATAAAGCAAAAGGTCATTTTTATAAAATTTAGATTAGAATCTATGTTTTTTAGACTTTGCTCAGGTACATCTGTTTAAAAAAGTAAGATTTTTTTCATTTAAGCTTTGCTTGCTATTCTTTAAAATTTATTTTATACTAAATTATATTAGGCCTCTTGTTTCTTGATATGTATTCTAGACTGCACTTCTCCCAAAGGCCATGTCTACACTAGAAGATTTAGAATTTACTAAATTCAACTTCTGGACTCTTGATTTAACAAATTCAAAGTTCTGTGTCCTCACTACAGGGAATCATCGAAATTAGTCTGAGGCAGGCTCCGTTAATATGGATGTGCTACCTCAGACTCAGAGCTCCAGGAAGCACTCCAGGGAGCTACGGGAGGCCTCCTGGAGGCCAATAAGTTTGAATTAGTGGCACCAGAGCATCCAGGCTAACGCTATTTCAGACTTACAAGTTTGGAATTAGCGTTACTCCTCATGAAAAGCAGGAATACGGAGTTCGAATTCCGCAGCCCTTTATTCCAGTATAAGGGCTTGGTAACATGGATGTACCACTTACTAATTCAAACTTTGAGGGAGGGGGTCATTATTTTGGACTAAGTCTAGAAAAGGGCAAAGAGATTGGCCTCCTCGCATTTTGGTAATCTACAGAAGAGGAAGCCATCTCAGATGGAACCTTTGCAGTTACATGTAAAGGCTAGCATACTAAAAGAGTAAGTTCTTGTTCGCACTCACCTTACAGTGAATTAATCCCTCAGACAATCTGTGACATGGTCCCATACAGAAAGAGTGGGAAGTCTTATCCACCCTCTACTGGGAGCTCTGGCTTGGAGCCACAAAAATGAAAGCAGGCCCTCTTTCCTTCTTTGCCCCCAGGCTTTATGTTCCACTATTTCTCTCTTAGCTCAAAGTGGTTCTCTTAATCTTTGTGGCTTGCATGTTTCTGGCTCTCTAGCCAAACTGAACCACCTCTCCTCAGGATATTATATCACAGTACAGTTGTACACTAGAGTAGACTGGTCTGTTTGTTCTCTATCTTTGCCTCTCTAAGGCCATGTAGGAAAAGGAACACCATCCAAAATAAACAAACTCCTCTCTTAGTCATTCATTGACTTCACTGCCTTTTCACAGTTGGTCAGTGTCCAAATTAAAAAACTGCACCCCCCCAATCCTAGAGTTCTTCAGACAGAGTGGGCCTTTTCACTTGGTGTTTTCCTCAAATTGGGTAATTAGAGGCAAAGTAGTTTTTGCATCTCTCTGATGAAACCAAGCTACCTCATTCTGTTTTAGTATGTGCTCTGATAAGCTCACATCCCAAACTGTAGGCTCAGGACAGTCTCCATGTGAGGCCTCCTGCAAAAAAAGCCAGGAAGGGTCTAAACCCCTTCCCCGCTGGAAATAGTGGTGGATGAATTGGCCCCCGTGTCCTATGACATACACAATTTTTTTCTATTACATGAAGACCTGTTATGTCCATTTATTTTCTTTTTCTCAGTCCCTCCACTCTCCCTCTTTCTGTCTGATTCAGTGTGAATATTATATATTAGAGAAGATCATATCTGATGTTTATTCACTTTTCATTACTTGAATTTTCTACCTTTATGTCCTACACGTGCGTGCATACACACACACTCACGCACACTAGATTTATATGACATTGCTTGGGGCCTTTGGGACAGGCTCATGGACATCTGGGGGCTCAGGGCAGGGGGCTGTGTATGTATGGGGGTGCAGAACACAGGATTAATGGGTAAGGAGGGGGTCAGGGCAGGAGACTGGAAATGTGGGGGGTGCAGGAGCTGCGTTGGCTGGGTGGCAGCCTCCTGGGGCTGGCCATGGAAGCAGACATGATGGACAAGGGGTGGATGAGAATCTTACTTCCATCCCTGCCCCAATGAGGTTGTAACTGTTCTAGTCCCCATCTCTGGGCCCTTGCTGTCCGTTGTGGTCATTACACAGTGCAACTGGCCCAGCTAGCAGCCTCCTCCCTTTCCATGTTATGAAAAAGGATCACATTCTAGGCATGTCCATTCTCCTGGAACAACCAAACCCTTACTTTGCTTTAAGTTATGATCAGAGGAAACGGTGTACCAAATTTGATGATCCTGGCTCTTACCATTTAGGAGTTCTTGAACAAATGGATGGATGGACAGACAGTTTCACTCTCTCACAGATAACTCTCTCAAGTGTGTGTGTGTGTGTGTGTGTGTGTGTGTGTGTGTGTGTGTAAACCTATTCCTCTGACCAAAACAGATAGCAGTTGCTTTTCCCGTTAACATTTTCCAGCGGCGGGGGAAGAGGAGACTAAAATAACTACAAAAAAAAGATTTTGATTGACTTTGTAACTAGGTACAATGCATCCTAAAAGTGCAAGATTGCACCAAAATGTTTATTACTGTTAACAGGGATTTATCCCTGGTGAGGATTAGTGGAAACATTGTTGTTAAGGCTATCTTATGCTTCTATCAGATATATTTATTTTTATGGATAGCCTCTCGTGAGGATATATTTTTATATGTGCATTATATTGTGAACACTGGCAATTGTGATTTGGTTTTTGGAGAATATTGCATATTCAGAACTAAGCACTATAGCACTATACTGTGTTTATGTTGATTTACCATTTTAAACACTGTGGTAAGTTTCTGTCTAGCATATATAAAGCACCTCACTTTAATTTCCTCCCTTCAAACGTTTTGTAATATTCAAATTCCCTACCAGAAAATCAATGTTACAACAGTGAGTAGTCTCAGAAGGTAAGCTGTGTTAACCTGTATCTGCAAAAACAACAAGGAGTTCTGTGGCACCTTAGGGTATGTCTGCACTAGGAAATAATTTTGAAATAAGTAAAATTGAAATAACTCCTGAAATAACAAAATCGAAATAGCACATCCACACTATGGGAGAGCATCGAAATTACTCAGAATTATTTAGAAATAGCACATCCACACTGACTGAAGCCTGCTTTGGATTTAACACTCCAGGGAGGGCACCAGAAGGGCAGACACTTCTTGTGGCTGCTTGGTTAGGCAAGCTGCAATGCATGCTTTCAGGGGCTCCTCTCTATGGCCGTGTCTCACACACCATTCCTCCACTGCCTACCCCCTTGTGGGACACCAAATGGATGCAGTGTGCTCTGGCTGCTCTTTAAGATGTGACAGCACTGACACTATGGAGCTGGAGCTGGAGCTGAGCCTCGTGGTACAGTTCATCCAGACTGCCCACGTGCTGCTCCAGCACGATGACCAATCCAAACCTGAGGACCTCTTCAGTCAGGTCCTGGTGCTCCTGCTGCTGCAAATGCCCCTAAATCCTTTGGACAACATTGAACACCACTTCTGGTAGAGGGAGACTAGTTCTGATTAGTGGGACTGCATCATCATGCGGCAATAGGATGACCAGCAGTGGCTTCATAACTTCTGCATGCAGAAGGCCACCTTCCTGGAACTCTGCGAGTGGCTTGCCCCTGCCCTCAGGCAAAAGAACGCCTGACTGCCCTTCCCCCCATCCTTCTGCAGAAGTGTGCTACCATTGCCCTATGGAAGCTCACCCCACTGGACAGCTACTGTGGTATTTCAGTTTTAGGAATGCTCTATATAAATCCTGTAGGTGTTTGTCTCTGTCTGTGGGATCGGAGCAAATCCGATTGTATCTTAGGGCTTGGCTGTATACAATAGATTGAGAAATATGTCTGGAATGGAAGCTGGAGGCATGAAGGTAAGTATAGCGGTTGGTAGGTTTCCAATATAGGGTTGTGGAAATTTGTCCATTATTTAATTGTACTGTGGTATCAAGGAAGTAGATTTCTCGTGTGGACTGATCTAGGCTGAGATTGATGGTGGGGTAGAAGTTATCTTGTGAAATTCTTCAAGAATCTCTTTTCCGTGGGTCCAGATGATGAAAATGTCATCGATGTAGCATAAGTAATGTAAAGGGATTAGGAGGCAAGAGCTGAGGAAACATTGTACAAGGTCAGCCATAAAGATGTTGGCATATTGTGGTGTCACACAGGTGTCCATGGCTGTGCCGCTGACTTGAAGATACAAATTGTCTCCGAATCAGAAGTAGTTGACAGAGACAAAGACCTACAGGATCTATATAGAGCATTCCTAAAACTGAAATACCTGCCTGGAGAAATGAAAAAACAGATTGACAGAGCCAAAAAAGTACCTAGACATGAACTACTTCAAGACAGACCCAAAAGAGAAAACAAAATAATTCCACTTGTCATTACCTACAGTCCACAACTTAAACCCCTCCAACGCAGTATCCACAATCTACAACCTACCTTGGAAAACGACCTCTCACTCTCAGAGGCCTTGGGGGAAAGGCCTATTCTCGCTTACAGACAACCCCTCAACCCGAAACATATTCTTTCTGGTAACCATGCTACACAGCTACATCATAAGCATCTAGGAACCCAGTCCTGCAATCAGCCCCGGTGCCAACTCTGCCCACATATCTATACAAGTGAATTCATCACTGGACCCAACCACATCAGCCACCAAATCAGAGGCTCATTTAACTGCACATCCAGTAATGTGATCTGTGCCATCAAATGCCAGCAATGCCCCAGTGCTATATATATTGGACAAACTGGACAGTCCCTACAGGAAAGAATTAATGGACACAAATCAGATATCCGAAAAGGGAACATACAGAAACCTGTTGGTGAACACTTTAACCTCCTTGGACACTCATTAAGGGATCTCAAAGTTGCTGTTTTGGTATAGACCAATTCCACAAGCCAAATACACAGAGAGGGATTGGAACGCCTCTTCATTCACAAGTATAATTCTCATGCAAATGGTTTAAATCGCGATATTGGACGGCTGGGACATTATCAACCAACCAAACAATGAAGGTGCCAATGGTTCTTTATATCTGTGTAGACTCTAGTGTTAGTACTCTTCCTTTACATTGCAAACTAATGGTTCTTATCTGCCTCTTAACTATCTAGACTTTAGGTGCTAATAGACTATTTGTTGATTTTCAGCTTTTCCTGTTACATACAGGCTCAGCTTTCCCTTTGAAATGTATCTCTCCACTGCCTCTTCCCCCCCTCCCTCCAATTTTTTTCCTTCTACCCCTCCTCTCCTGCCCCCGTCCTTCCCTTATTTAGTTTTGGTTCTGGACATCCAACCCTCCAGTCATATGAAGAAGTGGACTGTGCTCATGAAAACTCATGATGCCACCTACATGTTTTGTTAGTCTTTAAAGTGATACCAGACTATTTTTTTTTAAGTTTTTCCTGTTACAGACTAACTTGGCTACTCTTCTGAAAGCTACTGGAAGGAGAGTACATGTGCAGAATCTCTCTAGTGTTGGCTCCAAGAGGGGATGGATGTTCTTTTGCATTTTGTTTATTCCAAGACAAACATGAACAAATAACTCTGTATATTATAAAATATACTGGAGAGTTTCTCTGAGGGAATGGAGAAAGATAATCCATGTCATATTTGTAAACTGGAAGTAAATGACCTGCAGGCTTTGTGACAAGGCTGAACTGTTGCTACTAACAACATAAAAGTAGCAAAGATGCACAGGTGATCATTGAACTATGCAGCATTTTCTATTAATGTCCTGATCCTACACTGAGATACTAATATTTAATTCCAGTGTAATACCATTGAGTCAGATGGTTTTACACTAATGTACAACTCTAATGAGGCACTGGTGAATCAGGTTCAGTTCTGTAATTTTAATTCACTAAACCAAATGAAGCAAGTTAGCTTTCCATTATAGCTTTCCGTTATTGAATTCCACAGAATTTCTCTAGTCTCTTCCTAGAGAGAAATGTCTTTTCTAGTGGATTTTAATCTGTACATTGGAGAAGTAAAAGGAATTAATCTTTGGTGGAACAATTAATTAATATTTGGCTTTTTATCTTGGAGCAAAGGGAAATTTAAATGTAATTTAAATTTGATCGTCTCAGTTACATTGTCATTTCATTATTTAACATGTGAAAATGAGAATGTTACCTCTACGAACAGTTACAGGATAATTTTTCTAAACCTGTTTGTACTATAACTCAAAGTCAAATTCAAAGGTTTTACGAGTATTGGATTCTGGGAACAAAGCCTATAGCACACTAATTGTGTAGGTGAACTTAAGCACTTGGAAAGGGAGCTGTGATTTCTTGATTTGTCTAAATCTACCACGTGGTGCAGAACTATTTTCCAGTTTGGGTTGTTTCCAAACTGAATCCTGGGCAGTATCTTCAAAGTTCTGCTAGACAGCCAAACTATGAATTGTACAAAAGGAATGGAGCTTAACCACAATTATGTATCCCTGGCATCTGATAAAGTTTCTTAACAGTGCACTAGTATGAAATTGATGCATTTCTTGTGGAAATCCCATGCAGGCCTATGTTCAATCATGGGGACCCAGAGGCATTGTCAAGAAGCTAGGATTTTATGAGCACAGCTTGAACACAGCTGTGTCTTTTCCAATCTGTGGCCAAAAAAGAAAATGCAACATGAGATTTTTAAACATTCCAAGGCCCATCTGCCATGTAACCCACTTATCTTTGTGGCTGCAAGTTTGTTATTGATCCAAAGTGGTAAGAAAGAAAGGGGGGGCAACAAAGGGGGAAAATGCAGGGGAGAAAAACCATAAATCCATTCTTTTGTTGTTCTTCCAGCAGCATCTGTGAGCAATTGTCACAATTACTAGTCAAACTATATTTGACTTGTTGCCAAGATGAAATTTTCCAAAAACCAAATGTAAACAAACTCTGCAAGTGCTTCCTCATTTGCCAAGCCAGTAATTATTTACTTTGTTTGGGCCTAGCATTACTGTCAGTTCAGCTTTACAGCCTATAATGTGTTTGTTAATGAAACCATGAGGTCTAAAGCTACATATTAACCTTGTCACCCTTCAATTTTGAGCTCAATAAAGTTGCACCATGGTTTTGTAAACTAGGGTTGGGGACAGGCAAATGATTAATTATATTATTCTGTTTTCCTTTATTCAAGCAAATTGTTAATCTTTAAACCTGCCTTGCAGTTGGAGCTTAACACATTGAAATCAAATCATGAGGAGAGATTTTCAGAACTGTCATAATTACCATCTTTATGCCATATCTAGAAGTTGGCAAACATACATATCCAGACTCAAATTGGTAACCAATGAAATTGTTTCATGATGTGTAATATAAAAATAGTAAAAATACATTGAGCAGATGGGAGAGACTCAGCTGGGAGAACATTGTCTGAATATTTGGCATGAATATCTAGGTACCAAATTTCTTCTTGGTCTAGATGGGCTAAAATCTGTGGCAGATTTGTTCATTTATACCAGCTTTTTTAGTTGAATTTAGCCCCAGAAGTCCAAGAATTCTGGAGTGGGACCTAAAAGTAATTACACTGATGGATTCAGGTTATTGTATCACTAGACATTATATCAAAAAAAGAGAACTACCTTTCACTCCTTGCTTGTGCTCTAAAATAGGGTTCTTCTTTGAGAGATGTCCCTCGGGGTGCTCCACAAGAGGTGTTGGTGCATCTCAGTGGTGCAGACCGGGTTCTGCATTAGGGGCTACATATGGATTAGGGGCTACACATGCGTGGCATGTGAGGTGTGAGGGTGCCACTTGGTACTATTACGTGTGCGTGGCCACCTTCCCCTCAGTTACTTCATACTTTCCCCAGATCAAGATGGACCTTGGCAGTGCTCTTTGTTCCTTATTAGTGTAGTAGATAAGTAGTTCAGTTCAAGTTCCAAGTTCTTCTCCCTAGTTGTTACCAAGTTTTTTCACCTTAAAAAAAACCAAGAAAACCCCGAAAAACCCAAAACCCTGCTGTTCATTTACTCAGAGTTGTTTTCCTGCTAGTTATGGCTTACCCAGAGATGGCGGGGTCACCAGGCTTTAAGCATTGCTCAGTCTGCAATGAGGCAATGCCCATCTCAGACAGACACACTAAGTGTGTCAAATGCCTCGGAGACTCCCACGTCCAACAGGACTGTCAGCACTGTGCCAAACTTAAAGCGCGAACACAGAGAGATAGGGACCTCTGTTTGAAAATGATAATGCTTGAGAGGCGGAAAAAAACCCTCTTCCGACCTGGGCACACAAGTCACTTCCAAGTCTAGGGGAGAAAGCTAAGAAATTCCCAAAAAGATGTGCCTCCTTTTTACCACAGGATGCACAGTAACCCAAGTGGCACACAACTGGAAAACAAATGTGCAGGGCTAAAAAAACACCACACCTCAGCATATATGATGCCCTGGGCACTTCAGCTGCCAACCGGTCTCTTTCCAAACACACCACATATAGCGCATGTATTGAAGCTACAGGCCATTCAGGACCTGCCTCACAGATCTCAGCACCAAGTACAGCACCAATCAATGCAGGGCCTGAGTTCACGGTGCCAAGAGTGATCAGCATGGCACCACAACATCTGATGGTGCTGCTATCAGCACCGTCCAATCATCACAAAGGGTGGCAACTACATTGGCTGCGATAGAAATGCTGGAAATAGTACAGGTATTGGCATTATATACATATTGTAATGTGGCAGCCTAAGAAGAGGGAGCTGCCGAAGCCTCATGGAGGGTAGATATGCGGGGAACTATTTGGTGTCTGGGAGGTGGGCGGGCTAACGCCCGCCCACATCTAAAGGACCTCCCCCCAGCCTGCGGGGAGGACCCACAGAACCCAGAAGTACCAACTAATTACTGGGGACAAATAATGAGAAAACAGGGACGAGTGTGAGGGTCAAAGGGCTAAAACGAGGGAGCCGGATAGGGATACCGAGCAGAGAACCCCGGACAGCGCCCACTGCTCCCCGAAGGTCTCGAGAGAGCCAGCAGACGCTGCCCATTGGAACTCTGCCCGGATACGTGAGCAGATACAGCAACGGAAATAGGCCCCACAGTCGCAGGCCCCTCCCCCGGCCAACCTCTTTTCCCTGGTTTTATAGATTGCCAATTTGGCAATTGCCAGGAGGAGGTTGACCAGGAGGTCCCGCGACTTTGTGGGGCCATGAATGGGGTGTGCGTAAATTAACAAGTGGGGGGGAAAACCTCAACAGGAGGTTCTGGAGGAGCCGAAAGAGGGGCTCTAACCTGGCGCACTCGAGGTAGATGTGCGCCAGGGTCTCCCTCACGCCACAGAAGAGACACGTTTCGGGGGTGGGGATGAACCGCGCCAAGTACACGCCCGTGCTCACCGCGCCATGCAGGACTCTCCAACAGATGTCCCCAGTGGGTCGTGGAACCAAAGTCGAATAGAGGCTGGCCCAGCGGGGCTCCCCACCCTCTACTGATGGTAGGAGGTCCCGCCACTTGGTGTCTGGGCGGGACACGAGGGTGGGGAAGTGGAGCGTGTGAAGCACGAGCGTGTACAGGTGACTCTTTGGTGCAATTCGAAAGGGGACTGGCTGCAGCAAGTGCAGCCGGCTCAGGTTACGAGGGGGAGGCTGTGGGGAAGGTACGCGGGGCTGAGGGCCGATGGAGAGATCGGGAGGGCCGGGGGGGTAAGGGGTGGGCGGGGTGCACCCTCTCGCAGAACTATGTTTTGGTACACCTGAGCAGTGGGCGGCAAAGCGTCCTTCACCTCCTGAAGTACGCGCCAGGGAGTACGTAGGGTAGAGAGCCCCATGCGCTGAGAGAGCGCCCGAGGATCCACCCAGTCTCTCCGGTCGTAGTCCAGGAGGTCTCCGACTCTGGTGACTTCTGCCAGGACCAACCTCTGGCACACGAAGGGGGACTCTGCCGCTCGCACACGTAGATGGGGATTGTGTAGCAGGGGTTCCGCGAGGAGGTCTGACCCCCACGGTGGCTCCCAAGGACCTGGTCACTGCAAGCAGCTTCCAGGTCCGGAGGAGGTCCTGGTAGAAGGCCGGCAGCCCGGAGAGGTCTCGCAGAAGACCTCTCAGATAAAGGAGCTGCCGGTGGTATCGGAGCCCTCGGAGGCGGCGAAGGAAAACGTGCGCAAGCGTGCTCCATGCCGGACTACCTGCATCAAATAGGAGTCTCTGCAGGGCCCGGAGGCGGAGGACGTGAACCCGCGTGCGCAAACACGTCAGGCCCTGCCCTCCTTCCTCCGGGGGGAGATGGAGAACCCCTGCAGAGACCCAATGCAGTCCTGGCCAGATGAACCGCAGCATGAGCTGCTGGATACGGACCAGGAGGCCCGGGGGCGGGACCAGGGTGTTGAGGCAGTGCCAGAGCATGGACAGGACCAATTGGTTGAGTACCAGTACCCTCCCACGCAGGGAGAGGCACCGGAGCAGTACTGTCCATCTCTGCAACCGCTCGACCACCCTGGCCTCTAAACCTTGCCAGTTCTCCGGCGGGGAGGGATGCGTGGCAGAAAGAAAAACGCCGAGATAGGTGGAGCGCGGGTCCGCTGCTCTGATGGCCTGAAGCGCGGGTGGGAGGGAGCCCGCCTGCCACCCAGCCCCTACCACCAGGCCAGAGCTCTTGACCCAGTTGACCCGGGTGGAGGAGGCTGCCGAGTAGACGGCTTGGCAAGCCTCCACCCGCGCCAGGTCTCCCCGGTCCTGGACCACGAGGAGCACGTCGTCGGCATACGCCAACAGGACCAGCCTCATCTCCGGCTCACGGAGCACCAACCCCGTCAACCTCTTGCAAAGGAGACGGAGGAAGGGCTCTATGGCCAGAGCGTACAGCTGGCCCGACAGCGGACAGCCTTGACGTACTCCCCGCCCGAAGCTGACTGGTGCGGTCAGGGTACAGCACTCTGCGGAGGCGTACAGCACCTGGAGAAACCCCACAAAATGGGGCCCGAAGCCGAAGGCCCGCAGGGTGCCCAGGAGGTACCCGTGGTCCATCCGGTCGAACGCTTTCTCCTGATCCAAAGACAGGAGGGCGAACGACAGACTGTCCCTACACCCGAGCTCTAAGAGATCCCGGACCAGAAAGAGGTTGTTGAAGATGGTTCGGCCCGGGACGGTGTAGGTCTGGTCTGGATGGACCACGTCCGCCAGCACGGACTTCAACCTTAGGGAGGTGGCTTTGGCGACAATTTTATAGTCTGTGCTGAGGAGCGAGACGGGACGCCAATTCCTCAGATCGCGGAGGTCCCCCTTCTTGGGCAGCAAGGCGATCACGGCTCGCCTGCACGATACAGGGAGGACCCCGCTCTCCAAGGACTCGGCCCAGACGCTAGCAAGGTCCGGGCCGAGGACGTCCCAGAACATGCGGTAGAACTCCACAGTCAGCCCGTCCATGCCCGGGGATTTATTGGTGGGCATGAGACGGAGGGCTTCTGAGAACTCGGCCAGAGAGAGAGGCAGCTCTAGCCGGTCCTGGTTGCCCGCGCTGACCGTCGGGAGTTCGTTCCAGAGAACCCTGCGGGCGTCGGCGTCAGTCGGATCCGGGGAGAAGAGAGAGGCGTAGAAGGCACGAGCCCTCTCGTGCATCTCCACCGGATCCGTGAGGGGGGTGCCGTCCTCCGCCAGAAGGCAGAGGACGTGCTTTTTAGCCCCCCTCTTTTTCTCCAGGGTGTAGAAGAAGCGGGAGCCTCGATCCATCTCCCGAAGGAGATGGATGCGAGAACGAACAAAGGCACCCCGGGCTCGAAGGTCCTCGAGGGCCCGGACCTCCTCTCGCTTCTCCCGGTACGCTCCGCAGAGGGGCGGATCCTCGGGGCCGGTGGCCAGCCGCTTCTCTAGCTCTAAAACCTCCCGTTCCAACTGCTCTATCGCCGCATCCCTCCGCCGGCTGGTCCCCCGGGCGTAGTCACGGCAGAAGAGCCGTGTGTGCACCTTCCCCACATCCCACCACCGCCGCGCCAAGGGAAAGGCGCACCGCCGCCCACGCCAGGCCAGCCAGAACTCCCGGAAGGACGCTAAGAAGCCCACGTCCTCCAGCAGGCTGTTACTGAAATGCCAATAGGCCGGCCCCGGCCTCTCCGAGGAAAGAGAAGCCCATACGGCCACCAAGTGGTGGTCCGAGAAAGGGGCCGGCCAAATGCCGGAGGAGTGGGCCCGGAAGAGATGATGACGAGACAGATAAATGCGGTCCAACCGGGAGCGGAAAGACCGACGACCCACCACCTGGACGTAGGTAAACACCGTTTCCTCGCCCAGGTGGAGGTCTCGCCAGACGTCCACCAGGGAGTGATGGTCTATTATCTCCCTGAGGACGTCTGCGGCGGCCGGGCACCGCTCGAGCCCCGTACGGTCCCGCTCCTCGAGGGTGCAGTTGAAGTCTCCGCCCAGGACCAGGCACTCGCGAGGATCCAAAGTGCCGAGGAAGGCTGACGCCCGCCGAAAGAAGCGGAGCCTCTCCGGGACGGACGTCGGGGCGTAGATGTTGACGAGATTTAGTGTCAGCCCTTCCGTCCGAACCCGGAGATGCAGCAGGCGACCCTGCACGACCTCGGCGGTCCCCAGCACCTCGGGCTGCAGGTTCGGGAAGAACAGGGTAGCCACCTCGGCTTGACGGGCCGACAGGTGGCTAAAATAAACTCTGTCCCCCCACTCCAGCCGCCAGCTAGCCTCGGCGGCCGGAGCTTTGTGGGTCTCCTGGAGGAATATGACGGAGTACCTGCCCTTCCGGAGGAAGGAGAGGACCTGACACCTACAGAGACCCGACCCGCAGCCCCGGGTGTTCAGAGTGGCAAAGATGAGCGGCGGCATCGAGAGGGCTAGGGAAGATCCTTATTGGCAGGAGTGCCAACGGCCCCCATCGGGCCCCGCAGCAAACCGCGACCATTCCCAAAAGTGAGCAGGGCGTCACGGAAGCTGCGGACCCGCCGGTAAGCCGCGGCCCCCCGCCGCCCGGTCCCTTTACCCTCCCGCAAGAGGGCTCTGACTATTTGCAAGATGAGATGAAAATCTCCCCAGCGCTGAAGGGCGAGAGCGACCTTATTCTTGGAGCCACGGATGTCTTCCAAGAAAACACGCATCTTGCCCTTCAGCGCGTCTGGCGTCGGGGCCTCGGGCCCTCGAACGCCTTGGGGCCAGACCCCTCCGTGAGCCCCGCGACCCATCGACACGGGGATGCAGGGCATTTGAGGTCCCTGCTGGGAGGACAGTGGCGGAGGGAGATCAGCCCCAGATGTGCTGGGAGCAGGAGAAACGAAAACCGCCTCCCGGGGGCCAACGTCTGGACTAAACGTGGCAACCCCAGGGGCGGCAGTAACAGAGTAAGGGGAGGAAAAGAGTTCAGGGAGGGGATCGGGAAAAGGAGGGAGACGAGGAAGGAGAGTAGGGGGAGGAAGAGGTGAGGGATTAGGGAAAAGACAAGAATGACGGGGAGGAGGAAGAGGGGTGGGAAACTCGATTGAGAGGGCGTTTGAATAGGGAGCAGGAGAAGGAGCAGGGCGAGATGCCTCAGCAGAGGAGGCACCGGGAAGCGGTGCCTCCTCGCAGGGCAGAGAATCAATGGCAGTGGTAGGGGTAGTAATAGTCTCCCCAGCGCTGGGCTCCAGTGCCACAGAGAGTGCAGCACCGGAGGCCTCAGCGCCGGGGGTGACAGATATGAACGGGAGCTCCCGCCCGCTGAGAGCCTCAAGGGTTTCCGCGGCCGAGGTGCTGTCGATGGCCGGGCAGACGGTCGCACCCCGGGGCAACTCAGAGGCAGGGAGAAGGGATAGCAGCGGGTCGGAAGGGGAAGGAGAGGTCGGTTGTTGTCCCTCCAGGACCTGATGATCCCCCTCTGAGGCAGCCGGGGTCAGCCCCAAAGCCTCCACCTCCTGAGAGAGGAAGGCGAGCCCGCCGCCCGCCACCAGGTGCTGATCTCTGTCGGTGGCAAGGTCAGCGGCCGCCCCCTCAGTGGAGGTGGGAACAGTGGGAGTATCCTCCATGGACCCCCTCTTGCAGGGACCCCGGGAGGGAGGTGTTCACCTCTCCCGCGACCGCCGCAGTCACCTCGACCGCTTCGTGGTGCTGTGAATCATTTGCGGGCTCAGAGGGTGGAATGGCTCCAGCGTCCACCCCCAAAGGTGGATTGTCCTCCCCCTCAGAGGGCGGGGTGGAACACCAAGCACGCTTTCGGCGCTTCCCCATTGCAAGCTCCCATCCCTCGGAGGAAGACAAGGGCAGCGTCGGGGGGGCAAGGGTAGATGGGGGCTGGGCAGCAGGGGAAAGGGATACCTCCCCCTGAGGTAGATCCTGCCCAAGTCCCGTCACTGACCCTGCCGCCCTCTCCTCCGCGGGCCCAGCCTTGCCGCTTTTGGCGGTTGCAGCAACAGCACCCGCACGCTCGTCTGGGCCCTGCGGAACCCGAGCGGGATTGACGACGGTCACGGTTGGAGGAGGGGCGACCCCAGGGTCCGGACCGTCAGGGCCGCCGGTGATGGTAGGGCCGGTGCCCTCCCGGGCATCGGGGGTCCCGGGTGCCTCTCCAAACCGGGCCAGGGGGCAGTCCCTTCGGAAGTGCCCCGTCGCCCGACAGAGAAAACACCGGGCCTCCCCCATGGTGTAGTTCACCCGGTACCGGGCCCCTTGATGGGGCACCAGAAATGACCCTTCCAGGGCTTCTCTGCCACGTCCCGCCGGCAGTAGTAGGATTTGTACCTGCCGGCGAAAGGAAAGGACGTGGCGGAGGGTCGGGTCTTTACAGCCCAGAGGAAGGGGACTCAGGACTGACAGAGGCCTCCCCAGGGTGGAGAGGAAAGGCAGTAGGGCGGCATTGGGGAGGAAGGGAGGAACAGAGGACAAAACCACCCATACGCCCAGGTCCTCCAAAGGCTCGAGGGGAGCGTGGACTCCCCCCACCGCCAAACCCCTTTCTACTGCCTTTTGGGCGGCGGCCTCGGATGCCAGGAAGAAGACCACCTTCCCGAACATCTTAGAGGCTGCCACCACGGCCGCGGGCCCCACCACGCGTGCCAACGCCCGCACGTAGGTCTCCACGTGTCGCCACCAGGAGACAATGGACCCCGTGCCTCCTGGTCAGGGTGGGAAAGGGGCCATGGCCGCCGCGGATGGTATTCCGGGAGGCGGCTTGGGAGGCGACAGGCGGGGGGGTGGTGGCCACCTCGGCGTACGCCCTGGGGCCCGGGACACCGTTGCCCCCAGAGCTGGTGGAAGGAACAGGGGAGCGGGAAGGAGGGGGAGCCGCGGCCAGCATGTGGGTCGTGGCCGGGGAGTGAGCCCTCGCCTCAGGAGGTTTTGCCTTACGGGCGGGGCTCTTGCCCTTTTTGGTCCCCAGGCCCTTCCTACCCTTCAGGGGGGCATTCTTGATGGTGGCCGGAGGTGCCGCGGCAGAAGCGGTCGAGGCCCCGGGGTCCTCGTCCATGTCCGCCCCCTCTACCGTAGTGACGGGGGGCCCGGCAGCCTCAGAGGAGTTGTTTTTTTTTTGGAGGGGTGGGGAAGGTTCTGCAGGGGTGTCATCAGATAACCCCTTCATTGTGATCATGGGTAGGGAGGAAAGGACAAAACAAACAATTAGGGGAGAACCAAAAAAACACCAGGGGAGGGAACTGGGAGGGAAAGAGAGGGGAGGAAGGAGATTTACCACTCCCCCCCATTAAGCTGGAAGTGGGGTGGGAGGGTGATAATTCAGAAAAGGGAAGGGGAAAAAGGTGTAAAGAATACAGCTCCCAGCACAGAATGGAAAGAGTGGCTTCTCCGGCTGCACTGGGGAGATGAGGGGTAAATAATCATTTAAAGGACATGGGGACAAGTGAAGCTGTGTGTGTGGGAAGAGTAACTAAAAGGAGGGGAAGCTCAAGCGCCTAATAAAAGAAAGCGGGGGGGGGGGGCTGCTAAAGACTATGGCCAGCCAGCCACACCTGAAGCCTATCTGGCATCAGCCTGAAGGGAGGACTAATTGGAACACCTGCAGCCACTTAAGGTGGATGTGTGCACTATAAAAACCTCTAGTCCAGAGGTCTTATCCATGGCATCTACATAAGTGTATGCCACCTCCTTGGAGCCCTAAATACCACCGCTGATGCACTAAGCAGAGCCCTACCACGGGACCACGAGTGGCAGATCAAATACTCAGTCCTTGCAATGATAGACCTCTTCACCACCAGGGCAAACAAAAAGTGCCCCCTTTACTTCTCCAGGGCAGGCATAGGAAAAGAATCATTAGGAGATGCCCTTATCCTCAAGTAGGATCATCACCTACTCTATGCATTCCCTCCAATACCCCTCCTCAACAGAACACTTATCAAAATATGGAGGGACAGGGCAACAGTCATCTTCATTGCCCCCTTTGGCCTCGGCAACTGTGGTTTCCCTTTCTGAACAGAATGGCCCTATATCACCCAATAACCCTCCCATGGAACCCTAACATCCTAGTCCAACCAGGTACCCAAGCCCTGCATCCAGGGCCGGACCGAGCCATTCCGGTGCCCCGGGCAGACAGTTGAATTGCACCCTGGGTTGGGGGAGGGTGCATGTGCGGCCCTGCGCCTGCGCCGGCATGTGGGGGAGGGTGCATGCGCGGCCCCGCCCCTGCCCGGCACGTGGGGGAGGGCGCGCGGAGCTGGTGGCAGCAGGACGCACATGCCCAGCCTGGCCCAGCCTGTCTACCGCTGCTGGCGTGCAGCTCGGGGACGCCTGGGCGGGCCGAGCCTGGCCGTGCAGGGCGCTGCGGCTGCGGGGGGAAGGGTGCTGCTGGCTGGCGCTGCGGGGGTTAACTCGGCCCCCACCACGGGCAGCTGCCCGGCTAGCCCATGCCTTAATCCGGCTCTGCCCGCATTCATAGTTTCCAACACTGCACTTCAAGGTGTGATACCTCAATGGTTCACAGTCATAGATCTACAGTGTTCAGCCCAGGTAGGGGAGGTGCTCCTCCATAGCCGGGCTTCTGCAATGCGAAAGTCATATAATAACAAATGGTCTCATTTTGCGCTCTGGGCCACTCCCTGCAACGTAGTGCCAGAGACAGCCCTTTTTCCTACAATACTTTGCTGCACCTTAAGCAATCCTGTCTTTCCATCAGCTCAATTAAAGTACACTTAGCAGTCATCGCAATGTTCCACACAAGGATTGATGATACCATGGTCTTTGCACATCCCATGACCAAATGCTTCCTGAAGAGCCTACAAGTGTTATACTCTGACATAGTTGCACTACAGGCACGGTGGGACCTACACCTGGTGCTAATCACGTTCACTAAACCCCCATTCAAACCCGTGGCCATGTGTTCCCTTCTTCATTTATCCCTAAAAACAGCATTCCTCATTGCGATAACATCAGCATGTTGGGTAGGAGAGATAGCCGCCTTAATGGCAGATCCACCGTACACTACCTTTTATAAGGAAAAGGTCTCTCTATGGATGCATCCCAAATTTCTACTCAAACTATGCTCTACATTCCACATTAATCAGATAATCCACTTACCTGTATTCTTCCCCAAACCTCATGCCAATACCTTTGAGACACAAAAGCACATCCTCAATGCATGTAGAGCACTCTCCTGCTACATTCATAGAATGAGACCCTTCAGAATGTCTCCCAGACTTTGTCTCTATTGCAGAATGCAACAAGGGGCCTCAAAGACTATCCTACTGGATCTCAGACTGCATCAAAATGTGCTATGATCTAAACCATTTACCATCACCTACCTCAGTCCATGCCCGCTCCACGAGAGCAGTCGCCCCTTCGATCACTTACCTGAGGAAGGTTCCTGTTGAAGATATATGTGCTGCTGCTACATGGACAACAGAACAGACCTTCGCAAAGCACTACGCCCTTTCCGACAGGCCCCTTCACTCCACAAGAATGGCAAAAGTGGTGCTGACAATGGCTTACCTGCCTGATTCGAAGTCCCTACCTCCACAGGACAAATTGCTTTGCAGTCACCTCCTGTGGAGCACCCCCCAGGGATGTTTCTCTCGAAGAACGAGGGCGTGTCTCTCTTTGGCTGTAACTGATGTTCTTTGAGATGAGCATCTCTAGGGGTGCTCCACTACCCTCTTCCTTCCCTGTATTTCAGACCCTTTCACTCTCTTAGGCCAGGTTCCAGATAGAGAAGGAACTGAGGGGAGGGTGACTGCACACACGTGGTAGTGCCGAGCAATGCCTGCATGGCCCCCAATGCACTGCTAGGAAGAATCTGGTCTGCGGCACTGGGACACACCGACACCCCCTGCGGAGCACCCCCAGGGACGCTCATCTCGACGAATGTCAGTTACAGACAAAGGTAAATAATCTCCTCTTCTCAAACTCAATTTACCTTAGGGCCAGTGTCATTCCTTAGCAGGCCAGTGGGTACCTAGCAGGCCAGCGGGTACCTCCCCTCGGCAGGGCTCCAAGGGGAGCCAGAGGTCTCTGTGCATTCTTTCCTCTCTTGGCCCCACCTGCAGGACCACATGCTCCCCAGCCCTTCTTGCTGGCCCTAGTGATTTAAAACCCATCAGGGGCCTCCACTGCCACTATCGACAGTGAAGCATGGCTAAAGGGCTTCTGGCTGCTAGCTCCATGATGTTGCTGACACATCCCTGTGGCCCAAGGTGGTGTGTGCAGAGTCATCCCATCCATAGGTGTAAGCTATGAAACTATTCACTCATTTTGTGAATCTGACTCTGTATCAGTGATGGCTACTCTGCTGATTTGATCACAAGCCTCCTGATAACTGGAGGTTTTTTATTTTTTCTGGAAAGCCCCTGCTACATTATTAGAATTAAGTCAGATCTGGGAACATCACTACCTGATGCCTCATGCACCACTGTCAACTGTGATCACTCTGATTTAGTAGATTATGCTTGTTTGTTGATGCCTATTGTATTGTGTTCTTTCCTGAGATTAATTCATAGCAACCCCAAGGGTGGAGCTCACCAGCCAGATGTGAGAGGCATGCACAGAAAGCAAGTGCTTTCCCCTGATTCCCTGATAGTCTGGGGAATGGGATGAAAAGCAAGCCACGTCCTGGAGTGCACAGCTGCTGCCCCTCCTTCCTTCCTGAAACTCCTCCCTTGAGTAGCCCTTCCAAGTTTCAAATGTTTCACACAGATGATTTTCAATAATCTTCTGTACTTTCACAGCATTGACGTCAGCTTAATTGGGCAATAATTAGGGCATGATATAATATTTCCTTTGTTTATCAACAGTAACCAAAGGGGTTTTTTTTATACCATTCACCCAGCATTTTCTCTTTAAGAATATCATTGAACAAGTTTGTAAAATAGACACACTTTAAGGACAGAAGGGGCCATTGTTACTTTCTGCACATTGAAGGCCATCCCATCCACCCACTCCTGTAATAGGCCTGAAACTTTTGGCTGAGTTACTGAAGTCCTCAAATCATGACTCAAAAACTAAGTTACAAAGAATCTGCCATTTACACTGGGTTAAATCTTCAAGTGACCTGTGCCCCATGCTTCAGAAGAAGGTGAAAACCACCAGTGTCTCTGCCAATCTGAGTTGGGAGAAAATTCTCTCTCTACACTTCCTGATGACATCAGAGCATCCAGTGGTACTTCATCTAGCCCAGATGCTTTGTGTTTTGTCATTTTTCTAAATGCCTCTGCAGCCTCTTTTTCTAAATGCCTCTGCAGTCTCTTCAGTTCGGCTTCCATATTGTTAATTCTCCATTGGGTTTTGCACTTTCATCACTCTTTCAAAATAGGCACTCCAAACTTTGCTAATTGTTTCAGCTTTAATTGACAATATACTATATTCCTGTGTAATCTAAGCAAACATTCACATTCCTTATTATTTTCTCTTGCCTCAATGGTCATCTGTCTCTGATGTCTCCCTAGCTGATTAAAAAGTTCGTCACAGGCCATACTTTTATCTGTAGCCACTTTTCTGTGGCTTCCTTTTTTTTTTTTTGGTCTTTTGTCTTGTCTCCATCTTATCACTGGTCAAGCCACTAGTCTGTCTTGTTTTAAATATTAACTCCCTTCCATAATTTTTTTTAACTTGAGGATACAAGTACCATATTCTCTCTTCTGATTCTTTTCAGGACTGCTTTTTTCACTCTTAGGACTTCACATGCTATTTCTGGCAAAGCTGATTTCTCTGTGCATTGTTTCATCCAGAATTATTCCAATACCATTTCTAGAGGTGGAACTCCCTTCACCAGAATCTTGACTCTTCAGTCTTTTGTTTGGTCTCTTGAACACATGCCATATTTACCAGCTCATAGTTTCTTCCAGTAAGTGTTCCTACATGCCCACTTGCACATCTCAGCTTGTTTACTCATTCACTACTTAGCAGCTCTTGCCAACTGTCACTTGCCTCTCACCTTGGGGTAAACGTGACATGAGTCCTTTATACTGTAAGGGCCAAATCCTTGGCTCTAGCTGAACTGAATACAGTGCAAATGAGGTAGGGACGTGCACATGTGCGTGCACACATGCCTGTGTGTGTACACAAGTTTTAAAACTCACAGAAGTTCTTCAAAACTCATCTTTGTAAACCCTGAGTATTGCAGTTACTTTGCCATCTTTGGGCTGAGCTAAGGGCTGCTGTGGTTGACAATCCATGCTATCAGCCCTGAGTGGCTCAGATTATACCAGGTATGTGTGTAGCATAGGCACATTCTGGTCATCACCCTTTTCCTTTAGAAAGGGTTTCCCCAAGGGAGTTGTGGGTATGTAAAACAGGAAAATGACATCTCTGGGAAACGACAACCTCTTGCAAGTTGATCATTTTCAGGAGAGTTTTGGCAACGATGTTCTCCTTGGGAGAATATCTGGACAGTGCCAGAGAAATGCTTGTACCACTTCAACAGGCTCTCAAGGACATGCATTTAGAAATCTCTCTCATGTGATTGAACCTGAAAAATGTTAGTACTAAACAGAACTTAATTCTGGGTCAGTGTTATACAGTAGGTCAAACCAGACTGTTACAGCCTTCTGCCTTAAATCTATAGATGAATAAGCCTTCTGCCTTAAATCTATAAATGAATAAGATGAAGCTGATAATATGCTGGGGACTAGATTAGTTTCCTGGACTAATCTCACATCTCCTCCAAAGCTAGTCTTTTACCAAGTTAATCTTGGCAAGACACAATTATCTGGGCTTGCACATCCAACTTTGATGGAAGTGATGGTAGATATGAAAATAATGGCTGAAAATAATATTTAACGAAATGCTATGCTAAAAAACTGTTCTGAGAGAAGCACTAATTAAGAACATTTTAAAGTTACTGATTTTGAATCACTCTGTCTACTTTGCATAAACCTAAATCCTGATTTCTCCTCACATACCTCCTACATCTACTACTGTTGCCTCCACAACATTGGCAACTTCTATGATTTCTCCTCTGTTGAAATCCTCCATGTCTTCACCTTTTCTCATTTTGCTATTTACTCCTTTCTTTGAAGTCTCCTAGGATATGTCTATACAGCAAAGTTATTTCGAAATAACAGCCCTTATTTCAAAATAACTTTCCTAGTGTCTACACGGCTAAAGCTCTATTTCGAAATAAATTCAAAATAGCGGAGCGCTTATTTCGAATTTGGTAAATCTCATTCTATGAGGAATAATGCCAAATTCAAAATAGCTATTTCAAAATAAGTGCTGTGTAGATGCTTATTTCAAAATAGGGGGCCTCCAGACTTCCCAGGGTGCCCTGGTGGCCACTCCAGCCTCAACCAAGAACACTCCTCTTCCCTCCCCCCTCCCGGAGCCCTTAAAGGGGTAGACTCTGGCCACAGTGCCTGGGCCAGCTCCAAGCCTGCCAGCCCAGAGCCAGCAGTCACTGCCCCTGACCCAGTGGCCCCAAAACATGAGCCAGCAAGCCACTGGCAGCCAGCCCTCCACCACTCCCCATGAGTAGTATGCCAGCTCCCAGGAGCCTGCCAGGGCCCGGAGAAGGCAGGCACCTTCCTGGTCCAGGATGGAGATCATGGACTTTATTCAGGTTTGGGGGGAGATGCCCCCAACGTCCATGATCTCCGCACTAGATAGAGGAACACGGCCGTTTATGGCAGGATAGCTGCCAGCCTGCCCACCAAAGGCCACATGCAAACCCAGGAGCAGGTTTGCATGACAATCAAGTTGGTCTGGCGAGACCCCCAACCCTGAGCTTCCCCTTCCCCTTCCTTCCCCCTTCCAGCTCCCTTCTCCTAGGTTTCCCCCTCCCCTCTCCCACCCTCTCTTCTCCCCTCTCCCACTTCCTTTCCCCAGTCTCACCGGAGTTTCATTCCCTCCCCCTCAGTTTTGTTAAATAAAGAGAGTTTGTGTTCATGAAAAGGTGTATTTTATTTGACATCAGGAAGGGGGGTTAGGGAGGGGTAAGTGGAAGGACATGAGGGAGGAATGAGGCACAAGCCCCAAGTGGGGCAGACCAGGGAGGCTCTTAGTGCTCCTCAGGGTGGAAGCTCTCCCACAGGGCCTCCTGGATACTGACAGCCCCCCGATGGACCTCCCGAATGGCAGCCTGCAGAAAGTGCAGCCAGGCTCACAGCAACGCGTCCACAAGAAGCACCAGAGTGCCCAGGGGCAGCTCTGGCTCCGTGTTGCAGAGTACTGTGGTGTCCTGAGTGAGGGCAACCAGAGTATGCAGAGACAAAATGCTTTGCTGTCCCTCATCGAGGTAGACAAGCAAGCAGGGAAACCTGAGAACTGGCTGTCCGCGGGGGTCCCTTTAAGCACAGACCTCAGCCTCAGGCAACAGCTCCACACAGTAAGTCCTGACCTGGTGCCCTGCTGGAACTGGTTCCGGCCAACCTCAAATGCGATTCAGAGTCCACTCAGTGTGGACGCGCTATTTCGAAATAGCAAAATGCCATTTCGAAATGCATTTTGTGTATAGATGTGTTATTTCGAAATAGCTTATTTTGAAATAACGCATTTACACACAAAACGCATTTTGAAATAATAACTATTTCGAAATAAGCTATTTCGAAATAACACTGTAGTGTAGACATACCCCAAGTTCCTGCTCTCCAAACACAATGTTATGCAGAATGTTGCTGCCCACAATCTCCAGAATGTTAGACAATGAAGATGTCCACATCGGTCCATCACCAATCAATTCCGCTAGTTTATCACCCATTTCAGGATTTAGTTTAAAATTGATCCCCATGTTTCTAACAATCTGCCAAGAATTTTTCCAGCCTACCACACAGACCTTGGCTCAGATTCACTATTGGCATAAAATGGCACAGCTCTGCTGAATTCAATTGTAAATTTGAAATTTAACAATGAAGATCAAGTCCAGTGAAACTGATGGAATTCTGAAGCCTGCTTTATTCTGATCTCCTTTCCATCTGTTTTCTTCCCCCAGTATCTAGCACTCACATCTCACTACTGCTAGTGGAAGTCTTCTCCTTTGCACCAGCTATATTTTCAAACTTTTTCTTCTCCACCTTATTTTCCTCATTTCAAGTCTCAGCTAACACTTACATATATATCTTCTTGTCTGTCTGTTACATATTCTTCCCCTTTGCTATTATTTAACTCTATAATTACATTATTTTATTATACAATGTTTTGTGTTACAATTTGCCTGACAAAATTAGGGCCCAATCCTGCAAATATTTAAGCACATGAGTTGTTTCTTTGACTTTAATGGGATTACTCCTGAGTGAAGTTACTTATGTGCTTAAGTATTTGCAGGGCTGAATCTTAAAGTTGTATTGAATTATCTGTCTGCTTGAGAAAATGATTTCTGATTTATTTAATATAAAAGTAAATTTTCTGAAGAACAGTGAATAAATCCTCCACAAGGAATAATTTTGCTTACCATCAGAATCCAATGACTGTGCTTGACTATGTAGTTTGAAGCCTAGAATAGGCATTTTATACAGAAATCAATATAAATCATGGAATGAATCTAGCATGTATGGTTTTTATAGTTAGCTATACAGAGGCAAGGTTCTATAACAAATAATTCTGGAAAGTTACAGTAATTTTATTGGGGTGGGAAAACTTTACACTGAGGGTGTGTTTAGACTACAGGGTTTTTTTGAAAGAAAAAAAAAAAAAGTGGCCTTTTTTTTTTAAAAACTTTCCCTGCATCTAGACTGCTGCCACATTCTTTTGAAAGTAAATCGAAAGAACACGGCAGTTTTTTCAACCGCGGAAAACATCGTTTTACAAGGAATAGCGCCTTTTTTGAAAGTGCTATTTCGAAAAAAGGCTCTATGTAATGCAAACTGTGCTTTTTTGAAAGAGAGCATCCAGACTGCCTGGGTGCTCTCTTTCGAAAAAGCGACTTGTTTTTTTCGAAAGTACTTGTTGTAGTCTAGATGCTCTTTTTCGAAAGAGGCTTTTTCGAAAGTATCTTTTGAAAAAGCCTCTTTCAAAAGAGGCTTGCAGTCTAGACGTAGCCTTAATGTTTATGCTGCTGAGAAAAATAGCTAAATTGTATGTTAGATGTCTTAAGTAAGGGGTTAGTTAGTTAATATAAGTGATTAGAAACTGTTTAAAAATTCTATTCTATAATGTAATGCCTTGTTCTTTTACTATATTATTTCATGTATTTTTTTTCAGCTTGTAAAGTTTTAGACTTGAGTCAGACAAAAAACTCTCCTCTGAAACACAAGTATACACAAATCTCTGGCAGAGGCTAAATTGTGGATAATTGGATTGAGCCATGAGCTTAAAGATGAAGGGGACAAAAGCATGTCCCAAAGCTGCATTTGATAGTCTTAGAGTCTTATCTGGGGATGTTTTACACCAGGCTTGAAGACTGTATTTGTTCACAGTGATTTGTACAATCTACAGTGACATTTTATTTGAGCTGGAATCATACAGACAAGCCATACCATACATCTACATTTAGTTCTTTCTTTCTTGTTTTTGATGAGCTATCACAGGAAACCCTCTGCAGAAGATGATGCTTGAGAGGCAAGGATTTAGTGCATAATGCAGAGATGAATGTTGTAAGAGATGATGATAAGGGACGACAATGGAGTGCAATGGTAGTCTTGTATCAGAGGTTACTTATAGAAGAGCTGTGCTTCAGAAATCCTGGTTTCGGGGTATTTTAAACACCATTTTGATCTTGTACTTTGTAGTATCTAGCATAAGAAAAGCCTGCTATTGTTCCACCTAACCATATGCACTCTCCAAGTAAATCTTGTTAAATCCTTAGGGAGATTTGATTTTTTTCAGCATCATTATTTGTGATAATTGATAGCTGGAAGACATACAAAGGTTTTTCCAAGTTGCTTATGGTTGGCATTTTTAAAAAGAAACAGCCTTGGAGAATGAGATGCTTTCTTAAGAATGATTTTTATAAGCCTTTACAAATTTCATGCATATAACTAAACTATGTTGGATGCATGGTACACAAAATAACATTGGAAATATTTCTAGGATTTTTCATATGGTCAAAGGCTTCTAGATATTTTCCTTTAGTTAAATTCATCTCTAGATTAGTGAGTTATTAAATAACTATGTCTTCTTTAGATTCCAATTGTTCTCTCATTGAAGTCAGTTGGAAAAATCTTAAATGGTGCAGGATTAAGCTCTTAAAAACTGTATGTACTGCATACTGCATACATGAGATTGTTCAGCAAACTAGCTAATTTATCCTATCAATATTTTTTTACTTGTCCTAGATTAAGAAGTTATTGGAAAAATTGTCCCCTAAAATATTCTGAAACACTATTCTTGGCAACCACTCTTTTGTGGGGGACAATAGCATTTGTGTGTGTGTGTGTGTGAGAGAGAGAGAGAATGACAGCAAAGATTTTTGTACATAGTAATTTGGATTTCATGGGTTGTATATGGATTATCCTTTGAATCATAACATAGGACTTTTGATGACTATCCTGTTGATGAAATAGCACAAGTGGGTAGAACAGCTCCATTTAACTGATTGATTGAGTGGCTATTTGAGAGATTATTTTTAAAGACTTCTGGATTTTTATTAATTTGAGCATACAGAGAAACATTAATTTTATAAATGTTTTTCGATGGATGGCATGCTAACTCATCCAGGTCAAGTGTTCATAATCAGACTAGGCCCCCATTGTGTTAGAAGCTTTAGAGATAGGAAGTAAGAGAGTGTTCATCACAAAGTGTTTAAAATCTAAATCAACAAGGCAGAAAAATAGTGGGAGAAAAAGAAGACCCCTATTTTACTGATGGAAACTGAGACACACAACTTAAGACCCAAACCTTCAAAAGTGATTGAGTGGCTCTGCTTTTGGATGCCCAACTTGAGATAGCTTAAAAGGGCCTGTTTATTCTATATTTCTTATTTTCCAAATGAAAAAAAAAAACCTTGCTGTATTCCACATTAGAATCTCAACACATATTTGTGCCAGTATAGAATGTCACAATAGTTTCTACAACCATGTGGATTCTGTATAAACCATTGGAAAATGGAGTCCTCTTTCACCCAGTTGAGCTGTGTACTATACAACTGTTTGTAATTAGAAGCAATTGTAGCTGAAATTATATGTACCTGGAAGCATGTTCACCATATAAACATGATTTCTGTAATAATATTTTTTCCATGTTTGTAAACATTGCCTCAGTAATCATAAAAATGTAGAATTCCGGGGGACCTTGATAGGTCATCTAGATCAGGCCTCAGCATTGAGGAAGGACTGTGTTTATCTAGTCCAAATCTAATAGGTGTTTGTCTAAACTGTTATTAAACACCTCCAGTAATGGAGATTCCGTAGCCTTCCTATGTAATTTGTTCCAGTACTTAACTACTTTTAAAGTTAGGAAGCTTTCCCTGATGTCTAATCTTCACATCTCCTCAATGGCAATTTAATTCCTTCTTCTCCTGTCATTAATGGTTAAGTAGAACAATTTATCACCCTCCTCTTTATAACAACTTTTTCTGTATTCGAAGAATTATTGTGTCATACTTCCGTCCCTTACCCATCCCACGAAGTCTTCTCATCTCCATACTACACAAACCAAATTCTTTCAAACATTCCTTTGAGGTCATGTTTTCTAGACCTTTAATCATTTTTGTTCCTCTTCTCTAGACTTTCTCCAGTTTTTCCACATCTGTCCTCAAGAGTGGTGTTGACACTTAGGCTTGGTTAGGGTTGAGTAGAGTGGAAGAATTCTCATGCTTTGCTTAACACTCCAACTAATACATCCCAAAATGGTGCTTGCTTTTTGTTTTGGCAACAGTATTACCTTGACTCAGATTTAGTCTGAGATTCACTATACCCTCCACCCCAATCCTTTTCTGCAATGCTCCCTCCAAAACATTCATTTCCCATTCTGTACTTGTGCAACTGATAATTGAAATGGAACATTGGCTGATTTTATGAAGAAGATTTTTTCTATATTTGACTTCATCAGACAGGAATGTCTACAGACTAGAAAATTTATCTTACTAGGAAACTGGTTTTGGCAAAAATGAAATTTGCTGGATTGTGTTGTGTAACAGAAAGTTTGTGGAACAGTGTGGATTGCCAGATAATTCAGAGGCTATGGACTCTGCACCTTCAGATGTTTCTAACATAACATTTCTGTTTCAGGAAATAAGTCCTATGTCAGCACTTGAGATTGATACTTTTTCCGGAGTGGCATTTGGATTTAGTAAGACATGGAATGACTCATGAAAGAGAAGACAGACTGAATGAAAAAAAAAAAAAACCCACACAGAGGGGCTAACGGCTTATTACAGGAACCGAGAGAAATATTTAAATAACCAAGATTCTCTGATGTGCCACACAGACAAATTTTTAGAGAAAGCAGAACCTCAAAAAGTTCAGAGGTTGAGATAAACATCAGAAGGTTGGATGCCTGCTGAACACAGGGCCTGATCAAACACCTATTAAAGTCAATAGGTTTTCAAAGTATGTTGGATGAGACCCTAATTGCAGTCTTTCTCCCTGTCTTATAACAGGACTCACTGGCTCCTTTACAAATTTTTCCTGTACCATAAATTATCTTGGCATGCCTTGGGACCTGGGCATTGTTTATGAAAGTGCCAGCAGTAAAATCAAGCTGAGTTTTAAAACATTACATGTAAATGGGAGGCAGGCCCCAAACTCTCCACTGAACGTTATTTACTCTTTTGATTCAGATAGGTTTAAAATGTAAGAGGAAATGATAATGTGCACTGCTTGAATCTGTCTTGTGTTTACCACATTTAAAATATAATCCAACTGTATTTGTATATTGTGTAGAGTTACATATCAATATTTAAACACAAGTATTTAAATATTCTAAAATATAATGTCAGGAGACCTTCAATAAAATAAACATGAACACCTTTCTCCCTTAGCTGCCCTTTCCCACTATAGATTCCTACATTTCCACCAATAAAGTCCCATAGGTGCCTAAAAATCTAGATCCATGTACACAATTGCCTAGATCCTCACAGTCAGTACTTATTTCACACCAAAGTTCCAGGAGGATCTTCAAAATAGGCATTTCTTCATCTATATTGACTGTGGAGTCCAATGTAGTAGACATACTCAGAGGCTACCAAACTACTCCTCTCTCCTCCACAATTCCTATTGGCTTAATGTATTTGCTTTTCTGGATGCCATTCTTGTGTGCCTACCTCTGATGCACTGTATAGGGAGCCCCATGAAACTTTGATTCGTTATTTTATAAATATAAATTATTTTACAATCTAATAAAATGTGCACCTACTTGTCTTATAATTAATTATATCCACACAAATGTACTGAGAGTACTAATCAGAAGCATTTCTGATGTTTGTTTCATTTCTCTTAACTTTAGCCAAAAGAACAGCAACATATAGAACCTGTTATTAGTTTTGGAATGTAGTAGTATTAAGTAACTTAAACTTTCAGCACTTTCTATTTTATAATGACTTTGCTCAATTAACCTAGAAATTGTCAGCATCTTTTACATCCTCACTCAGCATTATAGATTCATTTTCTCCAGATGTTCAAATTTGGACTTGACCTAGGCTCAATCCCGTGAGGCATCTGCGAGATTCTTTGTTCAAATATGCCAGTGATTTTTGAATGACACTAGTCAATGGTCAAGTGCTTCCATCTGGAAATTCTCTTTACCTTTGCATAGTAGGCAGCTAACTCTAGTTTTCCTAGAGAGACAACATGGGTGAGGGAATACCTTTCCTGGCATTTATACAGCACAGCAATGGAGACTATTTTCGCAGGTATCCACACCTGAGACATTGCTGTAAACTTTGACCTATTCCCTACCTACTGTGTCTCAGTTGTAAGGAAATAAGCAGGGCCAAAAAGCACCGTCACAGACATAATTAGGAGAGATAATTAAGTACTAATCCCAAACAGCTGCAGCACTTACTCTGGGTAGTATACAGTCTGCAAGCCAGTTAATGTTTTACCAGTATTCCGAGTTTTAATGTTTAACTGTCCTATATCATTAAACATAAATGTTAAAAAAAAATCAAAAACCCTGTGAATGTGTTCCTAATTTCTTGGAATAGAATTATAGACATGGCTATCATGCAAATCATTTAGAACCAAAGCATAATACCTTTTTACTAGATAACCCAGTATCTTCATCCCTACAAAAAGTAGGAAGTATTGGAAGTCTCAGTTCTCTGTTCAGTTTTATAGACCCAGAAGATACAAATAGTTCAGACAAACTTTGACTAAGCATCAGGGCTCTTGGGGAAATGATAATCTTTCAACTTTTTAAACTTCTCTCCTCGTTATGTGCAAGTCTATCCCTTCTATAAACACTTATTTACCAAAGCTTTGCCATTTTATTTAACACCATTTGCTTTGTTGCCGCTACTTTTATTGTGTCTTTTTTTACTTTTTCTCTTCGAAAGAAATTCATCTTTAGCAGATAGAATTCTTTGTCAGCTACTGATTTTAAGAGAGCTTTCCTGCATTTCTTTTATGTTCTGATTTGCACCACGCTCTAGATAAACCGTTAAAATGTCTATTCTTGGAAATCATTCTGAGTATCCTTCACTTTTAAAATCATATTTACACAATGTGATCTTGATGTTCCTATGTCTTCTGAAATCTCTCAGATCACTTTCTTGTATTTTTACTTTGTCTTGGAAGGCAAGACATCTTACCTAATGTTACCACAAGTACCTAACTGTTTTGTGACTAAAGCTTGTGCCTCACATAGCATCAGCCATCATATGCACCTTTATCTCAGGGATATTACCTTAAGGGTTTTCATTCAGTCATGCTGTATTTCACTCTCCCTTTTAAAAACACCTTATTGAGATGGTTCTCCTCCTCATCTATAAACAATGATTCTGCCCCATGCAGTCTGAAAGAGGTTCTTTTGGAAGCCAACAAAGAGAAGGAAGCAGTACCGCAGAAGGGCTACAATTCAGTGAATGTCACCAAAGCAAATTCTTCATCTGTCTTTGCCAGATTAAAAAGTGACATCAAACTTAACTTCTTCTGATTGGCTGTGCAACAACTGTGGCACAGGAACTTACAAATTATTTGTGCATCAATAGATCATTCTTGGTACATGAATGTCCTAAATCTCTGCAGCATGTTTCATGTTTATACCAAGGAGATAGGTAAGAATGATGTATGAAGACAGGATTGATGTATTGATGGTCAGGGTCAACAAATCATCATAATGCCTCAGTAGGACATCAGCTGAATGTCCCACCAGATCTGCAATACTTTCTCAGGGTACTACCGGAGTATCCTGAAATAGTTATCCTGTGTCTTCACAGCAAGCCCGTTATTTTGGGCTTGCTATTCTGACGGCCCTGTAAACCTCATTCTATGAGGAGTAAAGGACATTTTGGAATAGTGCTTTATTTCGAAATTTGGTGCTGTGTAGACAGCGCCAAAGACAAAACAAGCTATTTTGAAATAGCATTGATATAAGATACACAGTTTGTTGCAAAAGGGCAACAAAAATGAACATAATTCATATGAGGAGAGACTAAGACTGGGTGCTTTCATCTTGGAAAAGAGATGAGTAAGGGGGTATATAAAATCAAGATTGGATTGGGGAAGGACATAAGGAAGTGTTGTTTACTCCTTCTGATAACACAAGAATTAGGGGGTCGCCAAACTAAATTAACCGGTAACAGGTTTAAAACAAACAAAATGATTTTTTTTCCCACACAATGTAGTTAACCTATGGTATTCTGCCAGAGGAGGGTTCCAAAAAAAACTACATAAGTTCATAAAGGACTATTAGTAAGGATGGGCAGGGATGAAAAACCTTGCTCTGAAATGTCCCTAACCTCTGTTTAACAGAAGCTGGGAATGGACAACATGGGGATAGTTCACTTGATTACCTGTTCTGTTCCCTCTAGGGCACCTGGCATTGGCCACTGTCAGAGGAAAGGATACGGAGCTAGATGGACCGTTTATCTGATCATTTTAATGTCTTGTTTTCTCTTTTTTTCTCCCTGCTCCTTTTTAATCCATCTCATCATCGGTACTTTTATTTTTGTATTTCCCTTCCAAGATCTTAGTCTAATGTTTTGATGCATCCTTAAATCTCTTAAATACTTTGTGATTGTATAAACTGATTGCCAATGCAAAGATTTGGATGTCACAATGCCAATATACATTGCAGAGAGTCAAGCTCACTGAAAGCAATTTATGCAGCATGTTTCAACCTCCAAAGTGAATTTAAAAAAAGGGACTTTTCTCCACATCCTCCTCTCAACTGAATAATCGGCAAAAAAACTAGTACAAGCATTTCCATATGGAGAAAAGATACCTCTAGCCAAAACAAGTTGTTCAGCTTATTAGAATCAGCACGAATAAGTTCACTGAAAATTTGGCATGTCTGAATAAAACTTTTGAAGAAATGACTGAGTTTTGATCATCTCACTCATTTATATGAGTTTCTGAACAGAAAACCAAATCTGATGCATAAAGCATTTTTGCTATGTGAAAACTTTGATTTTTTTTATGAGAATTTGTAAACGTGTTAAGTGCTAGCATTTCAAAGCTAGCACAGGGATTTGTTTCAGGGCTAAAAGAAAAAACCAACCAAGCAAAATAACTCAGGCAATGTGTACACTACACATTTTTTGCGGAAGAAGAGATGCTCTCTTTCGGAAGCCCTGTAAACCTCATTTCACAAGGAAGGGCGGCTCTTTTTGAAAGAGGAGGTTTTTCTGAAATTTGGCCCAGTGTAGACGGGCCAAATTTTGGAAAAGCCTCTTTTGAAAAAACAGTCAGAAAAAGGTACGCAAATTGCATAATGCAAATTGTGTAGTGTAGACATAGCCTCAGTGAGAATTCTTCAAACAAATTTAGACTCTTTCTTTAGATGAATATTTACAGAGTGATATCATTTTTGCTGTAAACTCCCAGTGAATATTTAAAAAAAATCATTACTTTTATTGAATTTATTGGTTTTAGTCTGTGAGCCCACCAGTGATGTGACGTGGGTGATCATCTTCATGTTCTGGTGAAAGCACTGGGAATTAAAGGTACTCAACATTTTGCAAGATCAGACAGCGTAGGGGAGTTCAGTAGGTCAGCCAATGGCTTTTACACACAGAGAGGACTAGTACAGGGAGTGGTGGGTGTGTTTCCCTTCTAGATGGAGAATCTCTTGCTTCCTGAAACTGCCTCTAGAGCAGTGATTTCCCTACATGCCAATATAGATAGGCCAGTAACAGTGTTTGAATTTTCCAAAAATTCAAGAGTAGCTTGCTTTGAGTGATTCAGTTCAGTCCTTTATAGAAACAGGTCCTGCTTGGGAAAAGTGGGGTCCAAACCTTGATGCAGATCTAAATTTCCCCAAATTTCAAATGCCAGAGCAGGTTTTATTTCTGTTGCTCTGGTCATGTCCATCTGTGTATTAATATTAATTACAGGTGGGACCTCGCTGGTCCAGCACCATTGGGACTGACTGGTCCTGGATGAGGGATTTTGGATCTCCAGTTGCTAATGGAAACTCATGGTTAATGACGTAATTATTCCTGATCCATTTTTGGTCGTGCTGCAGCTAGGGAGACCTGTTTAATTTAAATCATTAAACAGATTAAGTGCTTTGACTTTCTTGTATTAGTTTATCAAACTTTATTTTAAATAAAATAAAATATTAATTTATGTCCAACACAAAAGGCTTCAATGTTTGCTTTATTTATGGCTGGAGTGGGGAACCGTTTTTGTGTCAGGGACCACCGACCCACATAAAAGTCAGTTGGGGACCACACAAGTGAGAAGTTTAAAAAAAAAAACACACCTCGTGAACCTCCCTCCCCCCCACACCAACCCCCGTTGATGTGGCCCCCAACTGAGTCACCTCATTCTTCTGGCATTCTAGCTCCATGGGGCAAGAGGAAGGGAAGAGACAGAGAGGACTGCGGTCTGGGGGTTCCCATAGGCCAGATTTACTTTTCTGGGGTTCTGGAGTTAGTGGATTTTATGGATCCCCTTAGGCTTTGGGGACAGAAATGAAGTTTTTGTGTGAGGGACAGAGCTTCCAGTGATTGGGATAGGGATGGTGTGCAGGATGTGGGAGAGAGGTGGAGTGCAGAAGGTGGTGACAATGGAAGGTCTGGGTGAGAGGTAGAGTGCAGAAGCAGGTTTGGGCGTAGGGTGTCTGGCCAGAGGGAGTGAGCAGGAGGAAGGGAGGGTGCAAGGAGCAACCGTGGATGCAGGAGCAGGGTGGGGGTAGGTGTTTGGCCAGGAGGGAAGGTGCAGGCACAAGGGAGGGTGCAAGAACAGGCTGGGAGTAGGGCATCAGGTCAGGAGGGAGGGTTTCTGGGCAGGAGGGAGGACGAAGGAGCAGACTGGGGGTAGCATGTCTGGCCAGGGGCAGGGAGATGGGGGCAGTGGTTGAGGGGGTTCAGGGAAATGGAGGGGCATAGAGGCTGGGCGCAGCAAGGTGGGTGTGGGCAGGTAAGTGACTCTGGGATGTCGAGCTCTGAATGGGATGGGGTCCCACAGGGGACGAGTCCCTGGGCACCTCCCCCCAGACCTAGTCCCTGTGGGTGCAAAGCCCCAAAGGGCCCCAAGCCCCCACTTGCTGGGTGCAGTGCAGCCCAACCTGCTGCCAGGGAAAGGGGTGGGCACTGGATACTCGTGCACCACGAGTGTCTGCCCTGCCCTCCCCTCCCCAAGCTCTGCACAGCTCAACCTGCTCTGCGGGACCAACCCAGGGATGTGCTGCTCTTACTATAGCAGTAGCACTTCTCCACGTATAGCTCTGCAGCCTGTGAGGGAGTGTGTATGTGAGTTTGCTTTCTTCACCTCTCTACCTGCTGGCCGGAGCTGGTGCTGCAGCCTCACTGCTGTGTACCAATTATAAGGTTGCAGCGGCAGTGCAGACTCCCTGCTGCATGGGGAAGAAGGGGGATAAGTTTCCGCTGTGGATCACCTGGGAGGTGGTCGCGGACCACACTTTGAGAACCACTGCACTAGATAATCCAGAGCTTTAAAAGCTCACTGTCCAATAAACCTTCTTCATGTTAGCAAAGGGTCACTGGTATAGAAACTGATCTTTAGATGTATAATCACTCCTTGCATCACTTGTTAAGACTTTACCAAGCCAAAGATGCCTGATGCCAGTGACCTAAACAACACTTCCACTTTGCTGTTAAGAGTAATTTATGGCAACCATGCATAACACAGTTAATTTTGCCTGGCTATGAAACATCATCATGATATACAGTTTTTCCTGATATTTTGACAGCTCTGACTTATGTATTTGTAAATATTTGTGGGTTGCTAAGTTACTACATATCCTTACTTTAGTTCTTGTACTATGTCATTTTGAGGCACAACACGATGTTTTTAGACCTCATAGGGAGAGAGGTTTACAGATTAATGTATGCTTTCTCTGCCTTTCCTAATGGAACTCTTTCATAGACCACAGTGCATTCAGTAAAATTTGCCTTTTTTTTCCTAGTGTGTAATCCTCATCACTTTTCCTCTGTTTTCCCCAGCACACAGGTTTGTTGTATGCAATAGGATCCAATAAATGTGATTTCACATGTAACATTATGTTGTGGAAATTGAAAAGTAATACATCTCTACTAGAGGAGCAAGGGGAAGACTATGCTTTTGTAACTTGGAGGTCCATTGATAGGAGCCATGAACTGGTTCAGCACTTGCTTGGTTCAATCAGCAATATCTCACCTGAACTCTGTAAGCCCTTTATTTTTAGAGGGGAGAAAAAATATCTTTGTTGCCAAACAGTAAAGAGATGCAGAGAAGGACCATGAAATGAGCTTTTCTCCAGCAGACCAAACAAAAGCTGATTGAGCCTGCCTTTATTATGCCTCTCCAGCAGCCATCATGTTCTCTTGTTACTTCCAGCCCCTTTGCATCAATTCAGCAGCCCTATCACGCAGGAAAACTGCCAGATCTCTTCATCTGAACGTTCCCCCAGTTGGAGGTAATCTCTGCATGGCACAGAGACAGCATAGCCAATTTTTATACCCGTCTGGCAGAGGTGGAAAGCAGGCTGCAAGGAAAATGTAAGTATCTCAGCTGACATAGTAACCTCTTGTGGGCCTTACATCTGATAAACTATAGAGGAGGCTTAGATGAGATGGTATAGCATTGACTCCTGGGTCTGCCACTAGTACCAGTCATTGTATTTGCACTGTTTGTGAGCGGTTTGTATCTGCATATTATTATAAGATCTGCTAGATGTATGGGTGTGCCTCTCCTTTTCCATTTGTTTATCTTACTCTGTTGAATCACCATAAACACAGGTGAAAGAGATGAGGTGCAGAGTAATTATTGTTGACTTATGCTGGCAGGGGGCTCTTGTTGGCATTGGCCAGCATATAAGTGGACTCCATACAGTAGAGAAAATTAGAGTGCAGGGAAGAAGTAGTATTAAGAATAGCTCGGCCTAAGGAGAATACTTAATCTGGGTTTATGTTTTGTTAGTAAATTATTAATTAACCCAAATCCCAGGAGAGGGATCAGTTTATACTATATATGTTTGTTCATGGTTGGAACTATTGCTTATAGGACCTGCTAAAATAATATAATACTTCCTCTTGATTTCTGCAGGCTGTCACAATTCAGGTCCTTACTTTCTATAAGTCTTCAGTGAAGATGAATGCTTGGGTCCCTTTCTCTGTTACCAGTGTGTTCTCTTTCATCATTGCACAACCCGTTGAAGAATTTAGATACACACCCACAAATAGAAAGGGAGCCCTAGAAGTCCTCAGCAGAATTTGAAATTGCAATCCCTTCTGAACACACTCAGAACCTGCACTTCTGCAGAGTCCCCAGGTCCAGCACATGCACAATACAGATGCCCAGAACCTGTAGTGGTGGGCATGGCATAAAAAGTTAGATATATGAATAAATATTTTGGTAGCAGAGATATGAACTTAATTTGAAAATGTCTCAACTGTGGATGAGTTGGCCTGCAAAGTCTGTTTTGATCTAGCTATTCCCCAAGTTAACATTTAAAAGTGGACTTGTGAATTTCTTGTCTCCTACACTTTTACATATTAAAGAAGAGAAATTACATTGTCCTAGCTCTCCTTCCCTCTATTTGACTTACGAATAGGGCAAATATAAATGTGAGCACAAAAGCATCCAACTTTGAAGGTTAGGACTGGATTAGAGTAGGTCAGATGAACAGGAGAAATAGACTTTTGGCTGCACTAAAGCACTTAGTGAGAAATCCAACAGATCCTGAAGGCAAGTCATATAAGACATCTGGCTAAACTTCAGAACCTGGCAGTATTTCACTACTTTATGAAATCTAAACTAAATGTGAAGTTTGACTTCATCAACAATTTTAGTTATTACTTTGGAAATGGAAATAATACAGATGTCTAGCATTTACAGTCCTGTACCAAAACCTATAAATTAACAAGCACAGCTCTGCAAGTTCTCACTGAGTATTCTGTTTCAGTATGGTTAATTTCTAGAGTGCCTTGATTGTCTTCCGAAAATTAGTTGGTAAGAGTAGTAAGTAGTCTTTTCTAATGTTAACTGTTACCATTTGTAGGGTATTCCAATATCAGATCTATCATGATTTTCACTGTTAAAATATGTGTATTGACAATCTGAAATATTTTGCACATAAAAATAATTAAAGCAATTTTATAATTTTTGTTGGTTTTCATGATAAACATTCACTAAGAGCAATGTTTCAGAGATAAAAGAAGAAGCACAAGCACTTTGTAAATCTCATACATCTGTTAGCCCTGGTCTACAGCAGGTCTGTTTTTCAAAATAACCCCACTTAGGGCGAATTTATAAGCAGAGCGTCCACCCTACCAAGCCCATTATTTCAAAAATATGGGCTGCTTAAGTAAAAATCTGTACTCCTGCTTTCCTCAGGGAATTACGCTAATTTGGAAATAGTTATTTTGAAATAGTATTAGTGTAGATGCTCCGGTGCTATTTTGAAATACCTACTCCCCAGAGTAATTCAAACTAATTACTCCCCAGTGTTTCCTGGGGCTCTAAGTAGAGATAGCGCATCAACATTAACGGAGCCTATCTCAGACTAATTTCAAGGCTTCCCCATAGTGGGGACATGCTATTTTGATTTTGTAAAATCAGGAGTTAAGCCAAATATAGTTATTTTGAAATAATTTCCTAGTATAGACATGTCCTTAAGGTGATTCACTGCACATGACTTTTCCTCCACAGACCTGCTGTTCTTCCTGTGAAGCACATTTACTACAGGAATTCACAAAGCCAATGTATTGTTAAGGATTCAGCAATTCTTCTACTGAGTCAAGCATATACAACCTTAGTATTACTGTCTACTAGTCCCCTCCTTCTCTGTCAATAAGCTGATGTTGTCGCTCTTTTATGTTAACTGTAATCGTCAAAAATCAACCATCTTTTGTCTCAACTACAACACTTCCTCCTGACTTTACTTGTTTTCATTCTCTATCTCAAGGGTTGCTGCTAATTTCGCTAGGTTCTATGACCATATTACCATATTGGGACCAACATGAAGCTTTCCTATTGCCTTCCAATCGTAAACGCATACATTATGTGTTTATGATAGAGTACCTCAGTAGGATGTTAACAGGTTCTAAAGTTGGACAATTAAATCAAGCATTTCTGAATAACTTTCATCTAAGAGTTTTAGAAGAGCTGGATGAAGAGATTTCTGGGTCATTAATGTTGATTTTTCAATAAGTCTGGGAACTGGGGAAGTTCCAGAAGACTGTGTGCCAGTATTGAAAATGGGTAAACAGAATGACCTGAGTAATTACAGGCCTGTCACTTTGACATTGAGCCTGTGAAAGATAATGGAGGAGATCAGCTGAGACTTGATTAATAAGAAAATAAAGGACAGTCATGTAATTAATGCAAATCAAGATTGGTTTATGGAAAAATATATCCTAATCTCTTTTTATGAAATGAAATTTTACATTTGATTAATAAAGGTAGTAGTGCTGGACTTCTGAAATGCAGGGTCTAGGAAAGTAACTTCAGTTAGATGAAAAAAACTTGGAAAAACAACAAATGGTTCTGCAGCACCTTATTGATTAACAAAAAATGTATATGGTATGATGAGCTTTCAGGGGCACAGTGAGCTTCAGATGAAGAAGTGGGTTGTGTCCCCGAAAGCTCATGATAGCATCTACATTTTTTGTTAGTCTCTAAGGGTACGTCTAGACTTACTTTCACTTTCAAAAGAAGATATGCAAATTCGGCAGTAATTTGCATATCTTCTTCTGATCGCTTTTTCGAAAGATTTTTTTTCTAAAAAAGCAAGCAGTTTAGACACAGTTCTTTTGAAAAAAAAAAAAACTTTTCAAAAGAACCTTCTTCCTCAAAAAGGGTATGTCTAAACTACAAAGATCTTTTGAAAGAGGAGCCCATTTTTGAAAGAGGATCTTTCGAAAATGAAAGTAGTCTAGATGCGAGTTTTTGTTTGTTTGTTTTTTAAACCCTTTTTCGAAAAAAACACTCTTCCTAAAAAAAGGAAGTTTATGTGGTTCTTTCAAAAAAGGGATTCTCTGTGTACTGATGGTAGCTTAAAGTTGAACCAAAAGGAGGAACAAGACTTGTTAGAGTAAAATGCCATAAGTTGTCGGTTGTGGCATGGTCTTGACTATTTTTGTGAAGAAAAGTTTGTTTTCTATCATCTAGTGCAATAAAGCAGACTCTCTCATGCCTTTTCAAAATAATTTCTGTTGCATGTAACTCATTCATCTGGTATATGTATACTTGATTTGCTATCTACCCAAATAGTCTGTGTGATTCACTTACTTCACATATTAGAGCAGTATTCATAAACACAAGATATTTAACTCTTTGAAAAAATGTAATACAAAGAAAACTTCAAGTACAGGTAGAACCTCCCTAGTCGAGCACACTATGGTCCAGCAACATCTGTGGTCCAACATGATTTTAGTTAACTGAATATCTACTTCTCAAGGGTATGGTCAAGTTTCCCACTGTCCCATAGAGTTTGTTTACAGCCACCAGTCCTGGCTCTCATTGTTCTGTGCTGTTATTTAGCTCTTAATTTATCCCTAAAAGCCCAGTAAGTAGTGGAAGTGTTGGTTCTGCTGCTAGACAATATTGACCTCCTGTGGTTCAGCAAATTCTCTGGTTCAGCACTGATCAGGTTCCAAGGGTGCCAGACTTAGGCTACAGCTACACTGTAGCCTTCTTCCAGAAAAGCTTATGCAAATGAAGCGCAGTGATATTCCATGCTGCGCTTCATTTGCATAATTACTTAGCAGCCGCTTTTGCGCAAGAGGCTTTTGCGCAAAAAGGAGCTGTGTTGATGGCTCCTTTTTGCGGAAACCCCCCCTCTTGCGCAAGAGCCATTCTTCCTGAAAAAATGAGGAAGAATGGCTCTTGCGCAAAAGAGAGTTTTTTCTCAAAAAAGTCGTCTACACAGCTCCTTTTTGCGCAAGAGGCTTTTGCGCAATAGCGGCTGCTAATTAATTATGCAAATGAAGCGCGGTGATATTCCATGTCGTGCTTCATTTGCATAAGCTTTTCCGGAAGAAAGCTACCGTGTAGCCGTAGCCTTAGAGAGTTTCAACCTGTATATTGATCTGCAATAGGCATACCTTTCATTTGTATATCGCTTTCTTGAAATGGTGTGGATAGCCCTGTCTCTTCAAGGATATAAACATTAATTGCAACCTGTTGTGCTCTGAGATGAAGCATTAAGTTCCTTCTCGTAATCTGCAAATTTTTGTGTTGGTTATTGTCTAGGAGTACTCCCTATGCTTCATTTTTGTTTTGGTGTTTCACTTTCAGGTGATCTGCTAGATTACATTTAATCAGGGCCATTCATACATTGTAAGTGATCTTCTGCATTTCATTCTTGTCAGTATAATGCCTTTAACCATAACCATTAAGATTGGTCTCTAGGACTTGGAGGGTCCTACTTGGGGCTTTATTACAATTCTGGGGCTTCTGATACCTCCATTTTGGAAATGATGTGCTATTTCCTCCTCAGACAGTTTTAAACTTAATACATTTCTCTCTCAACTGTGTCTCATATTATTGCATTACTCACCCCTGCATTTGTTAACAAGCACAGTCTCAGTTTGGTTTTCTCTACTATTATGGAACATTTTATATGGGAGTTACTGTTTAAATGGTATTTTTGTGTTCATCGCTGTTAGGACCTGCCTTAATGTGTTTTCTTTTAAAATTCTGCAACATTCAATTAAAGTGCAGATTGCTTGCAAAAAGGTTGCCTTAAGGGTAAACCAAGCCAGATATGTCTTAATGTCCTCAAGAAATGAATGTAGGCTGTGATTATTAATGGAGCCTTGAGGAGTAAGCTGTCCAAATCCCATTAAAAGTCAATGGGATTTGAAATCCTAATTCCTTTGGGCTCCTTTGAAAAAATTGTAGCAGTGCCCAAACTTCCCCAGTTTTTTAAAAAAAGATTAATATTACATTTCCGAAAATTAAGAGGAAATTGTGCTGTAGCTTTGGGCAGAAAGTAAACACACTAGTGATAAGGAGAGAAGGCAAAAAGCTTATGCACATGCATCTAAGGAATTACTACAGTTTTCATGTGTCTGTATATTTGTATATATGACCCATAAATCCATCAGTTTTGCCTCCTCCCTGGCCTTTGGACTCTCCCCTAGCATTCACTCACCACAGCTTGATAGCAGCACAACTTATTGGGAGCAGATCCTTTTGTCCATGACCTTCGAATACAAGGGGAGGTAGGATTCAGAAACTCTTTATACTTCAGCACATTTCCATGGTTGTCTGAATACCCATACAAAATACCCATTCAAAAAAGTAACCTTAATAGGATTTACTAAATCAGAGACAAACTGGACTTTAAAGAAAAAGAATAGTTTGATTTTTTTTTAAATCTAGATTTATGTCTCATAAATTAAACTAGATAAGACATTTTCAGCTTAGTTACAGGAAATAAATAAGAAAAGTGAACAGCTTACAAAGTTGGAATGCAATTACCTGCCTCTGACAATTTGTTGGTCAAACTGTGAGTATGTCTTGCTGAACAGATAGCAGCTGTGTTTAGTGTCCCTGCTATCCATGCATATTAAACCCTGTGGCACAGTAAGCTTGCTTATCCAGACTAGCTTCATCTGGCTGCATCAATGGACGCTCAGGTGTTAAGAGTCCCTTGACGTAGGGTGAAGTTTCATTAGAAAGGGTTTTTGGTGTACCATTTAGGAAGGCCATGTGATTTTTATTTCCTAATGATCTCTGGAAGTTTCCTCCAAGGCTCCTGCTTCCAAGGCTGGTATGTCAAAACCCCCAATGATTTCCATTTTTTCAGACTAAACTGACAGCCTTTTGATCTGGATTGTTGTTTCTTTCTGTAGGTGCTAGCACTTTCCCTTTCGTCTCCACCTCTGCTAAGCACCAAAATAGTTCGTGTGACTTTTCAAATCCAATTTTTCCTTAAAAGTATTGCTTCATCTACCATTTGTTTTGAATTATGAATGAGGGATATACACAAAATAAAATGAAAAATCCTGGGAAGGAACAAAAATTGTACCTGTACATCTTTGGATGTTGCAACTTTGGTCTGATAACATATCGGGCATGAATTTGGATCTGTATTTGATTAAATTTAGGAACTTTAACCATGCATAATTAACATCATGTGGTGCTTTATGCTGATGGCATACCCTATCTTTTAAAAGTACATTTCTCAAAGGAAAATTAGATCTATATTTCTAAGGCTTTTGATATACTTCCTGCCTTTCATGAAGCGTGACAGCCCCGAAATGGCATTTTCTGCATACAAGCAGGAAATAATCTATTTTTAGAACTTAAGGATGTGAGTTTTTCTCAAATGTAAATTAGATACTTAACTAAAATTAGGAATCTAGCATTAAATATTAATGCTGTGGCTGTTTCTTTAAATAGGTGAATTTAACAAAATACAGATAGATATTTTAATTATTAAAAATCATTCCTTATAAAAAATCCCAGATCCTAAGAATTAAAACCAAACTTTCGCTCGAGCAAATGGATTCTGGTGTGTTCACTTTTCCCGAAAACATTTTAGTCAACTATAAAATGAGAAGAGATAGTTAAATGTGTCTCCTATTAAGAGAAATATACCATAAGGCTAGGCATTTACAGTGTTACAAAATGGGAAAATGAAAGGAGGGAGCCCAAATATCTCTTGATGCATGTGTACAACTGTCATTAAAATGAATGGGTTGCATACGTTAAGAGAGGATGGCATCTCAAATTTGGGACCAAATCTTGTTTTTGCATGTTTCAAAGATGGTCCATTTAATAATAAGATCCATAATCATTTGTAATTCAGGAATTCTCTGAGAAGAGTTTGGGAGAATTTTCCAATCTATCTCAGCTTCCAAGCTACCTCAACTCTTTAAAAAAAATAAAATAAAAAAAAAGAGAGAGAGAGAGAAAGAGATCTGCTGATCTGTTAAATAGCAAAATTAAAATATCCATGAATAGGCCTGGGCCTCAGTTGTTGTCTTTTTGTTTTTTGCCAGCTACTGCTCACTGTATGGGTTGTTTTGTTGATATGGAAGCAGGAGTCAGGGCAGGGACTTAGGGGGATCAGGGCAGGGGGGTGAGAGTGTGGAAGGTGCAGAAGTCAGGACAGGGGGTAGAATATGTAGGGAGACTCAGGGCAGAGGGCTGCAGGATTCAGGGTGGCAAGAGTGGAACTGCTCCAATGGCAGCTCCTCCCTGGGTGCCAGGGCTGTGTTGCTTCCCCTCCTGGTTGGCAACTCCTCCAGGAGAGGAGGCTAACCCGCCCCGGCCGGCAGCTCCTAATGCAAATATTTAAAACTGATCATCTAATGCATTCCATATCAATGGCAAATCCTATGAGACCAATTGGCAGATCAGTCTAATGAATAATGAAAACATGTCTTCCCTGTACTGTATTTTACATATAATGATTCATACAATGGCAGCTACTTGCTGTTTTGAAAATCACAGATGGATGGATGGACAGACATGACAGATGCATGAACTCTCTAAAATATAAAGCTTAAGATCAAGGGTAAACTATAAAGGTATATCTGCACAGCAGTGTTATTTTGGAATAACTGACTTTATTCCAAAATGACATAGTCCACGACTACACTACAAGCAGTTTTTTCAACATATTGGCAAAATAATGTTGAGCTGGAGGACTTCTTACTCCGACTTGTGTAACCCTCATTTTACGAGGAGTAAGGGAAGTCGGAGGAATAGTGCTCTTTCTTGGACTTCCTGCTGTATAGACAGCACCTAAAGCTGACATAAGCTATTTCGACTCAAGCTACCCAATTGATGTAGCTCAAGTTGCACAGCTTATTTTGGCTTTAGCCCTGCTGTGTAGATATGCCCTAAGAGTCATTGCTTGATTATACAGCACCTTTCTTAGCATCAAGTTCCACCATGAAATTCTCCCTGTAGATAGATAGCATGTAAGCTGGCATTGAAACCTGCGTATTAAATAAGTAAACACCAATCCAGAAACACATTTAAACACATATATTAAGTTAAGCACATGAAAGTCCCACTGAAATGAATGGGTCACCTCACATGCTTAAAGTTATGTATGAACATTGATAGATCCAGACCACAGAGAATGAGACATACTGAGAATGATTGAAATGAGTTTTTGTCTCTCGAGGAGACGTATCATGGTGCAGACTCATTAGTGCAGAAAAATAAATTTTATATTCTGTGTGTTCATGGCACTGCCGTTGAACTGATCTTGATGTATAGTATGTACAAATTCTCCACTGTAAATTCTATGCCACTTTAAGACCCTCTCATGCAAGTCCCATACACATGTGAGTAATCTTACTCCCATGAGTATTCTCACTCTACTGCTCACATAGGTGACCAAATGAAATTAATAGGCAGCAAGTTTAAAACAAATAAAAGGAAGTTTTTCTTCACTCAGTGCACAGTTAACTTATGAAACTCCTTGCCAGAGGATGTGGTGAAGGCTAGGACTTTAACAGGGTTCAAAAAAGAGCTAGATAGAGTCATGGAGGTTAGGTCCATCAATGGCTATTAGCCGGGATGGGTAGAAATGGTGTCCCTCGCCTCTCTTTGTCTTGAAATGGGTGATAGAGGAGGGATTACGTGTTGGGATCATGTGAGGATTACTTGTTGTGTTCCCTCTCTCTGGGGCATCTGGTATTTGCCACTGTAGGCAGACAGAATACTGGGCTAGATGGACTATTGGTCTGATGGCCATTCTTATGTGGCTGTTTGCAGGATGAGGGCCTTTTTCATAAACAGCAAGTAGCTGCCATTGTATGAATCATTATGTAAAATACAGTACAGGGAAGATATGTTTTCATTATTCATTAGAATTATTTGCCAATTGGTCTCATAGGATTTGCCATTGGAATGCATTAGATGATTAATTTTAAATTTTTGCAAGTTGATACAAATATTAGTAAGTCTGAGTTGGGGGCATCCATCCTAGAATACAACTCAACTGCCATGAATAATAGAAAAGACCCAGCAAACACCTGCACTATACTTTGCAGAGAAATAAGAAACAAAAGAAATGTGAACAATGAAAAAATATGGCCTTTAGAAATATACCAGTCCAGGGGAATCTGGTTGGGAAGGGTATGGCTTGTAATAACAGCATTAGATGCTGGCTCTAGTAGCTCTGATCGTCCAGCTTGATTTGTTTTTAATGGCCTTATTTAGACTCAGTGTTTCTGTTGGTGTAATTTCAATTCTCAAATGTTTATGGAGTTAATGTGACCTAGTTAATCACTTAATATGCCAAAGGAAAAAAATAAAGGGGAAAGCTTGATATTTCCAAAAGCATTTCATCCTCAGCATGGCATTCATCATAATGATATAATGAAAATTCATTTTCCTCCTTCATTTTGTGGGGATAAAGAAGATGATTAAACCTTTCCCAGAAAAGGGTAATTTTCAAAACAGATGCATGTCTAATTATAAAACAAGAGCAAATAAAAGTATATTTCCCAGTTACCCTATTTTTTTTAATCATTAGTTTTATTATGGTACCCAGCTAACCTGTGAAATTTATATTTTATGATGCTATCATTGCAGGGGTCAAAAAGTAGGACCTGTTTCCTCAAGCACTTAAGTTAAGCTCTTCCTAGTAAGGGCTGATTTGTCTCCCCTTGAAATAAATAGTAACATTTCCATTGACTAAAATGGTCTTTTGGTTCAGGCTAAGACCCTTTTTGAATATGTGAGCTCAAATAATATATATAAATTGTGCAGTTGATGACCCTTAAAAACTTTCCAAATTTTCTTAGATAACTTTTGTACTTAGCTTGAAAAATGCAAATACAATGTAATTTCCTACATAACAATATGGAAAAATCCAAAGAAATATTGCAGTCAGTGATGCAACATTATATATTTATTTTGGGCAAAAAATAGCATAGTTTTAAGGGCCATTACTGCAACTAAGCTAAGTATAGTATTTAATGTAACACAGTGAACTCTCTTTCCCCAGAATTGGGGTAACTACCCTTAAAAGAGACTAAAACCCTAAATAAATCTGTTTTACTCCATATAAAAATTTTACACTGAGAAAGCTCATAAAGATGTCTACTCTCTTTAGCAATGAAAGAGAGATATGCACAGCTGTGTCTTCTGCCTGAGGTAACAATTATTTACACTGGGCTTCATAATAAACAAAAGTGTTCTTAAATATAAAAAGTAGGATTTAAGTGATTACAAGTAAAAACAGACAGATCAAAGTAAGTTACTAAGCCAAAATATACAAAAGATGCCAATTAAGCCTAATACACCAAGAGAGATTGTTACAAATATATTTCTCACTGCTATGCTTATTCCAGATAAATTACTTCAAGTCAGAGCTGATCTTAGATCGAGAAAGAGAAAACAGCTTCTTGGGGTGGAGAGGCAGTTTTCAAAAGCCAGCTGAAGATGATGTTGATTGCTTCTAATTCATTAAATAGAATTTCCCAAGATGAGAACTTTTTGTTTAACTCTCTCCATGTAAAAATACCAGATTTGAGATGGATTCCAGCACCAGGTCACATGTCTTTGTAGGGCCAGCAACAGTTTGAGCTTACAGGAAAAACAAAACCATTCACATATTGTTGTCTTGAGTGCTCGGCCATTAAGCACCACTAAAGGGGCTCACTGCAAATTCTAGATGAATAAGTAGGCTTCCACTTCATATTTCTAACTTCACATACAATAATGATACACGCACACAAATAGAATACACATATTCAGGTGATCACAGGCTCTTGAATGATAGGTTACCTGACCTCTAAAGCATATTTGAGTTATACATCTTGCTATTAAAAACATATTTCCACAAAAAATTGAGCATAGTGTAACAGTACCTCTAGTTTTGCAGTACATATACAATATCAGACTGACTATTAAAGAGGACAGTAGAACTTGTCTCTACACCAGAGAAAACTGAAGCTTAACTTCAGTGATTTTAGTGGATTGACTCTGAATTTACACCAGTTTACCTGAAATGAGGATTTGACCCAAAGCTATTATCTTTATGTTCTGTCATGTTTTCAGTTAATATATCTAAATAAAGATGAGACATCCATCATTACAAAAATCACCTTTCAAAAGGTGCAGTAGGAAGGAAAACTGAATTAGTCTGAGAATACCTGGATCAGTAAATATAAATACTAAAGACTATATTACAGCAAGTAAAGTTAATGAGAGGTACATTGCATTCATTATTAAAGCATCTGCATAAGAATGGGAGCAATAAAGCATGCTCAGGTCAATAGGCTAAATATGTAGGTTAGCCAGCAAATTATGCAAATTAATTAAGAGATAACATGTTTCACATAATTCTCTTGTTGAACAAAGTTTTGCATATAACAACAAGACACACTGAAAATTCAGCTGCTAAAATATGGAACTTTTTTAGTATAGATACAAATTCTAAAGTACGCAGCTCAAGCAGTAAAGATCAAAATTCATCTTGTAAAGATCCTCAGCAGCTGAAATAAGCACAGCTGCATTGAAATCAACTGAGGATCTGTGCTTGCGAGCTGATAGCTGCTTTAATCACTCCAGATTTGTGTGTATTTATCTATGCACATAACTAGTAGTGCACACACATTTAAGTGGTAAAGCAGTCATCAGGTGGCAATAGCTTTTAGTAATGGCTTGGTATATACCTTACAAGATGAGTTTTGATCTTCACTAAGTGCCTCCTTCATAACCCTCTGAAACCGATGAGCGTCTTTCCAGTGACTTCAGTGAGCAATGGATCAAGCCTCTTTAAGCTGCCTACTGTCACTAGTTTTACTATATGTTCCTGATACCAGACTCATAGGAATAATGGGAAAATCTTAAATAATTTATTCCACAAAAGACTGAAAAAGTCATTTGAGACCTTATTTGTTAATATTATTCAGCTGGCCATACTGTGACCAACAGGTGAAAGATGATGCAAGTATTGTGAACATGCTAAGCCAAATTGGGACCTAAAGCATTGTAAGAGAAAATGTTGTTACTTTCTAATCTGAGATTGCTTCCTCTCTTTTAAAAGCAAATTAAATAAAAACTTTAGATTCTAGATGAAGGGGCGTGGAAGTGCTTTTTTAAGTGCACCATTTAAATAATTAGATTAAAAAATATAAGGACAGTTATATTTTAATATAGCACAGTGAGCTTTTCCCCTGGTCTCTGGAATGACACAATGGAATTATTTGCTTATCAAAATGATTTTTAACTCTATGTGAAACTGTACCTGCCTTCCAAGTAATGAAACTTTAATTCACTGAAAGCAAAAGAGAAAAATCTTTTAAAGGAAAAGGTGAAGAAAAGAAACTCAGCATAAAAGCTATACACTACCAGATAGGCCTGTCAATAGTGTGGTATAACTCTTTGAATGAGAACTGCAGTGTAAGCACCCTGCTGACACATATCACACTTGAAATAGGCCAAAAATGGACGCAAGTAATAAAGTATCAAAAATGATAGCAATACTATATTGTAAACTCACACCCTGCAGCAAGAGATAATAAAGTATGATACATCAGCTTTCTAATCCAGGTATTTCTGTGGAATATCTGGTAATTATTAGACTGGACAAGATTGTAGGATTGGCAGGTAGTATGCATCTCTCTGTTGTTTTTGTCAGAGTGCTGATATGTACATTCATGCTGATAAGAGTGGTGACAGAAATAGAAAATCCCCAGCCGCTTCAGGGAATGAAAAAAGAGGGCTGGCTAGCAAAAGCTTCCTCCTCCTGTCCTTCTCCATACAATGTAAGCCACATCAAAAGGCAGAAAGAGCTCCTCTGTTCTCTTTGCAGATAGTCAGAATTCCTTTTCACTCATCTCAGAGAAATGGTCCATCAAACAGGCATGAATACACATGAATTGAAGGCCTTCACAACAGCATCAAAACTTTTAAAAAATATTTGAATATCAGAGATCACTGTAGGACCTGTGGAATATATTCTCTTCTAACAGCTGTGTTTATGATACCTATCTTGCTATCTGTTTATAAACCAAAATTTAAAAGCATTCAGATGCATATTACTCAGCAAGGGGATTAATCTTTTCAAACAGCACATTGTTGACCTGAAAACAAACATTAGCAGACGATATAATGTTTGCTTTGGCATTTCTTTGAAATGCATCTGAACATTCTGGGATGGGTGGTCAGGCTTCTTGGCATAGAAACAAACAAGCAAGCCAGGTAATAGAGATACATTTCCTGTAGTCCAGGACTTAGTGTCATTGGTGCTTTGTAAGATTTTCACTTGAGCTTTGACATATGTACACTTTTCCAGTGCACATTTGAACATAAGTTTCATTCATTTTTATACAGAGAGGCGACTGTCTAAATAGTGTAATGTTGCATGTCACTCCATATGCTAAGAGTGCTGTAGCTGGAATAGGTTCTGTAGGCCAGATGAGCCATTCTGCTATAAAGTGGTAAAGGAGTGTGGTCCATTTGAGGGGGTGGCCTCTCCCCTTCTGGGTCTATGGATGGCTAGTTTGCCTCACTACGTCACTCCCAGTTACCAGATATGGGGAATCAGCAGGGTGATTGAAATAGTGAGCATGGGTCTCTGTTCAGGTCCTAAAAACACAGTTTTGAAGTCCCAGACTCTAGTCAAGGCAGAGTAGTGAAATGTCTCTGGCCCCTGCCTGCAGTCAGGCTGAGCAAACTAACAGTTATCTAGCCCAGGCCTGTGGTTCAGGGAGGGGCAGCAAAATAGTCTAGGGACATATTGGTCATCAGGGAAGAGAGCTTTAGTCAGAGCTTGCAGCTCTTTGGTATTCGGATCTATGGATGGCATGGGCAGCCCTGGCCAGTCCTTGTCTCCTTGGGGATCCAGAGTAGCCTCCCAGCTCAGGAGCTTGTAAGAGATGTCAGCATTTCCCAGCAGCCGGGGCTGTACTGAGCTCTTCAGCCTGCCTTTTGTACTTCCTGTCCTGCCTACTGAATCCCAGTGGAAGGGCTGTTTGTGGCATGGCTCTGCTCACCAGGGTTCAGTGAGGGGCTCGATCCCCCACCATGTCCATGGGTTGCCAGTCTACCTCTAGAGATTCCCCACCTTAAGTCCAGCTCTGGATCTTCAGGGCTGGCATCTTGAGTCTCCCCCATGCCATTGGCATTCTCTTTACTTGCCCTATGCTGGATGATAAAAGCATATTTCTGGATGGTGAGGCACGATCTTATCAACCTGGGATTGACTATTTCATTATATTCAGCCACTTAAGGGCACATAGTCACTTATCAGGCTGAAAGGGCATTCTCAGGGCAAGGGCTTCCAGCTAATATAGGCAATATGAGGATTCAGGAGGTGGTCTATCATGCACCGGAAGGCAGCCAGTGCCCCCATGTAGGTCAAAGAGCATCTGGACAAATTGGAATAGCCCTGTATGGATGGTGAATGCCATCTTCTTCCTGGAGCGCTGATCCAAGGGGATCTGCCAGTATCCTTTGAAGTTAAGGGTTGTAATACAGTTGGCTGGTCTGAGGTTGTTGAGTAGCTCCTAGATCCTGGAAATTGGACAGGCATCAAACTTTGAGATTGCATTTACCTTCTGGAAGTGTATACAAAATTGAAAGCTCCCATTGGTTTTTGGGACAAGCACAATGGGACTATACCATTCACTTTGTTATCTCTCAGTGACTCCCAACTCAGTATCATTTCAATCTCCTTCTCCATGGTTTCCCACATCTGCTGTGGAAGAGGGTGGGTAGTCGCCTGGATTACTTGCCCCAGAGCTGGTAGGATCATGTACTGCACGACACTGGTCCAGACTGGAAGTGTGGTAAAACTTTTACAGAATGTCCCTGCTGTTTGACCAACTGGGAGTCACAGAATTGTGGATCTTACATTTTGGCCAGATCATGCACTTGGGAGCCTGGAGTTGACTCAGAAGGCTATAAGGTAATCAGCAGGCCCTCACATGCATGCTAAGGTTTTAAAAGATTTATGTGGTAAACCTGTTTCTTCTTTCTCTTGTTGGTCTGATAAATAGTCCTGCCTGGCAGACTATTTTGTAGAGCTTTGACTCCTTTGAGGGGAGCATTAGGAGTACCAGGTCACTGAGCTCAAAGGTTTGGTCTTGGGCCCCCTGATTATAGCCCTGTTCCTGGGTGCATAAGAACATAAGAATGGCCATACTGGGTCAGACCAAAGGTCCATCTAGCTCAATATCCTGTTTGCCAATAGTGGCCAATGCCAGATGCCCCAAAGGGGGTGAACACAGCAGGTAATCATCACATGATCCCTCTCCTATCATCCATTCCAGACAAACAGAGGCTAGGATCCCTTGTGCCACCTGGAGAATTTTTAGGCAAGAGTCTTTGCTCAAGTCAGTTGGTCCTGTAATTGCAGCACATACTGCAAAGCCCCAGGATGCTGAAGGGGTAGCTCTCAGGTCTCCCGCATCAGATCCAGTATCCCTCAGGGCTATCAGCCATATAGGAGTTCACAGGGTGAGAACTTGGTGGATGATTGAGGTGCCTCAAGGATGACTAGGAGCAACTGGTTCCCCTGCTGCAATTCTTGAGGGGGGGAACTTTCTCAGTATACCCTTCAACATCCTATTGAAGCACTCTACGAGCCAGTCCATCTGGGGATTGTGCACAGATGTCTGCAGCTTCTTAATGCCCAGCAGGGCACACGCTTCATGGAGCAACCAGGAAATGAAATTAGTTTCTTGATTGGTAGGAGTTCCTGGGGAAGCCACACATGGGCAAAGACCTTCACCAGTTTGGCTGCGATGGTGCAGGTGCTAATATTCCATAGTGGCCTGGAGATTAGAGGCTCAGGGCAACTATACCCACATTGACTGAGTACTTCTCAGCCCAGGAGGGAAAGCCAAAATAAAGTTTCTTGACACCTTAAATGACTGTTTTGGGGAGCAGTTTGTCTTAGAAATGAGAAGAAGAGAAAGAATTCATGGTTTAGTCCAAAGTGGGACATTGGATCTTCTCCAAGGGCATGTCTACACTAGGAAATTATTTAGAAATAAATAAATTTGAAATAATAACTCCTGAAATAATTATTTCAAAATAAGCTTATTCCCCAAGGAAAGCAGGAGTACAGATTTTGAAATAACTAGCCCATTATTTTGAAATAGGCTTGGTTGTGTGGATATTCCACTTGTTTTGAAATAAGGGGGATTATTTAAAAATAACTCCTTAGTGTAGACCAGGGCCCAAAAAGGAATATAGCTAGACTGATTGGTAATAGTGACCATAATATAATTAGATTTAACATCCTTGTGGTGGAGAAAATACTACAGTGGCCCAATATTATATTATTTAATTTCAGAAAGGGAAACTACACAAAAAATGAGCAAGTTAGTTAAACAGAAATTAAAAAGCATAGTACAAAAAGTGAAATCCCTGCAAGCTGCATGGAAACATTTTAAAGACACTACAATAGAGGTTACATTTAAATGTATACCCCAAACTTGAAAAAAATAAAAATAAAACCAAAAACGTGCCACCAGGGCTAACCAACAAAGTAAAAGAAGCAGTGAGGTACAAAAAAACATCATTTAAAAAGTGGACGTTAAATCCTAGCGAGGAAAATAGAAGGAACATAAATTCTGGCAAGTGAAGTTTAAAAATATAAATTAGGAAGGCCAAAAAGAATTTGAACAATACCTAGTCAAAAATAATACAGGTTGAACCTTTCTACTCCATCACTCTCTGATCTGTCAACATCCGTGGTCCGGAATGATTTTAGTAAGTTGAATGTCCTGCAGTCCCATAAAGTTTGTTTATAGCCACCAGTCCAGGCTCTCAGTGTTCCATGCTGTTGTTTAGCTCAAATTTACCCCTAAATGTCTTCTAACAGCCCAGTAAAGCAGTGGAAATGCTTGTAATGCTACTAGACAATATTGATCTCCCATGGTTCAGCACATTCTCTGGTTGGACACTAGTCAGGTCCCGATGGTGAGATCTAGGTCAGGTCCTAGAGAGGTTCAATCTGTAACAATTTTTTAAAATACACCAGAAGCAACAAGTGTGCTAAACAACAAGTGAGGCCCATGATGATCGAGATGCTGAAGGAACACTCAAAGATGACAAGGCCATTGCAGAGAAACTAAATGAGTTCTTTGCATTGCATAGTTCTTCATCTCTGAAGGTGTGAGGGAGATTCCCAACCTGAACCATTTTTTTAAGTGATAAATATGAGGAACTGTCTCATCTTGAGTTTTCATTATATGATGTTTTGGAACAAACTGATAAACTAAACAGTAGTAGTAAGTCACCTGGACCAGATGGCATTCACCTAAGATTTCTGAAGGAACTCAAATGTGAAATCAGGTTCAGTAGCAAATGACAGACAGATAGCTTATGTGACACCAATTTGTAAAAAGGGGTCCAGAGGTGATCTTGGTAATTACAGGCCCGTAAGTCTGATGTCAGTACCAGGCAAAATTTCTGAAACTATAGTAAAGGACAGAATTCTCAGAATCACAGATGAATATAATTTGTTGGAAAAGAGTCAACATGATTTGCGTAAAGGGAAATCATGCCTCACCAATCCATTAGAATCCTTTGAGGGGTCAACAAGCATTCAGACAAGGGGGCTCCAGTGGACACAGTGTACTTAGATTTCCAGAAAGCCTTGGACAAGGTCCGTCAACAAAGGCTCTTAAATAAAGTGATTTGTCGTGAGATAAGAGTGAAAGTCCTCCCATAGATTGGTAACTGGTTAAAAGAAAATAAAGAGTAGGTATAAATGACCAATTTTGAGAGTGGAGAGAGGTAAATAGTGGTGTCCCCCTAGGGGTCTTTACTGAGATCAACCTTATTAAGCAAATTCATAAATAATCTGGAGAAATGGGTAATCAGTGAGGTGGCAACATTTGTGGATGACACAAAACTGCTCTAGATAGTTAAGTGCATAGCAGATTGTGAGGAGTGTCAAAAGAATATCACAAAACTGAGAGACTGGGGCAACAAAATGGCAGATGAAATTCAGTGTTGATAAATGCAAAGTAATGCACAATGGAAAACATAAATCCAATTATGAATGTAAAATAATGAGATTGTAATTAGCTGTGTGACAGGGTGAGGCAACCCCATCACCAGCTGACGCACGGCAGAGCTGCTGCGGGCGGCTCAGCAGCCGAAGCGGACAGCCCCGGCATGACGGGAGGAGGCCGACGCAGGGAAACTACGTCAGCAGGTGCCAGGGGCGTCGGCTGACGTCCCGGGCGCGCCCGGAGGCGGCCAGGCAAGGCTCCCGGAAGGGGAGGTGCAGGGGAAGGGGAATAAAAGCTGGCCGAGGGAGGAAGAAGGGGGGAACGGAGACAGGCGACGGAGGGAGAGAGAGTGTTGGGAGGGGACCGAGTGCGGGGCGGCGCGCAAGTCCCACGGGAAAAGGGCGGGGGGAGGACGAGCCGGGACCGGCGGGGTGATCAGGCCCAGGGAGGGTTGTGGAGCCCGTGAGCAGGTGCGTTTAGGGGCACGGCCCCACCTGCTACCACCGGGAGCGGCGTTCCCGGTGTTAGGGCCCTGGGACGGGGTCAGGGAGTGAGGGAGGGCCCGGACCCCCACCCCACCGGCGGGGATCCCAGACGGAGAGGAAGGAGAGGGAGACCAGAACGAAGAGGGGGAGAAAAGAGGGCGGAGCGGAGGGGGCGAGCCCCGCCCGCGCACGCTGCACGACACGTGGTGGAGAGTGTGGGTACGACCTGTGCCGCTGTGAGAGAGGGGCAAGCGGGGAATGTAGTCGTTGGATTTGTCATTTTAAGGGGAATGCACCATGGAGCCGACTCAGATCCTTGAGTGGCTGGTGGAGAACCAGCGACAACTGCAGCGGCAGCAGACAGAGGGGCTGCAGCAGCTTACGACGGAGTTTCAGAAGCAACAACGGCAGCTAATCCAGGAGCTGAAGGAGGCAGGCCCCATCAGCTCGGAGACTCGAGCCCAAGGTACGGGGTCTACGGGGGGCGAGAACGAGGGGGCAGCGAGCACCCGACTCCCGATAAGACTGGCTAAGCTGGGGCCTGAAGATGATGCAGAGGCCTTCCTGGTGACATTTGAGAGGGTGGCGACGGCTGCCCGGTGGCCCCAGGAACATTGGGCCACGATACTAGCCCCCTACCTCTCAGGGCCGGCACAGCTGGCCTACTGAGGGATGTCAGACCGCGACGCGCTGTGCTACTATAAGGTTAAGGAGGCAATACTAGACCAATTGGGTATTTTTCCCAAAACCTATAGACAGAAGTTTCGTGCCTCGGCGTATACCGTCGGGGAATGACCCAGGGCGGTGGCCCACCGCATTAAGGAGATGGGCATGCGGTGGTTAGAGCTGGCCACTAAAACGGCAGCGCAGGTAGCAGATCTGGTGATCCTGGAGCAGTATTTGCAGGTGTTGCCACACGAGGGCCAACGCTGGGTACGCCGCCACCTACCTGGAGGAAGCAGTTACGTTGATGGAGCATTTTATGGCGGCCAAAGGCACGGACGGGAAAGGGAAGCCGGGGCCGGGGCCGGGGCCCAATGCCGCCGGATGGGGTGGCTCATCCTCCAGGGGGAAGGAAACCCGAGCGGCAGGCGGGCCCGGTCCAAGGGGGACCCCTGGCCGAGGAGCGGACCGGAGGTTAGCCCCCGTGTGGCACAACCCAGCACCGGAGAACGGAGATGACGCCCAAGACCCCGAGGAGAAGCAGTCGGACGCTCGAACCCCGGCCCCGACGCGGCTGACTTGCTACCAATGCGGCCAGGAGGGCCACTTCTGGAGGGAATGCCCGATGATGGACTGCACGTTCGGACAGCCCGCCGCAAGGAAGATCCCTAGGCCACAGGTAAGCTGCGATCGAATGACACGGAAGGTACGGCTGAACGGGAGGCGGGTCGAAGCGGTGCTAGATTTGGGGTGCGGCCAAACGGTAGTGAGGGCCGACTCCCTAGGGGCGTGGGTACCCGGCAGCCGTCGAGTGTGGATCCGATGTGTGCACGGAGATACCCGGGCATACCCGACCACACGGGTAGACCTGCATGATGGGCATCGCGGCAGGTGTCTGTGGGTGGCAGTGGCAGTCCCGCTGCCTTACCCAGTCCTACTGGGGCGAGACTGGCCCGGGCTCCGGCAACTCCTGCAGGAGGAGGGCGGAGAGCCCGGAGGGGCCAGTAGGACTGCCTGGGTGGCCCAGGGGGAGAAGAGCACTTGCCAGCCGCAACCTCTCAGTGAGCAGCCCAGGCGACTGGGCCCCCCCGCGGCGTTGGAGCCGGACGTAGGGAACTTTATGGTACTGCAACGGGAGGATCCGACGCTACGACATGCGTGGGAGAGCGCGTGAACGGCGGCGGCTGGAGAGGAGGGGGACGACGAGAGACCCGCGCAGGGACCGTATTTTGAAATCCAGGGAGACAAGCTGTACCGGGTCCAGAGGGGGACGGAGCAGCGAGGGGAAGAGGTCCAGTTGGTCGTGCCTAGAGCGTATAGATGGAGGGTCATGGAGCTAGCGCATGACAACCCGTGGGCGGGCCATCTGGGGGTGGAAAAGACCCAGCAACGGGTGCTGCGGCGATTTTATTGGCCGGGGATATACCAGGACGTGAAGAACTTCTGTGACTCGTGCCCTCAGTGTCAGCTGACGTCGGGAACGAAAGTACCCTGGGCCGCGTTAGTAGCCCTCCCCCTGGTCGAGGAACCCTTCGAGCGGGTGGGGTTAGACCTCGTGGGGCCCCTGGAAAAAACACAAAGGGGACACTGGTACATCCTGGTGGTGGTGGACTACGCCACGCGCTACCCTGAGGCGGTGCCCCTCCGCAAGACCACGGCCCCGGTGGTAGCCGATGAACTCATGAAAATGTTTGCCAGGGTCGGTCTCCCTAAAGAGATCCTGACGGACCAAGGCCCAAACTTGATGTCCCGGGTGATGATCGAGCTATGTAAGTGGCTGCGAGTCAAGAAAATACGGACCTCGGTATATCACCTGCAGACAGACGGGTTGGTCGAGCGATTCAACCAGACACTGAAGGCCATGCTGCAGAGGTTAGTGCAAGATGACCCACATGACTGGGACAAACTGCTTCCCCCCTTGCTTTTTGCGATACGCAAGGTGCCACAGGCTTCACTGGGATACTCCGCTTTCGAGCTGTTATACGGGCGACGCCCGCGTGGGATATTGGACTTGGTACGGGAAGGATGGGAGGAGCAAGCGTCGACGGCCTTAGGGGCCGCCCAGTATGTTATTAAGCTGCGGGATAGGATGCGTACCATTGGACGCTGGGCCCGAGACAACTTGCAGCGAGCCCAGGAGGCTCAGGCCCGCCATTATAATAAGGGAACGCAGGCGAGGGAGTTTAGCCCCGGCGACCCCGTACTGGTTTTGCTGCCGGTAGGGGACTCCAAATTGTTAGCCTGGTGGTAAGGGCCCTTTCTTCAATATCCGAAAGTGTGGGAGGTCGACTACGAAGTCCAGGTAGATGGGAAGAGGCGCCGAAGCCAGATCTACCACGTGAACTTGTTAAAACGTTGGGTCCCCCGGGAACTGCTGCGAGAGGAAGCCCTGAGTGCCAAAATAGAGTTCAGAATGTGGGGGGAGGAGGAGGTGAGGTGGACAGCTAGTCAGGTGGGAGATGACCTGAGTCCCACCCAACAAGAACAGCTCCGGGGGTTGTTGGAGCAGGCCGGAGCGGGGCTGACGAGCCGGCCGGGGAAGACGACCCTTATGTGCCACACGATCAGCACCGTTCCCGGGCAGAAGGTGCGGGACCCCATGCGCCCAATACCCCGGAAGATGTGGGAAACGATACGGCGGGAGCTCCACGACATGATTCAGTGGGGAGTAGTGGAGAAGTTGAGGAGCGACTGGCGCAGCTCCATCGTGCTAGTCCCCAAGAAGGATGGGTCGTTGCGGTTTTGCATCGATTTCCAGAAGGTAAACGCCATATCAAAATTTGACGTGTACCCAATGCCCCGGATCGACGAGCTCCTGGAACGGCTTGGACGTGCCAAATATTTGTCAACGATTGACTTAACGAAGGGATATTGGCAGATCCCGCTAGCACCAGAGTCGAGAGAAAAGACGGCGTTCGTGACCCCGTTCGGTTTATATCAGTTTGTTACCATGCCATTCAGTCTCCACGGGGCAGCCGCCACTTTTCAATGCCTTATGGACCGGGTTCTCAACAAACATCGGGGCTACGCGGTCGCCTATATCGATGATATCATCGTCTTCAGCGCGTCCTGGGAAGACCATTTACGACACCTCGAGTCAATACTACGGGTGCTCCGACAGGCGGGGCTGACGGCCAACCCGAAGAAATGCCAGTTCGGTAAGCAAGAGGTGTCTTACTTGGGGTACATCGTGGGAAACGGGCAATTACGGCCGCTGTTAGATAAGGTGGAGGCGATCCGGGACTACCTGCGCCCGAGTACAAAGAGACAGGTGCGTCAGTTCCTCGGCCTGGCCGGGTATTACCGGCGATTCATAGCGCATTTTGCCTCCCTGGCAGCCCCATTGACGGACCTTACAAAAAAAGGCCAACCACAGCAGGTAGTGTGGGGGGGCCCCAAGGGGTGCACGCCTTTGAGGCGTTGCAAGGGTGTCTGGTCTCAAACCCCATGCTACGCCAGCCGGACTTTGATAAGCTGTTCATATTACAGACGGACGCGTCAGAAGTAGGACTCGGGGCGGTGCTGGCACAGGAGGAGGGGGGGGGGGCCGAGCACCCGATTGTCTATTTAAGTAGGAAGCTGTTTCCTCGGGAAAGAAACTATGCTACCATAGAAAAAGAGGCATTAGCTATCAAATGGGCTATCGACTCCCTACGCTACTACCTTGCAGGAAACCACTTCACGTTGGTGACCGACCACGTGCCCCTCCGGTGGATTCAGACTATGAAGGACACGAATACGCAGATATTACGCTGGTACCTGAGTCTGCAACCCTACCATTTCGAGGTTCTCCATAGACCGGGTAAAGACAATCTAAACGCCGATTTTCTCTTGCGCATACCGGAGCACGGGCAGGAAGAGACGGCGAGTGTAAGGCCTGCCCATAGGAAGGGAACGGGGGATGGGGTGTAGCAACCCCACCGCCCACAGCCTCCCGAAGGACCAGCGATGGGCCAAGAAGCCACGGGGGTAAGGACTAATAGTAGGGGGGAGGTGTGTGACGGGGTGAGGCAACCCCGTCACCAGCCGACGCGCGGCAGAGCCGCTGCGGGCGGCTCAGCGGCCGAAGTGGACAGCCCTGGCATGACAGGAGGAGGCCGACACAGGGAGACTACATCAGCAGGTGCCGGGGGCGTCGGCTGACGTCCCCGGCATGCCCGGAGGTGGCCGGGCAAGGCGCCCGGAAGGGGAGGTGCCGGGGAAGGGGGAAAAAGCTGGCCGAGGGAGGAAGAAGGGGGGGACGGAGGGAGAGAGAGTGTTGGGAGGGGACCGAGTGCGGGGCGGCGCGCAAGTCCCACGGGAGAAGGGTGGGGGGAGGACAAGCCGGGACCGGAGGGGTGATCAGGCCCAGGGAGGGTTGTGGAGCCCGTGAGCAGGCGCGTTTAGGGGCACGGCCCCGCCTGCTTCCACCGGGAGCGGCGTTCCCGGTGTTAGGGCCCTGGGCCGGGGTCAGGGAGTGAAGGAGGGCCCGGATCCCCCACCCCACCGGCGGGGAGCCCAGACGGAGAGGAAGGAGAAGGAGACCAGAATGAAGAGGAGGAGAAAAGAGGGCGGAGCGGAGGGGGCGAGCCCCGCCCGCGCACGCCGCACGACAAGCTGCTATCACTGAAGAAAGAGCTCTTGATATTTTTTAGGATAGTTTTCTGAAAACATCTATTCAATATGCAGCAGCAGTCAAAAAAGCAAAGAGAATGTTGGGAATCATTAAGAAAGGGATACATACTAAGACCGAAAATATCTTATTGCCTCTTTATAAATGCATGGTACGCCCTCATCTTGAATATTGTGTGCAGATGTGGTCATCTCATCTCAAACAGGATAAACAGGAAGTAATAAATTAAGGGTATGGAATGGCAGCCATATGAAGAAAGATTGGCACTTTTCAGCTTGGAAAAGAGACAAATAAGGGGGGATATGATAGAGGTCTATAAAATCATGACTGATGTGGAGAAAGTAAATAAGGAAAAATTATTTACTCTCTATAACATAAGAAATAGGAGTCACCCAATGAAATTAATAGGCAACAGGTTTAGAACAAACAAACAAAAGTGTTTTTTTCATATAATGCACAGTCAAACTGTATAACTCCCTGCCATGGGATGTTTTGAAACCCAAGACTTTAACAGAGTTCAAAAAAGAACAAGCTAAATACATGGAGGATAAGTTCATCAATGGCTTTTAGCCTGAATAGGTAGGAATGGTGTCCCTAACCTCTGTTTGTCAGAGGCTGGGAATGGGTGGCAGGAGAGAGATCACTTGATGATTGCCTGTTCTGTCATTCCCTCTGAAGCACCTGGCCTTTGACACTGTCAGAAGACAGGATACTGGGCTAGATGAACCTTTGATCTGACACAGTATGGCTGCTCTTATGTTAATTTCTTGGGCCATGAGGTAGGGCTGGGTGCATGGTAGGTTGGTCACACTCCACAGCCACTGAAAGGAGACTGCCACCTATGGACTGGGATGGTGGGGGGATACAGGTCCATCTGCTCCACTGCATTTTGGCCCAAGGCCCATGCAGTGGCAGATCAGTTTGCCACTGGATCAGTGGGAATCCTGACCACAACTTCCTGACCCACGCGCTGGTAGTGTTGCAGTCAGACAGGAATTGGGTATCTCTGGGCCATTTTCTAACTCCCCCTCTGGGCATACCTGGTTCTGTAGGGGACATCCTGATTGTCAGGGAAGAGGGCCTCAGTCAGGACTGGCAGCGCCCTGGAGTTCAGGTCTGTGAATGACCTAGGCGGTCCAAGGGGGTAGAGGTGGGGGGTGGGGGGGGTAGGGAATACACAGTATGGCATTGCTCTGCCCACCAGGATTTAGTGAGATGCTCCTCCCCTTCTGGATCTGTGGGCAACCAGTCTGCCTCACTGCTGGGAGCTACTTCAGAGTCAAAGGGTTAGAACTTTTGTAGATCTTGTAGTAGGTGGCAGTCTGGCCCAATAGCTTTTGAATGCCCTCCTTATCTGCTGCTAACAATAAAAAACAAGATAATATTTAATTGACAAGTACAGAATAAAAACCGTAGAGCTGGGCGAATGCTTCCAAGTTTGGTTTGAAGTGCTATTGACAAGGTTCACCCATTTCTCCACCCCAACAGAGACTGGAACACATTTATGTAATTTCAGATGTTGGGAGGTCAGTAGAAATTTGGTATTAGGTGGCCTTTGTAGCATAGCTTTACATTTATTACAAATGTATAGGAAAAGTTTTATCTTACTTGCCCATGGATTTAAAGATGGAGTTCCTTTACTTCAGTAGGTCACTTCTTGCAAGACAGACAAGTCAGGTAGGATCCAGGCACATTTTTTAATGAAATTGCGGCACCCACTAGAAGTGTGGGAGCTTTTGCTTAAAAAAAAATCTAATTTTAATATTTGCCAGGTTCTACCAACAGATGGAATTAAAATAAAATCATTAATATCTTTTCTATTGAAAGCTAAGCTGTTTTCATTTTAGTAAATGTTTACTATGGTTTGGAACAGTATAGTATAGATTGTTTCTGAAGCTATTCCAAACAGGCAAAATTATTTGCTGCTGTAAAATAAGAAAGTTAATTTTTGTTTTAAACAAACAGGCAAACAAGCAAAGAAACAAACCACACTAAACTGGCATTCAAAATAAAGAAATAAAGTCATTATCCATGTTTCTGCTGAAATTGTTTTGATATTATATTTGCTATTACAAAAATATATTCTAGTTTAGATTAAATATAAATCTGTTAACAAGAATAATTGCAAAAAATAGCAAAGGCTCTCACCCTTAAAAAATTCAGAATTGAAGCTATCACTTTCATTTGCCCTTTCTTTGGCACTTACACCAAAATAATAGGCATCCTGTAAATATTTAAATTGGATAGCTAGATTCATTGGGTCTTAAATAGTATGGGTTTTATTATTTGAAAAACAGAGGGTTAGGGAAGAAAGCCAATTTTACTTTCTCTTTTCCATCTGGGACCATATACTTTGGGATTAGGTTGATTTATGCAAAAAATGTGTTAAAGATGCATAGAGGTTTGGAGAATTCCAAGAGTTCACTATACATTTTTTCAGATTCTGATTAATGCACTATTTAGATTGCAGTCCTGTGGAAAAAATAACATGTGAGCATATAATTAAAAACTATCATAATGCACATGGCACTATATCACACACACAATTTCCCCACTGGGGCGAGAATGAGAGAGAGAATGAACAACACATGACAGAGGTTTGTCACATCACTTAAATGCACTTAGAAGGTACTCAGATTCTTTAGTACTGTCTTCACTTTAATAACTTTTGTAGAATAGAATAGAATAGAATAGAATAGACATTTGACCAAATTAATTCCAAACAATTTTGAAAAAAAAAGTGTTCTAAAATAAAACCCATAGCATTTTGGGTAAGTTAAAGATGACACATTATAAAGCTTCAAATCTGACAAGGACCAAAGAAGAAAAATTTAGTAGAACAGAAGACTTAAAATGAAGTGCAATTCCTTTAATGTTCACATTATTTTTTACTGTCATAGTTCAGCATTTTATGTAAATAATAAAAGGCAATAAGAGTAGAGAACTCCTAATTTGATTAATTTATAAACATTGAGGCTAATGGGGTATAGGCAAAAGGAGAGAGGGGATGCCTATAATATTGGCCTGTTATGAAAACTCCAAAGAAAGCACAAAGATTATAAAGTTAAAAAGTTACATTAGGCTAACTGGCCTTTCAACTCCACCCTTTTAAGCGCACTTACTAAATTATTTCTAGTTTTAAAAGTCACAAGCAGTGGTGCACCTACCTTTATTCTAGAACCTAATAGATCTTATATTTATGGATCAGCAACATCCTAAATCTAATATAAAGATCACTAGTGTTTAGAACACAACTCCTAATGACTTCAATTGGGCTTTGGAATAGGCTCATAGGTTCATACTGCAGAAACTTATATCAGCTGATGTCACTGTGGAAACTATTAAGTTCTTGCTGCCTGTGAAAGAGAGGGTGCCATGGCAAGTGATAAATAATTGAAAGGGGAAAAGCCCAGGTATTTGATAAAAATATATACAAAGAAACTCATTAGATTTGATGACATGCAGTGTGTGACAGTTCTGAAAATTAATTCAACTTTTATTGTTTGACTAGCATATAATTATTTAAAGCCTAAAATTGTATTAGATGTTAAAGTATTTTATCCCCTTTCATAATTATAATTCTTCTTTAAACATAGTATTACTTGACATACTGGTTGTGCATTTTATAGTTTTCTTATGAATTTTAAAAGCTTGTGTTTTCAGAGCAAGGAATCTAACCACCGCACCAGGGAATCCATATCTGCCAGCCTCTCCATATGTTCCCCCTCTCTCCTACATTTGTAAACCCTCTTGTAGCATTACTTGCATAACGAATGTAAATATGGTACCAGACCAGAATTTCTCTCAGATGAGCCAACTTCAAAGACTAGTGTCTCAGTGAAGAGACTTTCTCTTCATCTGTTGGTATCCAGCTTTGAACATTTCTTAACCCTCCTATTGGCATAAAAATCATCCATCTATTTCCATATTGGGGTCCTGGTGACTCTTGGTATGTCAAACTTTGGGGAAAAACACATGGAATTCCCTAGAAACTGATTTTATTGTAGCTATTGAACTATAAAATGACAAACAAGTTAATTTTTTCCTAGATTCAGACACACTACATAGTACTCACATTGGGATCTAACTGACCCCATGATCAAACATTTTTTTAAAACCCTATGCACTATACAAATGCCAGAGATACCTGACCCCAGATATACATAATGAAACGGATAGCTAAAGCAAAATCTAAAGGGCACAGGCATGGCAAATTGAAAGTAAATGGTCTACTACTTTGAACAAATGGGTGCATGTTCTGAACATGCAAAGTTTAAACTTAGTACATTTTTTATGGTTTTCTGTCTTGGTGTCTGGTACAGATGTAACATCTTCTCTGTTTCTTAGGCTCTTGATCAGTATCCAGACCACTAGAAGCTTCTTCCCTACAAGTTTAAAGTCAGGCAATAATATTCCTTCACTGCACCAGGGGTTTCACCATTTCTAAACCAGATCCCTGAGCAACATCCATTAATTTTTTTTCTATGCCGCATGTGATTCAACAAAAGCCAAAGAATATATGCATTAGATATGCAATGTTTGTGTGTGCCGTGCAATTAAGTCTTTGCCCCAGCTACAGCATCTGTCAAGAGTGTGGGCTTGCCAAAAAGATAGATCTGATAATTGTGGTCTCCCAAGAAGCTTATCTTAGTGAACGTAGACTTCCCTGAAAATCAATTTAACAGTGTCCTCATCAAAAAAAACCCAATTTGCTGGACACTTGCGAGGATACATGAAGCAAATATTATGTGGGGTCTTGCAAATACCCAAAGACCCTCATGTTTGATTTTTTTTGCAAAGAACAACAACAAACCAACCCCAAAAGCATGGAAACTAAGATGATAAAAGCAATGATGAAGATTCACACAATAATTTCTCAACTTCTCCTCAAAATATAACCAATCTGATACTGGAATAATTAATTTGGCATCTGGCTGGCCCCAATACCTTTTAAATGATTTTCTTTTTTGGTACACTAATACAATGAAGACCTTGGAAGTATAGTACTTTCATTTTCTCTATTGACTAACTTTAAGGAGTTGATTACTTTTTTAGTGAGTCCTTTTTCTACACAAAACCCACAGCAGGGTGAAAAAAACACGCGTGGAAAAATTGACCTCATCTTAGTTTGAGACTGCTTAGTGTATTAAGAGGCACTTTGGGCAAGAAAATTTTATTTACGCTATTTTATTCACTTTGGACTGAGATTGGCCTCAGAACATTAATTATACAATTTAAATTGCACAGTAGTCACTGTATAGGATTAACATAGAGATACAATCTAAAGGCCTAATTCAGCTACCCTTACTCATGTTGAGAACTATCTTACTCTGCGAGTGGGTCTCATTTACTTTGAAGGGACAGATTCAAATTCTTTTACATGGCATAGTATATTGTGCTGTTGCAGTTCTATTGATAGCAGGAAGCCATGTTCACAGGATAAGGTATTACTCAATCTACACTGCTCAAAATCGGTCAAAACTGGAATACCCAGACAAGTCCACACTATAAAATCCTAGTATCTTCATGTATAGTTACTTGTTTGAATAATCCCATTAAAGTCAATGAGATTATTCATTTTAAATGACTTTTCACCAGTATGACTAAGGTGCTGAGTAAGGTATTAATTAAAATCAGCTACTATACCAAATGATTAAAAGATAGCAAATGTTATATCTATATTTTAAAAGACTTGGAGGGTAGTACAGGGAATAACAGAGCAATAAACCTCAATTCTATACCTGGTCAATTGGTTGAAATTATAATTAAAAATACATGATGATCTAATTGGGGTTTAACCAGCATGATTTCTGTTAATGAAAAACTTTTCTTATTAATTCAGTAGATTTTTTTATGAATATATCAGTAAAATAGTGAATAAAGGAGAATCAGCTGAAATAATTGATTTAGACTTTAAAAACGTGACGTCCTTTACAAAAGATACTAAATAGTGTTGGCTGAAAGACAAGGTATTATGGGGATCAAGAATAGGCTGAGAGATTGGAAAGAAAGAGTAGGAATGTCAGATGAAATTAAATGAAAAAACTGAAATATTCCTATATATTATTGGCTTCTAAATTAACTATATCAGTTCAGGAAAAGGCAACTCAATAGAGATGACTCTTCAAAGAGTACCTGCAGTCCAATAAAGCAAATATGGTGGTAGGAAGTGTAAGTGTAACCACCACCAGGCGCATTTGAACCTGGGATCTCTGCAGCTGAGTATAGGAGCCTCTACTCACTGAGCTAAAAGCCAGCTGACTTCCAGCCCCTGCTGTAGAGGTCTCTTGATCTTAACTATTGCTGTGCTCTAGGTACCCCTTGCATTGCTCAGTAACCACACTGAGGCTGCGTCTAGACTGGCATGATTTTGCGCAAATACTTTTAACGGAAAAGTTTTTCCGTTAAAAGTATTTGCGCAAGAGAGCGTCTAGATTGGTCCGGGAGTCATCGTAAGAACGATGCACTTTTGCACAAAAGCGCATCTACATTGGCGGGACGCTTTTGCGCAAAAGCAGAAGCCCAGAACCATTTTGAAGAGGGCAAAAGGGCACCAGCCCTTTCCGGGGGTGGGGGCTGGAGCTCCTTTGAGACACGTGCTTAAAGGGATCTCCCCGGGCAGCCGTTTCTCTCCTGCTGCGTGCTATAGGACCTCTTGCAGGGACTGAGAGCCGTAGCAGTTTTTGTGGTTGCCCTCTGCCTTTTTGGACACCACTGCCTTGTGCCTTTCATTGCCTTTGGCTGTTTTTTTTTTATCTAGCTTGTCTTTTGTGCCATGGAGCCAGGGGTGGCCTTGTGCCTGCTCTGGCCCCTTCCGGCCATTTTGGAGTGCCTGCAGCTGGTGCTCCGGGCTGCTGCACTCCTCCACCAGGACCTCGAGGTGCAGGTCGCTCTGGACTCCCTCACCAGGGAGGCCATGGCATCCCTGTGCCATCCCCACCCCACCGTGGAGAGGCCATTGTGAAGACTGGACACCAGTACCGATTGGTGGGACCAGCTGGTCCTGGGGCAATGGGACGACCAGCAATGGCTCCGGAACTTTCTCATGCGAAAGCAGACGTTCCTGGAGCTATGTGCCTGGCTCGCCCCTGCGCTCCAGAGAACCACCACCCGGCTGTGGGCACCAATCCCCGTGGACAAGAGGGTCGCCATCGCACTGTCAAAGCTGGCTGCCCCAGACGGCTACCCATCGGTGGCACACCAGTTTGGGGTGGGCAGATCGACTGTCGGTGCCGTCGTGATGGAGGTAAGTCCCAGGGGGAGTGGGGAGTGGGGTGGGGGTAGGGTGCTGCACTCCATGCCCAGGGACAGGCAAGACTCCAGGCTGGGTCACCCAGGGGTTTGGGCCATCCCTCCCTTGCACAGGCCTGCTGATGGGGGGGGGCGGCCGTGGGGCGAGGGGGCCCTGGTGTGTGTGTGTGCGTGAGGACAGAGGGCATCACAGGGAGGGCCCCCCCCAAGGGAGCACGCACTCACCCTGCCTTATGTGATGTGTTCCCCTGTGTTTCTCTGCACCCTTCTGCAGGTCATCCATGCCATCAATGACGTCCTGCTCCAGAGAGTCATCTGCCTGTGCGACGTGGAGGCTACGGTGGCCAGCTTCGCTGCCCTCGGGTTCCCCAACTATGGGGAAGCCCTGGATGCAACACACATCCCCATCTGTGCCCCGGAGCATCGAGCGGCCCATTTTATAAACAGAAAGGGGTATTTCTCAATTGTACTCCAGGCCCTCGTGGATCAGCGTGGCCGCTTCCTGGACATTTATGCGGGCTGGTCCGGCAGGGCATATGACGCCTCCATCCTATGCAACTCTGGCCTGTTTGAGAGGCTGGAGGCAGGCACTTACTGTCCTCAACGGGAATTTACTGTCGGGGACGTGCCCACGCCCACCTGTGTTGTGGGGGACGTGGCCTACCCCCTGCTGCCCTGGCTAATGCAGCCCTACACAGAGCGGCTGGACCACAACCGGGCCCAGTTCAACGACCACCTAAACCGGGCCTGCAACCAAGTCGAGTGCGCCTTCAGCTGTCTGAAAGCCTGGTTCCGTTGTTTGCTCACCCGTCTGGAGATGGGTGAGCGGAATGTCCCGGAGGAAGTGGCTGCGTACTGCGTGCTCCACAATGTCGTGGAGCGGAGGGGGGAGGCCTTCCTCCCTGCATGGATGGCAGGCGAGGGCCAGGCCTTTGAACAGCCCTGCACAGCTGCCATCCACCAGGCGCACCACGATGGGGTGCGCATCCGGGAGGCCCTGACAGAGATGTTCTCCCAGGCCCCATAGTAGGGTCGCCTCTATCTCCCTTAACATCTCCCTCCCATCCCCAACCCTTCCCTCCGCCCCTCCCCTTACCTCCCAATAAACAACCAACACAGGTTTTTTTTAACACAATGTTTGAAACTTTTATTTACAATGGGGAGGGGGGAGATGTAGGGTGGGAGAGGGAGGAGGCTCTTAACTGGGGAGAGGGGGGAGCTACTGCTGGGAGGGGTGGCTCCTGCGACCGCTTCTGCGGGGGCGGAGCTGCACATGGGGGTCAGGCCATGTCGGGGCAGGCAGCACGGGGAGGTGGGCAGGAGGGGCAGGGGCAGGAGGGGGCATGGCGGGGGCAGGAGGGGGCATGATGGGTGCAGGAGGGGGCATGGCGGGGGCGGGGGCAGGAGGGGGCATGACGGGGGCAGGAGGGGCCGGAGCAGGAGGGGGCAAAGGCAGTGCTAGGGGAGGGATGGCGGGTGCATGGGGCAAGGCCATGCCATAGTGAATGGCATGGCCAATGTGTGCGGTGAGGGTGGAGATGGCATTCGCCATCCGCACACACTGGACCTGGAAGGAGCCCCAGGACTCCTGCCGCCACTGCAGGTCCGCCTCCACCCAGCGCGTGATGGCTGCCTCCACCCGTTCAACGGCCTGCACGTGCCGCCGAAGGAGCTGGTCCCACTGCCGGACCCGCCAGCTTGGTGGTTGGGTGGCTGGGGGTGCTGCTGCTGCTGCAGGGCAGGAGGGTCCCCCGCTCCTGCTTGGTCCCACTGCAGGGAACAGAAGAAAGGATGGGTCAGTCAGGCAGCCCCGCCACTGTCCCCACACCCCATGCCGTCCACCCCTGAGCCCAGGTGACATCACAGTAGTGTGGCTTGGGCCCACTCGGTTATCCCCCTCCCCCCGTGTTGCCTGTTTTCATACAGCACCGCCCCTGGAGTAGGGTCCTCCTCCATGTATTGTAACCACCAGTCTGTGTCCTGGCCCCTCGGGGGGTGGGAGAGCACTTGTGTTGTGTTAACCTGTGGAACTCCCTGCCAGTGGAGGCTGTGAGGCTTTGGGCTAATCAATGGTGTTTGACAGGGAGCAAAATGAATCCCCACACAGTGCCTGGGAGCACATATGGCAGACGTGGTCTGGGCTCCCAGATCCCCATCACGTGGGATGTCTCCTGGATGGAACCAGGAGAGTGATGGGGGAGTGTACCATCCTTGCAGCAAAACTCAGGTGGCCCTAGGGCTGGCCCGAGCGCTTCCCCCCACCCCCTCCCGCTAGCCCTCACACACAGTAGCCCAGGGACATGTGTGGCCACAGTGGGCACTTCCCTCGGGGGGGCAAGCCAAGACACCGGGGAGCAGGCGAGGGGCTCAGTGGAGGCCACGCTCACAAGGCTGTGACGCTGCGGTTTTCCCAGGAGCAGCTGACTGTGCCTCACAGCCAGGCATGGAACAGTGTGCCGTTCTGTGTGCTGCATCCTTGGGCGGAGGTGTGGGCTCTGGCCTGAGCCCCTGGGGCCCTGGCTGGTTCCAGCTGGCATCCACCCTTCCCCCCGGTCCCGCCGGATGTGTGTGAGCAGCACGGTCCCAGGCGTGCCCTGGAGCTGCCTGCCGTGGCCACATGCTGCTCGGTCACCAGGCTGCACGTGGTTGCACGTGCTGCATACTGCGAATGCTACACAGCGTGCAGCTCACGTGGCCTGAGTGATGCGCTCTCCCCCTCCCCCCTCCGGGTGCCTGGCTCCCCCCTGCCCTTGTGAGTGCAAAGTGCAACACTCACCAGTGGATCCTTCCCTGGCCTCCGAGGACGCACGGGAGACATCAGGGCTGCCGGAGGGGGCCTCTGCGTGGAGGGTGACGGTGCTGGCCTCGTTCTCCGACCCACTGGTGGTCTCTTCTTCCTTCCCCGCCTCGCTGGTCCTGGTGACGGGGGGGCGCCTACAGGTGTCCACAGGGACGGACAGTCCCTGGGGTGCTGGCTGGCCCAGGATGCGGTGGAGCCGCTGGTAGTGGGGGCAGGTGTCGGCTCCTGCCCCCCAGCCCTCGCTGGCCCAGACATAGCCCAGGCGCAACTCTTTTGCCTTAGCCCAGACTTGCTCGAGGGTCCGGGCTGGATGTCCCTGGTGGGAGAGCGCCTGGGCCATGCGGTCAAATACATCCGCATTGCGGTGACGGGAGTGGGTGCTGTGGAGGGTCTCCTCTTCCTCTCAGAGGTCCAGTAGGGCCTCCAGCTCCCCCGGGGACCAGGATGGGGCCCTCCATTTTCTGCCCCTTGGGGTCTCCTGTGCTAGGGGTGTGGGTGGCTGTTGCCCCCCTGGTGCTGCCATCCTGGGCTCATGGCTGTTGGGGATGGCAGGGGCCGCGTGGCACAGCTCTGGGCAGAGGGCAGCAGAAAGGCTTCTGCCTCGTGGCCTCTGCAGGCTGCGTCTGCCTTTAAGAGGTCTCGGGTTACCAAGGAAGTACGGAGCTGCCTGAAGGTACGGAGCATCCAAGAGGCCACTAGGGCTTTTTTCCGTTTAGCCTGCTTTTGTGCAAAATGTCTTGGCTGCCTGTCTACACTGGCCCTCTTGCGCAAGAACACTTGTGCAAGAGGGCTTATTCCTGAGCGGGAGCATCAGAGTATTTGTGCAAGAAGCACTGATTTCATACATTAGAACGTCAGTATTCTTGCGCAAATACTCGTGGCCAGTGTAGACAGGCGGCAAGTTTTTCCGCAAAAGTGGCCGCTTTTGCACAAAATCTTGCCAGTCTAGACGAAGCCTAAGTGTGTGGGTTACATAAGGAATGAGGTGGAGAATTGTATGAAAATACTGGAATGCCTTAATACAAATTGATGGTACTACCTCATCACGAATATTGTGTTAAGCACCGGTTACCCCATCTCTATAAGGTTAAAGGGCAAACTTTCTCTCTGCAAGCTTCCATCATGGTTAGTGACCAAAGTTCAATGGCTATTATCCTTTGTCTTCTCAGGTACAGAGAATGAGGTGAACAGTAGTGGGAGGAGGGTCCTTTGGGATGTTTACTCCTCTGTTCTTTAGTATTTTGCCCTTCTCTTGAAAAACATGTCCAGCCAGAGCTGTCCTTACCCATATGGAAACTACGTCCCAAAATTTGGGACACTAGTGGGTCTTATTGTCTACCCACCCATCTCTTCCTATCTCTGTTCCGTGACAGCTGCAGCCTGGTGAGTTGAACTCCGGAGAGGATCTAGTTAACTTAAAAATGAGGAAGCCTGCCAGACTTATGAGCAGAACTTTAGACCTGTAAAAGAGCCATGCAAGTAGCAATAAAGCCATTTAACAGTCATTTGGAACCCCCAGGTATATAATGTCAGTTTCTGAATTGAATGTGCTAGTCTATAGGACCTTAGTTTAAAATTTGCTTTAAATATATTTCAGTAGTGTGTCCTTGAAGATTATAAAATCACATATCTAAAAACTGTGCCTCCCTGGGCTGCTTTTATGCATAGGTGCACCAGTTTAATAGTACTCATAGAGCTCCAGAAATCATAAAGATGGTCTTGTGTCCAGCAGAGACCTGGGAGGTAGAGTTTATGTGGAAGGATGTTTCCTGCTGAGTTTTTCATCTGTTTGAACTGCCTTTGATTTTTCTCTTTGCTTGATTGCTCTTTTTACTGCTTAAATGGAAATTAAGGCAAGCTCCAACCTTGCCAACGGGGGCGGGGGCCAAAAGGGGCAGTTACCCCACCTGGGACATTTGCCGCCACAGATGGTGCAGTAGATGGATGTACCCTAGGGCTTAGGCAGGAGACAGATACCTCAGCAGGTAGCAGTAGGCAGCAATGCCCATGACCAGCTGCAGGAACCTAGGCAGCTAGGGAACTTTTACTGCAACAAAATTTAGGCCTTGTCTATATTTAACAGGAAGGTTGAATAAAGATACGCAGCATTAATCTTCCCAGTAGTGAAGATGTGGTCTTACATATTGAGTGAGTTTGGGTGTTACAGGTTTAGGCAGCAGCCTGATTCATAATTTCAGGAGCCATGAACTCTCTTAGGGTACGTCTACACTGCAACACTATTTCGAAATAACGAGCGCTATTCCAAAATAACTTAGTCTGCCTCTACACAGCAAGCAGTTATTTTGAAATAGTGTCACAATACTGTCAAGCTGGAGGACTTCTTACTCCAACTCCTGTAACCCTCATTGTATGAAGAGTAAGGGAAGTTCGGAGGAAGAGTGCTCTATTTCAAAATAAGATAAGCTACACAAATTGATCTATGTCAATAGTGTATTTCGAGTTAAGCCCTGCAGTGTAGACGCACTCTTAGTGTGTGGAACTAATCTGCCATTGTTGGAGTTCAACTAACTTGTAGTTTTCAGCAAATTCAGTCCCTTCATAAAGTTTCATTCAAATCATCAATTGTCAATACTGGCATGCAACCATTTAAATGTTATTTTTCCAGCATAGTCATTTCTGCCATACTTACAGTAAGATTTTCCAATATGTCTATAATCTAAATGTCTAGCAATATTACTGCTGTCAAATCTGACTGGAATTGTTTGATGGTTTTATCCACAAACGCAGATGGTATGTCAGAACACATTAGTGATCAACATCCTCATGAGAAGATTAAAGAAATCAATTGTTTGTTTTCAAAAAATGTGAGGCCTTGCACATGCAGTTTTCCTAATTTGCATCCCCATGGATTTACTGACAAAGATTTTTTTTCCCTTTGGAAGTCTTATAAAAGCAGATTAAACATGTCTGCTATTTTTTCAGGTCTTTGGAGCTAGTCATCCATAGATCTCATTAGCATTAGCTAAGGTGGTATAGGGATGAAATGGAAAGTGCAGATTTCTTTTTTAAACACATCCTGTAGTTGTTTCTTCTAAGAGCACAGAACATAGAAAGAGTCCTTTATGGAGGGCACTTGGGATTGGTGAACAGACCAGCTGCTTCTCAAGAACCCACTATGCAGGCACGCTGCCTCAATTTCCCTGCTCAAATCAGACTGCTTAAATCAAGGTACCAAACAACTCTTCTCTACTTTAGTCACATTTCTCTTCAGGACTGCTGGATTTATTAAAATAACAAGATCATTCCCACATAAAGCTCTCTGTTTTCCATCAAGTCTGTATTCCCAGTCTTTTCCACTGGGATCTCTCAGGCTTTCTCTTCATGGGGCCTTTTTTGTAGAAGACTCAGGATTCCCTGCTAGAGCTTGCTCACTCCCAACACCTCCTGGAGTGTTTCTTTATTCCGCCTGATACCTCAGGGTTCCCTATTGAAGTGTACTCACTGCTTGCAGCCATATGTTGCCTCAGCAGACCTCTGCTGAAATCTCTCACTCTAGTTAATTCTGTCCCTTGAACATCCCCTGCCACCATCACTCATATTTTCTGTTTCTCTCTCACCCCAGGTTCTGCTGCTCTTTTAGGGGGATCACTAGCTCTCTTATTGGATATCCCTACCTAGTAACTATGGTTGTCTGCTCCTAGGCCTGTAGCTCTCAAAGGAGCAAGCCACCTTGCTATGAAATTCAGCAATGCACCCAAGACACAAGGGGGGAGAAACAAAAGAACCATGCCAATGTTTCTGTAGAATGCTTAATGCTCACTAAATCTCGTTATTATCAGAATAAACTGCCCTGCAGCGTCTGTCTTTTTATTCTCACATTATCTACTGTGTGTGTGGTATCAAGCTAAATTCCTTCACGATAGAGAGTATTTTTATTTTTTTGTTTTTTAACAGTATGAGGCGCATCATGAGTGCTTACTGAATATTAATAATGGAAAAGTTGAAAGTTTTGTATCAAAAGCTATTCAGCATAATGGGAACTATATACATATAATTTGTCAATACTAGTCTGTTAGACTTAGATGTGGAGATAGGAAGCTAACATTTGTGCATTTGACTAACTCCCATTTGTGTCTTTGAAAGTATCAAAGACATCTCCTTTCTGAACCAGAAGTTGTTTCAAAGTCACATGCCCATTCTTTTCTACATTAGTATAAAAACTTTATGCACAAAATATGTGCTGTTATGGCCTTCTTCAACTCCCATTAATATCAGCGACAACTGGATGGAGCCCTCATAGCTATCAGGGAAGGTCAATATTAAATAGCTAGTAACCTGACTAATTTGCCCTAAAAATGTACCTTTTTCTGATAACATATCAAATTACTTTAAATATTGAAATTCTTCAATAGTCACCCAATACAAGACTAACCAAGAATATCAAACAAAAAATAATCAGTGTCCCAGCAGAAAAAAAAGCGATCTAAGGTCATTTTCATTTGCTGTTTGACCTAATATTATTTCAAACGTAGATTTTATACCTCACAATTGCAGTACTTCAGTGGATTCTGCCTTGGATTGACTGACACTTGTCATGTACATACAATACAGACAGATTGTTTATCTTGACAGCAGGCTGATGACAAAACATCTATACTATGATTAAGCTCATTTCTAGATTAGAAGTCACATTAACAGTTTTTACTTCTGGTGTCAATGTGACTGTTATGGTTATCTCAGTCCCTATTTAGTGTTTGGAAATAGTTTTCCCAGGGACATATACAGATTATGACTAATAAAAAGCAGAGAACAGCATGGCTTGCAATAGCTTGTTTACTAGAACTTTCTGATGGTGATTTGTCCGATTTTCTTTGATTTTTGCTTTTCCCTGTGTTTTTGAAACAGAGACTACATTTATATATAGGTTGCAATTTTTCTTGTTTTTTTTCTAATTCTAGAAACTCTGGACATCTGAGGAGAAATGATTTAAGAAAATTATATGGTAGCGTCTGCTTTAATTTCATGTTGTATTTAGTGTGCAAATAATTCAGCAAATGGGATAGAGAACTTGCACAAATAGGGAATGTTTTGTAACACAAATAAGCAGTCTATAGGTCAGCTGTTTCCTTTCCCAAATTTGCAAGTTTAAAAATGTGGATATCAAGTTTAAAAGTTTAAAACATCATACATTTTGAATCAAATTGGCATAGGTCATGGAGCTATGCCAATTTACTCCAACTGACATTCTGACCTATTATTTCAAACATTATACCAAATTTCACTTTCTTAATGTTTTTCTGAGTCTGGTGATGGAGTAGGAATTTGAACCCAGCTGTCCCATGAGCTTAACCTAACCACTGGAATATAAGGCATTTTGAAGTATATGGGTGGATGGCTCTTTCAGTCTTTCCTGTTGAAGCTGTTCCACTTTGTGCTAAATAGTTAAATATTCATTAGGTAGAAAAAGTGTGAAGATGACTCTCTAGCTTGGTGGTTTGCATACTCTCCTTGGGGAGACCCAGCTTCCAGTCCTTGCTCCAATGCCTATTTAATTATTTATATAAAACAGAACAGCTCCAACCAGACAGATTGAAAAACCAACTTCCCCTCTGACTATCCTACAGCTTAGTGGTTTAGGTCCTGCTTCTATGACATGAGAAAAGGGGGTTCAAGTCTTCTTTTGCATCATTTAAAAGGAAGAATTGCTGGCATCCTAGGAAAATGTTCTAACTTCTTGTCTCTTGAGAAAGGGTTGATGTGGCGTAGGCTCCTAACCCAGGAAAGAGTTCACAGCTGTGAATCCCAGGTGAAGATAGGTGTCTCCCTTCAGTGCAAAGGTAAATGCCTAACTCCATGGGGTATAGGCCATGCATTTCCTATTGGTTAGGTTAGATGGCTTCACTCAGCTTGCTGGTGTCTGTGATTCTCTTTTTGTAGGCATTTAACTCTCCCCATACATTGTATGAGGAGCCTGGGTGCCTAATTCAGAACTGTGAATTCCATCAAGTGTCAGAATTCCTACAGGATGGGTGTTACACACCTCAGCACCTGTGGTGAATCTAGCCCTAGGTCACACATGACATCTGTGGGAAAGTGGGGGAAAACAAGACTTGAATCACTGCTTGCTTTAGGCTAGGCTAAGAGTTTAACCACTGCACCACTCTACTTTTCCTAAGGCAGCTACCTATCTTCACAGAGGGTACTATGTGGGCCCAGACCTCATTAGGCACAGGTGAAAATTAGCTCAGAATCAGATACCTATTGGCTGGTATGCCTGCAGCTCAGCTACAAAAGCTGAGGTGGGGGGAGCTCAAGGGCTATGGAGATAAATGGGTGGGCTTGGGGTAGGGAGAATTTGGTAAGTAATGGAAGGGCTGAGAAGCTAGTGAGACAGAAGCTTGTTAGTTATGGCATGAAATAGAGTAGGAGACTGCTCTATGAATGATGTATGTACTTTGGAGAAAGAGTGGGAAATCTGGGGAATAGTCCATAATGCATTGTCTTTATTTGCTAAAGAGGAAGTGTGAGAGTTGACAGGAAAGGGAGAAGAGGATATGTTCTTACCTCCTAAGGGATCAGCTATGGTGGGGCTCTCTGAGCAGGAGACTGTACAGCGCTATTGGCTCAGCTGGGAATCACCTCTGTGATGTGCTTAAAGGGACCTGAATGGCATGACCCATAGGTTTATGCTCTGACAATTAGTTTCTTTGAAGGAATCAATGGGTAAACCATTGATATCAACTAGGGAATATCCTTAGCTTTCTTGGATTGCCACCTGTAGCCTCCAACTCACAAAACCAGGTATTATATCCCCTTCTCCCACAGGGTACTAGCAGAGGAATGTGAAGGTATTCTATGTCATTTCTTCCCTGTAGTTATTTATATTTCTAGAATACCAGTTGAAGATCTGGATGCTACTTTACTAGCTGTACACACACAGAACTAAAGGATGGCTCCTCAGCCTGTATGGCAGACAAATTTCTCCACTTTCTGCCACTATGATTATTTGTACTAATTTTGTGCTGATCACCAAACACATTTGGTATAGTTCACATTGAAAACAATGGAAAAAGGGTACCCAGAGCCCTACCATAAAAGCAATTCAATGATTCAGACTAGGATCTGTACTTACTTTACATTAGTATGGCACAACAAATCTTAAAAATGTAACTCTGTACCTTGCCAAGAAATCTTACAGGAGCCTACTTTTCCAAGGAATTATACCTCAGACCTAGCCTTCATGGCCAAAAAGGAGAAGGAAATTTCAAAATGGCCTTGTTTTCATACTTTTCTGATTTAAAAAAAAGATTTGGAATGTGCCAGCATTTTTAAAGGCCTCTGATGTGACTTAAAGTGGAAGGTATTCAGGAGTACAAAATATGAATAGGTGAGCAATCCAACAAGCAATGCCTCAATGCTTCAAAGCCTTCACAAATCATATTTTCAAAGATATGATGAAGTATGCATTTCAAAATCAGACATATGTTCAACAGCTTTTCTTTACTAACCACAGAAAATAAGTTATTTAACTTTATAACTTACAAAATGACAAGTCAATAACACTTGTTCAGTTTTTTTGTGTTGCAACAAGTTCAAAAGTTCAGATTCAGCTTATACTCAAGCTGATTTTAGTATACAAGTTACTATATTATTGACAGATATTCTTAAATCTATTACATATTTTGAAGAATTTGTGGATTTGTTTGTGCAAAATCATGATACTTCATGATTACCTACAGATACCAAATTTTGCATAAACAATCCTGCCACTTACATTAGCTGAATGCACTTGTTTTTACACCAGAATATGCTGGGTGAAAGGTTGAAATAATTATTTTTGTTTTTCACTGGAAAAAAGTTATGATTATAGTTCATAGAAAATATTTGCTAACAAAATTAATATTGAGTCACCTATTCAACTGTCATTTTAGTGCAAAGCAAATTTTTACTGTTACAAATCACAAAATAATTCAGATTAGTTGCAGAAAGAGTAGTGGAAGCTCTATGAGTTTCTGATTCAAATTTACTATGTATGGTAATTATTCAATACAGTGAATAATGTTTGAAGTTGAAATCCTACAAATTTAAAACTATTCCTTTTCTTCCTTTTTGCAAACATATTAATAATAAATTCTATTAAATATATTTAATCTCTTGAACTTTTCTATAAGTGCAATCTATGCAAAATGACTTTGCCCAGTCAATGATGGGCCTTAACTGCTAGTTTTGAAATATACAGTACCTGATATAGTTGCCTTAAATAAGGAATCCTGTGCAGAAAAATGAAAATGGATCTGTTTGTTCACATATATAATCACTTTTCAAATATCCTTGTTGCTATTGGCCAATAGAAAATTAAATATGTAGAGCTAGATTGAGCATTGTTTCAACACAACCACCTAAGGGAACAAGGGCATCATTGCCCCTCACACATCAAAAGGAATTTACCAGATCATGGCTCTAACTGTGCTGGGCACAGAACAAGGTTAATCTCCATGAACATAATGGTCGGGCGGCTTTAGTCAGTCCACAAACATACAGCAATTTTACTAGTTGTTGATATTATTTGAAATTAAGAGACTTGATTGTATAGTGTATTAAGTTATTCATGCCTGTGAAGAGTATGTATACAAATTCTACTTACTTTCTGAGTGAAGAATTTAATTTGGTAGCATTTTACACCCACTTTGTATAGATGTTAATGGCTATACAAGGTGCAAGGTAATGAAGAATCGGCCCCAGATACTCTAAATCCAAACAAATTATCCAGCATATCCATCTCCATCACTCTTCATGTCTCCTCTTTCTTTCAGTTTCTCGCCAGACAGTAATGTTCTAAGATCAAATATTCTCTATAAATTGGGAGAACATTTAACTGATTTATGAGGCTTTTAGCTATTACATACTTACCTACTCAATAAAAATACTTATATCACATGACACACATACTAGCTCCGCAATCCAAGACTCACTCTTAAAGTGACACATACATCAAATTGTAATGAGATTTCCCGTAGCTAATATATCACTTCAGGGCAAACAACAAGCATTCTACAGCAGATATTTTCTTGTCCCTCGTTAATTGTGCTTTGGTTTTTTGGACAGCCGTGTTTTATTCTTTTTTTTTTTTTTACTACATAACAGTTATTTTATTAAATGTAAGAGGAAATAGTGATGAAGAATTATAACTGAGAAAGGCAGACATACAGGCACAAAGAATAAACACAGCCTGCTGATGGTTGTCATTTTTCATGTTATTTGGACTTTGCCTTCAAAGTATAGTAAAGTAGTAGCTGATGATCACATTTAAGAAGTATACACAGTAAATTCAGAATTGTGATCATGATGAGGAAATGTATTTCTTAATGTAATTCCTTAATACAGTGACAGGTTTAATCCAGTGCTATTTAAACCACAATACTGAATCATAGAAGATTAGGGTTGGACAATACCTCAGAAGGTCATCTAGTTGAACCTCCTGCTCAAAGCAGGATCAATCCCAACTAAATCATTTCAGCTATGGCTTTGTCAAGCTGGGACTTAAAAATCTCTAGGGATGGAGATTCCACCACCTCCCTAGTTAACCCATTCCTAGGCTTCATCATTCTCCTAATGAAATAGTTTTCCCTAATATCCAACAAAGACACCCCTCACTGCAACTTGAGACCATTCCTTCTTGCCCTGTCATCTGCCACCATTGAGAATACCATGGTTGAAGGCTGCTATCAAATTCCACCCCCCTTCTTCTCTTCTGCAGACTAAATAATTCCAGTTTCCTCAGCCTCTCCTCATAAGTCATGCACCCTGGCTCCTAATCATTTCCATTGCCCTCTGCTGGACTCTCTCCAATTTTGCACATCCTTTCTGTACTGGGGGACCCAAAACTGGATGCAATACTCCAGATGTGGCCTCACAAGTGCCAAATCAAGGGGAATAATCATATCCCTTGATCTGCTGGCAATGCTCCTACTCTGGGTCCACACATCCAGGATATGTCTAACTCCTGAAGATTATTCCTTCATATCATCTCTATTTTACTCCTTTCCTATCCATCCACACAGACAATACTCTCATCCAGAATCCCATTATATCTTGTCAGTGGTGCCAGTTAAGGAGTTGGGGCAAGTAAGGTATTCCCCTGAGTTTTTTGTGGTTGCTTAAAGTACAAGCAGCAGAGCTGGTGGGCCGTGGCTGGTGGGCCATTGGCAGTGGTTCCATACTAAATCTGTCTGATTGCTGCTGGCACAGGATGGCACATCACTTAAATTTGGCCGGGATGCCCCTCCATCCAGATGAACGGCAGCTATGCCAGATGATGTTGCAGCTTGGTACAGGGAATCTGTTCCTGTACTGCAAGTAGAGCATAGGAGAGGTGGCTGAGAACTTGTATCCTTGCAGTACTGGGGCTATGTCTACACTACAAAGAAAAGTCGGAAAAAGATATGTAAATTGCAAACTGCAATTTGCGTATCTTTTTCTGCTTTTCTTCTGAAAGAGGCTTTTCTGACATTTGGCCTGACTACATGGGGCCAAATGTCAGAAAAAAAACCCTCTTTCAGAACATCCCTTCTTCCTCATAAAATGAGGTTTACAGGGATGCCAACAAAACATGTCAATTTTTCTGACTTTTTTTCGGAAAAGTGGACATGTTCCTTGGATTTGACAGGGCTTTTCTGGGATACCTTCAGTATCCCGGAGAAGCTCTGTAGTCTAGACGTACTCTGGCTTATGTGGTGTGTTGATGACTGAGAGAAGAGACTCCCTAGCCTAATGAGACTTGGGGTTTCCACTGAAGTTTGGAAAAGCAGAGATTGAATGCCAAGAAATATCTGAATTGGCATCACTGTCTCATATGCTGGATACTGCAATGTCATTTTCTCTGATCTTGACAAATACATTCTTACTCAGCTACTTATGTCAGCTCCAACTTCTAATTGCCCAGTGACTTTAAATGTTAAATTTTCTGACAGCCATTTTTGTGCTTTCTCCCATGCTGTTCTGTAAACATCTGCAAAGCTAACTCATTTGTCCCACATCAAATTCCTCCTTACATCTCTCCTCGTGTGTACAAAATATTCACAGTGGTTAGATCACTGGTGTGGTGGGACAATTGCCTATCCTGTTGACCAGTGTTGTCTCACTGTTTTTCCTTTTACTCCTCCATCTGTCTGTCTCTATCTGTTGTCTTGTGTTTTAGACTCATAAGCTCTTTGATACAGATACAGCCTTTTTGTTTTGTCTTTGTACAGCACCTAGCACAATGGGGCCTTGGTCCTTGTTTAAAGCTGGTAGAATTTACTGTAATATAATACAAACAGTAAATGACAATAATGACCACAATTCATTGATCACTGTATCAAATCTGAGTCTCATGGGACCATAAACATATAGAGTGTCAGGCCAAAATATATCACTGGAAGGGACTGACCTACATATCATAGACCACCAGCATCCTGCACCGGGGCTCAGTCTCTTATCCAATCACGAATGATGAAAGTTTGGATTTCTTGCACCCATGGTACTTGGGTAGTAGCACCAAAAAGCCCAAAAGGGCCATAAGGCTACAAACCAGTTTAACTATCTGAGGGTGGATACCCTCAATATAGAGGTCATGTATGGGCTGTTCATTTAAGGGATGAAGCCTAGAAAACTGGTGATTTAGGAGTAATTAACGTATGACCCTGAAACTGAACACATTGCATTATATTTAGTGATCTGCTAGATAATTTTTGCCAAGTATAGTGAACCTTGGTTACCGTAGAAGCCCACATGTTTATGCGGAAGAAATCACTTTTAGCATAGATAATGAATAGTATGCAGTCATTAGTTACATGCTGGAGTTTGAATTTGTCCTTGTCTTATGTGCTGCACCGTGCATGGCATCTTTTCTAAAAATAAAAAGTGTCTTTTATGTTTCTTATCTGAATAGGATGGTGCTTTCCACACCAGCTGTATGCTTACCTAAGTACACTATCGTTGCAGAAAACTGTAATAACCTAACTTATAATGAAATATTAAGATCATTTTAAGGGGCACTTTGAAGCTCACATTTCTTAACAAAATATTGTAGGTGTGATAAGAGTGTTTTGGCAACCTGTTTTTACATAATAAGACTTTATTAAGAACCTCATGATTAAACATAAGGTTGACAGATTCTTATTAAAAAAGATATAAAAGGACTGTCTGCTCTTTCCATATCTTGTTTTCTAATAATTCAGCGTCATATCATAATAGAAGAGCAGATTCTTGTCTCTGTTTTATACGGTACTAGAAGGTGTACCAGGCATTGCTCAGGTCCTTAATTCAATTAATTTTAGTTTTTCTTCATTTAAATCATTGCTCTAGAGAGGGGGGCTGGGGACGAGGGCTTCAGTATGCAGACTGCCTTGGGGAGAGAGGACTATCCCAGTTCTTTGTCACCACAGCAACAGGAGGCCAGATGAGAAGCACCTCGCCATGGCTACTGAAGCTCTAATAGGCAGAGCCAGGGGAAGGGTGCATGTCCCCGAGCTGGGACAGGTTCAAATTTGTCTACCCCCTGTGCTCCCCAGCTGGAGTGAGGAATGCAGCAATCCCAGGGCAGGGAACCCCCAGCCAGCCCCTTTCACCTGTCTGGTAATTCTGTCTCTCTTAGGTATTGTTTTCTGAGAAGTTATACCATTCCAGGCACATCCCATTTTCCTGGCACAACCAAACTCTTTCCATGTTTTAAGTTATGGGAAGAAGAAGCTGAATAGCAAATTTGGAGGTCCTAGTTCTTACCGTTTAGGAGCTTTTGAACAAACAGACAGTCTCATAGAAAAACTCTCTCAAATATATTGTAGATGAGGTTATACATGCAAAGCAATATCATGAACATTGCACCAAATCAGTCTGCACATATGTAGCATGTATGATGATACTTTATCTTTATTATGTACCTTGGCGCTTCCCAACAAAAAATAAGTTTTGATGGAAAATTTCCAATCAGCTCTACATTGAACCAGTCTCTCTCTCTCTCTCTCTCATCATCTGAAGATAGACTATGAAAACCTTCATTTTTCTTGACCAAAAGTTATTTTAACCAGCTTCTTGTAGCTACTGGCTGCACAAAGACCAAGATAAAAACTAATTTCAACAGGGTTTCCTTAAAAAAATCTAGAATTGTACTTTGCAGAGATACCATAAAGCCTCATAATAACATTGGGTTGCATGTGACCCATTCAGCTTAGAGGCCTAGTGGGTTTAATATTACACAGAAGACCAGAAACTAGCGATGAAATAAGGCCTTCCCTCCATTAGTGCAGTAAATCTACTAGTGCTCTGTTCAAGTGGTTCTAAAATTTCTCTAGATTTCACCAGTTCCCTTGAGAGACTGTTCCACTAGCTGTTTGATCTCAATGCCAAAATATTTTCCTGATATTCAGCCTAAATTTGTCCCTCCTGAATGTTATCCCTTTATTTCTGGTTATAGTCTCTTGTATCACTATACATAATTATTTCCCATCCTTTACATTTCTCTAAAGTGTATGGATAACTGTCATATGGTCACTTTGTCATTACTTAGACAAGCTGCGGTGCGTATATTAAACTCCTGAATTTTTCTTTAATCAGGGTCTGAATCCTCAAAAATCACTTAAGTTATTTTACTCTGTACTCTCTCTCTTATCAGTATTTTGGAGTGCTTAGGTGCCTGTAACTGAATCTAATAAGCAGAGAGCAGTCTCATCAAAGCCGTATGGAGAAAATGACTATCACCTTCCTTCCCTGTAATTTTCTACCTCTGCATAATTTCTTCCACTTGATGAAAAGAGGATCAATGTACAGGATAGTATTGAGTTACAGGATCTATAGTCCCTGTTATTGGAAGGAAAAAGAACTGACTCTGGAACCCCATTAATTTCAAGAGTTAGACTGATTTCAAGGGGCGCATTGCGAGTCAGTAGCTTGGAAGATGCGGCCCAATGGCATTATCATGAGGTAATGTGAGCCTCCACTTCTGGTATGCAATGCCAAGCATAATACATTCACCACTGCAGATGTTAACTGGTTTAAATTACATAAGATATTGATGATAGCTGATGTGAGACTACTGGGCTTAGAGCTGCTACTTTTTCTTTTGTGCAGGTATGATAGATGACTACACCTGAAGATTCAGGAACAGCCCTCAATGTAGCTGAGCTTTGGATGGGAATGCTACATACTTACTGCATGGCTGCTTATCTCATGCTTGTCTACGAGGAGGACTTTCCAGACATTACACTGCTGACCTCGAGGCTATTAAATGACTAATACATGTGATGCCTACATAAGCCCTTTAAAGATTTTTTTCACCTTTTCCTCTCTTATTTCCCTACTTCGTATTTTGTATTGTTTCCCATGTTTATTGTAGCATGTATTCATTTGCAAACAGATAATTATAATAATACCCTTCCAGAGTGACAGGATAGAGCAGCACTCTCTCCAAACCCTGCCCTTTTCCGGGTAGCGTCCAGAAGGACTAACAAAGAAGGTTACAGGCTGTATTAATGCTCCCTTATGCAATCACATGTGCAAAGGCCCTTCCAAGACAGATCAATAAAGAGATAAATCAAGGGAAATCATGCACAGACACATCAACAGTGGGATCTTTAGTATAACTTATAACTTCCCCTGTCCACACAAACTAGCTGTTAATAGTGTTCGATTCTTCTGCTGTTGCAAAATTATGCATTAATTTTTAAAAGATCGCTCCAGACAAGTGAAAAAAAATTGGCAATGTGTCATTCTAAACATTTAATTTTTAAATAGTTTTCCTATTTATGAAGCAGCCTGTTTCATATTTTAATAAAAATATAATTAAAATTAACAAGAGTCAAATTAAACGAAATTGCATGTTGAGCAGGAGAATTCAAAATGATAAAAATTGGCTCAGATTGTTGCTTATATTTGTTCAACTCACCTTTACAAAGTGACCATATGTTATATCTGCATTTCTTGGCAACTTAGGAGTAACATGCACATACTGTCCCTCTGTTGATACTCTCTTCATTGTAGTGCTTCTGTCTAGAGGAGTCATTTAGTGAACAGCTGTAATGGTGTAATTAAAAGCAGTACATATATTTTAAAACAAAATAGCAGACATATGTGCCTGCTGTCTACACAGGCAAGTCTATCTAAATGTCATGTCGAGTGTTGCAATGGCTAGAAAACAAAAGCTGCTTTCTTCCATTAATGTTTCTGAAACCAACTTTGTGAATGCTTACCATCTGTCATAGCAAAAGCAGCCTACTCAAGGAGATGCTCAGGTATGACCTCTATACACGTGGTGACACACAACTTCATTCTTCACTGTTTTTTCCAACTGTGGTCATTTCTATCGATGTAAAGTGGGTGGAAAACCACATCTGGTCAGATTTGGTAGCATGTTATATTGACCTCATCCCAGGGACTACACAAAGTGCTGGGAATGGAGTATCCGGTCCATAGTCTCACTTCACTATGAAGCTAGGTGGTCCACTCCAAATGAAGTGCTAAGTGAAGTAGGCTTTTTCCATTTTAACTTCTGAACATTAAACACTTTTTTCTGTGCACACCAGCACAGAAGAGTAAGTGTTTTTAATTATCTTGTTTGGTTTAAGTGAATAAATAAATCCCTCCCTGCCTATTTAAAACAGAGGTTCAAAATCAAAAGCAAATATCAGCAAACATTCACAAAAGAGCAGATGAAAAAACTGAGGAAAAAGAACTTTATTAGGATCTTGATCCAAAGCCCACTGAAATCAATTGAAAGGCCCACTGTTGGTCTCACTATGCTTTGAATTGCACCATCAAGGTCAAGCTAATCAGCCCTCACACAGTAGAAAATTCAGACTGTTGATAAAATAGTAATATAGCATTTCTTTATCTATAGATCTCAAAGCATATTGGAAAAAATCTAAGTCTTATTCCCATTTTACAGAGGAAGATCCTGTAGCATACACAAGTTACATTTCTTGCCCAACATAACATGGCATGTCAACATCACAAGCAGGAATAAAAGGCAGGCTTCTTGTTCATGAATTTGGTGATATATTCACTGAAACCCAACTGTCAAACAAACCCTCTTAGACATTGCTTTCATAACCTGACAAAAGCAGAGGTTTGCTATATAATCGCTATGACAGTTACAATGTGAATTACAACCGATACAAACTATTTTGGCTTTCATTCTATGTCACTATAAAAGTGTTTCACTATTTCAGAGTTAATTATAAGTGGGGTCCCCTCTCTGCTTTACAGCTGTAATTTCCAATAATCAATGTTGGATAAATGCAAGTTGTTAGTCTCCCCCATATGATTTACAATTTCTTGAAATCAAATTGAAAAACTCATTCAAAATGTCAATCAGTTTCCAAAAACAGCCTTTAATTTTCAATGTTTTGGGTTTGTGACTGTCCAACACTGTTCTGCCACTGTAAAGTTGTGTAGGAGTCAAACCCAGTGGTAAAAGACCTGATTCCAACCTTCTTCTATTAGTCTTCAATAGAGTCACAACGGATTTACACCACTGTAAATTAAATTGGTGTCAGGCCCTAGATGACAAATAAGTGATTGTCATGATCATGCTTTTTCAAATCAGAGTTTCAGGCTGAGAAAGTCATGGCTACCCTATATCAGAAGCTGGCTTGGGGTACTGTGAAAAATTGGCTGGTAGAGCCATTAACACTATTATACAAATAATGTACATGTAATTTTAAAAGAGAATGTGTTAGTATCTTAAAATTAATGGACACAAAATTCAAAGTCATGAATGGCTGTGTGATTTTTGTATTTGCGCTGTTTCCATTGGTCCCAAGCAAAACCACCAGAGAGGATATGGTCACCAGTAATTCTCCTGCTTGCAAGAAGTCTTGAAGGAGATCTCCTCTATATCCCAAATGAGATGTTGGCATATCCAAATGTTCAGCTGGAACCATTTGGCTCCTTTACAGGCAAAATCTAAATAAAACCTAACAATGAGTGTTTCTAGACTAAATGTACTTCTTCTGAGGAGCTGATAGAATGCACTGGTGTGACTGTAGTCTTAGTGCGGTTCATTGGCTCACAGAGTGGCTATGGATGGAGGAACCAATAAAATAGGAGACAGAGAAAAAAGAATCTCCAAATCTTTTAAAACACAATAATCCTGGTGGTTTTGTCTTTCAAAATTCTCAGATTTCAGTTTAATAGCATTTATAATTTCCCTTTAGTATGTCAAGTTCATTAGAGCTCTTCCCATATATAAATCTGGCATATCAAACCACAATTTGCACTGTCAACTCCTATGAGTAAAATCTATTGCAGTTACAGAGCTGTCCTGCTTTTGCCTTTGTAGCAACTTTTAGACCACAATAACTATCATCAGTTTAAAGCAAGCAGATCCATTACATTTCCTCTGTTCCTACCGCCCCACATTAAGCTAATATTATCTATTTCCCAAGTGAAAAAAAGCCCTTCCAGTCGTATCAATTATTAATTCCTTGCTTGCAGCTAATGTTTTGTTTGAATTATTTAAATGCATCTTCATTTATCAATAAACATAAAATGTTAAACAAAGAATACTGATGAAGGACATAATTTAAACCATAACATTTTATGAGATTATTTCAAGCGCCTTTTTTGATTTATTAGCACAATATGTTTTATAATTATTTTCCCATTTCTAAACAAACAAAAAACCCCATGTTTCTGGGTATCAGCAAGAGACCTGGGGGTTTACTAAGTGCTTTTCAGAATGCTATAGTTTTGCCTGGTTTCTTAAATATAATATATAGCAAATTCCCATTCTGTTTGCTGAGAAAATTCAAAGCACAAGGTATAAGATGTCTGTGATTTATTATTAGAATACCAGTTACTGAAGTTCAGTTAAGTCTTCAGTTTCTTTCTTGTGTTTCAGCCATTGTATATTAGGAACTGACTGAAACTCGTGGTTTTTGTTAAGAGACTCCAGCTTACAACAATTGAGGCAAATGAACAATATAGTAGTTCACTCTTTTTATTATTTTTAGGGAGGGGCTGTTATGACTATAAAACAATGGTAGATGATGTAATCTAGTAAATGAAATAAAAGTAATATTATTATAAATATTTTAAAACATAATCCTGTCAATTCAAATAACCCAAGCTGTATATAAAGTCTAGTCTACACAGAGATTTTATGTGTTGGAAGCCAGGGTGTGAAATGACAGTGCCAGAATGCCACACAGTAAATGTGTGTGTGGATCCTGATACTATAAAGTCTCAAAAGCTACTATGGAAGTTTTGGTGCATGGCAGCACAGCCATTTAGTATGTGGGAGGCTGGTTGCTGTAGATTTACACCCTGACTTTCTGTGCACTTAGTCTCCATGTAGACAATCCCTAAGAGACATTTTCAAACACAAAATATTTCCTCCTGTTCCTGAAATTCAATAGTCAGCAGTGGTTTGTTTTTTTTTTTTCAGTTCTGGGGGTATATGGAGTAGAATACATTAAAAAAAAATTAAATGATTATCATAGACATAAAACAATATTCACAGCAGTTAAAGTTATACTTCAAAGGTAAGAGCAAACATTACCACACTCCCAGTGTGGCATTTTCCTTTTCATCAGTGTTACTCCTATTAGAAGGATATAACTTCTTCAGGGGTTGTAAAATGTTCAAGAAGCTGAAAAGGAGAAACCTGACACTTATTTTTCAGGCCAGATCCTTTCCTCAACTAGGACAAAATATTATTCATGAAAAGAAAGAAGGAAGAAAAATAAAAGTTCCCTCATTGGGGTGGCGATTCAAAATGGCACCCAAGATGGTGGCCGTCCATGGGAGCCTGATATGGCCAAAAAGCCTAAGCTTGTTTCTTTTAAGGTTTCTTTTTTTTTTGTTTGTTTGCTTGACAATTCTGGTGCAGCTCTTCACATATTTTCCGCCGCTGTTTCGTCTCTGTTTGTTAAATGGGTTGGCCACCCCTGCTATAAATGTTTTCATTTGTCACAATCTCCATTCTCTGGAAAAATCCCTAGTTTATTATTAGTAATTATCTGTTGTATCATAGAACCCAGAGGCTCTACCGGCAACATCCAGGCCACAGTGTGCTAGTCACTGTACAAAACCACATAAGCGAGAACTTTTTCCTGGAACATATGCCCACCTAAATAGACAAAAGAGGAAAGGAAGGAAATATTGTTATCCCCATTTTACAGCTAGGGAATTGAGAATGGAGTAGGCCCAGTACTTTTACCAGTTACTGGCTTATTACTTACCCCCGTGACTAGTTACATTGACTTAAATGGGACTGTTCACAATAATTGTTCACAATTAGCATGGAGGTTAGGTCCATTAATGGCTATTGGCTGGGATGGGTAAGGAATGGTGTCCCTAGCCTCTGTTTGTCAGAGGGTGGAGATGGATGGTAGGAGAGATATCACTTGATATCATTAACTGTTCGTTTCACTCCCTCTGGGGCACCTGGCATTGGCCACTGTCAGCAGACATGATACTGGGCTGGATGGACCTTTGGTCTGCCCCAGCATGGCCATTCTTATGTTCTTATGATACCCACTAGTGTTTACAGGGTTGAGCCCAAAGTTAGTGTGTTTTGGCTGCCAATCTTGAATTCACTTCTCTTGCCCATATGAGCTTCATACAACTGGTGTTACTTTAGAATTAGCAACTGCAACACATTTCTGAATATAAGGAGGTTTTTTTTTAAACAAACATCTGGAGAGGGAAGAATATTTTACATGGAAATTTGTCAAAATATTCTGGGGCTCAGAAAAATACTTCTCAAGAACACATGTATTGTCTTTGGAATTAACTATATTGTCTGCAGAAAAGGGCAGACAATGTCAAAAAGTATTCCAGGAAGGATTCCCAGTTTCCATACAAGGTCCTCAACTCACTTCAAATTGCCCATCTTGCATTGCTGCGCTGTCTTTGTACACAGTATATTTCAGGAACAAAGTAAAAACACTTCCATCAAATGCATTGACTGTCTATTTATTGGGAGAATAGTTATGTTTGAAGTTTAAAACAAATGAATAGGCTTCTAATTTCACTAACTTATTGTTTGGCAGACCTTACACCCTAGAAAAAATGGTTCATTAATGAGGTTTCATGTATGTGGAATGCTCCACCAATGAGGATCTAATAGGAGGACTGGAACTAAAGAGAGGACATATTGTGGAGACCTCTTGTTTAAATATTGGCAGAATTGCTATGTTGGTAATTTCTGTATTTACTGAAAATTTAAATATTGTTTATTGGAAACAAAATGAACCTTCCCTGTATGACGTAAATCTGAGCTCTTTAGCAAATTCGGGGAATGAATTAATTTCTAGGGTTGCATGTTGGGATCACAGAAATCTCCAGCAAATCAAAATTTATTAACATTATCACACTGAAATAATGACACTTTAGCTAAGCCATAACAGAAAATTCTCAGCTAGTAATACCTTTTCTAAGAAAATGTGTAGCATAATTATTCATTCTAAGTATGAAGGATGAATAAAAATTGTAATAAGCCATAGTAATGCTTTAATGAAAAATCCTAATAGATTTTAGTAGTAAATGACAAATTTTCTGTTGATATCTTAGCTCATCTGATTGAATGTAACAGAAAATAATGGGCTAGTGCATAGCTGCAACTAAGGTACAAAGATACACATCAGCGGTGTGTGTGAAAAGGTTGATTAAAGCTCACCTTTGCACTCTTCGTGATCAAATTGCTCTTTGTTTAGGATCTATCCCCAAGCACTGTGTTAGATTAGATGGGGGTGAAGGGGGGGAGGCTGTACTACCTTATCCCAACAGTACAGCTGGGAGATTCTGCTCATCTTATTCCTCCACAAACAGAATGCCCAGGCCCACCGACAGGGAGGGACAAAGGGGGCAGTTGCTGTAGGGTCAGGTGTTTCAAAAGGGCCCAGGGTTCCTGCCTGCCATCGTTACTTCAGCAGGACTACATCTAGACAGCAGCACTATCTTGGGATATGGAAGTATCCTGAAATAGCTATTCCGCATCTTTAAATGCGCTCATTATTTTGAAACATACTTCGAAATAACAGGAGCTTCAGGGGGTAGCCGAGTTAGTCTGTTACAGAAAAAACAACAAATGGTCTGGTAGCACTTTATAGACTAACAAAACATGTAGATGGTATCATGAGCTTTCGCGGGCACAGCCCACTTATTCAGATGACGGGAGTTATGAGTTGGGGATATGAAAACTTGAAATAAATAGGAGAGGGGAGAGAAAGAAAAAAGAGAGGGGGGGTGGGAGAAATAACAGGCATGCTATTCTGGCGTCCTTGTAACCCTCATTCCATGAAGGTTAAGGGACTTGTTGGATAGTGTTTTATTTCAAAATTTGGTGCTGTGCAGACAGTGCCAAATTTCGAAATAAGCTATTTCAAGCTCTGCGTGCAACCTAGATGCACCCCAGGAGTGGTGGTAGCTGGAGCCCCAGGCCCTTTAAATCACCACACCATGCACTCTGGGCAGCTTTTGAGGGCTGGTTGGGGGAGCCAGCATGGTGCACTCTGGGCAGTGCTGAGGGCTGAAGGTGGGGGCCTGGTGCAGCGTGCTCCGGGTGGCACTAAGCGTTTTCCCCAGCCCCACCCCTTCAACCCAAGTCCACACACGCTTCCCCCCTCATCTTGCCCAGAGGACCAGCAAGTCTGTTGGCCCCACGGAGAATACTTTTGTGCAATAGTGTAGCGCAGCTCCTCAACCCACATCTGTCAGTTGTCAACAGCCTGGGTTGCAGGAATTTTTTTCTTTCAATTGTGTTCCAAACTACCCGTGTTCTTTTTTTGGAGGGGAGGGGGAGCCAAAAAGTTAAATCAGGATCTGTGGCCACCCTTTTCTGAAGAGAAACTCAGTACTGAAAGAAGTCCAGCTTCTGCTCAACCAGTGTTAATTGCAGTGGCCAGGAAAAGAAGCTCCTTAAAAAGAAATGTCACAAGTGCTTGTCCCCTTCAAAAGAAACACTCCCCTTGTCCTAAGAGGTCATCTGTGTAGTTAAGACTCAGACAGAACAGATCAGACAATAGCATACGTGGTACACAGTGGGCATAGAAGTCATTATTGAAACTCATCCAGGGAAATAACATCTGTGGAACAGTCTGATCACTCTGAAGACAAGGATAATCAGAAACCTGAGAGTGCATTTTGACTCCCAGACAATGGCAAGCATCATCACAACTTTGATTCCATTCCCAGAAGTACTAATCTCCCACATCGATATTTCCTGGAATAATACCATAATGTTGAAAAGGCTGACTGGCTGTTGCTAGAGGCAATAATTCACAGGAAATGCAAAGCAGCAGTTTAGCATACCTGCAAATGTGAAGGTGGGACCCTCTCCCTCACCAGAAGGTAGCAAGTAGGTAGATTCATGCCTAGCCCTATTTAAAAAGCTTCCAGTGTTATTTATCTACTTTGTCACTCTTTAAATCCGTGGTACATTAGTTAATTCCTATATTGCAATGAAATTCCTATAGAAGTACATATTATAACCACATTAATATCACATTAGCTCACTGTGATTAATGTTATTGCATTGAATGAATTAATAATGATTTGCCTCTTCACCAAGTTTTTTTTTTACCTTGACATGAAGAGGATCCATGGCATTGATTATCACAAATATAATGGATTGATTCATCATTTATGGGAAAAGAGGCTCCTCTTCCCATAAAGCTCATTTTTTATTGTTCTTTTTTTTCCCTTCTTCTCTGAGGAAATGTATTATCTTTGGCAGGAACTCAAAACCACCTATAGATCATTCACAGAAGCCAACTCTTAGCTTCGAGGTTTGTGACTTGAATACTAGCCTTCTGAAGTGAGGGAATGAGTGAGGCTCATGCAAATGAGTTGTCACATCGGAATTGTGTCAAGAAAGAAGATAGCTGTTCTGGCAAACAGGGATTATACAATAGTTGGTTGCCCTCCTCAGAGGGAAATTAGGTGCTGCTGCAGCTACTTAATTGTGGAGAAAATGCGAGATACCACCTGTGTTGGAGACATTCATCTATGTAGGAACAGTATAATGCCAACTGCTACTTCTGTACAGCAGAATAGCAAGGATTGTGTTTTGCTGAACTGTAAAGCTATTTAATTCAATTTGGTAGTCACTGCTGTGACATTATTAGCAGAGGATTCCTGCTTTGTACGTTTGTGGGCTATCGCTAATCTGAAGCCATTCTGTTGTAAGTATACACTGTGATTAAAAGCGAGGAGCCATTTTTTTCTCTAATACCAGTGTTCATTCCTTTCAGAAACAGATATTTTAATGGAAATGTTTTGTTACCTATTAATTAACATTTTAAAAATTTTAATAAAATAGATGGCACGGGATATTACTCTATATTTTAGTGATGTTTATCTACCTTTATTTAGAAATTATTTTGAGGAAATTTTGTGGCCAGTGTTACACAGGAGGTAAGACTGGATGAGCACAGTGTTCCTGTCTGGCCTTGGAATCCATGAATTTCTGCGTGAGTATAATGCAAAAATTATGTCTGTGAAAGATTAGTGGGACACTGACCAGTGAGGCCATTATAGCACCCTGCGTAAGGCATGGTTCCTCTAGCAGGTGAGAGAAAGGGCCAAAGCAACACTTACCAGAGAAAAAGATTATGCTTTCCCCAGTTGAAAACTGATCTGAAACTCTGGGTATCTTCAGTGCTATGCTGCTGTGTTTCACAGCCTGGACACCAACAGCCAGTATACAGAGATGCACGTCATGCGCTGGCTTTCCCCTGCTCTGTTACTCTCTGCAGAGTGACCTCCACCACTCTCCCAGTTTTAAATTTTCCCACAGCTGCCTGTTCTGCAATGTCCAGCACTCTCCTGGATAACTTACAGAAGTTTTTAAGTGTGTTTCTTTTTTTAAAAGAGACAATACGCTGAAGCTCAACTTGGGTTAATGAACCCCTCCTTTCAATAAATGCACTGGATTGGTATAGATCGGGGTAGGCAATGAGTGGCCTGTGGGCCGGATGCAGTTCATTAGTGTTAGCCCCTGTCAGGCTGCCAGATGCTTTATTTACCTGTGCATCCACAAGCCACTTATTGCTCACCCTTTGTTTAAATAAAAAGTAAAACAAATTTCTTGAATCAAAGAGGTGGGTTTTAAGTGAGTTCAAGTGTAAGAAATAAAGATAGAAAAGGCTACAAACACAGGTTAAAATACACTTTTTAATGGAATAAGTTAAGACACTAATTTAACAAGTACAAGCTTTCTTCAAGATATTTTCCTCATCAGTATTCTTTTTTCTCGCAGTGGCTGACTTGCTCTTTGCCAAGATCCCCACAGAGTTCAGGGAGCTGGTTTTCCTTGCCTCCTCAGATGAAATGTAATTTAAGGGTTCATGCCCCATCTCTTTATAGTATAGTAAATCTTTAAAATGTATTCTTCTGGAGTGCCTCCCAGATAAAGTTTCTTTTCCCTGCTGGGTCTGGACACCATGCAGTCTTGTGTAGACTCCATGCTGTCTTCTTCCTGAGTACTAATTTTTACAAGACAAATTATTTCTTCTTGCAACCTCCAATATATATAAATAGCTCATTGAATATGGCTACACCTGGTCTGAGGTGTTGGTCTTTTTCCTTTGTCTGGAGAAAACCTGTTTACTAACTCCATTGACATGTCTTGTTTAACCACATTTCTATAATTCTAGCACATCTACATAATCTTAGAAACAGGAGGCTGCTAGACAACTCTCCAACACTGCCACTGTATAGGCCACTATCCTCTGATCTCACTGAGGACTACCAAAATGAACTACACCTACTCAAACTACCCGAAGAAGAAAAGGAACAAATTATCACAGGCACACCTCTAGAGCCCAGACCAGCTGCTACCAAGATCCATAAAACCGGGATAGCCCATCATCTCAGGCATTAGCAATCTTACAACAGGACTGTCTGGTTATATTGACTATACTACCAACACTCCCAGGTATCTTTGAGATACCACAGCTTCCTGAGGAAACTATAATCTATTGGTGATCTTCCTGAAAAAAAACATCCTGGTCACTATGGTTGTAGAAATTCTCTACACCAACATTCCACACAAGGATGGACTACATCCCTGATGTCCTATATCCCTGATGATGCCACAGCACAACTGGTTACTGAACTTAGTGCCTTTGTTCTCATCCACAGCCATTTCAGCTCTGGGGATGATTTATACCTTCAACTTGGAGGCATAGCCGTGGGTACCCCTATGGGCCCACAGTATGTCAACATTTTTATAGTTGACATAAAATGCTTCCTCAGCTCCTGTCCCCAGGTGCCCCTCCTCTACTTGCGGTACACTGATGACATCATCATCTGGACCCACACGAAGGAGGTCCTTGAAGAATTCCACTGGAATTTCAACAGTTTCCACCCTACCATGATCTCAGCCTGGACCAGTCCACACAGGAAATCTACTTTCTGGACACTACAGTACATTGATGGTCACATAAATACCACTCTATACTGGACACCTACTGGCTACTATACTTACTTTCGTGCCTCCACCTTTCATTCAAAACATCACATGATCCATTGTCTACAGCCAAGCCCTAAGATACAACCTCATTTGCTCCAATCCCTCAGACGGAGACAAACACCTATGGGATCTCTATCAAGCATTATTAAAACTTTCAAACCCACCCGTAGAAATGAAGAAACAGATAGATAAAGCCAGGTGGATATCCAGAAGTCACCTACTACAGGACAGACCCAACGAAGAAAGCAACAGAAGACCACTAGCCATTACCTACAGCCCCCAGCTAAAACCTCTCTTATACATCATCAAGGATCTACAACATATTGTAGATGATGATCTCTTGCTCTTACAGACTATGTAGGGCAGGCCAGTCCTTGCTCACAGACAGCCGGCCCCCACCCTGAGACAAATACTCACCACCAACTACACACTACAGAACAGAAACATTAATCCAGGAACTCTCCCTGCAACAAACTCCATTGCCAACTCTGTCCAGACATCTATCCTAGTGACATCATCACAGGACCTAATGACATCAGCTATACCATCAAAGGCTCATTCATGTGCACATCTACTACTGTAATATATACTGTCATGTGCCAACAATACCCCTCTGCCATGTACGCTGGACAAACTAGACCGTCTCTACAAAAAAAAGGGGGGGACACAAATTGCACATTAAGAATGGAAATATACAAAAACAAGTAGAAGAAGCACTTGCAAGTTGTCATTATCAGGCAAAAATAAACCCTTCAAAAACAGACTGCAAGGAGAAGTTGCTGAGTCGGAATTCATATGCAAATTTGACACCCTGAACTGCAGTCTAAATAGAGGTATGGAGTAGTTCTCGCATTATAACAGGTAATTTCTCGTTCAAGTACTCTCACCTTCTCATCACTGGTGGAGAATGAGCTACATCCATTCTGATTTAATTAGCACTAAGGTCACATTCACATCTCTGTATCCCTTTTTTTTCTTTTCTTTTCAGCATCTGAGGAATTGAGTTGTAGCTCATGAAAGCTTATGCTGTAACAAATCTGTTAGTCTTTAAAGTGCCATCGGACTCCTTCTTGGCTTTTTTAAAGAATGATCTGTGAATTAGTCATTTCCAGTGTCACATTACATGATGCCTTTTCAATACAGATCATAACAAAAAATGTGGGTATTTTGAGTTGGTCAGGACATTTGAAATTCACTGTTGCATACCAGGGAACCCCTTTAGGCATAGGGATGTTCTTATGGTCACAGATTTCATCCCACCAGGTGTCTTCTCTGGGGCATGATAGGAACGTTTGTTTATTCAGACAGCACAAACAGTTGTATTATGGTTGCCTCCTGTACATGACTCTTCTGGGAAGGTGGGAAGGGGATTCCCTGTGTACTCTGTTCCCTCGTATCAGCGGCACTAAAGAGGGTGCCACAATTTGGTCATATTTTGCTTTGTAGCAAGAAGGCAATTTTTTCATACTGGTATGTGATCCATATGATATAAAGGGAATTGTTATAATAGGGATTCAGAGTGGACCTTGTTGACTGAACACTTAAGATATACATTTAAATGTCTTGCATCTATTGAAAGACATCATGTTTTCACTCACATTCATTTAATTCTGAATCTCCTGAAGAGTATTAGAGACTTTAATATTAGACATGTAGTGCTATCCACAGAGAACCTGAGGACTGAGTAGATTTACACACTAGACAAACTCAGTAGAAGCACACAATATTCCCAAGCACTGACGGTGGATGGATGTGAAGTTCGGTTTCCAGTTCCCAAGATTTTCCATTTTGAACTCCAGAAGGCACTAACAGTAACATTCTTTCTTGAAATAACAATAGATGCTAGTTTTTCATTCCGTCCTTTGCATTTAAGCCATTAATTCTGTCTACCCTTTTAATTTTTGATGATTTATAAAGGGAGTCACTTCAGATACTTTGGGCTCCACAAAGAAGAAATATAGGCAGTCTTATAAATTCATAGGGGGTACTGCCTATGAGATTTCCACCTCCCCCAACCTGAAAAATTAAAATAAAATATGACTGGAGAAAGTTTGGTTTTTCATATTGTCTCCAAGAGGTGGAAAACCATATGTCTGACCATACCACAAATGAAAGCTGCTCTAATGGAGAGGGTCATATAAAGGGCACTTCCACTTCTAACTGGCAGGCTGGGAATTCACTGACAACTTATATATTCAGAATCAAACAAAAATATGTGAGAGACCTTATCTGCAATAACATGCTGTACTATGAGAGACTTATGACTCTGGTCACCTGGCTTCTAAGATTAAAAGTAAAATGGATTTTTTTATTTTTGTTTTAAATATTTTTTTTTCAGAAAGATTCTCCAGTTTAAAATAATCCATTGTTTCATGTAGCTGGCCAAATTCTGCTTTCAGTGATAGCTATGAAACATCTAAGGAAGTCATCATTACTTCAGTGGCATTATTTGTATGTCAGAGATCAGAATCTTGTCCCATATTCTTAAAAACCTCAGCAGAACCCTTTATCTAATGAGACTTTGAAGCTACAGGGCCATATTGTGCTCTCAGTTACATCTATATAAATCCAGAGTTACATGACTGTAAGTTGTCCTTTGAGGATCATTTATGGCCTATATATGCTTCCAGATGGTGGCTAGAATCAGCTCCCAGTTGTTTGCAGGATCAGGGCCAATGACTGTCTCATAGATAATGTTTTCTTTGGCTGAGAAAAAGAGCTCAGACCCATTTCACACTATGCCCAATTTAACAGCTGATAAAGTGCCATGAACACTCTCCAGCATTGACTGTGCTGCTGAGTGCAGGGCATGGTTTGTACTGTGGTGACTGTGGCTGTCCAAAGAAGAGGGAAACATGTGAGAAATGCAAATGTTATAATATATTGACATAATTCATCAAAGTGGCATTTCCGTGGCTATGTTTCAGAAAATCACCTCAGAAAATAAAATTTAAAAATCCTCTTCTCATTACACTATCTTTTACAAAAGGGTTGGACTCTGTCAGGTTTAACCCTGAGGGACTGAAGAGTCCAGCTGCAAATTTGTTTGCAGAACCGATCAGTAACGAAGTTATTTGCCAAATTAAGGCCTAAGCTTGCAAAGATTTAATTAGTTTAATTGATTTTGCAGTTTGATTGATTTCTTGAAAATGGAAAAGAAAGGTGGTTCTTCGATTAAATCTACTGAAATTATTTTTACTGGTGATCATGTTTTGCCAGTGCACAGTCACAGTTTTCCAATAGATATCCTCTAAACGATGTCAGAAAAGATCTGAGAAGACTTGTAGGGGCTACTGGAACACAGCAAGCTCCTGTTAACTTAGATGAGTTTTAGGTCTCATGAAAGAGAATTTCACTTGCACAAAAAAAGAATTTTTCCAGCACTTTCCTTTGTAAAGGGAGCCTTGACAGCATAAATCTATGGAAACCAATTGCTAGGCTGGAAGGCAGAGCTGGTCTGACAAAACGGAAACATTCCACAGAGATATTTTGGTTTCAACTAAGTTTACATCAGGGAGATAAGGAGGAAGAGAGAGATGGAGAGAGACTCCTGCACTATAAATGGAAGATGGTAGTTATAAGGCTGGCCTGGGATATGAAAGATCCATGATCAAGGCTCTTTTCTGCCTGATGCACAGTAATCTGGCATGAAAAGTACACCAGCCTCCATCTCCCATATGCCCTGAACACACACACACATACATACACACACACACTCTCGCGCGATCAAAACCAAGCAGGCATTTTGATACAATTCTGGATTTTTTAAAATGTTTTCACAAATTTTGCTGCAAAACAGAATTGTTGACCTATGGTCAGCCCTGTAGGAGGATTTTGGGCTCTGCTCTGGCGGTAGCAGGCTTTGAGGTAAGATGGGGAGGGAAATGTAAAGATTTCTCTCTATGACCCCCAGGCACATTTTTATACAAAATTAATGAATTAAGTATGTGGATTATCTCAATTATTCATCATACTAACCATTCCCCAAATCCTTTGGCCTGGACAAGCAAGAGTTATGTGATCAAAATTGACAAGAAAAGGTTTAGAATTGGTGCAGAGATGGTGAGAAGGGTCCCAAACACTATTCCCATTTACACAAATGTGAATTCACAGCAACTAGAAAAGAAAAGCAAAAATCTCCCTGACTCAGGAGCAGTAAAGGGCTAATACAAGCTCTGGCGTGGAGGAGGGCAGAGCTGCAAAGCAGGATAGTGGTTATTCTTGGCACTACAGAGGTTCTAGTCTGCAGAGTGGCACATAGTGAGTCCAGGCTGCTATGCAATTTAGAGCATCTCTTCTTCGGTGGTCTGGAGCCAGCCAGGCAGTTTTGCCCTCCATCCTTTCCTTTTGGCTGCATTTTTGTGCTGTATTTTTCAGGAGACACAGGACAGAACTGGGTATTTGACATGTAAGCAGTCCATTGCTTTATAGAACTGCTCACATATAAAATCACTCTTAAGCACAAGTGTTTGGCGGATTAAGGCCATAGCCTCTCTTGGTCCTGGAAACAGATTCTATTCTCAGGTTTCTAAATGCTGGGCCTCCCCGACAGTAGAGCAAAATGCAAAGGCCAAACAGTATTTTAATGTTACTTTTTTCCCTTTAACTTTTAAGACATTTTTTCACTTTAATGGGGTTTCCCCCCACATGTTTCTCTTTGACTCAGTCCTGTACGTTACGTATCACTTCATATGCATGCTACAACCATTTTGGTAACACATTATATATATCATCAAGGTTTTGTTGTTGTTGTTTTGACTGAGGGATTTCTTAGTTTTTCAGGATGAGGATTTTTTTCTCTCCAAATCATTTATCTTTGATTTTATTTATTCTAGAAACCTGGCAACCTATTTGGGAAATACCAGCAGAGCTGTATTTTTTAATCATATTCCTCCACATATGGCATTAATATATCTCTGCCTTGCCTTCATGCAATACAGCAACAGATGTTGAACATTTTTAATAGGCCTCTGATCGTATGAGGATCCTTTTTTAGGAATACGTTTTTTAAGCTACAGCTCATTTACAAGATTGTCTCTTATAAGGTTTGTTTTGTTAATGATATGGATTTCGTCCCCTTTTCAGATAATATTTTGATTTCCTACAGAGCTTAGGCAGTAAATTTGTACCAAGGAAAAATGACTGATAGTAATGTTTAAAAATACTCCTTTTTTAGATCAGATTAAACTAGACATGGGAGTAGAGTAGTGACCTATATTCATGAGTCTTTAATTGCTGCAGCCTACTTTAATTATTTACAGATGTACTATTCAAATGGCTAACTTAAACTCTGGCTATCTTCATTAATCTGCGTTTATCTTTCCAAATTCTGATTTTTAAAACGCCAATGGCATACTTACTTTAAGTTGGGCTACTTCCATGAAGGTGTTGGGCCAAAACTCACCCATACACTTCCACTCTTTGGGTATGTCTAGACTACATGGCTCCGTCGACGGAGCCATGTAGACGAGGTTTCTAGACATAGGGAAATGAAGCGTCGATTTAAATAATCGCCGCTTCATTTACATCAAAATGGCTGCTGCACTGTGCTGATTAGCTGTTTGGCGGCACAGTGCGGTAGTCTGGACGCTCTGTGGTCGACAAGGGAAGCCCTTGTCGAATGCCCCGGTAAACCTCATTCCACGAATCCACACTACCGTGCTGTGCCGCCAAACAGCTGATCGGCACAGCACGGCAGTCATTTTGATGTAAATGAAGCGGCGATTATTTAAATCGACGCTTCATTTCCCTATGTCTAGAAACCTCATCTACATGGCTCCGTCGACGGAGCCATGTAGTCTAGACATACCCTTTGTGTTCTGCCATCAAGGCAGTGGAGCTGTAAACCCAGCCGAACCAGCCACTTCAACCCAGTATATAGCTGCTTTATATTGCCCTCACAATGCAAAGCAGCTGAAGCATTTTACTAGAGAGATAGTAATAGTACCACATAAAGCACATGACCCAGACCCTGAAATCTGTCTCGGACTCTGATTGGTGGTATTGACTCAGGCCCGGAACTTGACTTTGAACTCTTCTGCTGCTCTCAGCCTCTGGTTTGTCCCTGCTCTGGCTCTTAGTCCTGATTGTGCTAGTCAGAAACATGACACTCAGCTGGTGGTATACACATTATTGTATCATGCAACAGCAAGACAAAGGGGTGCACAGAGCAGGAAAGAAGAGAGGAACTCTATGCCACTATATTGACGCATGACTGAATGATAGATCTGAGAAAAACAGTTCCAACAATCATAACCTACTCCTAGTTCCATGAATAACCTGAGACTCTGCAAAGGACTTAGTCTGACAAACACTACAAAATTGAATGCTTTATACTGAGTGCCCAATGGAACTACCCAAAGTAATAAGCATTAAGGAAAGCATGCCTAAGAATTGATTTGCACCTAATTCCTTCAAGCTTCTTTGAAAACTCCAGCCTATATCCTAGAGAGTTCATAAGGTCAGGACTCTTTCTAATGTAGAATTAGCTTTTTTTCATGAAAACTGAAATTAGCTCATAGCTTGTGACATTTATGGAGCCTCTGTGGAAGCTATAATATGCATGGAGATCACAAAGTTCTGTCTTCAACAACTAACATCTTTTTCTCCCCAATTTGTTCTACATATCCTTACACTACACTTTCTGCCATGGCTTAGTGAATGAAACAAGTGTGAAATTGTATTATCCTTTATTAAAAATAACAAAACATTAGAGCACCTTTTAGAAAGTGAAAACGCATCACTTTTCCAAAGTCTGAAAAACTCAGATTTAATTTCGAGATAAAAGGTGGGTGATGTATTATCTTTTATTAGACCTTTGAGTCATGCAGAGCTCTTCTTCAGGATTGAAAGCTTGTCTCACCACCAGAAGTTGGTCTAATAAAAGATACTACCTCACCCACTTTTTTTTCTCTCACATCCTTGGACAAGTGCACTGTTTAAAAAATGTGTCAAAGTTTTAGACTTTTACCAAAAAACAAACTGCTTGAAGAAAACAATTTTTAGGATAGTATAGGGAATCTAACCAATCTTATAACAGAAATCAGCTTATATTACGTAGTCTCTGTCCTGACTCAGTAATACAAGCATTGACTGGGTCCAAAGGCAACAGCAGTACACTACTCACAAAGAAATAAAAAATCCAGTATGTCACAACCTTAGGAGCTACTTTTACTCGAGGGATTTATTTTTATTACTGTAGCCCTTGGAGACAATCACCATTTGCTGTATTGTCCTGTGGGATTTCTATGCAGTGATTTTTTTTCTCATAAGGACTTCAGTGCTTTAAAAGGACTACTCTGATCAAGAGAGACTGAGGCCACCTGCTGTCTCTTCTTGCTTAGAGGCAGGACGGAAGCAAGGAAAGGCTTTCTGCTTGCTAACAAGATTGGGTTATCCAGTTCATTTCCCCAGTGGAAGACAGCAAGGAAGGCAGTCAGTTGCTCTTGAAAAATGCTAAAATGAACTGGATGCTTTGTTAGCCTGTCTATTCTAGAACATGCACATTGGAAACAATTGATGTCAGACATAGTCTACCACCTTCTGTTATACATTATCACTTGCTCGAAAGAAAAATAATATAGTTAAATATTTAGAGTATAAGAATTCACAAACTCTCAACTGCCCAGTTTTGTATATGGTATATTATGCAACTGCACAGAATTCAGTAACATAGCATTGGAATGAGTTAGCATCGTATTTGAGTTAGCAAATGAAAAGATAATTAGTCTTCAAACTTCCCTTCATTTGTAATATTTTCTGAATTAATCAAATACATAATTGTAGATAATTGCTCCAGCTCACCCTGTTCCTAAACTGTTTTCTATATTGACACTTTCTAGGTTGACTCTTACAGAGCATCCGCACTTTACTTATCTGATGTTAGATATTGGTTCAGCCATGTCTGTGCTTCCTCAATTTGCATACCTGCAATGTATGCAGAAAGAATGCTGCAGTTTGAATTTGTGTGGGATGGATGGTAATTTTAATAAGATTATTCTTCTTTCTTTTTATGAGAACCAGCTCCAAATATGTTCTTCTTGTGATATACTCTAAATATTGTATGATAAATGGTGTAGGCAGGAGGCAGAGTTGAGCAGTTCTGGTTCACAGCTCACTCACTCTCTTATCTCAGCATTGCAGGAAGGAGTGTAACATTCCTGGTTACAGTCTATGACTTGAGTGATCCCTTTATCACTTCTTTTTGCTTGGAAAATATGAGTCAGGGAGTCAATAAAGAGCTTTTGGTGGATATCAGATTTGTAATTATTTCTTTTTTTATGACTTAATCTATTGCTTATTAATCTCCTGGTATTGTGCTATGTGATAACTTTTCATGGTTGTTATTACTGTTATTAATAATATTATATGTGAAAACTTCTTTTACAATAGCCATCAAGTGAAATTCTAAATAGCTATTGAGATTAATTTGCTGTCATAATTAAAAGAAGATGAGATTCAGTCCTTAATTTGTCCCAGAACTTATTGCTATGAGTACAAATCAGTTATTATTTATAGTGCACAGAATTTTACTAACATGATCACAAATTTTCAATACTGAACAAAACTAGTTATATTGTAAGTTCTTTTGCTGGTTTAATATGCCAATAAAACCTATAATATGCCTCCTAAGAGGATCTTTCAAGATGAAGGTTGATAGATTTTCCTCTTTCATATTCCAGAGGTATAGTATATGGGGGTATTTTTCAAAACAGTGCATAGTTATTTAGCCGTCCGGCTCCCATTATATTAATGTCAATAACATGACTATATCAGTATGTGTCAATATGATATTAGTACTAAGCTAAATATCACCAACTACTTTAAAAATTAAGAAAAATAAAGACAAACAGAGGAAAAAAATAGTTCAGATAATTTGCCTGTAAGAATCACTTTGGGTTTAGTCACACAAATGTGCATACTTCAAAAGTTCTGTGGAACAACAATGACATGCAGCACCCTTTTAGCCTTATGAAGGGATTAATGGAAATGATCTAAAGAAGAAATTGGTTCTCTGATTTACATATTTAAAGGAATAAAGACTTGAATTTTCTGGTCTGCTAAGGCCATGTTGTGCTGCTAAGTAACTGGAGATGGCCACTGGGTGAACTTTCTACACAAAGGAAATCTCTGATGGCAGAAAATTAGCAGAGTTGGCTCCTCTGCCTATGGCACAATTCCCCCAGCCTCTCTCCAGCACAAGGAGAATAAAGAAGCAGTTTGGGACCATCCCAGAAGCCTTTAGATGTGACACAACTTAATGGCTGAACTGAGAGAAGGAGGATCTAACTTAAATTGGTTCAGCTCTCAGCAAGCTTACCTCTATCCTAATTGTACCTAGCAGATAGTGTGGAAAATTTAGCCTATACTTAGGATACTGTTCACATTTATTTTCGTTGTAGCTATGACCCAGTCTTGGCTGGGTATTTATCATGGTTGCATCTACTGGGGAAGAGATATTGGTATATGCACCTATGAAACCCATGGAGTGACTAGGAAAAAATAGTATTTGTAGGGTGAAACTTTGAAATGGGGGCTTGCCTCACTGACGCATTCACTGATTTTGTCTATCTATTGTGGCTTTTGTAGTGATGCATCCTTACCAATAGCTGGCCAGTGGTGGCTGCAGCCAGGCCAGCTCGCTAACAGCACATTAATTTTTTGTGTAACAATTATATACAGATGATAAATCCAGCCTCAAAACTCACTTTTATCATAAAGTCTGCAAATTCAAAGATGAGTTAATAAAAGAGTCACCTATCCGTATTAATTGTCAGTCATAATTTAAAAAATGAAATCAGAATACCCCACTTTCCAAAACACCATTGCAAAATCTCTAGGTCTCTCACTATATTTTATGCCTAAACATAGCACTATGCTGTCTTTCTCAACTGTTGGCTTCTAGGAATAGGAACTGTGTTTTGTACAATGGTTGAGTACATCATTAGAGTTTATTTTTGTACCTCAGTAATTAATTATCCGCCTTATTTGTCTTATATGAAAGGAATATGTTGACATCAACATTAGAAATAAAGGTGATTGAAAAATTTTGAAGATTCTTCATGAAACAAAATACTAAGTTTTAATTCTGCAAACTCTGGGAAGGAACAACTTGTTCACTTATTTGTTGAATATTTTTATTAGCAAAAATTGTACACTGAATTTTCAAATTTGGGGGCTGGTTCTCCCCCATTCTTTTTATTTTCTCCTTTTTTCACTTCATTCCTTTTTTCCTTTTCCCAGAGATGAAGAGGGTGTGGAGAAGGGAGCAGAGAATGGCTCATGATCAGTAAAAGGCAAAAAGAGGAAGAAAATAAGGGAAGGAAAAACCCAAAATCTTGAACCAAAACATTTCAATTTTTGTTGGTATGGACATTTCCAAACAATTTTTTCTATAATATTAATTTTTAAAACCCACCCTTTTTGATTAAACAACTTTTATAAATGCATTTCAGTCTGCTCTAGTGAGAAAGTACAATGAGGAATAGTTTGCTGTTGGGACATGTCAACTCTGGCAGGCAGTGACGGCAAACACACTGTGTAAAAAAAGGCTTAACAACTGTTGACTCTATGCTGGTAGAATCTTGATAATTACAATGACAGCTCTTTCACCATTGATTCTTGCTGTCAGGGACTGTTGAAATTGGGCTAAAGTCTTGGGAAAGGGGGTTATTGTTGTACTTGTACATCAGCAAACCCCAGGGAAATCTTCTGTCAAGTAGCAGTAGTCTTAGGCCAGAAACTGCACTCTTCTTTCAAAAGAAGGAGCAAGATACCATGATGATGCCTAACACTTGTCTGTCGGAACTGAGAGGGTGGTAGCACAAGGAAGAAGCAGACAGCAAATAATTGTAAGGTTAGCAAGAGCCCATGCTCTGATTCCTAGGCTCCTCATCACCAAAAAAGATTAACAAAGAATTAAACAATAATGTGAGAGTGGTAATTATATCAGTCTAGTTTACCTTGCTGCGGATAGGCAATAAAATAGAATCCACGCTTACTAAGTTTATATGTTGGTTTGTAAAATCCTATTTGCCTTTATTAACAAGTGCTTAAGGCTAATTTCTCAGTTGAGATCATAATTTTATCCATTCCTCATGCTGTGCTTTCATCAGTGTTACATTTAGAGGTTGAAAAACCTCATAGATGGAAGGGGCATGGGGTGGCTGCTTTGATTGTTTTTGATAGAATGCCTTAATTAGGTCACTCAAAAAACTGTGTTTTAATAACCTATGTCATTACCGAACAAGAGGGATTTAAATTCTACCATAAAGAGGCTTCTCCAGCATCAGACATCTGTTCTAAAACTTATCATGGCAATATACTCACTGAATTGCATGAACAAATTTGATTAGCTGGAACTTCTGGGAATGGTTTCTAGCTGATTAACCCAGGGACCTTATCTTTAAATATTGGCATTGTAGGGATTGACCAAAATCCAAGCAAATGTCAGATATTAGAGACTATAATTAAAAGTTAAGTGGAAGATGAAGGAAACTTAATCTAATGAGGAACACAGGAAACCATTGCTGGTACTGTGATATTAGCAGGACCAAGCCAACTAATTTATATTATTTGGGGCCATAGATTTCTTCATAGATTTTTCTCCCTCAAACTTCTATCCCAACAACTTTTGTTTTAAGATTAGAGATTGTTTTACCATCTTTATAATTTTCTGCTCTTGGTAATGTATAAGAGATAAGGTGACCTCAGTACTAATTACTATTAGTGGTGTGTGGGCTTTTATTATCAAGGAAACATAAATGAGAAAGCATGGCAATTTAAAGCATCCCTTTGCAATCCACAAAAATAGGGCCCTAATGTGCCATACATTTTTAAAGCAGTATCCCTGGATTATGTAGTACATATGGTGATCCTAAAAGAAAGAGTTACTATGGAGAATAGCTAAGAATAGGGTCTTTAAAATATTTTTGCTGTTTAGGTGTTAGTTAATTTGTGAAGTGAAAAGGGATTAGTCTTTTTCCTCTGGGAGATATTAGAATTTAAATTAGAATACCTAGTGTTTTGAAGGTTAGCATTAAAATATGCTCTAACTTCACAATAGGCAATGCAGTTATAGCCATGTCCGTCCCAGGATATTAGAGAGACAAGATAGAGGAAGTAATATTTTTATTGGACGAACTTCTGTTGGTGTGGGAGACAATCTTTCTCTTACCAACAGAAGTTGGTCCGATAGAAGATCTTACTTCACCCCCCTCCAAGTCTCTCTAACTTTGGCGTGACCATCTTCATTTTGATGGGATTATCCCACGCATATCTGCAAATCTTCGTGTTCTAGAATAGGATTATGATCTACAAGTAATAGCAAGGCACTTGGCACTAAGACATCTAATTTCTATTCCTGGATTGCTATTGACTATGGGACGTGGACAGAGAATGGTGTGCTAAGACACTGATGTTTTTCACCTGTAAAAACAGTCTTTTATTGTCTCAAACACACTGAGACAAGTATGAGCAGTATTGCAGAAGGTGTGTGCCCCTGAGTACAGAACAAACAGATTAGGAAGTAGAAGGGAGCAACACAACCAGAAGACAGAAGGTTTAAAAATGATCTCTCTTGAGAGCAGGATGGAGAGACTCTCCACTAGCAGTGGAATGAATGGAAGTAGGTATAAGTAGAAGGTTTACTTGCTTCCCAGTTACCATGACAACAGAGTGAAGATGATCCCCTATTTTCTTCCCACAGCTAGGACATGAGTTTCCCTTAGACCAGGGGTGGGCAATAATTTTTGAACGGGAACCACTTCAGAAATTTTCAAAGTGGCCTCGAGCTACCCCAGAAGGGGTCGGTACTCAGGCAGGAGGGGTGGGGACAGGACACTTCCCCACCCACAGACCCTGATTGGTAAGGAGGTGTGGGAGTGAGCAAAAGTCTTTGCCCCCTGAGAGAGAACTGCCAGTTGTTCTGAACAGCTGGCGGTTCCCTCTAGGCACCCGCGCGATGAAACTTCGTGCTCTCCCCCCTGCTCCCAGGTCAATCAGAGCCTGGGGGAGGGGGAGCATGTGAAGTCTCTCACTCCCTCACCCTGGCCTGCAAGGGAGAATTGCGCTTAGAGTCAACTGCCAGCTGAGCAGCAGCTGATGGTTGACTTTAAGTGCTGAGCCCCTTGCAGGGCAAGAAGATACTTCATATCCTCCCCTTGCCCCTAAGCCCTGATTGGCCTGGCGGGGCGGGATGGCAGGGAGCACACGAAGTCTCCTCCCACCCTGCCCCTGTCCTGCAAGGAGAGGGCAGCATTTAGAAGCACCACACCCCTGACAGGGCAGGAGGAGACTTCATGCACTCCCCCATCCCCAGGCCCTAATTGGCCTGGGGGTGGGGGAGCACACAAAGTCTCTTGCTCCCTGCCCTCCATCACGTGGTGCTTAGAGTCAACCACCAGGGTTGACTCTAAGGGTATGTCTAGACAACATGGCTCCGTCGACATGTCGACATGGCTCCGTTTCACGAGGACATGGTTCCGTTTCTCCGTCGACATGGCTCCGTTTTACGAGGCATAAAGGATCTGCCGACAAAGGGTTCTGGGGTCGGCAGATCCCTGTGTAGACTGCCGCGCTGTGCCGACAAACAGTTGATTGGCACAGCGTGGTGGCCATTTTGATTTAGATGAAGCGGCGATTATTTAAATCGCCGCTTCATTTCCCTTTTGTCGTCCTGTTTCATCTACATGGCTCTGTCGACGGAGCCATGTAGTCTAGACACACCCTCAGTGCCGTGCACTCCCCCATCCAAAAGGCCCTGGGTGGCCTAGGGGCGGGGAGTGGCAGGGCTTCCATGAGCCGGATCAATCTGCTTGGCAGGCCGCATCCAGCCCACAGATACCCTTTTGCTCACTCCTGCCATAGACTAATCCTGTGATTTAGTAAGAGGGAGATTATGATGGGAGGAAGCTAAGGCACAAAGCTATACATTTTGTTTTCTTTTGTTTTTCTGCAACTGAGGGGTGGCAATTTTAACTCCATGGTTCATTGTAGTTAGATCAAAGACAGGTGACATATGCTTTGCAGAGAAGGATAGGGAACCTGCAGCTGAAAAGCTCTGTGCCTACTTAGCCACAGTTGAGCTGAAAGTCTGTTCAACTGTGCTGCATTTTGAATTGGTTAAATCTGTTGTTGGAGAGAATACAGAAAATTTTAAATGTGATCAACAATGTGAAAGGGACAGCTGAGAAAGTGTAAGTACCTTTCTCTATCAGTCTGAAAGTTTCCCAACTGTAAAACATGAGCAGGGCTTGCACACACTAACACTTATGCTGGTATAAGGTCTCCCTCCCCCCCCCCCAAGTGCTGTAAGTTACAGTGACCTAAGCGCTGGTGTGGACAGAGCTATGTTGGCAGAAGAGCTTTTATTGCATCGACAGAGGTGGTTTTATTGTGCTGACGAGAGAGTCTCTCCCATTGGCATAGAGCTCCTTCACCAGATGTGCTACAGCAGGACAGCTGCGCTGGTGTAACACTTCTAGTATAGCTGTTGAATTCCCAATCCCTTTCATGTGGGAATAAAAATCTTATAATGGCATCCATATTGGCAAAACTGAGCCAAATTCTCTCCTTATTCACTTTCTTATATCACAAATGAAGTGAGTGGACATGGGTGTTAATGAGGCCCTCAAAGCCAAATTTATTCCTGGATTAAGTACATTGAAATCAAGTTACTCCATGGATGAATTTTTCCCTTGCTTTTTAGCATGCTTCATTATGTAGCTCACAGAGCATTGGTAGCCTATAACTCACCAATTCTTTCTTCTGTTGGTCTGAATGCATGGGCCCTTTATGGGAGACCATTCTTTTATTTTACTGAAAACTATGATGTCACTTTCAGAGAGTAGACCCTATGAAATAACTGTATTTTAATTACATTTACACAACTTTAATGATACCATTGAGTAGCCTTCAGCACCACCCAGAGAAACCTCAGAGCTATCAGATGTATTTCACATGTAATTAATCTCTAGTGCTCAATGTAGTGTTAGATATGTAATAATGCTTTCTGAGTAGAAATCACATCTTCAGTAAGGAGTCATATTAAAGATGAACAGAACCATTAGTTAGAATTGGTTTTGAAGAGCGTGAACTTTAAAAAAGGACAGAAAGAAACAAACGAGAAATCTAGCAGTAGGTTTAAAAAATATCACCACTCGATCTTCTTTCTGTTCTTCTTTTTCAATTTTTCCACCAGAGAAAATGTGTTGTTATTTTTAAACACTCTTTATTACGTGTGCAATGTTTAATTTATAATCCTTTAGAGCTAATACTTTTCTGGGACTGTCAACATATTCAGAGCTGAAGAGAATACTAACTTCCCAAGCCTAAACTCACTTTCAAAAGTAAATATTACTGACATATTATTATGCATTATATTCACTGCAGTTGCTAACTGGCCAAGAATTTTTACTGTCACGTTATCTGTCCAGCAAAGAAGAAGCAATTATATTTCACCTTGAATGAGTTATTCATTTTCCTCTTTGAGTGCTGCCCCCTCCAGACTTCCTGTTTAATTCCAGAGGTGATTGGCTGACTGGACAGTGTTTGTCAGTGCTTTATGCATGAACTTTGGGAAACCCAGCTAGAAGTCTAACTCAAGTAACATACAAGTAATCCTTCTTTTCTCTCTCATACTTTCACTTACTCATTCTCTGTCTCAAACACATGGATATATAGCAGCTGTTCTTACAAACATCACAGTTGTCTTTCTAGCTAAGCAAAGTTCTAAAGAAGTGGGTTGTTGCCTATGAAAGCTTATGATGCCATCTACATCAGGGGTGGGCAATAATTTTTGACTAGGGGCTACTTCAAAAATTTTTGAAGTAGCCCCAGGCCACCCCGGAAGAGGTAGGGCCTAAACAGGAAGGGCAGGGACTAAACAGGAAGGGGTGGGGCTTCCCCACCCCCAGACCATGATTGGTCTGGGGGTGGGGGAGCTCCTTTGCCCCCCCCCTTCCCATTAGGCACCCATGCCCTGGAAGAGGCTTGGCATGCTCCCCCACCCCCAGGGCAATCAGGGCCTGGGGATGGGGGAGTAGCAGGGTCTCCATGGGCCAGATTCATCCTCTTGGCAGGCTGGATTTGGCCCATGGAGGCCCTTTTGCCTACCCTTGATCTACATGTTTTGTTACTCTTTAAGGTGCTACTAGACTTGTTGTTGTTTAAGTCTTTCCTGTTACTAAGTAATTTGGCTACCCCTCTGAAGCTTTTTAGCCTAGCAATGACACTTCAACATTTGTATTATTTCCTGTCCTCATAGTTTCCCTCTGTGGTTCAGTATGACATCTATGGAAATGGTGCGTGTATGTGCATTAGGTTTCATTTGCTTCTATGCATATGAAGTACATACAAGTGTTGGGAACCTAAGGCCCAGGGGCCAGATGCAGCCCTCGACTTGCCTGGACCTGGGTCCCAAGGCTCAGGGCTCCAACCCCAGTGTTAGCAAGCCCACTTGGAGCTCCACCCCCCCTCCTCCCGCCTCCCCACCGTGGGGCTGGAGCACACAGTCTGCTAACCTGGGCCCTCCCTAGGCCCTGATGTGCAAGGGGCATGTTAGGAGTGCCTTTCTCCTTCTCAATCAGGGTCATGTCAGTGAGGGGTTGTATGTTTGGTTTTTTTGCTTCTCACTTGTGTGCAGCCCTCGACTGATTTTTCTGTGGGTCAGTGACCCCCAACCCTAAAAAGGTTGCAGACCCCTGAAATATAAGAAGATTTACCTGGTGTTGCTCAGGTCCTTCAGGGCAGGGACCTGCAGATGTGGAGATGTGAGGGCAGGGGCCTAGGGCTTTGGGGAGGTGAAGGAGTTAGGTCAAAGGTTGGGGAACTGGGGGTGCAGATGTCAGGGCAGAACAGGAGGTTGGGAGGCAGGGGAAGCTTACCGGGACTGCCCATGGCTGCAAGAGTAGTGCTGCTTCAATGGTGGCTCCTCCTGAGGGGCCAGGGCTGCACTGCCCTGGCTGCTTCTCATGAGGGGAGCTGATAGCTTCTCACTGGGTGGGCTGCCTTGACTCCCCCAGTGGCTCCTCCCCGGCCCTCCCTGCTGGTCACCCAGCCAACAGCTCCTCAGAGGGGCAGGGCTGCTGACCAGGAGGGTGCCCCCCCTCATTCAGCACTGTGGCCGAGGGCTGGGGGGACGCATTTGGGACAGGAGGCCACTGACCTGGGCCAGTGGCTGGCAATATGGAGAGCCCCAGCTCTAGCAGGCCACTCTATTCTTAGTGTGGCTCTGTGGTCACGCTCCAGTATAACTGTCCCCCATGCTCACTGCTACCTGTGATCATTGCAGAGCATAACTCTCCTTCCTATCAGACCCCCTTCCTTTTCATATTATGGAAAACAATCTAATTCCAGGTACATCCCATTTTCCTGGCACAACAAAACCCTGGCCTTGTTTTAAATTAGGATGAGAGAAAGTTGAATACCAAATTTGGTGATCTTACCATTTAGGAATAGTTATTGAACAAACAGACTCACAGATGGACTTATGGACAGTACTATAGACAGGCACGTAAACTCTCTAAGAGACAGCCAGCCAGCCAGCCAGCCAGATAGATTGATAGATAGATGCAGCAAGAAAATTAAATCTACTGGTCTTGGAATCCTGTGCAACAAAATTCTCCCTAAAATTGCTTCTTTGAAACTGCAGCAATCTTCTAATTTTATCCTCAAATGCTGACATTGATTTAGTTTTTAGTAGTAAATGACATACAAAAGCTGTTATGAAAATTATCTAAATATCTTGGTAGGCCAAAGTGGTATGTATACTTTTGAACAGCAACCATGAATATTTCCTAGACTCCTGTGACAAATTATGTGTTTTGAATTTCTTTTCAATCTTAATATGTACCAGAGGCACGACTTTCTGATTTCTCAAGGGAATGCTTGACCCCTTCTCTGCCCCTGGTCCCACCCCCACTCCACCACTCCCCAAAGGTTCCACCTGCCCCCACCGCTTCCCTTCCCTGCCTTGTGCCCCATCCCACCTCTTCATGTCCCATTCCACCTATTCCTTCCTTCTGATCAGCAGAACCTGCTGGTGGGAAGGATATGCTAGGGGTTGGGGGAAGAGCTGATCGCTGAGACTCCTGGTAGTGCTAAGCACCCGCCATTTTTTCCCATGGGTTCCCCAGCCCTAGAGAACCCACAGTGTCAGTACCTATAATATTTACAAAACCATGATTGAAATGAATAGAGAAAAAGAAGAGTGAGACATTAAGGCATTCAGTGCCTCTACTAAGCTATAAAATTCACATACTGAGGAAAAGCAATATAAGGACAGAAGGACCTGGAAAGAGGCTTCCTTATTTGGGAAGATGGAAAGTCCTCTAAAGAATAAGTAAAAGGCTCAGAAGGAATTTTGACATGCTGGCTTCCTGGTTGCTGGATGGAAGATGTCTACACAAGAGAAGGCTCTTCATAAATTCAGGTGAGTAAGGTGTGGAACAGAGTGGAAAATCTTGATAGTATCTTGGTTACTTCATATATTGGGAACAATGTTTAATATCTTCAGAAATCACCTACATAATGCAAATAATCTAAAAGATGGTGTTCACTGATGTAAGTAGTCTGACAACTATCTTAGAGATCCAGTAATGAATTGAGTCTTCTCTACAGGAATGCATTACACTTCATTCTGTCCTTAAACCATATATCTCCGAAGTTAGAGGTGGAAAAGACTAACAGCATTGTCACTATAAAATGTTATGTTCATTCATTTACAAATAGGAAATAGAACTTATTGTGCTGGCAGTATTATCCATTTCCTCGCTGAACCTAATTGACACAACCCTTTTTTGTACATTTTTTTCTGTCAACTGTAGGTGACAATCATGCTTCCACTATTAGATACTATCAACCCCTTAAACATAAGTTGTTCCACACAGGTACACTTCATATAATCTATGACCTGGTTTCTAAGGGTACATCTACACTACAGAGAAAATCGAAGCTGCTGCTGTTAATCTACCAGGGTTTGAATTAGCAGTCTAGTTAAGACATCTAATTCGAAAGGAGAGGGGCACTCTGGTCAATGCCAATAACCCTGCTTTCACGAGGAGTAAAGGAAGTCAAAGGAAGAGTGTTCTTCCTTGGACTTCCTGCAGGGTAGACAGTGCCAAAATCTGAGTTAAGCTACTTTGACTTCAGCTACACAATTAAAGTAGCTGAAAATGCGTGTCTTAATTTGACTTTGTCCTATAGTATTGACATACTCTAAGGTAACCTATTGTGTACAGAAGAGATCTATCAATTGTGTTCTCTTTTGCATACTCAGGCTGCCAGAGCCACTGACATGGCATTTCTCAAACTGCACTCTGTTTCTGGTCAGCCTGAGAAAGACAAACACCATGGTTTAGGGGTATTTGAAAGACTGAACAAAGTTATAGGGTTTTTAGTGAGTACCGTAACATCTCGAGTATAATGCGCACTTTTTTCCCCGTTTTTTTAGGGTCAAAGCCAGGGTGCGCATTATACATAAGAGCTATTTTTTTAAAGTTTTAAACTCCCCCTCCCCTCCACACAGAAACTTTCCCGCTGCAGTGCGGCACGGGGGCCGCAGCCCCGCCAGGCTCCCGGACAAGGTGAGGAGTTGGCTGCGCTGCCAGGCTGCAGTGCCCTGGCTTGCTGCCTGCCCGGTGCTCCTTCAGGCTGCACCCGGGGGCCCCCATGGCAGGCGTGAGCTCAGCGCAGCATGAGCTCAGCTGGGTAGAGGGCCCCCGCGGCAGGCGTGAGCTCAGCTGGGCAGGGGGACCCCGCGGCAGGCACGAGCTCAGTGCGCATGAGCTCAGCTGGGCAGGGGAACCCCGCGGCAGGCGCGAGCTCAGCTGGGCAGGGGGACCCCGCGGCAAGTGTGAGCTCAGCGCCCGCAAGCTCAGCTGGGCAGGGGGCCCTGCGGCAGGCGCAAGCTCCTTTCTTCCTATACATACCGTAAAATCTCGAGTATAATGGGGGTGTGCATTATAAATAAGAGTTTAATTTATTCAAGAATTCTGACGTTTAAAGGGCAGGTGTGCATTATACATAAGTGCGCATTATACTCGAGATTTTACAGTATTTTGGTGTGAGAAAGAACGAGTTAAATATATCTGACTGGAGATGTACAAAGGGTATTTGGTAATATAATATCTTGCACATATAGTTAATATGAATAATAAGCAATATAGGTGCAGATAATGATATTGCAACACACAATATGTAGTACCACACTCCCTGAGCAGTCTCATTTACTTCAATGTGATGTAGGGTACTATTTAACTTGAGTAAGGGTAATACAATTTGACCCACAGCTAGCAGTTACAAGACCCCTAGAATGTCAGGCAATGATTGATGAGTTCTGTTTCAATAACACCACAACCAACCTTTTCCAGGCATAAGTCTTAAACATACAAGCGTCAACACGACTCAGCAGAAGGAAAAAGCAGAGTAATACATTAATGTGGTGTGGAAAACAATGTAGAATGATGAGAGAACTCACATTTCCCGAATGAACTAATCTAGAGGTGCAGTTCAATGAAACATAAGTATTAAATGATGATAGTTTGGCCACTTTTTTATTTATGGAATAGCAGGGATTTGGCTGATAGGAGCATATTTTCAATTTTTTTGGACGATACCATAGATCAACAAGAAACATTTTAAAGAGCAAACAAATGGAACAGAAAAAGACACAAAAAAGGAACACTTTTTATGAGAGCCAGTCCACTGCCCACTCAGAAATATTTAATATATTTGACAATGATATGTCAAAATACTGAGATTGAGCATAATTTTTCTTTGATATTATTACTGGATACAGTTCTACAGTTTAAACCATGACTTGATTGTACCATCATAGGGCATGCCCACACTACAGAGAAGATAGAAGCTGCCGCTATCAATCTTCCAGGGTTTGAATTATTGGGTCTAGTGAAGACACGTTAATTCAAACTGAGAGGGGCACTCTGCTCGATTCTGGTAGTCCTGTTTCCACAAGAAGTAAGAGAAGTCGAAGGGAGAGTGTTGTCCCTTCGACTTCCTGCAGTGTGGACAGTGCCAAAAGTTGAGTTAAGGTACTTCAACTTCAGCTATGCAATTAACGTAGCTGAAGTTGCATATCTTAATTCAACCTTATCCCCTTGTGTAGACATACTCTTAGGGTATGTCTACATAGCAGCGTTATTTTGGAATGACTGACATTACTCCAAAATAACATAGTGCGCATCTATACTACAAGTCTTTATTTCAAAATAATGTTGAGCTGGAGGACTTACTCCAACTCATGGTAACCCACATTTCATGAGGAGTAATGGAAGTTGAAGGAAGAGTGTTATTCCTTTGACTTCCTGATGTGTAGACAATGCCAACAGCCAAGTTAAGCTATTTCGACTTTAGCTACCCAATTGACGTAGCTTAATTTGAATTTAGCCCTGCTGTTTAGACATACCCTTAGAGTACTTAATTATGGTAATATAATCCTATGTTTAAAACGTAGGGAGGGAGCAGGAAGCTGGTAGCATGTGCTAAATGAGTATTTAAGTGAGATGCAAATGTATCAAGTGATACAGGTTTCAAAAAACCAAGAAAAATTAAGGGATATAAAAAATTAGAATTCCTGGAGGACTTGGACCTGTGTGAAAAGACACTTTTACACGGCGGATAAGAAAAAATTGCACTGATTGTTGACAGGATGCTCTGACTAGAACGGTGAGTGTGGGAATATTCCTAGCTTTGCTGGTAGTCCAGTCTCTCAGTGGGTTTTGGAATTCTTACCAGTAGCCTACAGTGGGGATAGTCAATTATTTTTTGTCAAGGTTCAGGTTTCTTGGTCAAGGTGCAGTCAAGGTCTAAACTACAGAGAAAATACTAAAACAATACAACATATCATAAGTACATACAAAGATTTAGGGGGTCTGCTTAGAAGTCTCTGGTAATGCGTACTTGGCCTGTAGTTCTCCTATTGACTATCGTGAATCTATAGCTACTGCATAACGTGGATAACAAACTGTAGTGAGAGTGGAACCCACCTAAGATACCTGTAAGCTTGCTGGATGTAAATATTTTTAATGGTGATTCCTCTGCTATGTACTGCAAGACAGGTCATTTGCAATGTGCTTCCCTAATCTCCATGTGTAACTGACTTAGCATCTGCATGTTTATATTTCTTCAAGAAAACAATGATCCATTAATGTAAACCACATATTTTACAGAAAATGTGACTTGATTGGGCTATCAGACTTACTATATTAACTTAATTTTCATATAAAAATGTCATTCAAATTATTATTTAAAGATTTCTGTAAATGTTTTCAGTTACTAATATAGATTTCTGTGTAGATGATTGTCATAATCTTTCATATTATATGGATCTCGAACCACAAGAAAGATTAAAAATAAGAAAAGTTTCACATGAGGACATGGTTTAGCTTGTAAAAAATGTTATTTTAAAGAAAAACATAACTGTGGGTTATTGGGAGTTACTTACCAACAGATTTTTTTTCTTGTGCTGTGATACTGCATCTAGTAACAAAACCTTGATTCATTAGGTTATATGGCACAATAGAAAAAATTGATCTGTAATGTCTGACTACTTCTGAAATACAAGAACTGAACTTCAGAATGATCTCAGTCATTTTGACAAATGGTAAACTATCCATGGTTTCATATACAGCCATAACAAGCAATTTTCTTTCTCTTTTTAAGCGATCCTAGTACATTTGGGAAAACATTATGCTGATTGTTGTTTCTCATGTTTCCCTAAAAACAAACAAAATAAGTGATTATAAGGAATAAGATACTTTTTCAAGAATAGCAAAATAAATGGTAACAAAGTAGTCCAATGCAGCGTCACTCCCCCAAGCAAAGAGAAGTTGTATTGATGAATCACTTCAGACAATGCTAATCAACAGTATGAGAGGTTCACAAGAAAGGACATTGACAGGAAAGATACTATTACTAATTTATTTGTCTTTTTATGGTTCAGTTAGGAATATCTTAGGGAGTATAGCACATGTCAGCCTTGTCAGACATTACACTGTATCTGTCAGCATTTTGATTGATGTACAAGCACTACCTGCTCATGTTTGTCTTTCCTTTCAGTTCAGTGCACACAGGTAAGACAGCTTGTTGGTAATTTTTACTTTTCAGTATCTCTGCCTGCTCTTTTATTGAAAGTTCTGACAGTAAGAGATTCCACTCCCCAAGAGTTCCCAGATTTCTACTGCAAGCATTTCACTGCTCAAACAAGGTTTTCCTTGGGGATTAGAGCACTCTTTACATTCTTTGCCGGTGCCTTATGATCTCAGAGACAACTGTTTAGGTAGTTTGATTTTAAAAAACAACACCACAATCTCCTTTGGAAATCTTGTCATGCAGTGAGAAAGCCAAGGAAATTAGGATGCAAGTAGAGTGGCAGAGCTCCAGGGAGGGTTTGGTTCATTTTTCAGTTAAAAAACCTGCCAATTTTTTGTTTAGTTTGTTTTAATAGTGTGGCATGTCTTCAGTCTTGATTTATCCAGAAGAGCATGTTCCATTTTGAGGAATCCTGTACCATAAGTTGTTTATCCAATCAATTGTCTAGCAAGGAAAGCATGACCACACCTTGATCCAGCTCTTAACTCCAATCTCTGCTCCACATGCTCTCAAGTCAATTATCTGTGGTTGATTGATTTGAAAGGGTAAAGCCATTTTGTGCTCAAGAGTTGGTGAAAACCTCTGAATTTGAATCTTGTTACCCAAAACAGAACATATATTAAGAATGAATGGATAATGGTAGTACATGGAACCTTAAAAAATATAAACAAGTGTTGAAAATGAACAGAGATTGATACAATTATAATTCCTCCCAGTTTTAGCAGACAGTCCTGGTTTTTCACATAATGCCTACAAACTTTTTTCCAGAAATGTAAAGTGTCCATATTTTTCATTTCCTGAATTAAAATATGCAAACTGTTTGTTCCAAGACCTATTTCTATACCAAATATAATTGGCTCTGTTTACAGGAACAAACAGTCCAGTGGAAAGAAGGTTCATTGTGGCAATAAAAGTCAAATGCCTGGAGATATAATTTATGCTAGCTTTTGCTTCCCGGGTGCCAGGTTGTTTAGTGTTTCATGACAGCCTCATTCAGAATACTATGCTACTCCACTCTGGAGAATTATACATATGTCACTGTTTAGTAAAAAACTGGCAGTAATAGAACCTGCACACATTTTAAGAGTCCTTTTGTTGCTTGTTTAGCTATTTTGCAACTGTATAGAGAGTACCCCAGTTTTTGATTTTGAAAGTAGTCAACTCCGATGTCAGTTATTAGTAGAGATTAATATTTTAATCTTTCATAATTTTGTAGTGATACAGCCATTGGGGGTCTGAGAATTAGATTTCACCCCTCTTCTGCATTGCAAAGAAATGCATGTAAATCAATACTAAAGGTATGTCTACACTATGAAATTAGGTTGGCTTCATTAAGGTTAATTTTCAGCATCTGAATTTATAGGCGAATGTCCTTACTGAGCACATGAGGTAGACAGCGTGTGTCCCCTTTACTGTGGCTTCCTTTGACTTTAACAGCAATGCACTGTGGGTAGCCATTCCACTGTTCCAGCTGCCCATTTTCATTCTGGGTTAGGCTTCCAATGAGTGATGCAACCAAAACAGTGCAGCGAGTGGTTCTAGGTATATGAGGTCAGCCTCCCATAAAACACTTATCTCCTCCCTGCTTGAAAGTAATGGAAAGAAATCTTTTTATCCCCCTTTAACCTGGTTATCCACAGACTCCATAGTATGGCAAGCATGAAGCCTGCTCAGCTGCAAACTGTTATGCAAGCATTGCACATACCTATGGCATTATGCTGCAATTTGTCCAGAGTTTAGTCAGGAGCTGCCGATATGAGGAAGAATGTGAGGAGGCCATGAACACAGACATGCAGTGATCTGTTGAGTGGAGTAATTGGTATATGGCCTGTTGACAGAGTGGAACACTGAGGCTATGTCTATACTATGATCCTCTTCCATAAGAGGAAATGCAAATGGAGCTCTCATTTGTATATGCCACACCTTCCAGGGTTGAATTTGGCACTGCTCCTCTCATCATGGAGGAACAGAGAAATTGACTTTAAATGCCCCTAAAGTTGGCAGAAGGGGCTTGATGGTATAGACTCATTCTTAATAAAATTGACCTAACATGGCTAACTTCAAACCTAAACACATAGGCTGTGTCTAGACTGGCAAGTTTTTCCGGAAAATCAGCCGCTTTTCCGGAAAAACTTGCCAGCTGTCTACACTGGCTGCTTGAATTTCCGCAAGAACATTGACGATCTCATGTATGATCGTCAGTGTTCTTGCGGAAATACTATGCTGCTCCCGTTCGGGCAAAAGCCCTCTTGCGCAAATACTTTTGTGCAAGAGGGCCAGTGTAGACAACCCAGAATTGTTTTGTGCAAAAAAGCCCCGATGGCTAAAATGGTGATCGGGGCTTTCTTGCACAAAAGCGCGTCTAGATTGGCCAGGGACGCTTTTCTGCAAAAAGTGCTTTTGTGGAAAAGCGTCCGTGCCAATCTGGACGCTCTGTTCCGAAAATGCTTTTAATGGAAAACTTTTCCGTTAAAAGCATTTCCGGAAAATCATGCCAATCTAGACACAGCCACAGTGTAGACCTGTCCTAACTATACAATCATTGGCTAAGCTATATTCTGCCAAACATTTAAAAATGTGGATCTGGAAATGCTTGTCTGGCACCCTAAGGAATGCACATTTAAAAAAAGGGGTTGTCTTTGCCTGAGCAATGCATATTTAGAATTTCACGTATTAAATTCAGAAGGAACTGTGGGAAAATGTGTGATTGTAACTTATGCTGGATTTACCATGAGTGCAAATGCCAAATGGGGTCAGATCTAGTTGTTTTGTCCCTATCAATGCCCATGTTTTGTGTGAGTGACTACTTTGATTTTTATGAAGAGCAGCAAAAAGGATGACTGAAGGTTTTGGATGTGTATGTGCATGTAGGAACAAGGGATGTTAAAATGCTGGTATTTAACTAATCGAGTAATTGATAGAATTTTTATTGACTACTCCATTAGTTGATAGGCAGGTGGGCTCAGTTCTGGTTCATGCCGAGTGCGGGATCAAACTCTGCTGTGGCTCTGCAATTTACAAGAAAATAGGAGCTGGACAACAAATTTAAAAGACAGTAGAAGCTGGGCAGCCTGCCCCCTGGCTCCTACTGAGTTGTAAATTGCAGAGTGCAGTGGGGTTTTGCCACATGTGGCACAAGCCGGAACTGAGCCGGGCTGCCTGCCCAGCCATCAGCAGCCCCTGTGTGTGGGGGTCCCATCAGGGATTTGGCACCTCCAATGCACAGGGACTGCTGCCGTGAAGCAGCCCCTGCCTGTGAGAGGTCCCAATGTTTGGCTGGATCCCCTCCCTCACAGGGACTGCTGCTGTGACAGCAGCCCCTGCACCCCATCTCTGATAGAGGCAGCAACAGGGAAGGGGGATGGGCAACACCGTGGAGATGGTGCTGGGGGGAACCAGCTTTTAAGCTGGCTCTCCCCAGCACTGGCTCCTGCTCCCCACCCCTTGCTGACACAGAGGCAGCAAGCTAGGGGGACTGTGAGTAGTCAACTTGACTACCTGATAAGCATAGGCTTATCTGGTAGTCAACTAGTCAACTACTCCTTTACATCCCTAGAAGGAACAAAAATGGATCTGTCATTGGGAAAAATTAGAAGTAGCTGCTAGGTAGGTTAAGGTTGGTGAGTACCGATAGATACACATTTGAATAAGAGAAGGGTGAGAACTGTTCCTTCATGTTGAAGAAAAGCTTGTTCCACCTTATATATTGAGAGATCATTCCAGAACACTAAATAATTCTAGTTCAAGGCTGTTTCCCCCAGAACTCTTAGCTACATAAATATAGGCATAAGGGAAGATTTCACTTATTTAACAGATTTTTTAAAAACAGTATCCTAAGTTTCACCTTTAAGAAAGGGTTAATTGATTGAAGCAGACTTTTCTTTTTCCTACATTTGTCCTCCAGGAATCAATCTTGGGCCTGGTATTAGTCAATATTCTTATTAATAACTTGGATAATGCAGTGGACACTGTATTTATAAAACTTGCAGATGACACCAAGCTGGGAGGAGTTGCAAAACACCTTTGATGACAAGATTAGAATCCAAAATGACCTTGATAAATTGGGGAACTGGTCTCACATCAACAGGATGAAATTCATAAAGATAAGTGCAAAGTACTACATCTAGGAAGGAAAATTCCAATGCATGATTACAAAATGGGGAATACCTTGCTAGGCAGTAGTGCTGCTGAAAAGGATCTGGGGACTCTGAGGGATCACAAATTGAATACAAGTTAGCTATGTGTTACAAAAAGGGCTAATATTCTGAGTATTAACAGAAGGGACATGGGAGGCAATTGTCCTGCTCTGCTCAATGCTGGACTCAGCTGGAATACTGTGTACAGTTTTGTCTGCTACACTTTAGAAAGATGTGGACAAATTTAAGAGATATCAGAGGAGAGCAACAAAACTACGAAATGTTTTAGAGAATCTGACCTATGAGGAAAGGTTAAAAAAATATGAGAACGGAAGACTATGGTGTGTCTAATAGGTTAAGTGCTACTATAAAGAGCATGGTGTTCTGTTGTTCTTCTTGTCCACTGAAGGTAGGAGAAGAAGTAATGGGCTTAATATGCAGCAAGGGAAATTTAAATAGGAGGAAAAATATTACCATCTGAAAGGGTAGTTAAGTTCTGGAATAGACTTTCAAGGGAGTTTGTGGAATTAGCATCACTGGAGATTTTAAGAACAGGTTAGATAACCCCCTGTCAAAGAAGATTTAGGCTTATCTGCTCCTGTCTCAGTGCAGGCTACTGGGCTTGATGACTTCTCAAAGTCTCTTCCAATTCTGCATTTCTATGACTTTTTTCTGTCCCTTACAGACCCCTCCATTCCACTTCTATGTTCTGAGCATCCTGCTTCATATCTAGATTAGAGAATATAAATATAAGATAGACAGGGGAGCGCTGTTTTGCCTTTTACTTTTTCAGCACTCCATTTCATCATGGGAAAGACTGAATAAGATTTCTACCTATCTCCTTTCTTTTTCCAAATTGGGATAATCCAAAAGAGCATTATTAGCTGGCATTAGAGAAGTGGTGATATTGTTACTAAGGGAGTTTCACAATAGAAAATAGATCAACCCTTCTTTCCAAACAATGTTTAAATCAGATTTTTAAGACCTCTTAGAAGCCTCTGGTGTATATTTTTACTACAGTGTTGTTGTGGTTATCCTGAGATCACATTAGTCTCACAGGGAATAATTTTCCTCTGACAAGAATGTGGTTCTGTTGCATCTCTTGGAGGAATTATAGCAGCCCTATGGTTTGTATGAACTTTGCTGGTTTTGGGATGATATCACCTATGAAAACCATGCCTTTGGAAGGATTCTTGCTCTTAGGCAATCTCTAGAGTAAGCAAAATTGGGCCTTTGAAGTCTGAATATGAATAGCAATGAAAAATGTAGGCATTTATATATCAAGCATTGCAACTCTACTAAAAATTCATTCATCTTTAGTTGATTCTAATAAAAATATAGCATTAAAATACAGGTGCCAATATTCTTTACAAATATTCAGAAAACTAGCAGCATTTGGAACTAAAAAACAAATTTTACCCAGAGACATATATGTAAAACTCCTAAGCTAACTCTATACTGCGCTCCCTTGCACAAGAAAATATGCAAATGAGGTGAAGCGGTAAATATTGCCATGCCTCATTTGCATACTTAATGAGCTGCCATTTTTGCGCAAAACTCCTCTCTTGTGCAAAAAGGAGCCATGGAGACAGCTCCTTTTTGTGCAAAAGCCCCTTGCGCAAAAATGGCGGCTCATTAAGTATGCAAATGAGGCACAGCGATATTCATCGCTGCGCCTCATTTTCATATTTTCTTGCGCAAGAGAGTGCAGTATAGACGTAGCCCTATTGAAAGGAGTGGCTATGTCAGCCCACTGTACTGTTCTGAGGCTTAATTTGGAAATGTTTGTGCTGCACTGAACCTTCCCCAGATGGAATGGATATTGAAGTGCAAAGTTTTAACATTATTCTATCCAAGGGCAGGATTTGGCCTTGAGGACTCTGTCAACCAATCACTTCAGCTATGTTCATATATCCACGTTAAGGCCCTGATTCTAACGCTCTGTCACATGTTTAAAAGTAACTTAAGCTGTCCCCAGTTCAGCAAAGTACTTAAGCAAATATTGAAACCCCACTGAAATCAATGGGACTGAAAGAAGTGTTTAAAGTTGAGCATGTGGTTATGTGCTTTGTTGGAGAGGGGTGGACTTAAGCACATGTGTGAAATTAAGTATGTGCTTGACGGTTTTCCTGAATCAAAGCCAGAGCTCAGTCCACAAATAAGGGTGGCACAATCAGTTTTACCCTGAAATTAATGGCAAAACTCTCAGGGACCTCTCAGTGGGGCAAGGATTTCACCTCAGGCATCAGAGCATTTATACCATAATACTAGAAATGGAAGGGTATGTCTACATTGCAGTGCTATTTTGGGATACCTGAGTATCCCAAAATAGCTAACTCAAGTCTTCATAGCAATCCCTGTATTTTGGACTCGCTATTCTGACGTCCCCGTAAACCTCATTCTACAAAGAATAAGGGACATTTTGGACTCATGCTTTATTTCAAAATTTGGAGCTGTGTAGGCAGCACCAAATGACGAAATAAGCTATTTTGAAATAGCATCAAAATAAGATATGCAATTTGCATAGCTCAAATTGCATATCTTATTTCAAGTTACAGTGCTGTGTAGACGCACCTGAAGGGACCTCGAAGGAACCTCAAGTCCAGGCTCCTGCCCTCATGGCAGGACCAAGTATCATCTAGATCATCCCTGATAGATATCTAGACAACCTACTCTTAACTGAACTGAAAGATCATCTCATACCCCATGTGGTTAACTAAGCAACTCTATAGAACTATCTTTTTTTAAAATGTGTTTACCATTGTAAGGCTTTTTCTACTAACTCTAATTAAACATTTTAAAATAATGACTATAGCAATAACAAATGCTTCATTTTACAGATGAAAAGCTAGGCAGTTTCAATGTGAAACAGGCAATAACACACTGAAGAGAAGAATATTACTTTGTTATTTTAATTCACTGCTATTGATTTTATTAAAATGCATCTGATGTGAAACTCTTGAAAGGTGCTAAACTGACAGCTCTGGAGACTGAAATAATTTCATGGGGGGTGGCGACTGTGCTGCCCCCTGGCTGGTAATTCTTCTGTGGATGCTGCTGTGTGGCAGGGCTCCCCACCCCTGTCCAGCACTGTAGAGGGCCAGGGGGAAGGTTTGGGGGTAGGAGGGTCACTTATCTGGGCCAGTGGTCGGCAATATGGAGAATCTCAGCCCCAGCTGGCCATTCTCTTCCTGGTGTGGCCACCTTCCTGTGGTCACTCTGCAGTATAATTGTCCCACGTGCTTGTTGCCCCCAGTGGTCATGGCGGATTCTTCCTTTCAGACCCTTCCCTTTCCATGTTATGGAAAACAATCAATTCTAGGCACATCCAATTTTCCTGGCACAACCATACCCTGGCTTTGCTTTAAGTTAGGATAAAAGGAAGCTGCATACCAAATTTGGTAGTCCTAGTTCTTACTGTTTAGGAGGAATTCATGAACAGAGTCACAGATAGACCGATGGACTCACAGACAGACAGGCAGATGCACAAACTGTGGATAGATGGCTAGATAGATCATATTTCTACTAGCTAGCACCACATATTTGCTAGTTCCTGTGATTCTGTAATGGCATCACAAAGAGCAAACTGATGCTTAGATCACTGTGAAGGAACTTGGGTAACATGGATTAATTCCTGTATCATACTAAAGCAAGGGCATTGGTATCAAAGGATGTATAAAATTGTTACAGGTACAGAAAAGACTTCTGACTACAATACTTTTAATTTGCACATTTCCCTTCTTAAAGCTGAATAACAGTTTTTATTGCAAATCTGAATTTTATAAAAAAAATCTTTATTTGGCTTTTTGAATCCCTATAAGTCTGTAAAAGCTTTTGTCTAATAACTACAGTAAATAATTACTGATAACTAGTGACAGGTTAAGGTGACTCAGATCAACTACATACTTCAGTGCCTCTAAATCATCCACTGACTAATCAGAACTTACACTGTGAATCCTTTTTATGTGATCACTAAAAAAACAACATCAGCAAAGAAATTAAAACCTGGAAACAAGACCATAGAATATCTGAATGTGAAATATGTTCTGGGAGCTAAGCACAGACAGATCTGTGAAGAAAGCCAAGACTGCCTGGAAACAAAGGCTCTAATTTATAAATATGAGATGGAACAGATAACCTGAATTCTTGGATAAGATATTAAGTGGGTAATGTCAGATTTATGGAAAATAAAGCCACCACTAGTATGGAACATCACTTTAATATGACATGAGTCACTAAGAGCTGACGGAATGATGGTGCTAGCCCAGTTTTGCCCCAGTTGGTTCTGGCTGGGTACTCAACATTCCATCAGTCTCATGAAGAATGATAGGATGAGAGTAGCTATGATTGTGTCAGCCTTCTTGAGCTGCATGAAAAGGCCCACCACAAAGAAGGGTTAATAATGCATGTAGTCATCTTTTGTGCCCAGGGGGTTGCTTTCAGTTTATGGTTCTTCTAGTACATAAATCATCAGAGTTAAAGTGGATTTTGCAACTGAGACCTGTAAGGGCACATCTACACTGCAGGGCTAACGTCAAATTAAGCTACACAACTTCAGCTACGTCAATTGCGTGGCTGAAGTCAAAATAGCTTATTTTGGCTTTTGGTGCTGTCTACACAGCAGGAAGTTGAAGGAAGAACACTTTTCCTTCGACTTTCTTAACTCCTTGTGAAATGAGGGTTACCATGAGTCAGAGTAAGAAGTCTTCCAGTTCAACATTATTTTGAAATAAAGGCTTATAGTGTAGATGCACACTATGTTATTTTGGAATAATGTCAGTTATTCCAAAATAACGTTGCTGTGTAGACATATCCTAAGATGGAGTAACAACTGAGTCCTGGTAGATTATTGTCTTCAGGTATTTCAACATGCATGCCAGTATTAGCTTATATGGCCAGCATTTATCTCTGGTCAAGCCCAGCGTGGAGTCAGGGTTATGGTCATAGTCCTGTCGAGTGTAGCAGTTGGTGCCAGAAGTTACACCAAGAGTCAATGCCTGTGTCATTTAGAAGCTAAACTAATGGCCAAATTGGAGTCAGAAAATGGAGTTGGTTGAGAATGTAGTAACAAGGGGCGGGAGTCAGACAAGGAAGCAGAAACTTGGTTTCAGAGGGTTCATCAGCAGCAGGTCTAGCAACTAGTTGCTCACCCAACATGTGTGCCAGAAGAGAAAACTTTATGCTAAGAGGTGTCCAATCAGCTGTCAGGGTGAAGGCCCTGTTTGCAGAGTATCAGCCCTAATTTCCTTATTTGGCTGGGATGTGACGTGGGTAAGGCTCTTGTTTGACAGCCCTATGGAGTTGGATTTGAGACTGTGGTATCTGACTAGCCTATGTTGTCTCCAATTACAACTGAAATATTATGAAACGCTTCTCATCAGCAGGTAGAGGGCATGTTTATATCCTGCTTGCCTGGGATGTCCAGCACTCACCATTTTTAAAGTAATTTCCAGGAATTAAAACCGCTGATCTATAGTTTGGAGAGAAGATGGGTGAAAACAGAGCAGTCTCATCTTCTTTGAAGAAGGAATTTCTGTGGGCAGACTGGTAAGATGAAGAAGTGTACACATAATAATAAACTATTTAGTTGAAGTCTTTTGGGTAATGCACAGTCCAAATACTCTCTTGCCATGACAGGAGTTTCTTCAATGGGACACTATAAGTATTATGCTTGTAGATAATCTGCTCTGCTCTGATTTGTCTAGACTTTATGATAATGGCTCCTAGGCTCCTGATGTACTGTCATGCACTGATCATGCACTGTAATTTTTTTGTGTTGCCTGATATGTTACCTCTTATGCTTTGATCCTGGTATGTTTCAGTTTGGCTGCTTGAGTTAAATGAGGTTACAATACTGTTATTACTGATAAACATTATCAATAGCTCTTGTAGGGCTTGCCTTCATTACGAGAGAGACTGCCGCTGACACATTTAATACAGTGGGTGTTGATTCAGTAGATCGAATTAAGACCTTCTAAACTGATAGCAGAGTGCGCTTTGGTTGACTCTGGTACTCCACCTCTCTCAGAAGAGTAAGATAAGTCGACATGAGAGCCTCTCCTGTCAACACAGTGCAGTGAAAATACCATAGTAAGTCAACCTAAGCCATGTCAATTACAGCTATGTTAGTCATGTAGCTGGAGTAGGCGTAACTTAGGTCGACTTATCTCGGTAGTAAATACAAGTCCGTAGAGCAAAACAAACTGTATGAGGTAATCTGTTTTATTGGGCCAACTACTGTTGGTGAGAAACACACAGGAAAGGAAGATGGATCATTACTAAGTATACAAAAGTCTGCCACTTGCAAGATTACTTTTAATATTTTCTATCACTGTTAAAGTAATACTAGGTTTCCTGTTAAATAAAAGAAAGTGAATGTACCCAAAAAAGGGAAAAATTCATACAGTGTCGTAGAGGAATAATGTATACAAAAATATAATAAGTTTTTAGCTTCTAGAAAACAGTGATATTGGAGATGCTTGTTTTTCATACATGACAACATAGTGATAGAGATTTGATTCTCTTTTCACTTACACCACTTTTACATTGGTGTATTTCCATTGCCTTCAGCAGAGCTGCATCTTGTATTAAACAGGTTTAAGTGAGAGGCATAAAATGTTTGATTTCCAAAATCTTGGAAAGTCACTTACAATAAATTGCCCATGAGCAATCTCCCGATCAAGAATTAACTACATTCATTATTTGACGAATACTTCTAAATAATGAATACAATTGAGAAAAAAATCATAAATTGCTAGTGGGCTATTTGCAAACAAGATGCTACATTTGTCAAATAAATAATTCAGTACTGTAAAGCATCATAAGAAAATATGCATGGAAAACTTTAAGACCAGATATGAAAGTCCCAAAGCAAGACTAAAGCAGCAAGCTTCTTGGGATGGAAATATTCAACAATTTTGGTTTCCTTAGTCTCAAAGAACCATGTTCAAAAGTCCTATTTTATTTCCACAAAGCAAGAAAAGAAAAGATAGTAGATTATCTTCATGTCAACAAAGCAACGAAGCAAAAAAAATCAGGAACAAGCTTTGCCTTTATGGAACATTCCCCGTGAGCAAGCAGTGGAGAATACGCTGCACCTGTTTTGGAGACACATTAGCAGGTGTTAAGTATTAGAGGGGTAGCTGTGTTAGTCTGAATCTGCAAAAGTGACAAGGAGTCCTGTGGCACCTTATAGGCTAACAGATTTATTGGAGCATAAGCTTTCATGGGCAAAGACCCACTTCGTCAGATGCATGTCATGGAAATTCCAGAGGCAGGTATAAATATACAGGCATAAGAAAAGAGTACCAATCAAGAGTAAGGCTAGAGATCAAGAATAAGGCTGAATTGACTTCGTTATCTGCTCTGTGAGTAGGTGCTGCATATCTACTTACCCATTCTTGTCCAGACTCATGGTCCAGGTGGCCATGCATGGAAGTAAAGGTTTCATGTAGTTCAAGTTGCAGGTTAGTTCATAGCCATATTCATTCATTTCATCCTCATGCACAGCGACTTCATATTTAACAACATACTTCACGCATACCATAAGACTAGACATGAATACTAGGATGGCTCCCCAACTTTCCAAACCTGAACCACCTTAACACCCTCATAGATTTCCAGCCAATTTCAACTACCATCGCCCACTGGTCAGATTCTCTCTAGAAAACTCTCGGCATCAACTTTTCTTGGACACCATGATTTGTTTCAGCAATGAAATGCTACAAACAACTATATGCAAGAAACCCAAAGTTCACCACACTTATCTCCACAAATCCAGTAAGCATCCTAAATAAATCAAGAAAAATATCCTTGGTTCATGCTCTCAGATACTACAAAATTTGCTCTTAGGAGAAAGTCTGGCACACACAAAGACATGCTTAAAAATGCCTTCACCAAACAAAAACACTCTACCAGAGAAGGAGAACACATCATGATAAGAGACACTCAAATATGCCAGAAGAAGCTACTTCAGTACAGAAAAAAAGACTCACTGACTACACATCTTGTTATCATCCAGAATATTATCAAATAGTTACAACCCATATTTCTTGGGGAGCACATCATGAAATTGATCTTTCCTGAACTCCTCCTTCTGGCCTTCAAACAACTCCCAGCTAAGGATGTTAAGTATCGGGTAATTGACTAATCAAATAGTTGATGTGCATCAACTATTCAATTAGTTGATAGGGTGCCTCTGCCACTGAAGTGTAGCAACAGCCTTAGTTGCTACACTTCAAAGGCAAAAGTGCCGTGCGGGGCCTGGAGTCAGTTGGGGACTCGTTGACCCAGGCTCCGTGGAAGATTGATGCCGCCACCATTGATCTTCTGGGGTTTGATTTAGCAGGCATAGTGAAGACTCACTAATTTGAACTGAGAGGGCATCCCCATTGGTGCCAGTACTCCTGCTCCTCATGAGGAGTAAGAGAAGTTGACTGGAACATTTGCTCTTGTCAACTACTTGCTATGTGGACGGTGATTTAACGTAGCTGGAGTTATATATCTTAAGTTGACTTTCCCCTGTAGTGTAAAAGTGCCTTTAGTATATACATTTTGTGAATGTGGCCCACGTAACATATAGCATTACTCAATGATTCTCAACCTATTTACCATTGTGTGCTGCATATTCTGTTCTCTAACATGCACACGTGAATTGGCACCTGGTCTGCTAGCACCATAGCAACTTTGAGAAATTAAATCCATAACTCTGCTAGACACTAAAATCCATGGACTCAATAGAGTCAAACTGGTTTTATGATTCATTACTACATTTTGTAACAAAGCCCATTGCCTGCTAACCTTTACTTGCCCACTTAATTTTAAGTAGTCTCCTACTGTTTATGCTTAATCCTCTCTCTCAACTTGTAGTTAGCTCAGACACTTTGGTTTCCTTCACCATACCTGATGAAGAGCTTTGTGAGGTTCAAAAGCTTGTACCTTCCGCTAACAGAAGTTGGTCCAATAGAATATATTCTATCACCTACCTTGTCTCTTGTATGAGCATTAAACAATCACAGTGTCAGTGATGTTGAAGAGTCTCTACCTTATACGCTGGAAGACTGCACTGTAGTTTTTGGATAAAGAAATTACAGCTCAGAGATGAGCTGCACCTTTGATTGCTTGTACTCACAATGTCTCTGTGGGCATACTCTTTAGGTGACAAGCATCCATAGGTTCATCCATATTTAGACTGGCTCACCATTTTACAATACCCCTGTTTACCTCAACTGTCCCAAAACTAGAGAAATCTCTCCAAGAGTTTGTGACAGAGATAAACTCTAGCAGTGACTTAGAACAGCTCCCTCAAAAAAAGTATAATTTATTTGTTCATAGAAATCTAAGAAGAGTGAAATGAGGTTAATTAGCCAATGCATATGAATTTGCCTAAACAAGTTCCTTGCAAATTTAATAAGTTGCTTTTAACCAAGGAACACCCATCTCTGAGTTCAGAGTGACAAGACTACACTGTGTAGTCTCTGCATCTGCCTGTGACTTTCTGGAAGACCCAGAGAAAGATTAGTTAAACTAATGAGGACATTGCATCTGAAAGGAGGATAGATTTCTCTATCAGGCTTCATATGTGGGGTCCTGTTAACAAAATTATGTTTGAAGTTATATTCCTTATGTAAAGGACATCAAATCAAACGCTAATTGTGAAAGAGCATTAGGTCATTGACTTAGCTCCAATTAAAGGAACTTAAATTTGTCCAGTTGTAGAAAGCAAAAAATGGTATTAATTCCCAATATATACATTATTGTACTGAAAAAATCTGCTTTTGGAGTGTGAGAGCTTAGACAATGGCAAGTGCTGAAAAAAATCTGGTTTTGAAGTGTGAGACCTTAGACAATGGCAAGTGGCATGGTAAAATGTGACACCTCTAACTATTCTAAATATCTTCATTACAACATTTATTTTCTCAAACTCCCATTTTAGATATTTAGCACTACCCATTCAATGCCATATTAAAATAAAACCATATCATAGCCACACTTTTCTCATATATTCATATAGTTCATGGCAAGAAGGAACCACTCTGATCATCTAGTCTGATTTTCTATATTATACAGCCCATAGAACTTTCCCCCCAAAATTCCTAGATCATATCTTTTAGAAAAACATCAATCTTGATCCTATCAGTTGGTAAGTTATTATTTCAATGGTTAATTATACTCATTGTTAAAAATGTACTAATTATTTTATGCCTGAATCAGATTAGCTTTAACTTTCAGCCACTGGATTGTGTTAAACTTTTCACTACTAGAATGAAGAGACCATTATTAAATATTTGTTCCCTCATGCAGGTACCTACAGACTGTAATCAAGTCACCCCTTAACCTCTTTTTTTCAAGCTAACTACATTTTGTTCCATGAAACTGTCACTGTAAGACATGTTTTCTAAACCTTTAAGTCATTCTCATGGCCTTTCTCTGAATCCTCTCCAATTTATCAACATCCTTCTAAAATAGTAGACACAAGAACTGGACCCAGTATTCCAGCAGTTGTTGCCCCAGTGCCAAATACAGAAGCAAAATAGCCTCTTTACTTCTACTCTAGATCCCCGTTTGTGCTTCCAAAGATTACATTAGTGCTTGTGAAGCTCATATTCAGCTGTTCACTTGTACCTAAGTTACCATTAACTGTCAGTTCTTTGATTCTTCTTTATATGTCAAAGCGAAGGACTAATAGAGAATTCCCCTGAGTTGACTGCAACACTTTCTGAGTTAGGAAATTGTCATCTGTAATATTTAGAATTTCCAGGGTTATTTTCATACTAGCAGCATAAGACCTCCAGTATATGTTACCTCCCAGGATCATAAAGCTTTTCCTCTCAAATAGTATAGATATGTGCATAAGGAACTGATCATAGGTATGTGCATAAGGAACTGCTTCCTCCTTTGATGGGGTAGTCTGTAGGGGATACTAACTAATACCCCATCTTCTGCTTTATGTTGTAGGACATTTGTTCATACACATCAAAATGGTTTCCCATATCACCTTATTAGGAGCCATTGACAAGAGAACAAATATGAAATCTGGAAATAAGTAGAGCTATTTTTTAAATTTTATTTATAATGGAAGCGTAATGCCAGCTGAGACCCAAGTATAAATATTGCAGGTGAAGGGCTAGTTCTGTAGAGGAAGTACAGCTTCCCCAATTTGTCAGTGGGAGATGGGTCAGAATGAGGACCCAAGTAGACTTACTGGACAACTCAGAAGTTTGAGATTTGCAAGTAGCACATGGGAAAATCTGACTGCTGATAACTGAAGCATAGTTCTCTTCAGGTGGCAATTAACTACCCACTTTTGGGAGCAAGACAAAAGGGAAGACTTAGGCCAGAACCCCTCAGAAGAGTCTGTATCTTCTCAGTGAACAAGGCTGCAGTTAAATCTACAAAAATTATCTCTCTCCTTTTTTCAATGATGTGCATCTGCCACAGACACTGGAACTGCTGATCAGAGTAGGAACCTGTGAAGTAAAGTGGCCAAAATGTTTTATGAAAAAAATCCATCACTTTTCATTTATTTTTTGTTTTTGTCAAAATGAATAGGTTGGACTTACCAGCTCCCTTTGAAACCATGTGTAGTAATTATAATTCATTCATCTGGAATCAAATAACCTGACCTATTAGACACAGACTTTGAGAAAACTATTTTTCACTCAGTATGATGATTAGCCCTGTCAGGATGCATCATTCACATGCTTCCTCAGTGCAACATTATAGAAACTATTGAAAATGAGTCAGTGAAGAATTGCATTTACTATTAAAACAGCAAATTTTGTCTGGACATTTCATCCATGATTCCCCCCTTAGCATAGGAGGCTGCAAAGAACTCACTCCCTTAGCAGAAATACAATCTTGTCAGTCCTGCCACCATTTCTGTACTGAGGGAGAGCAATAGTTTCCACAGGAGAGCTTCATAGCATGTGCTCAAGCATGCAATCACTAGTCTTCCTGTCTACTATACCCACTGATGCCCACTGGTTGTGACAAGTTTGTGTAGCGTTTGACCGTTAGGTTGAATTTGAGACAGTGAGTAAGAACAGAATGCCAGTGGAATCTAAGAAAGGGGTAACATGAATGTAGCTGATTCAATGGGCTTAAATTGCAGCAAGGAAGGTTTAGGTTGGACATTAGAAAAAACTTAACTGTTAAGAGTGGTTAAACACTGAAATAAATTGCCTAGGGAGACTGTGGAATCTACATCACTGGAGATATTTAAGAACAGGTTAGATAGACATCTATCGGGGATGATCTAGGTGGTGCTTAGTTCTGTTGTGAGGGCAGGGGACCGGACTTAATGACCTTTCAAGGTCCCTTCCAGTTCTAGTATTCTATCATTCTATGATTAACTGTTCTTTGGCAGCAAAGATGTTTCTAGATACCATTTTGAAGTAGCATCACTTTCACAGTACATTCTAGGATTTGTTCTTTATTTTTCCTTCAAAGTTTAGGTGTTTTGTGACTAATGTAGGGAAATATCTTGGTATTTATAGTACATGTAGATTTCCCTGTCAACTTCTACCTGAATCCTAGAGTATTTATACGTTATTTGGTCGTTTTGTTTTAAAATGCCAATTCATACCTCAAGCGCAGCACAGTAGCTGGTATGTTGCACCTTTTGTATCAGCAGCATAATTTAGTGACTGTGGTTTTTTACAATATATTTTTGGATAGGATTGAGAATCTGCCTCTTGAGCTGTTTCTCAACTACCTGGCATAGCAAGCACAGCCAAGAATGCCAGGGGGAGGAAGGGCGACAGCAGCTGCTTTGGCAGCAGAATTAGGAACTTCTAAGGCGAAGTGTATTAAGGTAATTCTCTCCCATTGGCACCATGAAACAAGTATTCAGAAAAAGGCAGATAAACTAATCAAAGGACTGGGAAATGTGATCTGTAAGTAATATTAATAGAGAGATAAACATACATGGCTGGCTGAGTGGGAGGATGAGAAACATGAAAGCCCTTTGCACAGTAAGGGTGAATTTAAGTGGATAGTCTAAAAAAGATGACAGCTTGCTCTCATTAAGCAGGGATGACACTGTACCTGGGTCAAATTCTGATGGGTTGCGCAGGTGCAAATTAGAGTAGAATCACATCCATCATGTGCAGTGTGGGTGAGTTAATGCTGTAATGAAAATTGTATATTTCAAATTCCTGAATTTTGTTTGTTTGCAACTTTACTGTTGTATTAAATGTTGTTTTTCATGTAATTTATTAATGTGCAATTTAATTGTATTATTTACTTCTGTTATATTTACATCTTTATTGTCACTTTCGGTTAGTTTTCCAATGATTGCTTTTTGTGAATTACATTTTGGACTATACACACTAAAACGTTTTCAGCTAATTAATGTTTGTAAAATGTTTTCAGATGCTCATATGAAAAATACTACAAAAATGCAAAGTGATATTAATACTATTGAATCATGATTTTTTTTCATCGTTAACATTGGGTTACATCCTGGGAGGATTTGTAACATATGTTATTTTCTTAAAATATCAGAATATCATCACACAAAGAGCCCTTTTCCAATTGTATAAAATAAGTTCCTAAATGAAGAAAAGACAAGTATTACACAGGTGATTTGATATAGTAGTATAAAGTTGTTTCACCATATTAACACTTTATTGTGGATGGATGGATGGATGGATGGATGGATCATTTATTTGGGTTGCTTATATGGTTAGCCTTTTATAGTGATTTGTTAGTGAATGATTTGTGATTTCCGCCCCCCTCAAGTTTATTCATTATGTGAAATTATTCACTGGCATTGAATTGAACATGAGAAGTTTGTTTTAAATATTCACTACCCAAATATTAAAAGTCGGGCTATAGTGAGCTTCAGGGCGTAGCCGAATTAGTCTGTTACAGAAAAAAACAACAAATGGTCTGGTAGCACTTTATAAACTAACAAAACATGTAGATGGTATCATGAGCTTTCGTGGGTACAGCCCACTTCTTCAGATGACGGGAGTTATCTGACCGGTCATCTGAAGAAGTGGTCTGTGCCCACGAAAGCTCATGATAGCATCTACATGTTTTCTTAGTCTATAAAGTGCTACCAGACCATGGGCTATAGTGATACATTTCAGATGGGTACATGAATAACATACTATGTTTCTGTTCACTTACTGGAAAAAACAATCTCCTCTTTGTAACGCTGACAGACGTGAGTCATCAGCGGGTGGAATTGAACGTAGGACCTTAAGGGCTAAAGCCATGACCCCCTACCACATCAGCTAAAAGCCAACTAACTAGCCCTTGACAAATTATTGCTAAGACTTCACTTTCCTTCTCAGTAGTCCCTGGGTTACATACTTCCCCAAGATGAGGAAGTGCATCCTAAGCTTCAGACACCTCCCAGCAATTCATCCAGGATGAGCCCCTGCTTGTAACCCAGACTCACCTGTTGGTAGACAGGGTTCAAAGCCACGAGACTCTACCACATATGCTAAACCCCACCTGGCTCTTAGTTAAGGCTATAGAGTAGACTTCAGTCTTTCTCTCAATGGTCTCAGTTCCTCTATGTTCCACATTTATTCAAGGAGAGCCATAATTTTTACCTCTGGTGAAAAATGGCTGATGTTAATAAAAAGATACTGGTAAGGTTACTGCTAATGTTCTTGCAATAAATTAAGGTTCAGATCCTGCTATAAGTGCTGCATGGCAAGACCCTGAATCTGTGTGAAGGGACTCTGCAGAGAAACTTTTTGAAATGACATGAGACGCATCCGGCCCATTTAATTATTTTCATTAACACTGGTCCTACAATTAACAGATAATTTCTTTTGCTGTTATATATATCGTGGATTCTGTAATTTCCACTCAAACTCATCTGATGAAGTTGGTTTTACTCATGCAAGCTCATGTTATTCTCTAAGGTGCCATAGGATTGCTCATTGTTTTCAGAGTTACAGACTTTAGATTTTAGTTGTGACACTGAAAAATAAGTAAAGAAGGATTTGAATTTAATTTAAAAGAATCTGAGGTTTTTCTCCTTGATTCTGTGTGTAAATTTCATCACTGGAAGTGAGTATAAAGTAATGGCAGCATTATTTATCAATGTCCTCCAGTGATTGTTAGCAATGCTTTCTTGCACATATTGTTTCAGACAAAAAATTAGTATTTTGCATTAGCGGAGGATAATTAGGCAATAAGATACAAAAGAGTGTGGGGTTATCATGAGATAAACACACACATGGGGTGTTATGAGGCACAGCCAAGTATCTGTGATCCCTCTAGGGTATGATTATCTTGAGATAACCACACACCCTGGAGTTGCCTTATTGCTATTATAAAATATCTTTATTATAGGAAGAAATGTGCATTTTTGTGCTGAAAGAAGAGGAAGCTGGCAATTTAGAATGCTGAACAGCAGTTTCAGCTGAGCTGTGTGGTTTACATAGATTAATCTATCCCCTTGGAATGTTTTTTTAGCCAAAAAATGTTCCTTAAATCCAGGCAGTCATAATCTGTAGTGATGTGCAGCTCTTTGGAGTATTTGAGAAATTCCCTCCTTGGTTCTTATGCTGTTATTTGATGGCAGCAAGCTATGCACACAGACATGAGACGAGCTAGAGAAGGGATTAAGAGGATCTTGCATATTTAAATGTTTGAAAATACAGCCAAAATGTTGGCTCTTCCATTTTACTTGGAATAGCATCCTTTGTACAAACTCTATCTCAGAAAGCTCTACAGAGGTGAATAATACGATTCAGAGCTGAATAAAAATTAGCAGGAGAGACACATTAAGGTGTATAAACAATCCCAGAGCTTTAAAAAGAGCTGAGAAATTAATGAAGTGGAGAGAGAGGTAGGAAGGCAGTTACAGGCAACAGCGGCTGCACATGAGTACCATGAATGGCTAGGTGATATGGTAAAGACGAGAGTGATTAAAGACGTGAAAGCATGCTCCACTAAACTCAATGGGAGTTCTGCCTTTGTCTTCAGTAGGGCCAGGATTTCAACCAGAGAACATTAGCCTTGAACAAATGCTTGCATGCTCAGCTTTTGTCCACATGAGGATCCCTCTGAGATTGTGGGGTTTAAAACACCTTGTTCAGGCTCATAGTGGCTGCACATTTTGTGAACAATGAATACAATGAAATCAAGATTTACATATATAAATACATTTGAAAATGCTTATCACCCGATGAAGTGAGTTTTGCCCACGAAAACTCATGATACTATATATTTTTGTTAGTTTCTAAGGGCATGTCTGCACTAGGAAATTATTTTGAAATAACTAAATTTGAAATAACTCTTGAAATAACAACATTGAAATCGCATGTCCCCACTTTGGGGAAGCCTCGAAATTAGTCTGAGCCAGGTTCCGTTATTGTGGACGTGCTAGCGCGACTTAAAGCTCCGGGAGGAAGTGGGAAATAATTACTTCAAATTATTTATTTCAAATAATTATTTCAAAATAGCAGCAGCAGAGCATCCACACTGCACTATTTTTAAAATAAGGGTTATTCCCTGAGGAATACAGGAGTACAGATTTTGAAATGGTAGTGTGGACGCTCCGCTTATTATTTAAAAATAAGTGGGTTATTTTGAAATAACTCCCTTGTGTAGACCAAGGCTAAGGTACTGCATGACTACTGGTTGTTTTTAAAGTTAAAGACTAACACGGCTACCACACTGAGACTTTTTAAGCAAGAATGTACACCAACACTATTATGTTAATGAAAGGCATTGTCACTTCGACTCAATAGCAGCTATTTGAGCAATATTTTATTTCTATTATTATTGAACAAATCTTGGGCGGGGGGAGGGGGAGAGGAAATCAGCATTGAAATAGCCTGTAAACTGTGTGCTAAAATATAATCAATACTTGCATTCATGTTTGGGCAGCAAAACCCATGTAGGAAACCTCACCGAATTTATTTCTGCTTAGATACTTGTATAGTCAACTTCAAAATGTGTCAGCTTCAATTTAAGGTTGGTGTTTAATACAGAATATGGAGATCAATGCAATTGATTTGATTGAATAAAAAAGTCCTTGTAAGGATATATGGTATGCATTTTTAAATGCAACAAGGCCAATAATTGGTTTAAATGTAAAAATAAATTGTGTCTGGAGATATCCAGCCTAGCCATGGGTGATGCTTTATTGGTTTTTGCATTCCACTAACTGATGTGCTCTCATGTAAAATCAATATCACACAGTCAAATATATTTTGCTTTGTTATGCTGTAGGTTCAGTACACTAAAATGTTTATTTTTATTGTAGGATACCAAATCTTTATTTTACGATCAAACTGTTGTGGTGAGATGAAAGGAAAATTTAAAGGGACAATTTCAGCTTCCTAAATATTCTAAAGAATTATTTACATGGATTTTTTTCATGCCATTCTGTAGCACTTTCATTTGCTAAAAACTCTTGGCCATTCCTTTAAAAGCAGCAAGCCTTGGAATCAGGGCCGGATTAAGACCTTTAGAGGTCCTAAGCACTGAAAAGATTATGGTGCCCCCCCCATATGTAATTCAAAATAAAAACAATACTATACCGTAAAATCTCTTTTTTTTTTGTGCTCCTGTTTTGCTGGTGCCCTAAGCCTGTGCTTAGTCTGCCTATTGGGTAATCCAGCCCTGCTCAGAATCTTAGGTGCCACAGAAGGGTGATGTTTAGCATAGCTGTCCTGAACATTATGCGCCTACACTGAAACTGACAACATTTGCTGCTTCACAGTTTTCAGTACTGGTGGTGGTGGGGAGATGTACTTTTTTCCCCTGGGGGCAGTTTTGACAGTTTTAATACAAGTGAAAGACAGTTTTTGCAGAAAAAGAAAATGCTTTTCTTTTTTTGAAATGTTAATGTGTGTCTCACAGCAGGGGGGAACTGAAGATCAAAGCTAAAAGAGACCTTGCCACATCTCGCTTGGTCTCACTCTGTGTGCTACCCCAGTGACCAGCAGGACACTCAGTCACAGAAGAAAGAATTTGGAGGACTGGAGATTGGCTAAGTGAAATCAAAAGAAATGGTAAATGCAATCATTGTAAATGGCAATAAACGTTTGTCTCCACTTCTTACAGGTTTTATCTCTTGTATCAGCTCTCCCATTGTCAAACAAAGCAAATTATTTATTTGTTTGAGGAAAATTTACATGAAAGAATGAAGACCTGTGCTCTCATGATTTACCAAGACAGGGCCCTTTTGTGTTTCCTGTCCAGTGAAGACAATGGGAATGTTGTGTGTAGTATGACTCTGACATAGGCCCTCAGTGCCCTTGTTAGCTTTAGGAGCCAAGCTTCTACTGTAGTTCTCCCTTCTGTTCTCTGTATATTTCCCCCCACTCCACTACATAGCATGCACACATATATATCCTCCCTCTGTCTCTTTTTGGGTTTGGAGAAGTTCGTGTAATTTTGCTGTCAACTGCATTATAAAGCTGTAATTACTGTAGACTTTCACAATCTCATGAAAAAAAGATGCTTCTGTTCTATAAAGTTTCTGAACTGAAAACTGGCATTTCTGAATAACTACTTCTTCTAGCCCTACAATTCTAAAACACTCAAAAGGTTAAAAGAATAATAGACCTAGAAAATAAATGTACATGCTGCTTATTCAATTCAACAGAGCAAAGAATTCTTCTGGACACATGATTTCATAGACCAGTTTTACACTGTTTAGTCATGCTTTCAAACAATTGAGCACAAGCCATAAACATTGAGTCACTGGAAAATGAAGTCTGGTGAACCATTTGGAATCCAACTGAACTAATATGTTAGAATATTATAGCTTCAGAACATGTGAATAGAATCCTAATCTATTCACATGTCATTTCGGTCAAGCAATGGTAGAAAAACATTTACATAAAGACACACATTTTTGTCGAGCCAAGTATGTGATTATTGTACATCAGTGATCTAGGCCATAGGAAGCTAGGTTGCAGATAGACAAATGCATTTACAGTAGAAATAGGTCTGAACTTTTTTTAATCAAAACTTCCCCACAGATAAGCGATGTTTGGGTAGGAATGTATAAATTGGCCATTTACTCAAGTTCAGAGGTAGTTATGAAGTTTGAATTAACATTTCTACATGTTCACACACAAGGTGGGGTACTTACTATTCAAGCTATTTTGTTATTCTTGTTTTAGCTCTTAAATAACTAACTCTGACGCTAAGCTAGATCTAGCGACAAGGGTTAACTACAGACATGAAAAGATGCTATGAGAGAGGAAAGCTTGTGCATTACGTGTCTTGCTCATAAAACTAAACTTTGCTAATAGATATATGAGAGCAATCAAAGGAAAGATTTCTCAGCAGAATGAAGACTTTTGGAGAAAGCACTTAAAAGCTAGTAAGGAAATGAAATTTGTAGGAAAGCTAATCACTAGAAGAAGGAATAATGGATTGGTGAGGAATTCAAAGACATCTTTGTTGTTTTTTATTTGTACAGCTGACTTCCTTTTGTGTGAGGGTTTTCAATATTCTGTGTTACACAGTGTCTAGCACAGGGAGGTCCCACTCCATGACTGGGGCTCTGGGAAGCTATTTCAGTACAAATAAATAAATAATAATAATTAATAATAAAACAATTGCATCCTTGAAGTGAGATGCATACTGTGTACTTAAAGTATATCTTAACATTCATGTTATCATAAACCTCATCACGAACAAACAAGTAGTTAAAAACTATTATTTAAATTCCATAGCCTGCCAGTGCAAACTTTCAAGCAAGGATATACCAAGACACCTCTTAACAATACCTTAACTACTGTCACTGAAAGGCTGCATACCTCTATAAGGAACTGTCTTCTATCAGAAGCAAATACGGACACTTGCTGTACACCACACAGGAATCTAGGACATGCTAAATAAATGTAATATCTGGTAGAAACCTTGACTGGGGAATTTCTTGCAGGTGCTCATCTGGCTCCTAGAGTCCTGAGACACCCTCTGAAAGATGTCTCCATCTCTCTGCCCTCTTCCAACGGAAGGTGAGGCACAGAAAAAGGAGCTTGTGAGCAAAAGCTGTTTCAACAGTGAGGCTCTGCTCCCACATTAACTTCCTGTGATCTAAGTAGTGGGTTGTCAGTCAAGAAAAATGCTGGGCTTTGAGGGGCATTTTTCTTTTCAGTTAATTACCAGTTCTGTAGTTTTGTTTTAAGAAATGTTGTTAGGAACAAGAGGAGTCTGAACTTCAAAATCTGGGGATCTGGAGCTGTGTGGGTGTATGACTGCTAGTTTTGCTGTAAAAGATGTACAAAAAAAAAAAAGTGAGGCACAACAGAGAGAAGACTTAACTTTCAACCAGCATATACTTCCAAGGGAATTATTCCAAGTCTCCAGAATACAACAAAAACTCTTATATAGAAAAGCAGTTTCCAACCTTAATAGGGCCTGCTTCTTACATTGTGTGTAAAGCACATAGCTCAGTGGGACCCCAATCTTGGTTGGGGCTTACCATCATTACTGTAATACAACTAATCAAATAATAATACAGAAAAGATGTAAGGGCACCTCCAGGTCAATAGCTGGTTGCAGCAAGCATGGTTCTATAACTATATTTTAAACAGAAGGTAGGTTGGCAGAAATAAACCATTTGTACATTTGCATTATTTCAGGATGAAAGATAAGCCTGGAAAAAATACCCAGAAATGCAAATCGTATCCCTTATTATTGATAATAAGCAGAACTGATCAGAGGGAGGATCCTCATACCTTTTCAGAGTGAGAAATGTTAGGGAACATATTCAATTTATTTTCCCACCTTAGAGGAGGGAGAATATGTGCTGATTCTACACTCACAGGGGTTTTCAGAATAAACAACAACTGAAGAGAAAACACAAGTACAAAAAATACACATCCTAAATTCAAAACTCCAGTCATCTGAAGAAGGGGGCTCTGCCCACGAAAGCTCATGATACCATCTACATGTTTTGTTAGTCTATAAAGTGCTACCAGACCATTTGTTGTTTTTTAAAAAAAATACGATGTTGGTTTTGGAGGAAACTGATTTTTTTCAATGGATTTTAACTCCCTCCATATCTCTTTCAATATAGACACTCCACATCTAAATGTGTCTAGTTCATTTGTAGCTTTAAAGAAGTTGTCATGTTATAGGGAACTGGCTAAGTTGGTTGATGTAGCTGGTTGGTTTCTGAGTGAAAGGATTCATCGGCTGGGATTGTTGATCCAAAGAAGAGAGTTTATTTTCTTCTGATTTTTTTTTTTAGCCTGAAAACATTCCCTGGAGTACGCTCAGCTCTCAGAGGGAACATTGCTGAGAAACCAGAGTGAGAAGTAACAGTTTGTAAATGAGCTTTTAAAATGTCAAAACATGGTGTTGTTTTAAAAGCTAATGAGCTCAATACATCCCTGGTGTAACTCTGCTGATTTCAGTGGTAATATATCAGGGATGAATTTGGGGCAGTGTAGTGCAGCAGGGGAAAGGAGCTGAAGGAAGGTAATTTCATGACATTAGTGAAGGGACTCTGACACGAATCTAGCATTTGTAAAGTGTTTTGTTATGATTAACCTAGTAAATGTCCCGTGATTTTTCAGAAAAAAAGATCAGGCTGTGTCATCACTTTTTGTTAATAAAAGTAACCAAATTTGTCTCCACATACTGCAGTCCTATGTCACTGGTGAGCTCTCTATTAGAGTAGGGCTAGCTTTGATGGAAGAAGGTACCTGCAAGAGATGATTCCTGAGAGTCCAGGGTTAGCATTGTAATGGAATACAATAGAAAGTGCACCCACAGTTCTTGTCACATCTCTTTCCTCCAGACACATCTCTCCAGAAGCATATTTCCAACCTCTTTTTTTAATTCCTAAGACAGTTCATTCCCATCCATTTCCTCCCCTATGTCAGGCACTTGTAGAGCCCCGATATCATGGTATCTGGGTTAATACAAAACGAGAGAGAGATCTGATTACCACTTGCATACTGATGCAGATGATACCATCAGACATAACATCTCATCAACCCCAACAGTCCATGCATAAATGTTAAACAGGAGAGATGCCAGGATGGAACTCTAAGAAACCCTGCATGCAAGAGCCCCATCCTGTGAGACCACTCAGAGAAGAAACTAACTCAAGCAAGCCATCTCCACGGCTTCCATGATATCTCCTGGTGATTGATAGCAAAACTGACAAAAGATTAATCAAAACCAGCACAAACTCTGCACTTTGGTGCATTAGCGGGATGAGACCAGCAATCATAAATAACAACTTCACTTCACTGAAACCATGTTTACATCCAGACTGGTAGGACTGAGTATGCCACCATGCAATTAGAGTTGCTCCTGTGTCATTGTCTCACATAACCTTCCCTCCACAAGATGGTGAGTCACAGAATACCAATAACTAGCAAGATGGTTAACATAAATAATGGTTTCTTTGAGAAAAGCCGTTACCACCACTTGGTTAACAGCAACTGGCACTTTGTTTTCAGAAAGAGAAGCCATAAAAATCCTTGAACATCATTGGATGAAACTGGGCAAAACTCAACCACAGAATACAGGAGGCTAAATTCTCTGGTGCATCCAGCATCTGCTGAATGCACTGGAGGGAAGAAGCTCCCTGCTTCTCAGCCTAGCCCCCAGATAGAAGAACATGCTAAGCTGGCTCCAAAATGCATCTTTACTCAATCTTCTCTTCCCCTCCAGCTTCAACATACCTCTGGCAACTGGGATTGCAGGGAGGGTGCTTTCAAAGTTGTATTCCAGCAGGAAATTCTCCAGCTTGACATATGTGACCAGACTTTATTTTCTTTGCTAGCAGACAATCTGCCCTATATGTTTATAAGTAAGTGCTCAGATACTGCTCCATGATGTGGCCATAGCCGCCCAGGTCCTGTCTGTTTAACCCGTCTCTCATTTTTCAGATAAAATACATTACTATTTCTATTTTTATTGGCAGAAACATAGAACTATATTGTGGGTAATTGAACCTGGTCCAATTCCACTCTCTGGACAGCCTGTTCTCATTAGAGTCAGTCACACTGAATCCCACATTACTGCCCACTGTTCCTGGCTCTGGGACACTCAGGTGTATTCCCAGCTGCATACCTTATGTCTGGCACCCTTCTAGGACAGTAGGACCATGCAGACAAGCTGCCATATCCCCAGAACCATTGCCACTGAGCTCCTGAATTGCTTGGTCATATTCTTCCCAGAGTCCACCTGGCTGTGGGAGCTCTGATTTCCTGGTTATACCCTTCATGGACCTTGTGCCAGTCAAGCAAGGAACACAAGTTTAGCAAAGGACTGTCGTATTCACACACACTTTGCTCTTTTAAAAACACAAGACAGTTACAGAGCTGTGGAAACAACAAACTGCAGAATGCAATCCTCCTGATCTGATTTCACCAGTCCTGTCATCCTTCGTTTGATAAGAGTCCTCTCGCTAAACAACTATTCCAGGCTGTTTAGCCTGGTGTCCTTGTTTTTGGCATTGGTCATCCTTTTTTGTTTGGAGAAGCACCTCTTTTTAAAAACTGACTCTGTCCCTAGCTTCTCCATGTGCTGCAAGCTGAGAGGAGGTGTTAGCTCCAGCCATACTCCAGCCCATTCTGTACAGAAAGATGTTCAAAGTCAATGGTCTTCCTGATAAAATACCCTTTGTTCCTATAGGGAACTGTTGTCCCCTGATTGCTCTCTCACAGCTTTTCAGAGATAGTCTTTTCAGTAATTGTGAAACCTCTGCTGCAAGATGGGTGCTATAATTCTCAATGAAGGTTACAATCACAAATGACATTTACAATATAAAATGGAATTCAGATTTGACATAGACATATCCCCTAACTGTCAGAGAGTGGTGCATAGGTATTTTTCCTTTTCTTTCCTCAGCTGACTTATCTTTGTTACAAGGACAAGCATCAACTTTGCAGGCCACTGTTATTTACAAATTACCTGTGGCTGATGAAATGACAAGAGGGAGGTTCAAAACTCACTCTGTATTGAAATATAGGAAAGAAACTGATGCGTTTGCATGCTGTGGCACTGACAGAGGCAACTATTCATTTTAGAGCAGGCTGACTACTACTCAAAATAGCCATCAATATTAGTTCAGATTATTCACTAGAATATATTAATAGATTCATAGATTTTAAGACACAAAGGGACTGTTAAGATTATCTAGTCTCAACCCTCTGTTCAGCCAGTGATTCCAGTAATAAGCCCAACAACATATGGTTGCACTAGAAAAAAATCGTTTAGAAATGTATTCCTTTTTGAGTTAAAGATTCCAGTGATGGAGAACAGACCACATCCCTTGGTAATCTGTTCCAATGGTTAATTGCCCCAGTTGTTAAAAATTTACATCTTATTTCCAGTTTGAACTTTGCTAACTTTAACTTCCAGCTATTGGATCTTGTTATGCCTTTGTCTGCTAGATTAAAGACTCCTCTAGTATCAGATGTCTTCTCCCTGTGTTGGTAATTATAGAACATGATCAAGTGTTCTTTCCTCCTCTGTGTTAACTTCTGTGAATATTCCAGTGAATGAGTTTCTTGACAGGAATGTTAACTGAAACAGCAAGTCATAAGCAAATATTGAAAAATGAAGTGAATTTCAGATTTACTATGGCAAATATTCACACCAGAAACCTGATTCAAAGAAATATATTTATCCAATCAAGGAATAAAATCAGAGAATATGATCTGGAAGGTGAAAATAATATCTTTCTCCTTAAAGAACGTTGTTTTTCCTGACATTGTTGAAATGATAATTGGTTGTTTTAGGGTTGCTGGTGTGGAGAGCTATTGGCATTTGGTTATATTTATATTAAGAAAAAGAGCACCACAATATTTTTATTTTGCTGTTAATATAAAAAAGAATTACATGAGTTTAACAAATGGGAAAAATATCAAGCAGAATAAATCTTAGCATTACCTGCCTTTGCAGTATCTTTTAAAAATATAGTCAAATAGTTTCCAGTATGTTATCTTCTTTAAATGGGGGAAGAAATAATTGTGCAGACAATGTCCAGTGTTTGTTGAGAAACTGCTTGACCAAGGAGTGCTCACAGATGGTAAATTTAAAAAAAAGATTTCTAAATATTTTCTTTTTATATTATGTTATTATCTCACTTCAAAAAAATCTCATTTCTTTGATAAAACAGGAAGCAGCAGAGCATCCAGAAAATGGAAAATAAAGAATGTTTGTGTCTAACTAAAACCTTTTATTTTTGATGAAAAGAAGACTTTAAACAGTGTACAAAGAGCTCTGCAATCTTGGTGATACAAGGTTTAATTTCTCTTCAGCTATTTTTAATAGCCAGCATGGTAGAAGATTGATGTTTATCAGCTAATAAATTCACAAGCATGCAACATGGCCTATTCCCATAGTGGTATAGCTTACATTTGTATGCATTCATCAACTCTTGAGTCCACATGTCTGGTAATGAGGTCTAGCTTTCCGTTCTAAAGATTTCCCCTTTCATACAGTGTGAGGTTCACTAAATTTTCCATCTTTTATTTATTATAGTGTCAATCCTAGTCAGCTCACCTTGTAGTTGATATTTATTACGTTGAGTAATATGATGTCACTTAGCCTCCCCATAGGGCCTTTGCTATTTCACAAAGAAAGTCAGCCCAATCTCATCTGTTTTATTAACAAGGGGAAAAAAGTTCTGAGATGACTCAAGACAGAGAGAAGGAGAGAGGGTGTTCCACTAGGAAATGACATGGGATTCTCAAGTGTATACCTTGAGGATTATTTTGTAGTAAATAAGAACATTGCCTATTCTATAGCCTGAGCCAATGAGAAAGCAAAATATATACATATTACTTCTCCTCTGGGTCTGCTCATCAGCTTTTCAGTCCTATAGGCTGTCTTCTTGGTGTCTTTGTGCCCAGTATATCAACTCCCATGAGATTCTTGCGAGCAGACTGTTTTGATACACTTTCATCTGTCAGGACCTTCTCCCTTTTGCTGACCTATCAGCCTCCACACAGGAGAGAGAAGAGCAACAGATTCACTCAATAACAGATTAATCATCCTACGTACCCTCTGCTGAACTCTGTAACTGCTCAGCTGAATCACCGCATAATTTAATGTTTGTTCTTTAATAAACCAGATAGTTTTCTGTGGGTCCATATTTTGACCCCTGATCAAAAGTATGCACTCAAGAAAAAAAATAGGTCAAGCACTCTGCTGTCCAAAGGAAAAAGTCAGCAGCTACATGGATCCCTTGCATTTTTAGTATTCAAGAACAATATCTCACAAAGCAAACCTTACATCAAATAGTTAAATAAGTTCAAATGCCATCAATCAATAATAAAGTTATGGACTGTATTTTCAGAAAAAATGTGCTCAGTTGCATGTATGCAAGTGTGTATGTAAATGTGTGTTTAATTTTCATATAGTTACCATGCTTGCATGGGCAGTTGCATCTTTTGGATATGTAGATGACCTATTAGATGCATAATTGGTCAGTTGCACATAAAATCGCTGCATTGTGCTTACATTTTTTTAATTCCAATTTAGGCCTAACTGTGTGACAAATCAGAAGCATGCACCACAGGCCAGGAAAAAAATATTCAGTGGGGGATTCACTACTTTGCGAATAAACCGAGAACTTGAGATCAAACAGAAAAACTATTCTGCCTAAACACAACTAGTCAAACATTGATTTAATGGGACAGCACAGGATGTAAGCCAGTGTGAGGCTGTCTGAGTCTTTTCATCTCTCAGATATGTCACAACTAGGATCCCTCTCTATGCCAAGATTGCCCCCTAAAGGATTACAGCTGCATGCTGTGGCACTCCCTCCTGTTCTGCATTGTGGTGCACAGTGGGATAGCTTTTCTTTCCACAGTGCTGTGTCTCAGCAGGCTGGGCATAGCAGCCTAGAGCTCAGGAGCTCCCTAACTGCAGCTGGGAGTTCAAAGAAAGCATGGAGTTTCTTGGCCCTACAGGGCAAGTCTTTATAAGAAATACAAAGGGCTTTCAGAGATGACCACTTCATGGCTCTAACAGCAGAGTCAGATACAACCTGAAGTTTTCACAGGGGTGTAATTAGATGGGTGAGTTTGTTCTCCAACCTCCTTCTATTTGCTTAGCAATTACATTCCATCAGGGCAAACTCACTGTCAGTTATAATTTGCTGAAAATTTTCTGACAGAATATTTTGCCATTAGAAAATGCTGCTTCATCAGCATTTAAACTTGCCACAGGACTGTGACTATTTTGGCAAAAATTCACTTCAGAATTTGAAAGAAAAAAGCTTTCCCAAGAAGCCTGAAGCACTCTGTTTCATCCATATTGGAAATGAAAACGAAATTTCAAAAATGAAATTTAAAAATAGTGTCACAGTCTGGAACAAAATCAATTTCCAAAATGTTTGATTTTCTCAGAAAATGGAAATTCTGGGTTTTGGCAAGTATCAGAGGGGTAGCCGTGTTAGTCTGAATCTGCAAAAGCGGCGTGGAGTCCTGTGGCACCTTATAGACTAACTGAAGTGTTGGAGCATAAGCTTTCGTGGGCAAAGACCCACTTCATGCATCTGACGAAGTGGGTCTTTGCCCACGAAAGCTTATGCTTCAACACTTCAGTTAGTCTATAGGGTTTTGGCAAGCTCTAGTTTCTATGTTTGTGAGTCCTGCATGATTCCTCTCACACAGGCAGCTTCATAGAAGTATCCAACAAAGCATTTTGTGAGACTAGGCTCTCCCCCTAAAAGAGATATAAAAGAAAGACTCAAGGTACGTCTAGACTAGCCCCCTAGTTCGAACTAGGGAGGCTAATGAGGGCGATCGAAATTGCAAATGAAGTGCGGGATTTAAATATCCCGCACTTCATTAGCATGTTCCCGGGTGGTCGCCATTTTGGAAACTGACTAGCCCGGAATAACTGCCCGCGTCTACACGTGGCAGTCAAATGGGAGTTCGAAGTAAACCCCTTAACTCGAATTAGCTGTTAAACCTCATTCCACGAGGAGTAACAGCTAATTCGAGTTAGGGATTTACTTCGAACTCCCGTTTCACTGCCGCGTGTAAACACGGGCAGTTATTCTGGGCTAGTCAGTTTTCAAAATGGCAACAGCCCGGGAACATGTTAATGAGGCGCGGGATATTTAAATCCCGTGCTTCATTTGCAATTTCGGTCGCCCTCATTAGCCTCCCTAGTTCGAACTAGGGGGCTAGAGTAGACGTACCCTCAGGGAACTATGTAGCCCTCTTCAACTAAATGTACATTTTGGACAAATCCTCAGCCTCTTTCCATTTCAGTTCCAAATGCCTACCCCTTTTGCCTGTATGGTAGCTATGGAACACACTGATTTTTCATCTTTTGTTCAAGATGGACTATGGACTAGGTCAGGAAAAACTGAGGAAAACCAGCAATGACTGTTCTGGAGGGCAATCACGCTCTAGTATTTTTTAAATTGATTTGTATGTCACCCACTATTTTAAGTCAAATTCTAAAACCTAGCTTTTCACATGTTTCCTAGTTCCTTTGTATTAGATTATTGCATATTTGTTTCCTCAATAGTAATAATAGAAATAATAATAGAACCCCTTTAAAGGTCATCCCAAGGCCACTTACTCTGACATGTGGCTAGGACCATATTGTGCGAACTAGGCAGTTGCTTAGGGTGCCAGGTTCTAAGTGTGCCAAATTAAATTGAAGTGATTTTTTTCTCTATTTAAAAATATATTAAGATGTTATCTCTTATACACAAAGGTATCAAATATTGTACTTGTAAATCAGTGCATCGTTGCCATGTCAGAAGAGTTACATTATTTATTTCACATTGTCAAGCACAGCTATATATGTAAATACAACTGAAATGTGCCACGGTATAACTTTAAAAGAGTGCTGCCTGGATTTGCTGCCTGGGGACGGAGTTTGGTATTTTAGTCATTCTCAGTAGCCCAATGTTGGCAGGTCATTCAGTTGAGTCAATTGCTCGACACTTTGTGAGTGTTGGTCAGTGACCTGCAACAGCTGTTCTGCTGTATTATAAGCTGTGATCTCAAAGATCCTTTGCCCACAAAGAATTTGTATTGTGTTGGACTGGAAAAATTTGGTAAGAGGTTTTAACAAGATTGAAAAAGGAAAATCACACCTCAAAATGTACTGAAATGTATTTATGAACACAGACTCATCGACACCTTTCCCAGCATCTTCATTACTCTTCGAATTCCCTTGACTCTTCCACTTTCTGTTGTTAGTGGGGAGCGTAGCTTTTCAAAGTTAAAATTGATACCTTAATTCTTCCATGATGAAAGGAGACTTGTTGGACTGGTCAGCATCTTGATAGAACCCAAAATAGTTTCAAAACTTTCTCTCAAACAACTTATTGCCCAATTTTCGAAAGCAAAAACACAAACAGCAAAGTTCTAGATGTTTACTCAAATCAATGACCCAATGCAAAATAATTACAACTCAAAAACAGACTTCACTCAGTATCAAGGAATAAAGATTTTCATAACTTCCCAAAAATCAGTTCCTTTGGAAGAAAGACAGTTGTTACTTGAAATGTAAGGCTACATTTAGACTGCACAGTTAAATCAGAAAAAGATAAGCATTTTGCAGTATGAAAATTGCTTATCTTTTTCCGATGTTCTTTCAAAAGAAGTTTTCCTGAAATATGGCATGTCTACACAGTGCCAAATTTTGGAAAAACCCGTTCTTTTAAACATATCCTTTATGCCTCGTAGAACAAGGTTTACAGGAATGGCGAAAGAGCGCGTCCACTTTTCTGAATTTTTTTTTGGAAAAGTGGATGCGTTCCTTGCACTGCAGTCTAGACATAGCCTAACTGTTTGTAGTGCTAACACCATGTACAACTCAAAACAGTTAAAACTTTAATGTGTTAGCTATTGGTCAGTTTACCCTATACAGTATAATTGTGTCAGAATTTGTGAAAAGTAGATAAAATCAATAAAAACATTTATTTTTTTTTACATTATTAATTTTAAATGCCAAGTAAATAAAGGTAAATTTCATTCTAGACTTCTCATTTTTCTATATATTGAATGTGGGGCAGAGAGGTCACCAAAGTCATAGTTCGCTGAGGGTGCCAAAAATCCTTACGCAAGGTTTGTATGTGGCATTCATGTTTGTAAATAATTTCCAATGTATTTCCTGGTTTTCTGATTAAATATGTGCCAGAAACATTTTGGGATAGTAAAGCACTGTGGACATTTGACAGAAATCTATATTTTAACAGAATTATTAATATATATCAAATAGACTTGTAATGCAGGTAACTTTCATTACTCATGAATAAGTTCCTTTTGGTTGCTGTTTCATTGCTTGCACATCCTTATTTCAAATGTTGATATAAAATCATCTGAAATTATAGTTCTCGTTTACATTCAAGCTGCCCATCAAACATGGTTCCGCAGACAGCTGTAATTAGCGGTGTAGCCCAATTAGAGAAGAAAACAAAATATCTTGTTGGCTTCCACGGTACGTGATATTTGATGGGCAGCTTGAATATAATTTGTATTTTGAAGGTGTTCATGGTTTTTGAAAGTCCACCACAACTAAATGGAGTATCAATGAGAAAGAAGCCTTTTACATTTGAGAATTTGGAATAGAAGAGATTATCAGATATTACCTGGTTTTTGCTCCATCTGAAAATGACTTGTTAGCAGCCAGTCTCTCAGTGGTACTTTCAGAAACACCACCCGTGGATGGAACTGAGTACATGAGTTTCAGAAATGATATTATGGTAATATCAAGGAACCATTTCACTGTTGGAAAATAGAGGATAAGAATCAGAAAGGGGTTCCACAGAGAATCCATCCCAGGAATTACATGAAAATCAAAGTGTGCTGGTACAAGAACATTTGTGAAGTATAGTTTGTTGCAAGCAGAGGATAAGCCATGCTTGATCTGTTCAGTAAATCTTCTGAACTTCAATGCTCAATGCTAATGCTGAACTTCAATGTGTTAAAACAATATCATTAACTGGCACAACTCGTGTCCATCTGCAAAATGTGTACAGGTTGAACCTCTCTAGTACAGCACTCTCTGGTCTTGCAACATCTGTGGTCTGGCATAATTTAGTTGGACAGATATTCATTTATCGTGGGTGAGACCAAGTTTCCCACGGTCGCATAAAGTTTGTTCACATCTACCAGTTCTGGCTCTCAGTGTACTGTGCTGTTATTTAGCTCTAATGTACCCATAAATGTAGTCTTAGAGCCCAGGTGTTGGTAATGCAGCTGACAATATTGACCTGTGGTCCAGGAAATTCTCTGGTTTGGTACCAGTCAGGTTCTGAGGGTGCTGGACTAGAGAGGTTCAACCTGTAACTAGTATATCTGAGATAATGAGTATAGACATGTTTTTCTCTGGTTATTTCTTTGTGCAGTTGTGACTTGTTATGGTTACAAATCATACATTTCTAAAAGCCTAGCCTTTTGAGGCATTCAGTTACATTACAATCTTAGCTGCAATTAAAAAAAACAAAAATGTTTTTTAGTCACCTGGGTTGTGGGGAAAAACTTGAAAACAAGAATCTTAAAAGCCAACCCCCCACCCCTCCCAAAAAAACCCCAGAAAGCAAATAGCATGACTTAGAATTTATCATTTTTTTAAAAACTCATGATTTTAAACCATTCTTGAGATTTGTCTAGGGCCCCATATCAAACATTATGGGCTGACAATCAAGGTTCCCTCTAAGTTTTTCCATCCTTGGGCAGAATAAATTTTGTTATGTGCACTGATGAATGTGCAGATGTGCATCACCAATAGAAACACATGCTGTCTGCAGTGGGTAGTTGTGGGTGCTCTGCTAATCAGCTGGGAGGCACCTGAATCTCTGCTGGGCAGCTGCCCAAGCGCTCAGCTTACAGGGAACACTGTTGAAAATACTGGTGTCTATATTAGTGAGCTTATAGCAGCACATGTGTACCAATGCAACTGCATCGCTGTAAGATCACTTGTGTTGTTTTTCTATCCCATAAGGATAGACGTCTCCCATTGATATAATAAAACCACCCTCAATGAGCAGCAGTAGTTATGACTGCATTTACACTCTCTCCCAAAGGGATCCCTGCAGGATGCTGACCACTAACAGCGTCTGTGGCTCTGAAACTGAACCTGTGTAAGGTGGGCATGTGAATAAGCAGGAAGTGGGGGAGGTGGGATTAGTCTGAGCATGTTTGGGTGTGTTGCTCTGAGACCTACTGAAAAGATCTTTTAAAACATCAATGAGGAAGAAATGCATAATTAACAGGAATTAAAAAGGTAAGCCAAACAACCTATATCAGATAAATGATTTTTTTTTAAAAGTCAGTGTTGAAAAAATCAAGTTGACTGTGGTGTTTTAATTTATTCTGAGACACAACAATTAAATTATTGGAACTGTGAGTTTCTGGCAATTTTATACACTCCAACAGATAACATTTTTCAGGAATGGTATTTTACATAATGCTAGGATAATGGAAAGGAAATAGGGTTGCTTCTGCAAAGCAGAATCTTTCTAAATTCCTCTTCTGTCCTTGATTTAACAGGTACTCATTTTGGGGATTATTATTCACAATGGGCCCTTTTATGCAGAAGCTGCATCCATACAAATCCAACTGAAGACACTGCACTCTGGAACCATTATATCTATTTTCAAATAATGCCCCAAGAGTATTCTCTAATACCTATCTACCTAACCATTTATATTATAGGGTCTCTTATGAACAGCTTTTAGGCCCTGATTCAGCAAAGCACTTAAGCATGTTCCCAACTTTAAGCCTGGCCATTGTTCCATTGAGGGCACATGCTTAAGTAGTTTGCTGTACTGGACCTTATCCGAGCTATATAACCACAAAGCTACGCTGAGTGGCTCTACTCCTGATACACTGTAGATGCTAATGTGAATGTACAGTTGAAACTGAGGTTATGACTACATGAGGACATTCAGGGATGTCTGCACTAGAAACATCAGTTGCAGGGCTGTTAACACTTACTTCAGAAACAGAAGGATTTTTGTTCTATGCAGTAATAAATCCACCTTTTTGAAGGGAGGTAAGGTCAACGAAAGAATTCTTCTGTCATCCTCGCAGTGTCTACACTGGTTCTTTGGCTGTCTTAATTACATCATATGGAGTGTGAAAATATTCTCTGTAGCATAGATCTGGCCTGAGGAAAGTTAGCTCACTTAAAGGTATGCCTTTTAAGGTGTTGATTAAAGCACATGAAACCCCATGTGGATGCTCTCTTCAGAAATGGCTTTGGTGCTAAAGCAGACTAGGCTACTTTACTTCTAAATGAAAGCATACACTTAGATGTTAACGCATTTTAATTAAGGCCCTTAAAATTCACACCTTTAGTTAATCTTACCATCCTCATGTAGACATAGCCTGAATTCACATAAATGAACACATCCTTCACATGACAGATACATGCAGGTTTACAGTTGATGTCACTTACTGAGATAGAGATGAAAGTTTTCTTACCCATTTTTTGTAAGCTCACATTTGAAGTTCATATGCAGAATCACAAATTCACATCACATGAAGCCTATGAATCTTTGATTTCCTTATTACTTCATTAATTCTTTGCATTATTGGGAATAAGACTTTCTTTTAAAGAGGGAAAGTATTACTGTACTGTACTGGGTTTCTTATTGCCTGGACAAAGCACTATTAATTCCAGTGGATTCCTTTGACATAAAAATGGATTTGCACTGAAGGGCAAACACCACCTGCATATGCATCAAGACTATATTACAATCTAATCCATCACATTATACATTTATAGGTGTCTACCATTGCTGGATTGCTTAAACAGTCTGCCATTAAAAAATGTGCAGGTAAAAAGCTGGTTTAAATTTCATCAACTTTTACCTGCAATGTATCTGGCTAAATGAGCATGAGGTTCAGCAGCAGATATCCCCTTGGAACATGAATATGTAGGTAAGACACTGTGAAAATGACATGAGCAACAGTTTCCCCTTTATCTTTTCTACACTGCTGCCAACTGAGCTTTAGAATCAGCAAGTTTGAGAAAAATATGCAGTTTTTATAAAAATTTTCCAGTGTTTAATAATTAGTGAATAAAATCTCTATCTTAAGTCCTAATGGAAGAACATGTACATTGCTGTATTCCCAGCGAGGCCAATGACTCAGTGGATGGTACAGAATCAACCATAAAGTTTCAGAGGGTAGGAAAATTAGTCAGTTTTCAAAGCAGTGTGGGTGGATGCGTGCCCATAACTCCAATTATTTGTTAATGGGCTTTCTATGAGTATCTTCCATTTAGCCTTTAGAAAATTGACCCTCTCCTGTCTTATCATAAAAATCTGTTTTACATATTTTATACTAAAATGAATGCTAACATATAAAGAAGATGCCTGATGGTGGCAAATGAGCCTCAGCTTGGCGAAACAGCCTTTGCAGCTTGTTCTGTAGTAGTATTTTCTTTCTGGTATAATTAGAATGACCATCTCCTAGTTCGTGAGAAAAATAGGAAGAGCAAGGAGTTTTACAATGTCAGAGACACCATTACATAACAAGGAGCGGGTGATATTTAACAGAGTGCTATATAAAATGTACAGTACTATATCTTAAAAACTCTTTCTGCACTCCAGTTCAAAGTGATTTGTAATAGCTTGCTATATCATGTATGAAGATTAATTTGTGCACAGGCCTGCTGATATGGGGGAGGGGAAAAAGATGCAACTGCCCCAGGGCTGAGTGATCCAAAAGGTCCCAGGGCTCCTGCCTGCTGCCATCGCTACTGTAGCAGCAGTGGTGGATGGAGCCCCAGGCCCTTTAAATCTCCCCTGGAGCCCTGAACAATGCACTCCAAGTGTTCTGGGGGTTGGTTTCCTAGCTTCACTCCTTCTGCCCAAGGCCCCACCCCCTTCCGGGATTGTGGAGCCACCTCCCTCCCCACTTTGTTCAGGGGCCCTGTGTGTTCATGTCTTTTTCACATGCTACAATTCTCTTCCTCTGATTTGCTAGAAAAATACTGTAATCAGATGTTAACTGCTATTATAGAATATGAGCATGTTATAAAGTTGTGTTAAGTGTGTATCACTGAAGTCAGAGGGAATATATACTCTGAATGTTGTTTGTGATGAATAATGTCATGATGTTGATGATAATATAAATGCCATCCAGCCACATCAATAGGTGGAAGATCTTGATGGGACCAGTGGTAAAAGGGGGACACTAGTTAAAGGACATTAGGAAGCTGCACTTCTTACAAATTTGTGGCACTCATTGGCCAGCTGGAGGAGAAAAGGGTGCTGGTAGACCAACATTACCCAGCTACCAGAATTTTAGACGAGGGCAGTAACCATGTGGAACCTCTTTCAGCTCTGTTCCAACAGCCCACCCTGCCCACCCAAACTAGGAATAGGATCCAGGCCTGACAGATGGGGATCAGGAAGGAATTTTTCCCATAGGCCACTTGGCAGAAGACCAGAGAATTGTTGTGCCTTCTCTACAGCACCTATAAGCCACAGTGAGTTGAATAGGAATTCAACTAAGTAGTTGAGTGGAATTATTTGTTGCAACTTATGGAGTTTAATATGAATAGTTCCTAGAGGTAAAATACTGAGACTTAGGTATTAGATCTTGGGATCATGTGACAGGGTGGGACCATGTGGCCTTTGAAGGCTGAGGTCAGACCTTTTTGCACTCTCTGTCCCCTTCAGCAGGGAAAATGTGCTACCACTCACAGAACTTAGTCCTGGGGAGTTGGCTGAGAAGAGCATTATGGGTTATACAGTATGGAAACTGTAATCCTGGCACCAGGTGTAGTTCAGATGGTAAGGAGCCCTGTAACCCCTGCATTGCAACCAATTAAATGCTTGGTATATGAGACTGTGGATGATGGACTGGTAGCACCTCTCCCTGGGTGAAAGTTTAATAAAAGTTATGGTTTTCTGTTTGATGTCATGGAAGTATTTGTCCTCACTATACTGATATGTCCACATCAAATAATATTTAGTGCTCTTAGAGAGCTTTTTATTTTCAAAATGCTATCAAAGCATTACTCATTAAGGCAATAAATATCAGTATTTCCATTGCATTGATCTGGAGCATCATTCGCTCCTCTGTGGGAATAATTCAAAGAGAGTTGAGAGAGTTTCAACTGTTGAAGTGTCCTAGGAATTCTTCTATTGGGCGGTGTGGTTTCCTTTGTCTCCTCCTGTGCCTTTCCCACAGAAGTAGCAAGGGGTTCAGATCACAAAACCTACTTCTCTCTGGGATCTCCAATGGAACAGAGGCATCCACATGGAAACTCTGTGACATCATGCTTGCCTTGCAGTGCTTCTAGATCTCCAGTAACATACTTTCAGTTTCATTGGCTTCCCCCATTGATATCTCTGTAGTCCCTTAATAACATTAAGTGACAAGCTGGTGGATGTATTACAATACTTTTTTGCTTAAAGTTATGGGTGAAACCTATCCAGCTCCTCCAGAAGTTTGTCCTCTTGTCCCCAGCCCCCAACCTGCCTCGGTGCCAGGCTCTGTATGGGAAGGAAAAGCCATAGAGGCTGAATTCCTTTCTACAGCTGTAGGTCTCTTCCTTTGTGTAAAACTGGTGGGTGCCAAGTGTCCATAATTCTATGCTCATAATAAGGATCAACAGATTGAAAACTTAAATTTATGTTCATGAGATGGATTATATAATGGCATAGTGAGGAAAAGATGCAAAGAACAAAAATGGAAAATCATGGACTATACTTACCAGGATCACCTCTAGAGACCTTTTAAAAAATTGGCGTCGCACTAGTTATCCTCCAGTCATTTGGTACAGATGATGATTTAAAGGATAGACTACAAACCACAGTTAGTAGTTACATAATTTCACATTTGAGTTCTTTCAGAATTCTTGGGTGAATCCAATCTCATTCTGGTGATTTGTGTTTTTCAATTTGTTTTTCAATTTGTTCCAAAACCTCCTCTAATGACATGTCATTTCTTCAGATTACTCACCTAAAAAGAATGTCTCAGCTTTGGGAATTTCTTATCATAATGTAATAGCTAAGATTTGGAAATTTATTATAATAATTTACAGCAATGTAAGGCTATGTCTACACTGCACCTCTCTTGTGCAAAAGCCTATGCAAATGAGGTATGGATTAGCATATTGCTGTGCTTCGTTTGCATAATTAATTAGGGGCCATTTTTGCGCAAGAGGTTTTTGCACAAAAAGGAGCTGTGTAGATGGCTCCTTTTTGCTCAAAAAGCCCCTCTTGAGCAAGAGCCGTTCTTCCTGAAAAAATGAGGAAGAATGGCTCTTGTGCAAGAGGGGGTCTTTGTGCAAAAAGGCGCCGTCTTCACAGCTCCTTTTTGCACAAAAGCCTCTTTTGCAAAAACGGCCCCTAATTAATTATGCAAATGGAGCACTGCAATATGCTAATCCGTGCTTCATTTGCATAGGCTTTTGCGCAAGGTACAGTGTAGATGTAGCCTAAGGGTTTGGTTGTGCCACGAAAGTGGGGTGTGCGAGGAAAGGGATTGGTTCTCATAAAACCAAACAGAAGAGACAGAATCACTAGGCACATGAAAGGGGCTGGCTAGGGGCTGCACTTCCCCTCCCCCCATCTGGGACTGCCCAAACTCTGAGCTTCCCACCCCCTGGGGGCTATTTAGGGAGAGCTAGGAGGGACTGATGCTTCCCTCCCCTCAAGTTGTATGGGTACATTGCTGGCTGTTCCCTTTGTCAGGGAACCTGGGGAAAGTGCATAGTTTGCTGCATTCCTCATGCAACTGCATGACTATCCCATACTAATAACTGCAAGATGATGATTCTTTGCAGAGTTTACCAGTGGGTACAGTGGATGGTGGAGAGGGAAGATGAGAGAAGAGAGAGTGGAATATGTAATAAGAAGCTCTTTGGAAATAATTCAGAAAGACGCAGAACTAGCAAAACTCACCTCTTTCTGGGGAACACGCAGTGTGATTGAAAAATATGTATAATGAGATATGAAAACAATACAAGCAACAACATTATTTTTGTCTGTACTTTATTTTGGAGAAAAGTTATACAAGAGAATCCAGTTACTGCAGCAACACAGAGCATTATAATGCAGATTATGCCAAATTACTGCAAATTATTGAAAGAGGCACTGTAACAAGGAGATTTTCAGTGCTCTCCAGTGTATATTGGATTTCATTGTGTCGTGTAACCCAGCATAACCTGATGGTAATTTTTAAATAGTCTTTTTGGAGTAGGTAGCAGTAGCTGACTTCAATAGGATTTTAAACACCTGGCACAGAGGAGGCAGTTAGAAAAGAATTTTCAGAGAAAGTCTGTGTCCAGCTTTAGATGTGCACAATTTGGAGCACATTAATTTCCTCTCAATTTGCAACCTTAAAAGGTATAAGCTTGTGCTAGGCACAAAGAATTTTGTTCAGCACAGCCCGCCAAAATGCAACAGACTGAACAGAAAAGCACCAAAATTTTTAGATGCATAATGTTCTTAGAAATGGCCCATGCTGTGCTAATAAAACTATTATGTCTGGAAGCTTTTTGCAGTGGAAACTGACAGATGAAAGAGAGCTAAGTACATTTTCAGATAAGCTACTACAGTAAATCATTAAAGCACACAAACAATCATCCTTCATCAGTCTGCAATTTGTTTTATAGCAATTGCAAATCGAAAACTATGTAAACAAACAAATCGACAACTAATGAACATTCTCCCCCTGCTCACTGTAAATAGATCTACAACTTTAGAAATACACTTTATCCAACACATTGTCAACTCATTGTAAACACATCTACAACTCATAAACAACTCATTACTCAGTATGTTGTCACCTCATTACAATTAAAGTTGAATGCTAACTGTACTGTATTTTCCTGCACTAAATTAGTTTAGAACTAGAAATAAAATTCCAAGTATCAGTCCAAGTTTTAAAGAAGGTTTTTTTAAACCTTCTTTATGTAATTTTGAATTTCTCTTGCCATTCTTATGTGAAAATCACATTATGTTTATCCCTTTTGCTCTAGATCTCACTTTTTTATGTAATCAGGTTTTCCCATTTATGTTCAAAAATAGTCCCAGTGAATAGTGGTGGCTGCCCTTGTATCTATGCTGGGTGCTACACTGTTCAACATCTTCATAAATGACCTGAAAAAAGGGGTAAACAGTGAGGTTGCAAAATGTGCAGATTATACAAAATTACTCAATTAGTTAAGCCTAAAGTAGACAGTGAAGAGTTACAAAGAGATCTCATAAAACTGGGTGACTGAGCAAAAAATGGCAGATGAAATTCAATGCTGATAAATACAAAATATTACACATTGAAAAACATAATCCTAACTATATATACAAAATGATGGGTGTAAATTAGCTGTTACCCATCAAGAAAGAGATCTAAATGTCGTCATTGTGGATAGTTTTCTGAAAACATGCACTCAGTGTGCAGCAGCAGTCAAAAAAGTGACCGGAATGTTGGGAATTGTTAAGAAAAGGATAGATAGTAAGACAGAAAATGTCATCATGTCACTACATGAATCTGTGGTATGCCCACATCTTGAATATGGTGTGCTGTTTGGTTGCTCCATCTAAAAAAAAAAAAATGCGAACTGGAAAAGTTACAGAGAAGGGCAACTGAGTAGGGGGATGGAACAGCTTCCATATGAAAAGAGATTAAAAAGACTGACTGTTCAGCTTGGAAAAGAGATGACTAAGGGAGTGGGATATGATAGTGAAAGTCATAGAGCCATTGAGAAAGTCAACAAGGAAGTATTACTTATCCTTTCCCATAACACAAGAACCAGAAGTCATGAATGAAATTAACAAGAAGTAAATTTAAAACAAACAAAAGGAATTACAACTTCACGCAATACACAGTCAGTTTGTGGAACTTGTTACCATGGGACGTTGTAAAGGTCAAAACTTTTGTTCAGAAAAGAACAAAATAAGTTCATGGAGGACAGGTCCATCAGTGGCTATTAGCCAAAACAATCAGAGATGCAGTCCCATGCTTGGGAATGTCCTAAACCTCTAATTACCAGAAGCAGACATTGGGAAAGAAGAAGAATAAAGGCATGATTGTTTATGACAGAATTTCAAACATTACATTTTTTAAAAATGTGTTATCATTTTGATACTGAGTGAATTTTGCCATCCTATAAATGTTTAGCTTTCCGGAGATTATTTCAGTTGCAATAAGCCAATTCTCATTACCCATCTACTGTGATATAGAACGTTAATCTTTTGTCTTGAATATTGGAAAGTATTTCTAACAAAGTACCAGTATATTCTGAAAAATTATTTTAAAAAAATGGCAGTTTGAGTTTCCATGGAAAATTTACTTCTTTTCTACCTGACGGTATTGAAGACTAAGTCTGAATTCAGAAAATCAAGATGTTTTTAAAGCAGATTTGTGCATTATCACAATAAAGATTCTGCAATTGAAACCTAGTTAATAACTCTGAAGTTATCAACCTATATTGATTTTGCAGTGCTATGAGAAACAAAATATAGTGTATATATTTTGAAAACTAATAAAACTAATCTAACCCCATGTGAGTATAATACACAATCCATGTCTCCTTGTCCGTCTCATCTCTCCAAATATGGTGATAGTATTTTTGCATTTTTTAAAATTATAAATACACTTGCAGATTAGACTTTATTTAGATGCTACCTTTAGTTTCACAGATGCAATTCCCATTGACCTCACTGGGAGTTGTATACACATATCTGATTCTTTATGGGAATTTCTACAGAGAAACGAGGACACTTTGTATGGCTGCACTAGTGAAAAGCTGGATCACAAGTGTCATTCTGTCTGTAGTGTCTTCATGAAAAAGATGTTATTGTTATTATTATTATTCTTATATTGTTATTTATTATTTGTATTCCTATCGTGCCTATGAAACTTCAGTCCTTCCTGAACAAGGATGTCAATGTGCTAAAACTGTTGAATCCCAGAACAAAGAAATGAACACTCCCACAAAGAGCAACTTGTCCCTTTGCAAGGTATAACATTATTATTTATCTTTCATGTTAATTTATCAATAGACTGGCTGTTAGACGTTCCCTCTACTCACATTGCTCATACTAGTCACCTTGGTATACAAATTACTTGTGACAAATGAAAGTTTTGATGAGGATAGATAACAGGGTTTGTCACACTGATCACTCCCCTCATAGTGAGTTTTCTGTGACCTTACACCAGACATGCAGTGAAGTCCAAGAAACTTTTCCTCTGTTATACAGGGCATCCCCACTATAAGTTGCTCTGGTATACATCCATTCTGCACTAAAGTCATTATCACTTATAGGAACTGATGCATTATAAATCCTCCCATTCCCCACTTTTAAGACACTCAAAAAAACCCCAAATTTACACAAATGGAAGTCAGCCATGAAAAAAAAATTCCCCGCTTTAAGTTGTTTTGCTTTAAGTCCAAGTTTTTTGGAACGTATCTTGGACTTATAGCGAGGACAGCCTGTAGTAGCTTCTGCAAAGCCAAGACACAAAGGGTATGTCTAGACTACATGGCTCCGTCAATGGAGCCATGTAGTCTAGACATACCCATAGAGTTGTTGCAAGTCATGAGATCATAACGTTTCCCCTATAATTTTTTCCCCCACCTACTTAGTCAATAGCCAAGATAAATGTGTCATCTTCTCTGCTTCAAATTTGGTCACTCTAATTTGTGAAGGTTCTGGAGATAATAAGATTAATCTATGTCCTTCCTATTTAGTGAGAGCGTTAGTGAACTTGCCCATTGATGGGGATTGTCAGCATCTCAGTGTGCCTCATCTGTCTTAAATGTTTAATCTTGAGGCCTCTGATCAAAATACTATCATTTGTCTCTGACAAAATTCTTAATTACTGCATATCCTGAAGCCTTCTCTCTTTGAACTAAGTGGTCAGGCAGGATATAGAGAAACTGTTCAAGAACTATCAAGTGTCTTCTGAATTCCTTGATCTTCTATCAGTCTTGCTTCAGAGGAACATGAAACAAAGTCTGTATAATGTGTTGATTCTGAGGATAATTGTTTGCATTAAGCACCTACTGCTACCTTTATATCAGTGGTTAGAAGATGTTGCTGAGTAACATGCAGGATCTATTTGTGATTCCTGAGGCTAACTAAATAACAGAGTTTTTTTCCTAGAGCCTGAATGAAATAGGGACTTGGATGAATCAGAGGAGATGGCTGAAGTTAATCCAGATAAGACAGCAATGGTTTTGGTGGGTCAAAGGAATTCTCTAGATTATTTGGTAAGTATTATGTTTGCTCTTTTTATTGTAAGTATGGGGCAACCCTTTGTCAAGGCAGTCTGCAACCTATTAAAACTTGTCCACACCTAATTTTTCAAGCAAGGCTGGTAGGTAAGATTTTTTTCCATCTCTACTAGACCAGGAGATTATGTTTTGTGTCCCCCCCCCACAGATGAAGAGCCTGACATAGTTAAATATGCAAAGTATTTCAAAATTGAACTAGTGTAATTATGTATGTCTGCTGTATATGTATATGTTAGTTAGTAGATAAGGACGGTAAAATTGTTGATAACGCTGCAAAAAAGGTAGCAGCGTTCCATTAATATTTGTGATCTGTGTTTGGAAAAAAACTGGACAATTGCTGTGAAACCTACAGTGATAATTAAATACTTTCTATTTCAAAGGTAACTAGAGAGGATGTAAACAGCAAATATTATTGTTAAAACTTTTTTTTTAATTTGTGGGAATGGATAGTTTGTACCCAAGAATTTTAAAAATTGGCAGAGAAGGTCCCTGAAATACAAACAAATCTTGAATAACATTTTAACAAATCTTGGAACACTAGGGAAATTCTAGAGAACTGGGGGGGAAAAAGCTAATATTTTGCAAATATTTAAAACCAAACTTGATACCATTTTTGATGAAATTACAAGTTTGGTCAAGGGAACAGTGTTGACTAGAGAAGTGTGATTGATAACAGAAACTATGTTGTCTAGTACACTTAAATTTTTGTGAGGTATTTTATCTAGTACTACACAATGTTCTGATTAAAAATAGCACTATACAAAATCAATGTATCACTAAGGCTCTACTTAACTGATGATACAGCAGAAATTGCAAATTATGAAATATTAGGATTTCACCAAATTTTACCATATGTGGGATGGGACATACAGTGGGAGCCCTGGCCACATTGGGGCAGAGAATGTGAGCCCCTGCTGTTAGCCCCGGGCAGCCAGTCTCAGACTCCAGTCAGCCACCAGTCTTAGCTGTGGGCTGCCAACTGGAATCTCATGGGAACATAATGATGGATTTTATTAGCACAAATAATCAGATCCATTATTATTTTTCCACAATTTCTGTAATAGAACTGCAATTTTTTTTACAGTCAACCTGCAATTAAAGTAAAGCCTAATGTATTACTTATTAAATTAATTAAAAACTGGCTAGCTGGTAGATATAAAAAAGTAAATGTAAATGGGGAACCATCATCAGTGGGAGTATTTCCAGTGTTGTCCTTTGCTCAATATCATTCAATACCTCAGCCCCTCAATTGCCTGAGAAAGAATAGGGGGAAATGCGCATTACAGTGTGCCTGGAAGATGAGAAAAATCCAGGCTCTGGCAGAAAAAGAAGGGGAACAAGTTCCAAATTCCTCCCAGAGAGCACTCTGGGTGGTAAAACTTATAACCAGAAGAATCCAGGCCAAGTGCCTTTGCTGATCTGAGTGGTGACAGTTTGTCACAAAGAAACTGATGATCTCTTAAGTAGCAAGGTCCCATCTCCATGGGGTTCAACACCCATCTAAAGGGCTGATGTTCGAGCCAGAAGAATTAACATTTTTTCTTATGCCTCTTATTTTCCTTTCTAGCACTCTCCTAAGTAGAGCTGGAGGACCACTGGCAAACAAAATAATCATTTATTACTTTATTTTAAAAATTGTCCGTCCATCAAAGAAAGCAATCTCTAAATATATTTGTGAATTATTTTGCCAGTTCTATAAACTATGCAAATAATGGAAATAAAATGTTTGAAATATTTTTAAGAAAAATTTTACAAAATTTAGTTCAACATTCAAGCAGCTGAATATTTATATGCCTACAGTTTGATTCAAGGCCAATTAACATCAATGCAAATTGCCCATTGATTTTAAGGTATTTTGAATTAGGCCCCTAATCTTTGCCAGAGTTTTATCATTGTCTTAAAACCTTCTACTCATTGCTAAAAATATTTTAAAATTTTGAGCTTTAACGTAACTGCAGTGGTTTTTGTTTCCTTTCTGGGATATGTTCCTGTTCTGAGTTTTGGCAGGAGCATTGTTTCAATCACTAGAAGAAAGAAGTCTCCCATGATCAAAACCTGGCTTTCTTACAAGTTTTGTTTTATCTCTTAAATATATCAATATCTCCTTTCTCTCACAACACAGGAGGTCTAGAATAAGATCCAAAAAACCTTTATTTTCCTTAACTTCTTTCTAAACTGACTCTGTTGTGTCAGACAAAATATTTATGTCCATTTTCTCTATAGATTTGATATCATCTGGGACACTAATTTACTGTTCGAGAAAGATTAGGTATTGCAGGATTATATTAGTCTCTAACTATCTGATGTTACTCTATCCTTTCACACATTTGAGTGGAAAGACAAACATTGATGCTCTTTCAGCTGTTATTTTATTTATTTAAACAATTTATTTAACTGCCCTCAGTGTAAGGAACTTGAATGTTAGGGAGAAAAATAAAATTCAATAATTTAACAAAATTTACACAGGATTCGTGCCAGCAAGTAGAGAACCCCATTTGGCCGAATCTCCACCAAGGTACATCTGCCAACGTATTCCTCTGATAGTGGAGGACTCTTCAATCTAGCAGAAAAAAAAGACATAATGAGATGCAATAATTGAAAATTAAAGCTAAACAAATTCACACTAAAAATAAGGTGCACATTTTGATAAGTGATGGCAATTAACCATTGGAACAACTTATCTGTGGACATGGTGGATTCTCCATTACTTGCAATTTTTAAGTCAGGACTGGATATCTTTCTCAATGTTATTCAAACAGAAGTTGAGGGCTTGATGTAGACGGTAGAGGATGACATTCTATGGTCTGGACTATGTAAGAAGTCAGATTAGAGTATTGTAATGGCTCCCTGTGGTCTTAAAACATACAAATTGCTAGTTTTTCATCCACGGGGGGCCTGCATGAAGCTGGTCAAACTGGTGATATGGTTGGGACAGGCAGGGAATGTGATCTTTCAGAGTATTCTATAGACAGCCTCTTCTGATAGGGTGCCTATGGAGTACTAGATGGAGATAAAAGATGTCCTGTTCCCTCTGATACTTTAAGTAAAGACAGGTAGCAGAGAATCTCTTCAGGGCATAGTAAACTGGATGGTAAAAAAAATGGTGCAACTTAAACTCCTTTGTAGCATCAAAAGTGAAATGGCCTACACTTTGATCTGGCTGCAGATCCCCAAGTTACACTATTTCACACACAAAAAGCAGGCTATGCACTTCCACTCTCAATTAGTTTTATTTTAGCTTGAGGGAAATAATAAAACAAGTAAGAACAAAATCATGATGAGAGCAGAGTGGGTATCTCCCTATAATAGGTTGCATCAGCTTCACCTCATAAAAATGACCAGTACTGTAGAGAAGATAGAGACAGTGCACAGAAAAAAAAATCATAACAGTTATATTGCTCCAGAAGTCATATATACTACTGATCTCATTCCATGGTTTCATTTGATTTCTTGGTTCCATGGTTTCATTGGCCATGCCAATGAAAAAAAAAGTCTTTCTTTGGGTCTTAGCCTCAGGATAGCAAAGGAACACACTCAAACCAATATAAATTTCCTTGGACTTATTATAGCATGTCTGCCAACATCCTCCAAGAGAAAATTAATAGATTGACATTTGCTCTATTTTTCATAGTTTGCATACAGATACAGACAGTGAGGGACAGAGGGAAATGAAGGGAGACCACAGCACTTCAAGCTCCTCAGAGAAAGATCTCTTTCTTTATGTCTCTGCCTTTTGAAGCCCAGAGGACCTTTGTCCCACCAAATAGAACTGGTCAGACTTGTTTTGCGCAAAAAAACCCCGATCGCGAAAATGGCGATCGGGGCTTTCTTGCTCAAAACCGCGTCTAGATTGGCACGGATGCTTTTGCGCAAAAAGCGTCCGTGCCAATCTAGACGCGCTTTTGCGCAAATACTTTTAACGGAAAAACTTTTCCGTTAAAAGTATTAGCGCAAAATCATGCCAGTCTAGACGTAGCCTAAGTGTGACAAGACAACACAGCAGATAAGTGAAGCATGGGAAACACAGCATGGAGGATAAATAGATGATCTTATTTTTCACAGGCAAGGCACTCAGAGGCTTGAGGAATTGGAGGACATCAATGGTAGGGTAGGTTCTTTGGAGACACAAACGGAGGAGTGAGCACTGGGGATTTCAAGGAGAAAATTAGGTTTGGTGGTTCAGAATGTCGGAAACCAAAGATTCAGTCCTGGGAGAGACCAAACAGGAAATACACAAATCAGTTAAAGTTTTCTTCTCATCAGAAGAGATACAAACTTCATGGTTCCTTAAAGGTGAATATTTAGAATGTGAAGAAGAGAGCAAAATTCACAGGAAAATTCTAATTCCATGATTCCAACTGCCGGGGGGTTATAAACTCTGAATATAATCCTTTATTCATCATACCACCCTTTCCTATGTTTATTTTTATATTTTGTACCCCTTCATTTAATTTCATTTCCTTGAGTTTTACATTTTCCTACTAAGTACTTGGTTCTCCTGTTTCTCTGCTATTATAATCTCATATTTATCCTTAAAAACACACAGCCTCTAATTCATCAATTTTTATTACAAATGCTCCCAGCATTTGCCCAGAAGGTAGAGAGCCTATGATTTGTTTTATCTTGCCCTGCAATTACTCTTGGGAATATATTTGGCATTAGTCTGTAGACATTAACCTTCTAAATTCTTCCCTTCATTCAGTACTAATCTAATAATCTAGTCAAGGAATTTCCCATATGTGATTATAGTCAATGTTTTAGTTTTGCCCAGAGTTTGGGATGACAACTGCATTGTCCATGGTTAAAGCTTAAAGCAATAAACACATAATAGGCACCACTGTGGTAGTTCCAAAATAGTGGTGACACAATCTAGCTCACTTTTTTTCCTCTAACCTCTTACCCACCAAAATACCCCAGTTATCCTCCTAAAATAGCCCTGTTATCCTTCCTTCAGTTAGAAAAGTAGTTGCCCTTTTAAACACCAATGGTGAAATGCTGTGGCAAAACTACCATTGATTTCAAGGGGGGTCACCATGTATTGTCTGTATTCTATTTAACAATGAAAGGATTTGAACACTCTAAATAAAATTTGAACATTGACTTTATGAAAAACTTAAAAAAACAGTGAATAGTCTAGTAGCACCTTAAAGACTAACAGCATTATGGGTCCAGCATGCATTTCTTCTTGAGGAAAAAGTCTTATTAATTTCCCAATAAGAGTTTAAGACTGAGTTCTGTGTATTCTTCTATATTGTTGATGCAATTTAGTTAGCATGAGCTAAACTCTATATGAATGTATCTAGCTCTGGAAGTTTCTGTGCCAGAAGGTAAGTCTAGACTACATCCCTCTTTCAACAGAGGGATGTAAATTAGACACTTCAAAATTGCAAATGAAGCTGGGATTTGAATTTCCCGTGCTTCAATTGCATATTTGCATCATGGGGCTTTTTCGAAAGAGCACCATGATGCGAATATGCAAATGAAGTGCAGGAAATTCAAATCCTGGCTTCATTTGCAATTTCCAAGTGTCTAATTTACATCCCTCTGTCGAAAGAGGGGTGTAGTCTCGACACACCCTAATAGAACAATGGCTTTGGAGGATGGAATTAGCAGGTGGATAAGGTCGAATCCAGTGTGGGTTGCTTTTGACTTGAGTTAAATCATTTCATTAATTTGTTCATAGCTGTGAAAAGGAAGTAAAAAGAAAACCCACTGATATATATGTTGATTTGTAATAAGTAACAAAAGCAGAACAAATCTGCTATACTCTCTGCTCCTGTGCTATCTACCCCTTCCATTTGTTTGTCTTTTGTTGCATCAATTTAATTTTATTTCTTATTCTTGTCTGAAAACCTAAAGATAAACAAATAATAAAAACAGAACTTCAAAATTTGACTTCTGTTCAAAACACTGAAATCAAAGCTGAAAACTGCAGTACTACACATAATGACTACACCTCTTCTTATGTGCTCCTGTATTAAATATAAAACATTTTCATTTCCTTTGTATAGGAAATTCAATAGGACCTGAAAAAGGGGTCAGCCAAGTGCTGTGACTCCCACTATAAAATGTGAGTGGTGCTAATATTCCTTTTTCAACTCTCATGTGACTGCAAATAACCAAACAGGTAAAATATAGCTTTCATAAAACTGTAGGTTTGGTGGAGAATTAGCATGAGAGTTCTGTAAGTAACTTGCTAACAGAAGGTTGGGCAAGAACACAGATTTATGCTGTGAAATTTAAATGGTTTTCTCTCGAGGTTGTCTTGACAATATCATTGCATGTGGTCATGTTGGTTTACTGGCACATTTTCCCAAGATTGTTTTCAAATCAGTAGCATTAAAAAGAGCTCTGTGGCTTTAAGAAACTCGTAATTACTAAGGCATTCAGAAAGTACATGAAATGCATATTGTAAACAGAGCAAATGGGAACTTTAAACATTCAACCATATGCAAGTTTGGAGTAAGAAATATTTAAACTAATATTTGAGGGGCCAGCACAAGGCTAGAGCTGCGTGAAGAGAGTTTTCTTATTTGCTTGCTGGTTGATTATTGGGGGTTTTGTGTGTGGCTGTTTTTTTATAAGGTAAAATATGATTTTATTTCATTAGGCTTCTGATACATCAACAGCAACATTGGGAGTTTTAAGGATTAAAGTTTCTATTCAAATGTAAGTTTACATAGATTTTTTGCCCACAGATCTGAACCTCAAATTGAATTCAGACACAGGTATTTTAGCCATCAAACAAGGTTATTCACGGTATGCTCAGTACAATTTTAGTAACTCGGGGTATGTCTACACTACAGCGTTATTTCGAAATAGCTTATTTCGAAATAACACGTCTAGACACAAAATGCATTTTGAAAGAGCTTTTTGCTATTTTGAAATAGTGCATCCACACTGATAGGACCCTGAATCGCATTTAAGGCCGGCCAGAACCAGTTCTGGAAGGGCATCAGGTCAGGCATTACCTTGTGTGGCTGCTGCCTGAGGCTATCTGAGACCTGTGCTTAAAGGGACCCCTCGCGTCCCCCCCCCCGAGACAGCCCATTCTAAGGTTTCCCTGCTTGCTTGCCTACCTTGCTGAGGGACAGCAAAGCATTTTTTTCTCTGCATGCTCTGGTTGCCCTCACTCAGAACACTACACCACTCTGCAGCATGGAGCTGGAGCCGCCCCTGGGCACTCTGGTGGGGATGTGCTGGCACTCCTGGACGTGTTGCTGCGAGCCTGGCAGCACGTTCTGCAGGCAGTAACAGTCTCCCTGGTGTGCCCCACTGGGGGCTTGTGCCTCATTCCTCCCTCACGTCCTTCCACTTACCCCTCCCTAGGCCCCCTTCCTGCTGTACAATAAAAGACACATGTGTTAATTACAACAAAGCCTCTTTATTGAACAAAACTGGGGTGGGTGGGGGAATGAAACTGAGGTGAGACTGGGGAAAGAAGGTGGGAGAGGGGAGAAGGGAGGGTGGGAGAGGGGAGCGGAAACCTGGGAGGAGGGAGCTGGCAGGGGGATGCAAGGGGAGGAAGGGGGAGGAGAAGCTCAGGGCTCAGGGTTGGGGGTCTTGCCGGCCCAACTGTCTCCAAGCACCACGGGTGCGGGGGCTTCAGTGTCACTAGGGGTGTGGAGAGGAAGAAGTGGGAGGAGGACCAGTAGCTGGGGAAGCAGCAGGGGCTGGAGCAGCAGGAGGCAGCAAGCTCTGACCACCTGGGGGGCATGGACCATCCTGCCCCCCAGGATGCAGTCCACAGCATCAAAATAGGGGCAGAGGTCTGGGTCTGCCCCTGGTTGGGAACTGCCCCCTGTGGCCTTGCATACTCCTGCCGCAGCTCCTTTATTTTCATGCAAACCTGCTCCTGGGTTTGCATGTGGTCTTTGGTGGCCAGGCTGGCAGTCGTCTGCCTGTAGATGGTTGCATTCCTCCGTTTAGTGCGGAGATCATGGATGTTGGAGGCATCCCCCAAACCTGAATTAGGTCCCTGATCTCTGCACTGGACCAGGCAGGCACCTGCCTTTTCCAGCCCCCGGCAGGCTCCTGGGAGCTGGCAGACTGGTCCTGGGGAGCGGTGGAGGGCTGGCTGGCACTGGCTGCCTGGCTCATGCTGGGGCCACTGCGTCAGGTGCAGTGACTGCTGGCTCTGGGCTGGCAGGCTTGGAGTTGGCACAGGCACTGTGGCCAGAGTCTACCCCTTTAAGGGCTCTGGGGAGGGGGGGAGGGAGAGGAGTTTTCTTGGTTGTGCCCAGAGTGGCCACCAGGGCACCCTGGGAAGGGCTGGAGGCCCCCTAATTCAAAATAAGCATCTATACAGCGCTTATTTTGAAATAGCAATTTCTAAATTGGCGCTATTCCTCGTGGAATGAGGTTTACCAATTTCAAAATAAGCCCTCCGCTATTTTTATTTAATTTCAAAATAGCGGTTTGGCTGTGTAGATGCTGGTAAAGTTATTTCAAAATAATGGCTGTTATTTCAAAATAACTTTGCTATGTAGACATACCCGCAGAAACAAGAGGTCACAGACTGAAGTTAAAGAGGGAGCTTAAGCCTATAAGCATTTCAGGCAGAATTTAATTACAAAAAAAGGTGGTTGAATATAGAACACATTACTGAAGGCAGGAATAGATGCAAAAATTGTAAATTAGTTCAAGAAAGAGCTCATAGAAAGGAAATCAAAAAGTAAAACAAATCAATCCATTTTTTAAAAAATTACAGGGTTAACTGGGGCAGGCCACAATGGCTTGTACAGTCAAATCCTTATCCCTTAAATGTCCCTATGTTTCTCTAGTCATTCCATTGATTTCTATAAAGGATGAACTTCTGTATCTTAAATGTATGAGCATATCTTTTGTGCTTTCCTTGTTTGTCCCTGATTTTGTTGGGTTTCTTTTTATTTTGAATTCCAAGCCTGGCTTTCATTTATATTAAGTGTTATGTCTATACTATGGATGAAAGTATGAGTTCACCACAGGTAACCATTCCTATGCCAGCTTTAATCAAGATAGTGCAGATAGCAATAGCAGTGATGATGCAGCAGCATGGACCCCAACATGGGCCAGCAATCCAAGTTCATAACCAGAGTCAGTAGGTTAGTATTGTGGGGACTAGCCTGCATGAAAGCCCACACAGAATGTCCTCACTACCACTGTTACCCATGCCATCTAGATTAAAACTAGCATAGAGATGCCTACCCACATGCAATCTCACCTTTTGTTTCAGTGTAGATATATCCTAAGACTATTTTACCTTGCTCTGGCCGCACAAAAGCAACCATAGTGAGTATAAGCAGTGTAAAGCAATATTATTGGCAGCGCGAATCATGCTCAAATTGTATAAAACAAACACACAAATGTCACTTAAATTATTTACCAAATACATTTTTTCACATTATTCAATGTCTTCATATTCATATTCATATTCGTATTCATTTCTTCTCCTTAAATTCATACAGAAGGAATTGAAATTCATGTTCTGTATGTGTTGATGTTTCATTACTCTCATGTATTCTGAGAGTGGTAATGAAATGTCAATTTAACCCAAAGTAACAGTTTATACACTCAGGATTAGTGGTCACCCTTAAAAATATTTCTTTGCCCTGTGGTAGTTAAATCACCTTACCATGATATTTGCATTTTTCATAAATTAAAAACCTACTACTACTACTATTTTTGTTCTAATGATAAACAAATTATTACAAACAAATATTTACAAAAAATGACAAAACTGCGTGGTTTCAAAGGTGTTCACTACATAATGGATTAAAAAACCTATCCTTACATAATCACATTTTTAAGAATGATAGAACAGAACTGTATTTTAAAGCACTTGCTTTTAAATTAATTATTATTTTAAAATTTTTAAGGATAGAAAAGGGAGAAGGCATGCATGCTATGGATAAACCCTGGCTTTAAAGGAGGAATATGCGCATACAGTTGCCTAATTTGGATGTGCAGTTATGGTAATGTCATGGAAAAAATAAATAAGCAAATGCATTTTTTTTTATGCAGACAAATGCACACTTATTTTTCTGAAAATGCTGGGTGTTTGTGGATTGTGGCTGAAGTCCACATAAACGATGCTTTGGGCTCTAGCAACTCAGGCTTTTTGATGGATAATATATATTGTTCTGTTGCTTGAATATCAACAGCTGGTGCCCTGAAAACATGGGAGAAAACCCTTGCTAGTGACAGCAGTAAGATTTCCCAGTATATATGTCTCAGCTAGAATGCATTAAATTTTGATGCCTAAATCTGATGGCAAAAATTGAAACATGTTAGGCATTTGTAGAAAATAGAGCTTTGTTTTCTCAAATGATCTCACCGTAAAGTAATGAGTTGGATTCAAGAAGTACAATGACTTGAAAATCCAGTAGGCATTTAATACCCTCGTTACTCACCACCGGACATTCAGGACCTGATTTTTAGAGGTGATGAGAGCTTGCTATTCCCACTGACTTCCAGTGGAGTCTAGGATGTTGAGGGTCATTGTTTTGTGGTAATTTTTCTGCCTTTTGTGGTCTTCTCCAGGAGTGCCCATGTGGGTTACAGAACTCTAGCAGTCACCTGTCTCTGTGCAAGGACCTGTGCCCAATACCTTCTGACCAGAAATAAAGGCTGTACATCCCCTGCTGTACAATGTGATAGCCCTAGTAAACAAGTCTGTCTAAACACCATCCCTTGTGCTTTGCTTTCTCTTCGAGGACAATGACCAGTGAGTGCCTGCAGTTACAAGTTCCCATACAACTCTTTCTCAGGAGAATCAATCAATCCTTCCTTCCTTCCTTCCTTCCTTCCGACAAAATACCAGAGAGAAAGAAAAAGACTAAAGTTCCTACATGCTTACTAATAAATATTACAGAAATTGCCCCTCAGTGTTTTGGGCCCTTGTAGGCTACAGGCATTCCAACCCTTAAATAAAATTAGGGCCTCCCTGTAAGCAAAATGTCCTGTCCGTTTACTCACTCAAAATTAATTCTGTTTAAACTTAGCATTTATATACACTAAGTTCTTTCTTTTTTCTGCTAGTATCTTGAAAATCCAGTTTTAACCACTTTATCTAAATCAAGGTGGGCAATAATTTTTGCAGGGGTACCTACCACTCCATGAATTTTGGGAAGTCATCACAGATGACACACATATCTACAATATTAATGGAGGGATCTGGGAGGAAGTTTGTTTGGGTGCAGGAGGGAGCTCTGAGCTGGTGCAGAGTGTTGGGATGCAGTGAGTCTCTGTGTGCTGCTCACACTCACAAGCACCATCTCCACAGCTCCCATTGGCCAGTTTCCCAGCAATGAGAGCTGTGAGGACAGTGCTGGAGGGGATGGAGGGTCGTGCACAGACACAGTTGCTGGTGGCTTCTAGGAATGACATGGGCTGTTGCAGGCAGGCAACCTTTTTGAGTGCCCTGCTGCACTGTGGGCCAGACAGAAATGTTAGACGGGATGGATCTGGCCTTCAGGCCATATTTTGCCCATCCCTGGTGTAAATAATAAATTAAATACAATGGTCCCCAAATATACTGCATAGATTGCAATATCTGTCATACTGAGCCCTTCTGAAAAGAAGTCACTTAAAGGCAAAATATCTGATTAGATACATGCCTACCACACATCTGAAATTAGTGAAGTCAAATTTGACATTAGGACCAACACTATTGAAAAAGGGAATAGTGTCCTGACAGATCATCAATTGTAGAAGTTAAATGTAATTGCCCTTGTTTATTGATTTTGATAACTATGTATTATTGTTTGAAGTATCGCGGTGATTTCATTTTGTTGAAAAAATAGACATCTGCTTTTGTTTGTCTGCTACCATTAATGCATCAAAATGGAGAATCCTGAGAAGATATTAAATAGATTTAAACCAATATCTGATTGGCATTATAGTTAGAGTGGCAGACTTGATTTTACCTGAATGTACATGGCAGCCCTATATTATGCCTCTCAATGTTTTCTTTCACAGCAAAAAGAAATAAGGCATTGATTAAAGAAACCCAGAAGAATAAATAAAAGTGAAAAAACCTGCTGATGCAGCTCTATATGAGGAATTGCATTCCTTATTTTTAGATTTATGCGAGGAAGACAAAGAAATCTATATGAGATCCTGCCTGCATATATCCTCCCAGCCCCCTTTTTTCCAAAAAAAAAATAAAATTAAATGTAATCACTTTGACATTATTCTACAGAAACACTTTTTCATTCCTTCCTATTGATTTACAGCTTCACACTTTCCTCACCTGTGTCAAAACTCCATGCACACATCCTAAGCTAGGGGTGAGAAATCAGTATTGTCTTATTTTGAGTGCCATTGCTTTGCGATCTTAAATGGTCCCTAAACCCTTTTGTCAATATTTATTGATGGGATCCACAGGCACTCTGAGTGATCCCACTCTTGAGGGGCAGAAACCAATGGCAAGTTGGGCAAGGAGGAGGAAGGGGGTCATGCTCTAGGCCAGAGCTAGTGAGGCTACATCAGAAAGCGGAGGAGCCATTGACAAAATGTCAAACATTTCAAATCTTTGATTAGCTCTCTGGCTAATGCCATGCTAAGCAGAAACATTACTCTACCCCTGAAGCAGAAGCAGACACACACGTGCACACACACACATACACAAATAGTCTTCAGGGAAATTAAGCAATGCCAATGAAACAGTGTACTGAGAAAGTTCTTGGATAAATTAACAGTGCAATTACATTACATGACATGCCACAAGATGGATGAGGAAAACTTGGCCGGTATTATGTTCTGTTTTCAAATTGCAATTTATTTGAGGGTTTTAATGGATGCTTTATTAAAACATCTCAACATTGGTCAGGTTTCAGCATATGTCACAGTAGCCCATGATTGATGACACCCTCTGCTGCTTCTCTTGCACATTTGCAGGGAATTTAAGCAAAGAAGGAATGAACAGAACCCCAGATTTGTATTGATCGTATGAAGGTGCACTGCCTGAGAGCACAGTCTAATAACATTCTCTTAGCTGAACTGCTTCACATGAAGGCATTTATTACAAGGACTAAAATGTTATATTGCTCAGAATAAAAGAACATTGTACAAACAAAAGAGTAAGCAATGAGCAAAGGAGAAGAGAGAGAGAGAATAAAAATAAAAAGAAATATAAAAATATTATATATATTATATAAAAAGAGACATATAAATATATATAAACAATTCAACACTGTATCTCTCAGGAGCCATATTTCAGATAGGGAAAGGAATGGTAAATTTAACTATGGTATGTTTCTTTGTTTTGTTTCAGTACAAAGAGATTTTTGAGAAAAAGCTGAAGAGAATTATTTGTTCTAGTCTCAGCATCTTATACATTTATTGATAGCAATGAGGATGGAGGTCATTGCTAAACACAATTAGGATTTCTAACCTCAGAATAGATAGCTTGGCATTAATCACTTGACCATCCAATGTCTTTCTTTATCACTGTAAGTATTATATTCTGTAGTTAATTGATCTGACAATTTGATAGGTGAAAAGCACTTTTATCTAACCAATATCTCAAAAGATATTTCCCTCGCCCCCAAAAAGCCATAGTAACTTTTTAATAGATATCTCATTAAAAAGAAACATCAATCGTGCAGTGAAATTTGTAAGCCTTTTGGTTGAAGTTCAGGAAATTTCCATGAACTTAAGTTGCAAATGTACTATTGACATTTACCTCCCCAAACATTCCTGAAAAAAAAATCCCCATCACAAGTACTTCATTACATCAACATTCAGGTAGGTTAACTGATATTTTTTTCATTGCAAATGGAACAAAGCTGAAGGTAAAATGAGATAATCAACTACAGATGAGCTAGAGTGGAAATATCCCTTGCCCCTGGGTAACTCAGAAAACACAATTCTGATAGTAAACTGATTACAAAAGAAAAAACAAAACAAAGAAAACCAGTTTGGTATTAGGGCCCAATTCTGCAAGGTACTAAGGTCTGTCTGTTCCTACTCAATGGAACTGATTCAGTCTACTTTGACTTTGTTAGCTTGCAAGAGATACTTAGCACCATATAGGATCCAATAAGAACATAAGAACGGCCATACTGGGTCAGACCAAAGGTCCATCGAGCCCAGCATCCCATCTGCCGACGGTGGCCAATGCCAGGTGCCCCAGAGAAGGAGAACAGAAGACAATGATCAAGTGATTTATCTCCTGCCATCCATCTCCTGCCCTTGTTATGAAGGCTAGGGCACCATACTTTATCCCTGGCTAATAGCCATTTATGGACCTAACCTGCAAAAATTTATCAAGCTCTTTTTTAAACCCTAATAGAGTCCTGGCCTTCACACCTCCTCGGGCAAGGAGTTCCACAGGTTGACTGTGCGCTGTGTGAAGAAAAATTTCCTTTTATTAGTTTTGAACCTGCTACCCATCAATTTCATTTGGTGTCCCCTAGTTCTTGTATTATGGGAAAAGGTAAATAATTTTTCTATAATCACTTTCTCCACACCATTCATGATTTTATATACCTCTATCATATCGCCCCTCAATCGCCTTTTTTCCAAACTGAAAAGTCCCAGTCTCTCTAGCCTCTCCCCATATGGGACCCTTTCCAAGCCCCTAATCATCTTAGTCGCCCTTTTCTGAACCTTTTCTAATGCCAATATATCTTTTTTGAGGTGAGGAGACCACATCTGCACGCAGTACTCGAGATGTGGGCGTACCATAGTTTTATATAGGGGAAGTATGATATCTTTTGTCTTATTGTCTATCCCTTTTTTAATAATTCCTAACATCCTATTTGCCTTACTAACTGCCGCTGCACACTGCGTGGATGTCTTCATAGAACTATCCACTATAACTCCAAGATCCCTTTCCTGATCTGTCGTAGCTAAATTTGACCCCATCATGTAGTACGTGTAATTTGGGTTATTTTTTCCAACATGCATTACCTTACACTTACCCACATTAAATTTCATTTGCCATTTTGCTGCCCAATCACTCAGTTTGCTGAGATCTTTTTGTAGTTCTTCACAATCCCTTTTGCTTTTGACTGTCCTGAACAACTTTGTGTCATCTGCAAACTTGGCCACCTCACTGCTTACCTCATTTTCTAGATCATTGATGAACAAGTTGAACAGGATTGGTCCCAGTACTGACCCCTGGGGAACACCACTAGTTACCCTCCTCCATTGTGAAAATTCACCATTTATTCCCACCCTTTGTTTTCTGTCTTTTAACCAATTCTTGATCCATGAAAGGACCTTTCCTCCTATCCCATGACCACCTAATTTACGTAAAAGCTTTTGGTGTGGGACCGTGTCAAAGGCTTTCTGGAAATCTAGGTATATTATATCCACTGGGTGCCCCTTGTCCGCATGTTTATTAACCCCTTCAAAGAATTCTAACAGATTAGTTAGACACGACTTCCCTCTGCAGAAACATAAGAACATAAGAACATAAGAACATAAGAACGGCCGTACCGGGTCAGACCAAAGGTCCATCTAGCCCAGTATCCTGTCTGCCGACAGTGGCCAGCACCAGGTGCCCCAGAGGGGGTGGACCGAAGACAATGATCAAGCGCTTTGTCTCCTGCCATCCCTCTCCAGCCTCTGTCAAACAGAGGCCAAGGACACCATTTTATCCCCTGGCTAATAGCCTTTTATGGACCTAACCTCCATGAAATTATCTAGCTTCTCTTTAAACTCTGTTATAGTCCTAGCCTTCACAGCCTCCTCTGGCAAGGAGTTCCACATGCTGACTACACGCTGTGTGAAGAAGAACTTTCGCTTATTAGTTTTAAACCTGCTACCCATTAATTTCATTTGGTGTCCTCTAGTTCTTCTATTTAGGGAACTAATAAATAACTTTTCTTTATCGGCCCTCTCCATACCACTCATGATTTTATACACCTCTATCATATCCCCCCTCAGTCTCCTCTTTTCTAAACTGAAAAGTCCCAGTCGCTTTAACCTCTCCTCATATGGGACCCGTTCCAAACCCCTAATCAATTTAGTTGCCCTTTTCTGAACCCTTTCCAAGGCCAAAATATCTTTTTTGAGGTGAGGAGACCACATCTGTACACAGTATTCAAGATGTGGGCGTACCATAGTTTTATACAGGGGCAGTAAGATATTCCGGGTCTTATTTTCTATCCCTTTCTTAATAATACCTAGCATCCTATTTGCCTTTTTGACCGCCGCTGCACACTGTGTGGAAGTTTTCAGAGAAAAAAAAACCATGCTGACTTTTGCCCAACAATTCGTGCTCTTCTATGTGCCTTGCAATTTTACTCTTTACTAGTGTTTCTACTAATTTGCCTGGTACTGATGTTAAAGTACTGATGTTAAAATCTTCAGTGCATCCAAAATACTCCCGAAATATTTGACTCAAGGGCTCGTCTAGACTATGGGGAAGATTCGAAAGTTGATCTCACTTTCAAAAACAGAGATTTCGAAAGTGAAAGTAGTTTAGACGCGGCTTATTCAGTGACCCCCCCTCCCTTTGTCAAAAAGCCACATAAACCTCATAAAGCTCTGCTTTCGAATGTGAGATCAGAAGAAGATCTCACTTCTTTACTTCGGAAGAAGATCTCACTTCATCTTTCGAATCTTCCCTGTAGTCTAGACATAGCGAAGACCTATCTCACCACCCCTCACCATTGTCTATGGCCTGTTTGTGACTGAAACCATTTCAGGCTCAACTCCAAGGCTCAAAAGATTATTTGTTTGAGCTTCCATGCTCATCATGATTTCAGCTGCTAATTTCATTATTCTGTTAGCTGCATGGAAGAAAGGGGAACTATAAAAGTATAGCTGGATTATATTGGGATCATTCAGCATTGCAGACTTCACAAATGAAAGCACAACACTCCCACCTGCCCTTCTGAAATAGAAAGAGAGTGCAGTAAAAAAAAAAAAAAATAATGTTAAAAAAAGGTAGGGAATGAGCAGAAGGATAAATAGAGATGAAAAATATAGATTTGGTTGGGTCCGAATGAAATATTTTTCTCAACTTTCTGAGATCAGAACATGCTTTATTTACCTGTAAACCTTTCTCTGCAGAGGCATAACCCTGTGGAAACAATATATAAGTAATGTTAATATGAATAGTAATAATAATTGCTGCTCTATGGAAAGCTTTAAAATAATTAAATAAATAAAAATCCAGCTTTTACACTAGAAATTATTGAGAAGACTGCAAAGACACACTAAAGAGAATTAATATGCTGGATTATGGAGTGTGGACATGTAACCATAACTATATAGATTTAGGCTTTGGTTGGGTGGCAAGCCTTAGAGATGCGTTTTGACTTTATCGCTGTAGTGTCCCCACTTCTTATTCCCATGCTTACACCATCATTGCTGTTCTCAAGGACTATCTTAATTAGATGCTTTCTTAGAAACAACATATGAAATCAAAACACACAGCTATGTTTAAAAACAAACTTATTTAATAAAGTATATTGTTTCTTTCTTCACACCCAGGATTTAATGAGTGCACCTCCTTCAATATATTTGATTACTGTAAGGCTGAGTACAGCTTTTGCTCTCCCTTTTCTCCCCACAGCTTTTACTTCCAAAGTAAAAACAAATTAGTTCAGATTTTAAAAAAGAAGGAAAACCCTTGTTTTTAATTTTTCTATTAAGTTTATGTGCTGTACTCACTTATCATTATTGAGGCCACAGTCCTAATGCCAGGTTTACTCTCAAGGAAGCACTAAAATGGCTGCCTTCATGTTGCAGACATTTTTTAGCACAGGAGAAGTGGTTTCTTAGGAAAAGGAACTCGTGCTTAAACAGGAAGGCTTAATGCTTGTAATAAGTCCCCTGTGACCATTTCAAATGGGTACACAAATCACCTGAACTAGCTACAGATAGGTAGCTTAGCCTATCACATAACTGCTGTGACCCTTTAAATATTTCTTTAATCAAGGCTTCTGGTTTCATCTTTATCTGGCTGATATAGTCTAATGTCAACTATATTTTGTGCATAAACATAAGTAGGACTGATGTTAATAAATGCTGACTGTTTCATTAATAAGAATTGCTTATCTTCTATTGCACATAGCTCACAAGCTGCAGCTCTGATAACTTACTTTCTTGCAAGTCACACTGCACGTAGCGTCTTGAGAAACTTCATAACTATGTCTATTACAACTAAGATAAATAAACAGATATTTTCCGGCAGTTTAGTGCACAAATGCAACCTCCTAACCCTCAGCAGCAAAAGGTCAAAAACTGCAAAACCCAGTCCATTAACCCCTCTAAATGGTTGTGATATTAAAAACTGACTTTCAATATCCAAGGGTCATGATCTAGTGCAATAACCATCAGCAATAAAGAATTACAACTTTAGTACATTATCCATCTATAAAATGGTCATTTATGACCCCAGCACATGGGCCATCTGTAACAGAATTGGACCACCTTTCTCAAAGAATCATTACACACTTTCAATTATGGGGTTATGATATAAGTTCTAAAAACTTATTACATTTTAAAAGAGAGTGCAGAGCTACTTACTGTATATTTAGCAAACCAGCAGAAAACCCCACCCTACCAGCAAATCTAGCACCTGAAGATCTTGGTTAAATTCAAAACTCTAGTAGAAAATCAGATTTTAAAAGATCTTTCTGTGCACATGATGGTGACTTGGTAGCAGCATTTTATGCTGCCACATCGAAATTTTGGATTTCATTTGAAATTTCCTTGTCAATAGCAGTCCCTGGACTAGTGAAAGCCTGTTGAGATACAGAGGGGTTGTTTTAAGATGATGGTCCAGCTACTTTGTGCTCGTAGCAACCTCTCCTGGCTGTTTAATGGAGTTGTAGCTCTTCCACTCAAGGCAAGGCAGGTTGACAAATAGCTGCTGAATGAATAGGAAAGACCTAATCCCTCTAGAAAGAGGTGACTTTAGACAGAAGTAGCAAATGAAAGTCCAGAACTAAACTTGTGCAGTCTGGATAGCCCTTAATTCCAATGGTTCCCCACTGGAGAGACTTTAAACTAGTGAAAGTCATTTCTTTAATGAATCACTGAAACTTCAGTGGTACGATAGCCCAGAAGTCTCACTAAATCAAACCTGTTCTCCTTGTTATAGAACAGCTGGACTTACTAATTAAAGTTTAAAAAAATCCCATCCATCTTGATTTACAGAGTAGTCACCCAGACAAACACATAACTTCAACACCTTGTTGTGGTTTCCATACAACACCTAAAAGGGCCAGAGAGGAAGTAGAAAGTATCTATTATTGTAATTTTGACAAGTGATACAAGAAAGCTTTTTATATGTAATTAAATGTGAGAGGTTATCGAAGCTAAAAGCAAATAACGTGGTTACATACCAAATCTGTTTACTCTTTTCTTTTTCCTCTACATTTAATTAATAATTTACATGATCACTGAATCTACAAATCTCTCTCAGGGTTTGGGATTACCTACACCTAACTTATATCATTTGTCCTTTGTGCTCCATGCACTGTAAAGTAAGAAAATCCCAGGACAGGGAAACATGATGCAGACTCTTTAAAATGAATCTGATAGTCATTTGAGTTTTGGCTGGAGAATGCTTAAAGCCAGCTTTCTGTGATCAATAATTAAAAAAAAAACCCCTCTGATAGGGTTTCACTTGTGTTTCCTCTCGCCTCCATTAATGTCCTTTAATTATTCTCTCCGCCTACAAAATAGAAGAAAAATAAGAGAAGCCCACTTTTTCTGCAGTGCATATTCATTTTTAATCCTGTCCTACCTCCATTAGCAGTGGGATTCTAAAGTCTAATGAATAGATACTGCATAACATGCTACAATTCAGTACTGGAACACGTTTGCACAAGCCTAAATCAAAAAGGCATTTTAAGAGAAGAAGAATACTTAGACTCAGAGGCCCGAGACTCATCTGGAATAAATCAGATTTACACAGGTTGAAGATCTGTCCCTAAATTCAGACTTTTGTCAGGTAAGCATTCCTTCTTACCAGATGGTTCCACCAACACCTGTATTTGAGGTTCTATAAATTACAATAAATTAATGAATATATAAAAGTCACTATAAAATCCAGGATTGGAATGATGAAGCCTTTGGGCTTGATTCTGACCCCACACCAATGTAAAACAAGAGTGACCTCACTGAAGCCTGAGTTTACATCAATGTGAATGGGTGAAGAAAGGGGATAATCTGGTCCTAAATATCAATGCCTTTCAATTTTTGTAGTGTAAGCCTGCAGGAATCTTGATGTTATTAAAGAACAGATCTTCAGTCTTTAATATTTAAAGAGATAGGGCTGCAACTAGACCTCATGTTGGCACAAGGCCCCAGTTGCATAAAATCTACTCCCAAAGGAACTGTTTAGAAAGGTATATCCAGCCCTCATCCTTTTGGGGAGTCTCCAATTGACCAATGTTGCCTGCAGGAAGGGTAGCACAAGTAAGAGGGAAAACACAGGCAGGACAGCAAGGGAATATGAGTACATACCATAGCAGCCTCCAAAAGCAGGGCTTCATCAGAAATTAAAGACCCCTTCCCACGGTGAAACCTCTGAGCAAACATATGGAAAGATTTGTCCTCTCCGCACCCTCTTATCCCAGGTGCTGTCCAGGAGACACAGCCTTGGCCAGTGGAGGTCAGTGGATTTTGCCTCTCCTGTGTCATTGGAGGCCAGTGAAAGCTATGCTCTTCAGTCCTTTGTGTTAAAAAGGACCACTTCACTGAATGGCCACAAAGGAGCTATTTTACTAACGTGAAGCAGTACTAGCTTGGCACCTTATTTTCAAAGGGCTCAACAACTGGTAAGCTCTGGGGAAGCCTTCCTCCACTCCCAATGGAGCAGCTACTGCCAAGCTGGCCCATCCTATGGCCAGTGCACCAGATCTCCTTCACTAAGGGGTGTTAAAACATCATGTCTTAGAATCTCTCTCTTGGCGCTGTGTTTAATTAAAATATTAACTCATCTATTCATTCCATGTGTCTTCTGCTTCCCCAGAGATGGCTTCGTTTTCACTCAAGCCATCTTTGTAGCTTTTAGCCTGCTTCATATCTATATCTTGTACTTATATGAAATACACTTGAACCTCCATACTCAAGGTGTGTCTAATCCGGAAACACCCATGGTCCAGAGGAAAGAGCAGCTCTGCACACGGCTGCTCCCTCTACTCCACAGCTGGGGGAATGGCAATGCACTGAGCCACTTCCCCTGAGGCTTTTGCCCACAGCTTCCATAGCGGCAAGGAGCAGCAGGGAGCCCAGAGCCACTTCTGCCCCTGGGAGCAGGGCAGCAGGTAAGTGCCTCATCTCCACCTCCTCACACCAGACCTCGCAGTACCTTCCTTGTCTGGGCAAAAATTTTAACCCAGCATACCCTATTTCCCAGGTTTGATGGTTAAAGTGTTCAAATGTCATAGTATGTAACCATGAAATTGAAGACTATATCATTATGCACATGTACAAAGGGCTCAAATTAAGCTTGCACAGTCAACCTAATACCAGCATTGCTGAGATTTCAAATATTTGACTTTTAAACCTTAATGCTTGTTAAATGTATTTTAATGTGTATTGTATATTTAGTTTCCCAAAAACAGCTTTGATACCTTCTGATTGTATTAAGATTGCTGAAATGTTGGTGCAGAGTTAGTATCTCCATTTTTCAAAACTGACAGTGGCTCTATAAGACACTCACTCTCCCACAAATATTTTTCGATACTTTTTAAAAAAAAATCACAATGTATTTTTGATTTTTCAAAATTTTGACCTGTTCTAGGATTGTGAATAGTATCATTGTCTTTTCACTTTTCTAATAGTAAGAAGAGTTAGACAATGGATATGCTTCAGAATGAATTCCTATTCCTCTGAATTTGTTCTCAAATTAACCTTAGCTTTTTGGCTGCACCACAAAAACAGATGCAAAGTTTAAGCTTGTTGTGCATGAAATCAAGTTTGATCCTCATAATTTAGTTTTCTTTAGAGAACATTGTTTCATTGATTGTGGATTGTGTGGCTGCATCGAGAGGAGTCAAATCTCTGGATCATTGTTCTACAGTCCTAACAGATTATACTGGGTAATTTGTGTGTGTGTGTGTGGTCACTAACATCAGACCCTCCTGATCCCAAAACTGATCAGTTCTTCATAATGTATCACTAGATATTTAGGATGTCTTTAAAAATGGAGATTTTTATAATCCATATGTATAGAAAATGAGCATAAAAAGGCATGATCTGGATAGTAAATTCAGTCACAGCATTTGTGAACACAAACTTTGGTTGTGTTCAAACATACATAGCAGTTAGGAGCCTAATGAGGCCACATACCCACGCTGCTCCTGGAAGTTGCCAGATGCTGCTGCCATGTCTCTGTTTTCCTCTTGAGGTCAGGGGGATGGTGGGTCTCCATGCACTGCCTCCGCTCCTGTAGCGCTGTCCTCATAGCTCCCATTGGCCAGAAATAGGCCGAGACATGGCAGCAGCAGCTAGCCACCTTTGGGAGTAGCTTGGAGTTGTGGTACGTGATGCCATGGCAGGCAGGCCCCATCCCAGGTTAGAACCCCTCCTGAAACACCAAACTTCCTTCCAGACCCCTCACCCTCTCCTGCACACCAATCCCCTGCCCCTGTCTGGAGCCTCCTCCTGCACCAAACTCCTTCCCAGAGCTAACACTCCTCCCCTTTTCCTGCACCCAAATAGTCTGCACCAGAAGAAGATAGTTGATTTACTTTGCATAATCCACCTTTCTATCTTAAGGTTTTGTATAGTGGTTCACCAATTAAGTGCACACAAGAGCAACTGGAATAGTAGAACCATATTGTGAACTCGTGTTTAGAAAGTGTAGCTTTTTATTGGTACCTTTTTTCCTTTTCATTATTTGAGCAGAAACAGATAAAATTCAATTGTCATACTATGATTATAAGTCAAGTGAAATATCACTGACAACGTGGAAAGGTGCAACAACAAAAACGCACAAACCCTCTATGACAATCTGAACCCTGAAAAGTAGAAATATGACTCGGCAAATAAAATAACCACAACTTGGCAAAAGATTTATTGAGTACTCCCTATCATATAATAGGCCCTCAGCTAGTTATAATAATTATAATAACCAGATATATTCCTTGCAACACTCTGTCAAGAAAGCTCTTAAGAATAGCCCCAGAAACCTGCAAGGTTAACCTCTTTTTCCAGGAGTCGCCATTTCCTGATACTTAAGTACTTAGCTGTGGCACAGGCAATGGAAACAATCACACCAAGGGGTTAAACACAGGTCTGCATGTTGTATAAATCTTTAGAATATAACTAGAAGTGGCTAAATTTCAAACTATGTCTGTGAAGTGTTTCCCCAATTGTTGAAAATGTTTAAAGAACTGGTACCCTTTTGATAAAACTTAGAGTATAAATTACAATTATTTCCATTTTAAAGACTGAATAAGTTTCTCAAAGAACATTAAAAACATATACACATTAGAACAGAAAAATGAACGGCTACCCTATCAATTCCAAAAATACATATGTTCTACAAAGCAATTATTGTAATGCTAGATCCATTATATCACTAAAGTTTATAGTTAATAATTTAGGCCCCAATTTGGCAAGGTCAAGGCCTCACAGATTTCAGTGGGCTAGCCCTGTCCAAATTGCTTGCAGAATTGGGAGCAGATTGCTTAGTTTATTATGGTCTAAACCATGAAATTATAGTGTATTCTATTAAGATATTAATGTCTTTGCAAAATCAATGAAATATCTGCTGTCAATATCATATGTGCTTTTTATTTTTTGATCAATTTTTTTAAAAATGTATGAATAATCCAAAAGTGTCACCAATGCTATATTCCCTTAAAAAGATCTCACCATATTTAGTAAAATATTATATTTTTTTATGATTGAACCCTATGATTCATTTGCGAGCAGGCACTTTGATGTTTTGATGACACTGTATACCAGGGCTACTCAACATGCGGCCCGTTTGTTTGTGGCCTGCGGTGTGGTTTGGGTTTACACGAGGCTCAACATGTAGCCCACAGAGGGGATCCTTTGAACATGGCCTCCACTGGGAACATGCTCCACAACAGCGAGTCAATATAATGGTCTTCTGTTCATAAGCATTTTAGTAGTTAAATTCCTGGAACGTCATTGCTCATTAAAAGTGCTGTCATATGGGTGGAAATCAAGTAAATATTGCATTTTATTAATATCAACATAACTGATTTAAATGGGGCCTGCGTGTTGTGTAGTCTTGCCTTCATCTTTGTATTCATGCCTATTAGCGTGAAAAAAGCTATCTGTATATATTTGCATTTTTATTTGCATGTATATGCAACCACACTTAAGTTGTGGCCCTCAGCTTGTGCTGTGAGTATCATTGTGGCCCCCGGGGCTTCCAAAGCTAACTAGCCCTGCTGTATAGTATATGCAGTGTTTCCTGTAAATTATGCACTTGTGGCCACTTAGTAGAGATTCCAATGGTTCCCAGCTGGTTAGTAGAATGCCTTCAATTAGATTTGTGTTTCTCCTGGTGGTACACATTCACACATGCCTCAGTGCACATTACAAATTTTATTCTGCACATGAATGGAAAAAATCCACACAGGGATGGGGAAAAAAATGAAAGGGAACATTGACCTTGTGGCTGTCTGAGGGCATTTTATACTGTTTAGGGAAGTACTAAACTAGAGGGAGGGGGCATCTGTTTTGTGACCTGCCAGGAATTTGATATCTGACTGAGCAAGGATATATATTAAATCATATACTTGCTCATAGGTACATGTACAAAGAAACTGCTTCGACATTTTTAGTTTTATTTTCCACACCAATTGTTTCCATTGTCTGTGCCACATCTAAGCCTAGATGTGAAAATGCTAGGATCTTGCCCAGGGGAAAATTGCTAAAATATAGCACAGGAGATGCACTCAGGAAACCTTAACAGACTATGTTCATCTCCTGTCCACTGCTTTACAAGTTGAACCTTACTCTTTCAATTTTATTTTATTTGGCTGCACCAAGAGTACCTAGTGCTTTTATGTGTCCCTTTATTTTATTGATCCTCTCTGTACTCTTTAAAATAATGGGCTTTTAGAATCCCAGTACTACTAAAATTTATTTTTCTCCCTTCTTGCTCATTTCTTTTAAAACACATACATTGAGTGGGTAACCTTTATACATGATCAGATGTGATCAGCCAATTACAAACACTAAAAAGCAGTCCTGTCTAATAGAATTTACACTGCTAGAGAAAGGACAATATATATAGTTACATTCTGCTGGTTGCTTGCCCGTTATTGAAACACTTATTAACCATTTTCCTGAAATCTTTGTTGGCATAATGCCGTATGATAGGCAAGTATGTTCTCCTCATGCTGGTGAATTAAAATTCAGCTCTCAGTGAGTAAGATTAATTGCCTCTTCAGCCAAAGCTGGATTCACGCTCTTATTAGAGGCAAAGCGGGGGGGCTGGAGGTGGGGAAAGCAAGGGGCAGGTTGCCAGCTAGGCTGCAGTATTCAGTTACACGTGAAATGATTTGTAATTCTGAGTAATCACTTAGGACAAGACCTTGCACCATTTTATCTATACATGACTCTAGGCCAAAGTCAATACTCATAGTAAAATAATGAGATGAAGCTAACTGAGCCCTTTTATTAATGCTCCAAGGAGCAAATCGAATGCTTGAGCTTCTCCCATTGAAAGTATCCACTTCTTCCTAAAAATGAACAAGTGGGTCACGATGCCCAGTAGCAACCAGGGTACCTGCTTCTGAAAAAAGAAAGAAAGAAAAAGAGAGAGCAGTAGCAGCTCCCCTTTTCTATTTTTGTATCATGCTTTACCCACTGCAGGTGAAAGGACATGAATTTTGCATTACCTCTAGGCTCATTAGAGAAATCTGTCTCTTTCCTAATAGTTTCCCCTGACTTGGAGGGGAAAAAAAATCTCACAAAGAAACAAAATGAACACAAGGACAGAGAGAGTCTACACTGTTGCGAAGGCTTTGTGCTTTCTTTTAGTACCATCAACACCATGAAACAAACCAAGTACATTAGGAAATTGTATGGCTATCTAAAGTTACTTGCTGTTACTTTTCCAGTACAGTGATGACAAGCCCTACTAACTTACATGGAAACTGGTGATTTGCCCTAGTTTCATTTTGTTGTGTGTGATTGGCATATGAAATTTCATTTACCCAGTGGTCTTCACTCCAGTCCTGACTGCAGCCTCTTTCCTTGCTACAGAGAGCAGGAGGGGTGGTGATGGGGTGATATGTTCAGAGCCTGAGGTGCAACCATAAAGCTCTGTCTACAGTTATTTTTAGAGCTCTAGCATGAGCCCAGCTTTCCTGTTGTCTCAGCATGAGAAGCTCCTGGCCACAGGCTGTGTAGATCTACTTTTAGGTACCTCTTCTCTCCCTTGAAAATGAATTCAGAATCCAGCTTTCTCACTGTGGCTATGTCTAGACTGCAGGCTTCTTTTGGAAGAAGCTTTTCTGGAAGAAATCTTATGAAAAAACTTCTTCCAAAAGAGAGCGTCTACACTGCCAAAGGGCATCGAAAAAGCGATCTGCTTTTTCGAAAGTTAGCGTCCACTGAATGGACGCTATCTCGCGTTTAAGCTCTGATTGCAATGAGTGGGATGGCCACCAGGGCACCTGTGCTTTTTCCTCTTTCTTCTTCTTGCAAAAGAACTCCCTCTTTCCCGTCCACACACGTCTTTTTCCAAAAGAGCTCTTTTGGAAAAAGGCTTCTTCCTCGTAGAAAGAGGTTTACCAGTGTCAGAAAAAACCCTCAGTTCTTTCGATTTTTTTTTTCAAAAGAACATGATTGAAGTGTGGACGTAATTGAAGGTTTTCAAAAAAACCTCTGTAGTGTAGACATACCGGCTACGTCTAGACTGGCATGATTTTCCGCAAATGCTTTTAATGGAAAAGTTTTTCTGTTAAAAGCATTTGCGGAAAAGAGCATCTAGATTGGCACGGACGCTTTTGCACAAAAGTACTTTTTGCGGAAAAGCGTCCGTGCCAATCTAGACGCGGTTTTGCGCAAGAAAGCCCCGATCGCCATTTTCGCCATTGGGGCTTTTTTGTGCAAAACGATTCTCAGTTGTCTACATTGGCCCTCTTGCGCAAAAGCATTTGCGCAAGAGGGCTTTTTCCTGAATGGGAGAGTCATTGTATTTGCGCAAGAACACTGACGATCATACATTAGATCATTAGTGTTCTTGCGCAAATTCAAGTGGCCAGTGTAGACAGCTGGCAAGTTTTTCCGCAAAAGCAGCTGCTTTTGAGGAAAAACTTGCCAGTCTAGACACAGCCACCCTGTGGGGTGTTGGAAACCTACTTTCCCATTTGTTATACCTGCGTAGTGGAGTCTTTAGTGCTCCAAATACTGGCACATCCCTGGTTTTACAAGAGCATGTTTTTGGGCTACTCCAGACTCAGCTCAGACTAACTCACCCTGAATGCAATGGGAATGTGCCACAAATGTAGCCAAACCCCAAGTTCCTCTCTAAACAGATATGCAGTCCCAGAGGTTGTTGCAAGGGGAGTGGTTCATGCAGACGAGTAGGTGAAAGGCCAGTGAACATTCAAGCCCCCTGCGCTGAAGCAGGACCAACATTGGACCGAGTGAGGAATGTATAGAACAGCTTTGCTGATGCCTTGAAGACAGGTGCAAAATTACCAGTAGTTTCAAAATCCAGAGCAGAAAAATATGTCTCAATTTGTGGAGACAATATTAAAATACAGAGTGATGGATGACGTTTTCACATGTGATACAATACTGACAAATCATCAATTGCTTCAATTTTACATGACCCATTTTCACTTTAAAATGTAATTTTTATGTGAAATTGATAACAATATTCTCTGATCCCTTTACGTTGGTCTCTCAGGAATCCCAAATTAGTAGTACTGGTTGAAAAAAAATTCATAGAACAGTCTTCTGCCAAAAAATGCACTTTCTTCTAAATCAAAATATTTAGCAGGAATGTTATGGTTTCAAACTTTTGTACGGGAAAAACTGAAACAAACTATTTTGACTTTTTCATTTTGTTTCCATTATGTTTAATTTTGACTCATGTTTGATGATGATGATGATGGGCGATCACTTGTTGCCGAGTATGATCATCTTCCATGGGAGTTGTGGACCCTCAGGTGGCTGATATGGCTGATCCTTGAACCACAATTTCTATTACAATGAGGACAGATGTTTCCAGGCAGAGCACATGGTTTTTGACCATGACTAGAAGCCAGTGTCCCCCTTTCTTCCTGCATCTCTTCTCCTCCTCTGCATGTTGGCAGGCAAATTCAAAATGCAGGGAGCCAATGCGTAGGGCTTCTGTCCATTTAGAATGATCCTGGGCGGGCGTCTCCCACATGTCAACATCAACGCGGTACTTCTTTAAGTTATCCTTTTGCAAGTCCTTATAACAGTTCCATTGTCCTCTCATGTTATGGTATCCTTTCAGCTGAGAAAACAGGACCTATTTGGGATGCAATGGTCTATCATCCAAACAACATGACCAATACAGTGAATTTGCTGACAGATGTTTATTGCCTCGATACTGGTGGTCTTTGCCTCTTCCAGAACACCAATATTAGTGCACATGTCTTCCCATTTGATCCTCAAGATCTTGCAGCAGCAGACTTGATGATACCTCTCAAGGACTTCCAAATGATGTCTGTAGGTTGTCCAGGTTTCAGACCCATACAATAGTTTTGGGAGAATGACAACTTGACAGACAAGAAGTTTGGTGTCTGTTCAAAAGTCGTGATCTTCAAAAACCCTGTGCTGTAAATGAGCAAAGGCTGCACTGGCACAGCCCAGACAATGTTGGATTTCTACATCAATATCTACCTTGGATGAAAGTTAACTTCCAATGTAGAGAAAATGATCAACATTTTCCAGTGCCTCTCCATTGATTTTAATAGATGGGGTGGATGGTACGTCATTTGGAGAGAACTGGTGGAGCACTTTGGTTTTCTTGATGTGAGGGTGAGACCAAGACTTGCGTAAGCATCAGCAAACACATTCAAGATAGTTTGAAGATCTTTCTCAGAATGGGCAAAAGCTGCATTGTCATCAGCATATTGAAGTTCCATGATAGATGTGGTGGAAATCTTGCTCTTAGCTTTCAGCCTGCTATGCCTAAACAGCTTTCCATCCATTCTGTAGATGATTTCAACACCAGCTGGGTGCTTCCCAGCAATTAGGCAAAAAATGATGGCAATAGACACCGCAAACATGGTTGGGACAATGATACGGCCCTGTTTGACTCCTGTTTGTACTTTGAAAGTTTCACTCTGGGAGCCAGTGCTGCTCAGAACAGTCGCTTTCATGTTGTCGTGAAACTTTAGGACGATGATGTATTTGTCAGGACAGCCAATCTTCAAAAGTACAGTCCAAAAGGCACAGCAATTCACTGAGTCAAAGGCTTTAGTTAGATCAATAAAAGCCATGTACAGTGGTCAGTTTTGCTCCCAACACTTTTCTTGTAACTGCTGTGCAATTAAGATGATATCCGCAATTCTGCAACATGGTCGAAAGCCACTCTGTGACTCAGGTAAAATTTCTTCTGACAGGGGCAGAAGATGGGTTGCAAGGATCTGTGCCACAACTTTGTGTGCAACAGCATGGAGAGAGATACCACAATAGTTTTCACAATCCACTTTATCCCCTTTCTTAAAGAGGGCAACATTGAAGGCATCCCTCATTTCACTGGATATCTCCTCCTTTATCCAGATTTTAAAGCTAAGCAAGCTAAACTGCCGAATTAACCCTGGTTCACTGTCTTTAAAGATTTCAGCAGGGACCCCATTTGGACTTGCTGCCTCGTTGTTGTTCATCTGCTTGATGGCATTGTATACCTCATACAAATTGGGAGGGTGTCTGATCTCGTCCCTAAAAGGTTGTTGGGGGATTTGCTCAAGAACTTCATCCGCAACCATGGAGTTGCAATTAAGATCTTCAAAATGTTCTTTCCAGCAAAAATTAATAGCTTTGTTGTCCTTCAGAAGTGTGGTTCTATCCTTAGAGCAAAGAGGATTCATGACATGACAAGCTAGCCCATAAACAGCCTTAATGGCACTGAAGAAACCACATGTATTATGGGTATCCATAAAATGTTGAAGTTATTCCACTTTCTCAGTCCGTCATTTGTTCTTGAGTTCTCTGGTTTTACATTGGACTTCTGCCCTCACTTTAGCATGGGCTTCTCCCTTTTGTACTGCAATTTATATCATTCTGCCAAGCATAAAATGCCATTCTCTTCTCATTGATGAGTTGCTCGATTTCAGCATCATTCTCATTAAACCAGTTGTGATACTTTCTGGTTTGATAGCCTATGGTTTCCTCACAGGTATTGAGAATTACTGCTTTCGGCTGGCTCCAATGTTCCTCAATTTCTTCCAGAAATTTTGATGGAAGCTTTTCTTCTAAGACTGTTTGGAAGGGGGTCATACTTGCTGGGGTCCTTCAGAATTTGAACCTTCAGCTTGCACCTGATCTGTTTCTTCTGCAGCCTCCATTTGGGGATGATCTTAATTTTCATTGTGGATTGAATGAGGCAATGATCAGTTCAGCAGTCATTAGCACTTGTCATTGCTCTTGTGAGAAGTGCGTCACTACGATCTCGAGTATGAACTATGACATAACTGAGAAGATGCCAGTGCTTTGAACATCTTTGACACGTGTTTTGAACTTGTCCTTTTGTCGAAAAATGGTGTTCATGATGATAAGTCCATGCTCAGCACATTTGGTCAGGAGCAGGATTCCATTGGAATTGCTTTGGCCAAGGCCTTCTTTCCCGATTGTTCCTTTCCACGGGTCTGAATGACGGGTCAAACTAGTCAGAATGATGAAGTCTAAATAAAACATTTTTATCATATCAAAATGAAATAATTTCACCTATCAAAACAAAATATTTCAGTTGTGTCAAATTATTATTATTATTAATAATAATAATAATAATAACAATAATTTTCATTCTGTGTTAAATTTTGAAATAATGACTTCTTGTTCTGATTCAGAATGAAAATAAATTTCTTAATGAGGGAATGCAGAATAAAAACTCCTTTCTTTGCATCTAATATGGGTGCTGGAATTATTAGCATAGTGCAGGTGCTGACAGCCATTGAACCAAACTGTAAACCCTATACATTATAGAAGCCACTTCAAGCCAGGGGGTGCTGCTGTACCGCTATCACCTGTTGTTCCAGTACCTGTCAGGCTTGCCAACTGGAGTGGCAGCAGCTCATAGAATCATAGAATCATAGAATCCTAGGGCTGGAAGAGATCTCAGGAGGTCATCAAGTCCAGCCCTCTGCCCAAAGCAGGACCAACCCTCACTAAATCATCCCAGCCAGGGCTTTGTCAAGCCAAGACTTAAAAACCTGTAGGGATGGAGATTCCACCACTCCCTACATAACCCATTCCAGTGCTTCACCACCCTCCTAGTGAAATAGTTTTTCCTAATATCCAACCTAGACCTCCCCCACTGTAACTTGAGATCATTGCTTCTTGTTCTGCCAACAGCCTCGCTCCCTCTTCTCTGGGACCTCCCTTCAGGAAGTTGAAGGCTGCTATCCAATCCCCCCTCACTCTTCTCTTCTGCAAACTAAATAAGCCCAAATCCCTCAGCCTCTCCTCATAGATCATGTGCTCCAGCCCCCTGATCATTTTGGTTGCCCTCTGCTGGACCTTCTCCAATGTGTCCACATCTTTTCTATGCTGGGGGGGGTAGGGGGAGGGGAGGCAGAACTGGATGCAATACTACAAATGTGGTCTCACCAGTGCTGAATAAAGGGGATTAATCACTTCTCTAAATCTGCTGGAAATGCTCTTCTCAATGCACCCTAATATGCCATTAGCCTTCTTGGCTACAAGGGCACATTGTTGACACATATACAGTTTATCATCCACTGTAATTCCCCGGTCTTTTTCTGCTGACTTGCTACTTAGCCAGGGCCGGACTGAGCCATTCCGGCGTCCCGGGCAGACAGGTTAATTGTGCCCTGGGTTGGGGGAGGGCGCATGAGCGGTCCCGCCCCCACGCCAGCTCATGGCCCTGCCCCCACCCGGCGCATGGGGGAGGGCGCGCGGAGCTGGCAGCAGCAGGTCGCATGTGCTCAGCCCGGCCCAGCCCAGCCCGGCTACTGCTGCTGGCACACAGTCCAGGGCCACCCGGGGCGGGCCGAGCCTGGCCATGCAGGGCCCTGCAGCCGTGTGGGGGAGGGTGCATGCGCGGCCCTGACCCCGCCCAGCACATGAGGGAGGGTGCGCAGAGCTGGCAGTGTCAGGATGCATGTGCCCAACCCGGCCCAGCCCGGCTACCGCCACTGGCGCGCAGCCCAGGGCCACCCGGGGCGGGCCGAGCGTGGCCGTGCAGGGCCCCGCGGCCGCAGGGGGAAGGGCACTGCTGGCCGGCGCTGCGGGGGTTAATGCGGCCCCCACCCCAGGCAGCCACTGCAGGGTGGCTGTTGGGAGCTACTGCAGCCCGCGATCCAGGAGCCGGGCACCTCCCATAGGTTGGCGCCCCGGGCAGCTGCCCGGCTAGCCCATGCCTTAATCCGGCCCTGTACTTAGTCAGTTGGTTCCCAGCCTGTAACAGTGCTTGGGATTCTTCTGTCCCAAGTGCAGGACTCTGTACTTGTCCTTTTTGAACCTCATCAGATTTATTTTGGCCCAATCCTCCAGTAGGCGCGCATCTAGACTATGGCTGTTTTTCCAAAAAAACTTCACCTATGTCCACACTGCAATCGCATTCTTTCAAAAGAAAATTGAAAGAACGCAGGGTTTTTTCCGACATTGGTAAACCTCATTCTACGAGGAAGAACACCTTTTCTGAAAGAGCTCTTTCAAAGAGCTGGAAGAGGCAGTTCTTTGGAAAAAAGAGGCCTCCAGGAAAAGCACAGATGCCCTAGTGGACACTCTGTCCACACTAATCACAGATCTATAGTTCCTGTCTCCAGATACCTCTTAAAGCTGCAGGCACCCATGGAAAGTCTTGTGGCAGGAAGCCAGCCTCAGAACAGCACTCTGACCACGTGGCTCTCCCTGCCACATGAAGAAGGAGCCATGGCACAGCCACAAGGCCCCCGAGATCCTGCTGGCCTTTCTAGGGAGCAGCCCCAGGGATCCAAGGACCCACCCAGGGGCACCAAATGCCGGGCACCATCCTGGTCGGGGGCTCAGATCCTGGCCCCCCTGGAGCTGTGGGGTGAAGAGGAGTCCCTCCAGGAACTCCAGTCGCACTGCAGAAGCAAAGACATTTATGGCCAGATGGTCAAGGCTCTCACCCTGAGAGGACACCACCCCCGCATCCTTGACCAAGTGAGGAGCAACGTGAAGGAGCTGCGGCAAGGCTACGCATGGGCCAGGGAGCTCAGCTTCCGCTCTGGGATAGGACCCCACTCCTGCCCCTATTACAAAGAGGTCCACCAGATTCTGGGTGGTGGGAAAGCCATGTCTCCATCCACTCTGGTGGACTCAGGCCTCAAGACACCCATGGTTGTCCGGCCAGAGCTCCTGGAGGAGGAAGAGGAGGAGGAGGAGGAAGGACAGCAGCTGCAGGATGAGGAGGACATTGGCAGTGCCATCACCCTCAGCCTCAAGCCGGTACCCCAAGCCCTGGACATCTCCCAGGCATCATCTGACCCTACAGAAATGTCTGAAAACTGTCCCTGGTGGTCAACCAGGCCTGTAGCACCATTGAGAAATAGCCCTTCCTATTAATATACTGTGCCGCTCGATGGTTGGTGCGCAGATTGGGATGTGTGTCCCATCAATCGCTCCTCCACAGTTTGGGAATCCAAGGGCAGCAAATCCGGCCACGATGGGGTCCAGGTCTCCAAGGCAGATGACCCTGCGCAGCAGGACAGAGTTGATGGCACTCACCACCTGCAGAAGGACACATAGAAACACACAAAACAGAGAATGAGAGGAGGTGCCTGAGCCCTTGGGAGGTGCCTGTCCCCCGCCTCTGCCCCAAACACCCCCTATGAGGCCAGGAGCCACCCCCTATGAGGCCACCCCCCAGCAGCAGGGCTGTGTGAGGGTGGGACAGCACAACACCCCCTCCCCCGGGGACGGGCCTTGCCCCCACCCCCACTCCACCTCCCACTCCCCCTTTCCCAAGGGTCCCCCTTTTCCAGGCCCCCCCAGAGGGAGTGTATCCTGACAGTGCCTCACCTCCATAAAGATGACCCCGATGGTGGACTTCCCCATGCCAAACTGGTGTCCCACCGAGCGGTAGCTGTCAGGGGTGGTGAGCTTTCACACGGCAATTGCGACCCTCTTCTCAAGGGGGATGGTGGGCCACAGGTGGGTGGCCTGTCTTTGGAGGGCAGGGGCAATCCAAGCACACAGCTCCAAGAAGGTGGCCTTCCACATGTGGAAGTTGCTGAGCCACTGCTGGTCGTCCCACTGCTCCATCACAAGGTGGTCCCACCAGTCGGAACTTGTGTCCAGCCTCCAACCTCGACCATGGAGGCAAGGGCATTGCTCCCGCATCCAGGCAGAGGTTCTCAATGATGAGCTCGGATTTGAGCTGAGGCAGGACCATCATGACAGTCTGCTGAAACTGCTGCAGAAGCTGCAGCATTACAGTGTGGGGCCATCGCCTGCCCAGAGGCAGCTCCGGATCCATGGCAAAAAGAGAAAAGAAATGCTGTGGCGGCCAACAAAGATGGACAACTAAAGCATGCACTGCAAGAGCTTTGATGTCCCTCAGAGAGATAGGCAAGCATGCAGCAGAACCTGAGAAATGGCTGTCCAGGGGGGTCCCTTTAAGCACGCGTCTCAGATAGCCTTAGGCAACTGCACCCTGAAGTAACTGCTGATCTAATGCAATGCCAGAAGTGGTTCTGGGTGGCCTTTTATGTGAGAGAGCATCCAATGAGTGTGTACTTTCTCTTTCAAAAAAACAAATCGCTTTTTCAATCCGCTTTTGAAGTCTGGACACTCTCTTTCGAAAGAAGATTTTTCAGAAGATCTCTTCTGAAAAAGCTTCTTTTGAAAGAAGCTTGCAGTCTAGACGAACCCTAGGTCTAGGTCACTCTGGACCCTATCCCTACCCTTCAATGTATCTACCTCTCCCCCTAGCTCAGTGTCATCCACAAACTTGCTGAGGGAGCAATCCATCTCTTTATCCAGGTCATTAATAAAGATGTTGAACAAAAGTGGCCTTAGAACCAATCCTTGGGGCACGCCACTTGAAACTGACCACCAGCCAGACATCAAGCCATTGATCACTACCCGTTGAGCCCAACAATCTAGCCAGCTTTCCAGCCACTTTACAGTTCATTTATCTAATCCATATTTCTTTAACTTGCTGGCAAGAATATTATGGGAGACAGTATCAAAAGCATTGCTAAAGCCAAGGTATATCACATCCATCATCGACTTCACCATGTCCACAGAGCCAGTTACCTCATCATAGAAGCTAATCAGGTTGGTCAGGCATAACTTGCCCTTGGTGAATCCATGTTGACTATTCCTTATCACTTTCCCCTCTTTCAGGTGCTTAAAAATGGATTCTTTGAGGATCCCCTCCTTGATTTTTCCAGGGACTGAGGTGTGGCTGTCCGATCTGTAGTTCCCTGGATTGTCCTTCTTCCCTTTTTTAAAGATGGGGAGCCAGGCTTTTTAAATTGCTTCTAGAGCACAAAGCAATGTGCTCTGGGTGGCTCTGAGGGCTGGGGGGGGGGGCAGCACTGCGCACTCCATGTGGCGCTGAGGTGCTGGCTTCCTTACCCCACCTTTTCCATCTGATGGAGCTACTCCTCCAACTTGCCCAGGGGACCATCCATCTTGCTACCCCTCTGGCATTTATGTCCCCATTAAGCATAATGTTGGCATAGAGCTGCCACGAGCAGCTCTGAAATACTCTCCTCTGTAATCCCCAACATAGGCATAGGCTGAGGTGGAGCCAGAATGGGCAGAAGCATGAATGACTTAAGCACTTTGTCCTGGAGCCCCAAAGAGCCAAAGTACAAATTCGATAGTTGTGTAAGGTTGCCATAAATCAGAGAAGCCTCTGGGTTTACTCTAATATATATCAACACATATTGAGGGTCATTCTGGCCCCATGAATGACCAGAAAGAGCAGAACACAAAGATGGCCTAAGCCATTTCTGCCTCTCTTTCTTGAACTGCATTTTGTGATCTTCCTACTGAGAGGCCCGGCACTGCATCTGGCCATGGCTTTTTCATTAGTTTTGCCAGCAGTGTGGGTTTTATTTTTACACAAGGTCCTGTTTCTCCCATGCAAGCTGACTGTTGCTCTGTCCTGGCTCTTTCTTGTACAGTGGCTGCCAAACTCTAAGGGTATGTCTACACTGCAGGCTTCTTGTGCAAGAACTGTTTTGCGCAAGAGTTCTTGTGCAAAAGGTCTTGCACAAGAGTGTGTCCACACTGCCATGTGTTTTTGCACAAGAGATGTGCTTTTGCGCAAAAGCATCCATGCCAGTGTGGACACTCTCTTGTGAAAGAAAGCTCTGATGGCCATGTTAGCCATAGGTGTTTCTTGCTCAAGAAACCCTTGTTGCCCATCCACACTGACTTCTTGCACAAGAGCTCTGCATCTGACAAAGTAGGTCTTTGCCCATGAAAGCTTATGCTCCAATACATCTGTTTGTCTATACAGGACTCCTTGTCGCTTTTGCAGATCCAGACTAACACGGCTACCCCTCTAATACTTGCTCAAGAGGGCTTATTCCTCGTGGGGAGAGGAATAACTCTTGTTCAAGAAACCCTCTCTTCTGATGCTTTATTGTAGATTTACTTGCACAAAAACACACGTGCAGTGTAGACGCTCCTCAAGTTTTTGCGCAAGAACGGCCATTCTTGTGCAAAAAGCCTGCAGTGTAGATGTAGCCTAAGTGGTTGAAGGGTGTACATGCTTTGAGACTTGAGAAAATCATTAACCCCAGGATATTGTCCACAGTTTGAACTCAGGTCAGAAGAGCTGAAAATTAACCCGTAGTGTAACTTCTCTGTAATCTACATTGATTCATTAAGTAAACTGCTGATTAAAATGAGAGAAAAATGACTTCTTTGTCTTTTTGTTGCAGCTTTTATTCAAGTTTGTGTTGAAATTATTTGATCTAGTTATATTTTTTGTATTTATTAAGTTAACTTTATTTTTACTCTGTGTGAAGCCATTTGGGGTACTTTTTATTAAAGAAAGATTCTGTAAAGTTTTTCTATGGTATGGCAGTGTGCATGGGGCTAAAGAAAGGGATGACTGTGCTGATGACTATAATACGTCCGCATCCTGTCCAAACATTTTGAAAAAGTTTAAGCACAATTTAAGTCTTGGCAATATTTTTCTCACCCTCCTGCCCTGATAAAAATAGAAAGAGAAACATAAAAGTGGAATTAAACAATATGTTGTGTGGAAGGTGGAGAGAAACAGATTCACAGGAACAGAGCCAAAGTGTATCAAATAACTTCATGTTGTAGCTTCTTTTTCCTTAAAAAAAATTAAAACTCTGAAGCCTCAAATAACTTGGCAAGGAAGCCACAACCTTTTGTTTGATTATTTAAGAGGTCCCCCTAGAGTGGAAATTGTTTGATATTGCTTTGTATGAATAAATAATTTGAAGGCTCTATATCCAGATAAAACTCTACAGCCACATAAGTAGGTTTCCTACAATTTTAGAGGAAGAGGTCTAAGTCTCAAAGTGTGTGTGTTACCTCAACCATCTTTATTCTACCAAACAATTGTGTCGAGAGGGACTATCTCCCATGGCTGACATTTGATTTCCCTTTTCAAGAGATGCTTGCTGACTTAATCCCAGCTCTATGCGAAACTGGTAAGCTGCTGTCTGATTACTCTTAGGCAGGAAGAGATGCTGGGAGAAATGTTTTTATGCCTTGCAGTGGGCCAAACTCATGGCACATATATGGAAAAACCCTGGTTGACTTCAGTAGATTCATAACATTTTCTGCAAAATATTATCAATGAAAAAGTTTTCATCTCAAAAGAAACGTGAGTAAAATAAATAATGAAACAACACTGACTCTCCGAGGGCAACAATAGTTTTAAAAAACATCCTAGTATAATGATGTGGCCTTATTGCTTGGAACAGAGTGGGCAGCACATTGCAAGTAATGTGCTCATTTAGGCACACAAACAAAAAGGAGGCATGCCAAACAAAACGGGGGAGCATTATCCAGGCTATAGGAAAAGCATTCTATGCTCCTTCTGTGCATGGATTAAAGCCACCCCCACAACGGTATGATCTAAAGCTACCTTAGGCACCTCTGAATTTCATCTTTTCCCCCAATGAACAAGATCAGAACAACACTGTTTCTGTGTGGTAACATTCCTTTGTGTGAGTGGAGAATGTATCTAGGTCATGATGAAAAACTGTATGTTGCCGTAGTAATCAGTAGCGCAATATCCAAGTCCTACTGTGAGCTAAATTCAGACCCAGTAGGTGCAGCAACATTGACTTCAATGAGGCTGTAGTTGCTTACACCTAATCTGAATTGGTCCTTGTAAGTGGAATGGAAACGTTAGTTTGACTGAGGCAAACTTCTTGGTGTGATTTTCTGCTCTAAAATATCCATGTTGTGGAATGGCATGGTATTCGTTCCCCTCTCACCTGTCCTTCCCCCTAATTATTCCTGAGAATAGACTTTACCTTCCCCCACCCCATCATATTACTCACCAAAGCTGTCTTGTGACAGCATTGCTTCAGTGGTTAGAACAAAAGAGAGCTAGGTGATATAGATAATAGGTGAAGCTAGCATGGGGTTGTTTACTAACGCTCCTCTTCTACTACTCTGGCTGCTTCCATGGCTTTCATCACCATCTGACTCATGTGGGCAGGGTACACACTAGTTACCACTTCACATTCCTGGCTGCCCAAAAGCCAGTGCCAGCAGAGCTCAAATGGAGATTAGCAAGTATGTTGCAGTTCCCAAATGTTCTCCCTGCATGTTTTAACTAAGGGGCATGACTGGACCCTGTGCGTGTGTGCACAGCCTTGAGGGAGAACCATCCTGGAAACAAAGAAGAGAGGGCATGCGGAAGCATTGGGTGAGAAAGGAGGACATGACCCAAGAAGCAGCAGGAGATAGGGCATTAAAAAGGGAATGCCCAAGGAACAGGTCTAAGAAATCCAATAGTAGGAAATCTGCTGAGTTTATAGATTTTTTCCTTGTTTTTATGGTGCAGAAAGAAAACTAATCTCTACTTAAACAGGTTTTTATTTTGTTTATTGAATTTCCTTGCTTAGAGACAGAATGCACCCTTTTGCTCTGGCGGTACACAACAGGGGAAGGTGCAAGGACTTTCCCTTCTTATCCCTCTGCATGGAATACCATTGCCCTCCATGTGTTGTCTGCCAAAAATCCCCAATGGTGTTTACTGGTATAACCAGGATCCTGCGTCTTACGCACTGTCCAGCAGAGCTGGTTAAGAATTCATTATGGAGTATGTTGCATTCCACCTGTGTGCTGGGAAACTAAGTGGAATTCATCTCAAGCTTCCTGGAGGGAGGAGGGGGAGTTCTGTAATCCTCCCTCCATATAGGATTATACCTAACCAACAGAACTGAACAATTAGGGTACATTTTTTCAAAAGTGCCTAAATGACTTAAAATTTAAGGTTCATTTTCAGAAATGGTTTAGGACCCTACAAAATTTATTAAAAGTCGATATGAGTAAGTACCTAAGTCACTTTTGAAAATGGCACCTAGGTTTTCGAGTCATTTAGGGTCTGATTTTGAAAGCTATTTAGATACCTAAAGATGCAGATAGGAGCCTAACTCCATCAGAGTTAGTCCCCGAGGCATTTTTGAAAATCCCACAATACATCTATCTGTCTCATTAAGCACATAAATACCTTTAACAATCGGGCTTTTTTGAAAATTTTACCCAAAATACTTACGTTCTTCAAAAATATTATGAAATATGTGGAACTTTTGAGAAAAGGTTCTACAGTAATTTAGTCCTGAAAGCTGCACATTCTCTCCTTTCTGTGAAAGCAGAAACCCTCTGTATCAACTGAGTAAAATACAAGATTCTAAGTATTCCCTCCTGCACTCACAGTACAGTATGTGAAGGGCTGGATTAGATGACTTAGGAGGCCCTTTCTAGCCCTGAAATCAGTCTGACTCCCTTAGACTGACTCAATTTTTTTCTTTGTGTCTGAGAAGCTGTTTGGTTTGGTATGCTTTATATTTGCAAAATGAAAAAGTTAGCTAAAAAAATCCTAAAGTCAATGTTTCAAGTTAGTTCAGTTTCCAAAGGTCAGAAGAAAGTGTCTGAAAACTGTATGTTTAATGTTTTCAGGATGTTCTAAGAATGAATAGATATTAACATGGCAGAATCTGTGATCACAAAGTGATATTACAGGAGTGCAGCATCTTGTCTGGAATTTTCTTTCCCTTCGCAGTTCCTTTCTGATGGCAGCATACTGCTGCATTACAATTTATGAGAGGAAATATATAATTTGATGAATGGTCTTCTGTGAGACTCTAACCTTAAAAAGATATGTAACTAAAAGCTGCAGGATCTTTCAAGTAGGATTACTTATATAACTCTGACAGTTCAGATGTTACTTAGTAGAGATTCTGAGTTTGAAATGTTCAGGGTATCATTATTTATATTCTAAACTGGTTTAACTCTGTATGGTCACCTTGGCAACATCATGGAATAGAAGAAACCCATAAAAAGATTCCACTTCTCAATAAATTGTAAGCATGGAATTGCTGACATTTACAACTCTGTAGTCTTTTAAAATCTGACTGGGCAACACGAATCAACTGAGTTACACTGAAGCACAGAAAAATATTACACTAGATGTTACTCATAGTATGAACTGTAATAGCAATAGCGCAACAGAAGCATTGCAGAACTTTGTACTGAATACAAAAAGGAACTAACCTACCAATATCTACATTCATCAGAAGATTTTAAGCCCCCATGAAGGATGAAGGTCAAATATTTCAGATCAAACTTTATCAGTTTCTGTTGGTTCTCCTTAGTAGCTATGATCTTGGGCTATGGCCTTAATTTTAAGTATCTTAGCTTTTCACATTTAAAAAAATTACTAATGATGGTCTGGAAACTATTAAGTTAAAAAGAACAGCTTAAAAGTGTTTGATCCTCCTTTGATGAAGTGTGAACACCAGGCCTTTTTCCCAGAGGTGTAATTGTGACTTGCTTTCTCCATGGGAAGAAAAAAGGAGGGGTGGTGGTGGAGAATATTATAGTCTCTGTTATTTTGTTTAAGAGAAACTGTTTCCAGTGATTGGTTTATTAATATGATTGCTAGTAAATGTTACGTTTCCATTTTTCATCTTACATCAAAGTTGTCGATACTATGTAATTTCTCTGTAGGAAAATGTCATTCATTCTGCAGATCTCAAAGTAAGTTATGACTCTGCCCTGTGTAACCACATCACTATTTCTATTACTCTTAAAAAAAAGTATCCAAAAATGTACAAGTAGATTTTTTAAAAGACAAAGGAAAATGTCTACTTTTGTTTAATTCAGCTATACCAAAATTTACTTGTTAACATATGTTTCTTACCTCTACTATCAAAAGTACTTGAAAATAAAAGGCCTGATTCGCCTCTGACACCTATCTAAATCAGGAGCAACCTATAATAGGAATGATTCTCTACTGCCTTTTCACTTGTGTATTATTATTAATTAGTAGTAGTAGCATTTATTATTATAGGGATTTCTAGAGACCCCGGCCAAGATCAGGACCTCATGCTAGGCACTGTATAAATAGAGAGTAAGAAAACTGAAGAGCTCACATTCTAAATAGACAAAACAGGGAAAGAGAGGGGGAACATAAGAACAGAAGGGGAAATGATTACCTAAAAGGTACATGAAGGATTAGTGGCACAGTCAGGAAAGAACCCAGGCCTCCTGAGTCCTAGCCTAGCAACTAATTAATTGCACTGCACTGTCATTTATAGTTGAACAAACAGCATGTAAAACACTACCAATCCTATGTAGCAGAATTTTACACCCCTTTACATTCAATTTTTTACTGGTGTAAACATGGAACACAAGATACCAGTAGAGGAGAATCTGGCTCAATGCTCTGATTTGTGCCATCTAACAGTCACAGGAAGTTGCCAGAGTGCAAAAAATGCTGTTGTCATGTCCTTTGTTCACCCAGAAATGCCCTATATATTGGGGGTGAGATGGAGGTAGTGCCAATTCTTTGCCACCACAGGATTTGTTGATAGTAAGGAAATCTCAATTTAAATGGACTGCATAATCTTGAACTGTGTGATTTCCCAGGAGATACAGGGATGTTCATATATTAGGATTTAAACATTCTCAAGTATTTGAGTATCTCACAGAAGCAATTGCTGTGGAGAGCATCAGAAGTTTCCAAATAAACTAAATGGAAAGCAAGCTGAAAATTGTGAAAAGGTGTAAGAGGGGTGGCTCTCCATCTATGCAGGAAGGTAAGAAAAATATCCTCTCATAGATCGTCTCTCTCCCAGCCACCCAATCTTCTTCTGTTTCGTTATTAGATCATGTCATTCTACCAACCGCTAGGAGAAACTTAAGAAAGTGTAGATCCAAATTTGCATATGAACTTTTCATTTCAGATTCCCCTGCTTTGAATTCCAGTTTGATGACAATCTTTTATGATAAGAATATTTAATGTGACTGCCAGATAATGCATTTGTGTTCACTACACATGTTGCATGAACAATTGTAAGTTGATTTAAACTAGGGCAAGAAACTGTATACTGTGGAGTTCTACAGTGCTGACATATTCAGGCTGCTATATACTGACATAGAAGTCTTGAATATACATGTAAGATACATACACAGTATATTGTTTCAGAACTGAATAATCATACTATTGCCTAGTATATCTGCTTCAAGATGCATAAGAAAACCCAGATGATTTTTCTATATAAATAATGAACATGCTATTTTAATTTTAATCATGTGGATTTTGAAGTGAAATGTGCTTCTAAGTTTACCCTAGACTGTCCCTGGTGACAAATAATAGAAGCTTCCAAATGTGTTTTGACCCTCATAGGCTAAAGGCCAAATCTTCAAAGAAGTGCTGCTAAAAATCTTCTAAAGAAGGCCGTTTACCAGAGTGCCACAACTCATAGTTCAGTCTTGTATGAACACCTTTGACAGCAGATGATAGCTAAACAAAAACAGAATAAGAAAAAGATCCCTGTAAAAGATCCTTTGCGCCTCCTCTTTTAAGAAAAAATAAAGGAAATGGTCTAGAATAACTTCCCCCATACAGTCAGATCAAGTTAATCAGAATCAGTTTACTAATTCCATCTTTATTTGACTTAAGAAAACTTATACAACTCAACAATACCTTTATCTTAGGAACTTGACAACCACTGAATTATTTTAAATATCAGATATACTATATTGTTCACACAGTTACTATCATGGAGTAACCAGGTTTGAAGGCATAAAATGCCCAAGTGATGATCCAAACTCCGTTAACAAATTCTCTGAGGACTTTTCTCTGGAAAAAAAAAAAACGCTTCTGTTGTGCTGATATTTTAAGAATGATATCCATACTCTAGGTTGAATGGGCCCAAATTATCACTATTATTTATTTGTGTTACAGTGGCACCTAGAGGCCCTAACCAAGATTGGGGTCCATTTCAGCTAAGCAATGTATGGGTGTATCTGAAGAGAAAATCCCTTGTGGCATGTCTACACTAGGAAATTATTTCAAAATAACTAAATTCGAAATAATAACTTTAACTTTTACGAAATAAGCTTATTCCCCAAGGAAAACATGAGTCCAGATTTTGAAATAACCAGCCCGTTATTTTGAAATAATGGGTTTGGTGGTGTGGATACTCAGCTTATTATTTTGAAATGAGGGGGCAATTTCGAAATAACTCTATAGAGTAGACAAAGAATTACAGTCTAAATAAACCAGACAGACAATGGAAGAAAGGAATATTTTTACTCACATTTTACAGATGAAGAGATGAGGCACAGAAAACTTAAACCACATGCTCACAGTCTATGGCACAGCTAGCGTATGTCTACACAGCAAAGTTATTTCAAAATAACAGCCATTATTTCGAAATAACTTCGCTAGCATCTACACAGCCAAACCGCTATTTTGAAATTATTTCGAAATAGTGGAGGGCTTATTTCGAAATATGTAAACCACATTCTACGAGGAATAGTGCCTATTCTGAAATAGCTGTTTCGGAATAGGCGCTGTGTAGACAGGGAATAGGGATTATTTCAAAATAGGGGGCCTCCAGCCCTCCCCAGGGTGCCCTGCTGGACACTCTGGCACACACCAGGAAAACTCTTCTTCTCTCCCCTCCCCTCCAGAGCTCTTAAAGGTCTAGAGTCTACCCAGAGCCTTTATGGCTAGCACCAACCCTGCCAGCCCTTAGCCACTCTGCTACTGCCCCTGACCCAGTGGCACAAAATGAGCCAGCCAGCCAGTACCAGCCAGCCCTCCAACAGTCCCCAGGAGCAGTCCTCCAGCTCCCAAGAGCCTGCCAGGGGCCGGAAGAGACAGGCACCTTCCTGGTCTTGTGCGGAGGTCATGGACCTTATTGAGGTTTGGGGGGATGCCACCAACCTCCATGATCTCCGCACTAGATGCAGGAACACGGCTGTCTATGGCCGGACGGCTGCCAGCATGGCCGACAGAGGCCACATCTGCACCCAGGAACAGGTGCGGATGAAGATTAAAGAGCTGCGGCAGGCCTATGCCAGGGCCACAGGGGGCAGCTCCCAACCAGGGGCAGACACACACAGCTGCCCCTACTTCGATGCCCTGGACCCTGGGGCAGAGCCGGCCAATGTCATCCTCACTGAAGGCCCTGATGATGGCATGGAGGAGAAGGAGGAGGGCCAGGACCCAGAGGAGGCCAGCATCACCATGCCATTGAGCCAGGACCCCCGAGCCGCCCCTGCGGACCTGTCCCAGGCATCGTCCGAAGCCGGGGAAGCAACAGCATGTGAGTGCCATCACTGTCCCCTTATGCAGGGCTGGGGCAGGGACTGTGTGCATGGGCCTTGCTGGCCACGGATCACGCAGCAACATGTGCAGGTGCGAGCACATGCCATGCCACTCCTGGACACATGGCCCCAGCTGGCTGCCACACAGAGGCCTTGGCCTGTTAGCCACAAGGGTGTGTGGAGAGACATGACATGCTCCTGACCCCGGGGTGGGACACGGCAGGACGCCCTCCCTCCACAAGCCCCCTCTACAAGGAGGCAGGGGACATCTCCACACCCACACTGATATACAGCACAGGGGCATGGGTGCAGTCTCGGGGCAGCTCCCACTCCCGGGGATATCCGGGCCCCCTGGACATCCTGAAAATGGCCTGTGTTCAAGCACATTGGCTCTGATGGTGCGGAGAACTGTCGTCCTCGCAGAGGAGGGCTGGGCTTCACGTACTGTGTTCCCATGGATAATTGATCACTTTTCTTGGTTCTCCACAGCTGCACCAGCTGCGACTGGAGGGTGCACCACACCACCTGGGACATCCTCCCGCACCCGAGGGCTCCGCAGGCATGCCCGTCCTCTGGAGGAGTACCAGCAGAAGCACCTGGGGGCACTGCGAGCCCTGCACCGCACCCTTGATCACTGTGTGGAGGAAGACCTGCAGATCCAGTGGGAGAGCTTGTGGGAGCAGCTTGCCCAGGGCTGTGCCATCTGTGCCCATCTGCAGACCCTGGTGCAGACCATGCTTCCTCCTCCCACTCCAGCCTCTGCTTCCTCCCCAGCGATCACTCCTCCTCCCACTCCTTCTCCCCCTCCACCACCTCCCCACCCCTCCAGGGATGCCAAGGCCCCTGCACCCATGGTGCTGGGAGCCAGTGGGGCCGGTGCCACTCCAACCCTGAGCCCTGAGCCTCTCCTCCCCCTTCGTCCCCCTTCCTCCCCTTTACTCCCCCTTCCAGCTCCCTCCTCCCAGGTTTCCCCTGCCCCTCTCCCATCCTCTTTCCTCCCCTCTCCTGCCTTCTTTCCCCAGTCTCACCTGAGTTTCATCCCCCCCCTCCTCCCCGCCCACTTTTGTTAAATAAACAGAGTTTAGTTTAAGGAAAAAACGTGTCTTTATTTTCCATCAGGAAGAGGGGTTAGGGAGGGGTAAGTGGAGGGACGTGAGGGAGGAATGAAGCACAAGGCCCTAGTGGGACAGACCAGGGAGCACTGTCACTGCTCCTCTGGGTAGAAGCTCTCCCTGAGGGCCTCCCGGATGCAGACAGCCCCCTGATGAGCCTCCCAGATGGCAGCCGTGTGGGGCTATGCATACAGGTTGGCCAAGTGCTCCGCCTCCACCACCTAGCCTGACAGGAAGGCCTCCCCCTTCCACTCACACACATTGTGCAGTGCAGCACACAGCATGCTGCCACCACATGCGGAATATTCTGCTGCACAAGGTCCAGGTGGGTGAGAAGGCACCTAAACCATGCTTTCAGCTGTCTGAAGGCACCCTTGACCACGATGCGGGCCCTGCTGAGCCTGGCATTGAAGGCATGTTGGGAAGGGTTGAGGTGTCCCACGTAGGGCTTCATGAGCCAGGGCTGGAGGGGATAGGCTGCATCCCCCATGAGGCAGACTGGCATGTCCACATCCCCAACCCTGAAGTTCTGGTCGGGAAAGAAGTTCCCGGCGTGCAGCCTCTAGCACATGGAGGAGTTGAGGAACATGCGTGTGTCGTGTGCTTTGCCCGACCAGCCAACATTAATGTCCAGAAAGTGGCTCCGGTGGTCAGTCACGGCCTGCAGGATGACCGAGAAGTATCCCTTGTGGTTTATAAACATGGAGGCCTGGTGGTCGGGGGCACGGATTGGGATGTATGTCCCATCGATAGTCCCCCTCCCCCGCACCTGGGGAAGCCCAGGGCACCAAACCCCTCGATGACCGCATCGACATTGGCGAGGTGGATGACTCTGCAGAGCAGGACTCTGTTGATGGCCCTGACCACCTGCACAGGGACACACAAAACCGAGAGTCACTGGGATGCCAGGGCACCTGAGAATGCCCTCTCCCCACCACTGCCCTGCTCCCCCACTCCCCAGGAGCAACCACCCCTGCAATCCTGGCCACTGTGGGCAGTTCTTAGTGTGGGCGGGACAGAACAAACCTTCCCGGGGAGGGGACTTGCACCACCTCCCCGCTCCCTTTCCCTAGGGTAGCCCATTCCCTCCTTCCACTCCCCCTCCTGGCACAGTCGCCGGAGATTGCCATACCTGCATGAGCACTGCACTGACAGTGGATCTCGCCATGCTGAAGTGGTTCCCCAAGGATCAGTAGCTATCCAGCGTAGAGAGCTTCCAGAGGGCGATGGCAACACGCTTGCGGAGGGGAATGGCAGGCCTCATATGCATGTACTGTTGGCTTTGAGCCTGGGCGAGCCACTTGCAGAGCTCCAGGAAGGTGTCCTTCATCCTGAAGTTCTGGATACATTGTTGGTCTCCCCAGTGCTCCAGGACTGTGTGGTCCCACCAATCGGTACTGGTGTCCAGATGCCAGATGCGGCAGGGCACGCCGGTGTCCAGGTGCTGCAGCTGCTCCTCTACATACCCCAGGAGTGTCTGGAAGAAGGCCTGGGGGTTGGGTTGCTGCAGATTCTGTGAGGCAGCTTGCAGAAAGTGCTGCCAAACTTGCAGTAACATGTCCAAGAGCTGCAAAGTGCCCAGGGGCAGCTCTGGCTCCATGTTGGAGAGTGCTGTGGTGTCCTGAGTGAGGGCAACCAGAGCATGCAGAGAAAAAACGCTTTGCTGTCCCTTAGCAAGGGATGCAAGCAAGCAGGGAAACCTGAGAACCGGCTGTCCAGTGGGGTTCCTTTAAGCACGAGCCTCAGATAGTTTCAGGCAGCAGCCACACAAGGTAACTCCTGACCAGATGCCCTGCCAGAACCGGTTCCAGCTGGCCTTAAATGCAATTCAGTATCCAATCAATGTGGACTCGCTATTTCGAAATAGCAAAACGCTATTTCAAAATGCATTTTGTGTGTAGACGCGCTATTTTGAAATAAGATATTTTGAAATAACTATTTCAAAATATTTTATTTCAGAATAATGCTGTAGTATAGGCATACCGCTAGGGACTGATCCCAAGCTTCCTGAGTATGTCTACTGCTTCAGTCATAAGACAATCTTACCTATCTCTGGTGTAACTTATATGTGTATGATGTAGTTACACAAAGAGCGAATTCTGTTCATTAGATTTTATTACAGTTGATTCTGACCTTTCATGGCTTTTAAAAAGAAATAAACATTTTTAAAAATAAGCAATTGTTATGTTTTTGTAATTTGAGGTTTCTTTCCACAGCTTCATGTTTGGTTATAGAAGGGGATGTACTTTAAATTGGGGTGGGCTCCTGCAGTCTGATAATCATGAAAAACTGGATCTGTTTTTTTGTGAAGACACTTTTTTTTTTTGGATGAACAAACCTCTGGAAATTTTGAGGGTTCTGTTTGGATCTGTACAAAAGTTTTATATATTTATATTTCTCTCTTATGTCTGCAAGATGTGACTGGACACAAAGTTTTCACATAAGATTTCTAATACTTTCTACTTCCAGTTAGAACTGCATATTTCATAGTATTTCAGTATGTTACCCAAAGAACAGATACATAATTAAATTGAAATTATTTTGAAATTTCTTAAATCTCAGAAGTAGTTTGTTTCAACCTCACCAAAAACTTATGGCAAAACTGTATGGGATGACTTTCCATTTTGTTCAGTTTGTTTCACTTTTATTTTCCTCTCTCTTTTTAAAAGAAGTTTTCCGACTTGGCTGCTGTTCTCAGCCTCAAGTTCTTTTAAAATCTAAGTAGGAAACACCAAAATTAAATACTTAAACTGTTCTTTTGCTTCTGATTTAGTCAGACAAGAGCCTATTATCATTCATTGATTTTATTTGGGTGTTAGATTAAGAACTTTTCTTTTAGAATCTTTTGGGGAGGGTAAGACCAAGGAGATTATGTGGTGCATGTTTAGAAGTAGTAATTTCTAATGTTTCTGAACCAAGGATTGGATAGGCATAGCTAAGCAAGCTGGGAGGGGGGACACAAAATATTGTAAGTAGCCATTCTTCACACTCATGATTTCCATCTTAAACACCACTTTTCCCTAGATATAAGGCTTCAGTCAAGTAGCTAACCATTCGAATGCTAACATTGGCCCTGTTTGTAGCCACAAATTGTGAGCAAATCAGAGGTGAGGGACAGGAGGGCCATTGGCCTGGGCCTCAAGCTCAAACGGGGTCTCAAATTTATACACTTGTTAATTTTTTGGCCTTTGATAAGTTTCACAACTTGTTTTTATGCACATCCCTATTGGATCAAAATGTGATACTCCCTTAGCTTAGCACTGCAAATTTAAGCAAATAAGAGAGATGATTTGGAAATAGATATTTTCTGTTAACTGATATAGATTTTGTCATAGTAAATATTTAAAATGTTCATAAATATTAATAAAAATATATCCGTCTGGTGGCAAAAGATTAGAACAGGATGAACTATGGGAGAAGAGTGTTAAAATGGGCTCGCCATGCTTGAAAACTAGATTTTTCCTCAATAATTAGTGCATTTGCACAGACAAAGGCTAGAAAAGCATTTATTAAATACAACCATATTCAAATGATGTCTCACTCTTTTTTGTGCCTTATTTTGTTTTCATCTGGCGTCATTTTTATTATGGCTCGGAGCCTCAAAAGCTATAAGTGGCTGGACCCCTGAGAGGTCCTGGCTACAAATCCTGACATAAAAATGCACAAACGGTAGGGTAGCCTTCTCAAAGGGTAAACCGTAATTCCTACCCAATTTCACTACTAAAAAAGAGCAGGCAAGACCTCAGCTATATTTCAGGAAGGCTTCGTAACAGGGACATGCTCTTCTTAATACTTGTACTATAATGTCACTGTGGGACATGAGCCCAAAGCCTGCTCTGGAACTTCATCCAATGACTTTCCATGCCAGAGCACAGTATGATCAACTGAGCTAGCTGCAAAGGCCAGCTCTTAAAGACAAGACTTCTGATTGCCAAATAAACAGAGCCTGAATGTTGTGTGTGCTAACAGGTCATTAAGGGATTATTTGGGAAAGGGGGCAGAGAGACTTGCATGCATCCAAATGAAGTGGGTATTTTGTTTTTTGCTTGCGTTTACTGAAGTGCAGTTTTATGTCTCCATCCATGTATTAATCTTCTCAAAGAAGCGAGGAGTCTTTTGTATTTAACAGCTGCTTTTTTTTTTATTTTTAAGATGCAAACAGGAAACATAATCAGAAAGCAAAATTAACTGCTAAGTTACAGCCTCCACCTCATGGACTGAGTCTTGTGAGGAGCTGAACACTCTGGCCAAATTCCAACAAAATATTAACATGCTCATTTTTAACACAATGGGACTACTCAGATGCTTACAATTAAGCATGTGCTTTTGTACGTCTCTGAATCACAGCCAGCGTGCTCTGCCCTTTTCAGAATTGAAACACTAAATATGACATGGCTGTACCTCTTGTTCAAATTAAAGGACAACCTATTACCCATACATTTTACATAGTAATACTAGGTACTCAGCACAATCCAGATCCTCCCTAATCGTGCCTCAATCTCAGGTGTTCAAAATAAAGAGACATGATTTAAAATGCTTTAAGGTAATGTTTTCAGCTTGCTTCTACAGCCATGTCTGTAGGAAAACAATACAATTCAAAAGAAATAAGTTGTTGCTCAGCCTATGCCATGTCCTTTTCCTTGCACTCGTTCCAATAAAATCTCTATGCCTGGGCTCAGATGAATTCTCAAAACAATTCTCTGAAGCTGTGATCCTATTCCGAACATTACCTTAAATATTACAAGCTCCATTGGCTCCTGCCTTGTGGAGCATTTGAATTTTCAGCTAGACCAATGGAGCAATATTATTGTAAAGCTCGCTGCTGACCATAACAGACATTTTTTAGCTTTAGCAATGCAGGACAACAAAGCGCGAGCCATAAGGTCTGAGAATGAGACAAGATTTAAGGTTGTTTGCTCACGCCAACTGTTTGTTTGCTCTTTGGTGGAGGCAGGGGAAGGGAATGTTTCACACTCCAATAAACTTTCATTTTAGCGCTGTGTTTCAAAGCAACATTAGCAAAGCAGGACACTACTTCATATTCCAGTGATTATGTGTAACTGTTAGATCTTCAAAAATTAGACTTCATTTTATTTTCATAAGCCTGGTTGCAGGGTTAGCTCTCTGAAAATCCCACCACTGTATTGAGTCCCATAATCATTGTTTTATCTCCTTCTCTGCCTCTACTTTTCATCTGACAATATTGAAGGGAATACCACATTTATTAGCTACATAATTATTTAAAAATAGAGGTGACAAGAAATACCATTTCCAAAAATGGTATGCTATTCCTTAATCTTCATTGCCACCCATGGAAACCTACAGCGACAATACTTAAGTCTGACATTCTAGCTGGAAAATTCATCAAACTCTTTTGTGAACCTTGTTATTTCCATGAACTGTCTCCTATTCCCAATGAATATCATTATTAACTTCCATAATGGAGCATTCACATAATCACAGCAATTTATATACTTCCACTTTTATGGGCTTATGAAAACTACTGTAAAACTTATAAATCAGCAAAGGCTAAAAGATAAGTTCTTCGGCATTTTAAAGAATAGCAACATGGAAAAAGTTATGCAATTATTTTAACTAAATGTAATAACATATCTGCACGCAGATTTGTGTTTAACAATTGGATATATTAATATCTTGTTAATATTGTGGAACTACTTACCCTATTGTATCTGAAGAGTTTGAAAGATCATTATTTTCAATAAATAAGTGAATAACAATAAAATCATGTTAAAGAAAAATGGGAACAAGTTTGCTGCATAAATTGCTCTGAGTTCCTAATATCAGAAATGGCTTCTGAAAATTAAAGAGCTGCTGACACCTTATGGCAAACTTTGAAAAACTTTCTCTGAAGAAACAATGCTGCTTCGGTTCCATCTCATTTACTTATTTCTCCTCTTGTTTTCTTAATACTTAATAGATATTTGCCAGAAAACAGAATCTTTATTTATTAAATTTCTGTTTTGGTACAGAAGCGGGGTTGCGGTGGAAATGATGATTCCCTAAGGTCAGGTGAAGAATAGAGAGTCAGATCAAATTAACTCTTCAAGAGATATGTTTTTCATACAAGCATATATATATGAGAGAGAGAGAGAGAGAGAATTATTTTCAAATACAATGTTATCTTTTCCATCATCTAGCCAAAAAAGGACAAGGATGTTAATTATCGAGGAGCTGCTAGTACAATGTATGCTGATGTTTCTTTTATTATTATAATCCTGTAGTTCAGGAGTTCATTTTTTAGCCTTTTCAAATCACACCAACCTGACACTTTGATACAAACTGCCTACTAATTTGTACTCTTTTTGTGGCTCAAAGCTGCTGAAAAGTTTTTTAGATCTTTAACAAATCAATAAAGGGATTTTTGCAATGCTTCTGAGGGGTTTTTGCCATTTTATTTACTGCACTACTGCTTAGTGCTCATAGAAAAACAGTTCTCAACAAACATATCTCCCTACCTGCCAGGGCCGAAATAGAGATAATGTGTAATAAAATTACAGAATGTGGGAAGCAAAATAATGAATCAAATGGAAAACCTAAAATGGTGTGAGACTCATTCTTTTAGTACAAATAACATAGGTTATGATTTGTTATTTCTGAGGTAAATAATGTTCAACGATAAAAGTGAAGGGATGCCAAATTTGTGTAGAATAATGGAGGGACTAAATGAGTAATATCCCTCAATGGGCAGGACCCATGCTGACAGACTTGTCCTTTGGATGCTTGTGATCATCATGTGTTAACTTTTATTTGCTCTCTACGGGTTTGATCCTGGAGCCACTCCAAAAGGGAAGAAATGTGTGTGGAAGGCATCCATATATAATAGGCAGTCAGGAGTCTTATTCCACAACCAACACACAGATTTTACAATACTTGAATAAACAACTCATTCACTAGTAGTAGTAGTAGTAGTAGTAGTAGTAGTGTGGTGGTACCAAGGCCCTGGCCTACACCAGGGAGTTATTTCAAAATACCCCCCACTTATTTCAAAATAATAAGTGGAACATCCACACTACCTAGCCCGTTATTATAAAATAAGGGGCCGCTTATTTCAAAATCTGCTTTCCTTGGGGAATAATGTTTATTTTGAAATAGTTATTTTGCAATAGTGTTAGTGTGGATGCTCCTTTGCTGCTATTTCGAAATAACTACTCTCCAAAGTAATTCCAAGTAATTACTCCCCAGTGCTTCCTTGGGCTCTAAGGGTATGTCTACACAGCAACATTACTTTGAAATAACGTTATCTCAAAACAACATAGTCTGAGTCTATAGCAGGCAGTTTTTTCTAAATAATGTTGAAATACTGTCAAGCTGGAGGACTCCTGAAACTCTCATTGTATGAGGAGTAAGGGAAGTCAGAGGAAGAATGCTCTATTTCAAAATAAGTAATCTGTAGATACTCCCAATTTCAAAATAAGCTATGCAACTGATGTAGCTCAATTTGCATAGTTTATTTTGAGCTAAGCCCTGACATGTAGATGCACCCTAGGTCAAGGTAGCGCATCCACATTAAAGGCACATCTACAAAACAGGGCTAAACTCGAAATAAGCTATGCAACTTGGGCTACGCTAATTGCGTAGCTTAAGTCAAAATAGTTTATTTTGACTTTTGGTGCTGTCTAAACAGCAGTTATATTGAAATAGAGCACTCTTCTCCCAACATCCCTTACTCCTCATACAATGAGGGTAACAGGAGTTGGAGTAAGAAGCCCGTAATTTCGAATTTATTTCTAAATAATGCACTTGCTGTGTAGACGCGCACTACATTATTTCAGAATAACTGACATTACTCCAAAATAACACTTCTGTGTAGACATAGCGCAAGGGAGCCTGCCTTTTTGAGGCTTCCCTGTATTGTGGACATGCTATTTCAAAGTAGTTATTTTGGGAGTTATTATTTAGGAATAAGTTATTTTGAAATAATTTCCTAGTTGAGAATAGTTATCAATGGTTCACAGTCATGCTGGAAGAGCATAACAAGTGGGGTTCCACAAGGATCCATTTTAGGACTGGTTCTGTTCAGTATCTTCATCAATGACTAAGGCTATGTCTACACTGCGATTTTTTTGCGGAAGAGGATATGCAAATGGTGTGCTCATTTGCATATCTTCTTCCAATTCTTTTTGCAGAAGAGGTTTTGCCGCTAAAAAGCCCTGTGTAGATAGGGCCATTTGTCAGAAAAAAAAACTTTTTCACAAGATCCTGTAAACCTCGATATTTGAGGAAAAAGAATTGGAAGAAGATATGCAAATGAGCTTGCAATTTGTATATCCTCTTCCACAACAATACTGCAGTATAGACATAGCCTTAGATGATGGCATAAACAGTATTATAACGTTTGCAGATGATACCAAGCTGGAAGGGGCTGCAAGTGCTATGGAGGATAGGGTTATAATTCAAAGTGATCTGGACAAACTGGAGAAATGTTCTGAGGTAAATAAGATTAAGTCCAATAAGGACAAATGCAAAATACTACACTTAGGGAGGAACAATCAGTTTCACACATACAGAATGTGAAATGATTGCAGAAAGGGATTGAGAGGTCATAGTAGACCACAAGCTATATATGAGTCAATAGTGTGACACTGTTGTAAAAAAAAGCAAACATGGTTCTGGGATGCATTAACAGAAGTGTTGTGAGCAAGACACGAGACATAATTCTTCCCCTCTACTCTGCACTGATTAGGCCTCAACCAGAGTATTGTGTCAGTCCTGGGCACCATATTTTAGGAAAGATAAGGAGAAACGAGACATTCCAGAGAAGAGCAACAAAAATGATTCAATGTCTAGAGAACATGACGTATGACAGAAGACTGAAAGAATTGGATTTGTTTAATTTGAAAAAGAGACGACTGAGATGGAGTCATGCCAACAGTTTTCTAAGTACAGGTCGGACGTACCTGGTCTGGCACCCTTGGGACCTGATTGGTCCCAGAGGATGGATTTTTTCTGGACCAGGGGAGGTAATTTCTGGCCCCTCTGCTGCCAGGCCACCTCATGCCCTCTCCTCCCCACCGGGCTTCCTGGTTCCGCCCCACCCCCTCCAGCCCAGCTGAGCTGTTCACTGGCTCCTGGCCTTGCCTGAAGCCCAGCTGAGCCACATGCCGGCTCCCAACCCCACCCCCCAGCTCCCGTATAGTGCTAGGCTTTTGGCCTCTCACCCCCTTCAGAGTGCTGGGACTCTCTGATGTTGCCAGACCAGAGGGTTCTGGTTTATAGAGGTGCAACCTGTACCTAAAAGGGAGTTACAAGGAGGAGGGGAAAAAATTATCCTTAATTCCTGATGACAGAACAAGAAGCAATGGGCTTAAATTGCAGCAAGGGAGGTTTAGGTTGGATAGTAGGAAAAACTTCCTAACTGTCAGGGTGGTTAAGTACTAGAATAAATTGCATAGGGACGTTGTGGAATCTCCATCTTCGTAGATATTTAAGAGCAGGTTAGACAAACACCTGTCCACGTGATCTTAATGGTGCTTGGTCCTGCCGTGAGGGTGGGGGACTGGACTTGATGACCTCTCAAGGTCCCTTCCAGTTCCAGTATCCTATGATTCTGTGATTATTTCTTATAAATAATAAGTAAAAAAACTACATTTGCACTTTTCTTTCAAACAAAATATTCAATTTACCAAAAATATGCTCTCACTTTTCCTATATCCAAGTACAATATTTTTCACTACTCAGCCAGTTGTGACTGCTTTTCTTTCCTATGGTGTAAGTACCCATTAGGATCCTTGTTCAGGAAAGATCTTAAGCTCATGCTGAACTATAAGCATATGCTTAAGTCCCGTTTATTTTATTTAACCTTGTATTGAACTTACTTTCTTAAACAGGGATTCTTTCCTCAGTCAGGACTTAAACTCCTAAGATGAAATTCCCCCCTTTCTGCATATATCCTGAAAAATGGGGCTTTACACAGGGGCTTTTCAAGGGACAATGCACAGGGACTGAGGAGGTGGATTAAACTCATGCCTATTTAAACTTTCAAGTAACCCAGAGTGCTGCAAGGAGTCCCTCCATGGCTACTTTACTGACCTAGACAGCATCACTGCCTCTGATTCATCATGAATCCTTTTGCCCCTCGCCCAGCCCTCCCACAAGGGACTCTGACCTCAGCTTATTTGGAGCAGCATACAGAGGTCCACTGTTCATTTGCTTTGATCTCTGACCTTGGTTTTAACTAATGGAAGGATCTCATGCAGAGCCTTCTCTATCTTTGAAGGTATTTCAAACAATGATGAACAAACATTGGCAACTAAATTAATCCTGAGTAAATGGATTTTTTGTTTAAATTATCAGTTTTCATATTGATACATATGAAACTACTAATAAGCTTTATGATAAATTATTTTCTACAGTAACTATATTGATATAAACAGTCTCCTTCCCTCCCTTGAGATCTTTCTTAGGGTATGTCTACACTGCACCATAACTTGAAGTAAGATACACAATTTGAGCAATGCAAATTTTGTATCTTATTTCAAAAAAAGCGTATTTTGTCATTTGGCACTGTCTACACAGCACCAAATTTCGAAATAAAGTGCTTTTCTGAAATGTCCCTTACTCCTCGTAAAATGAGGATTACAGAGATGTCAGAATAGCAAGCCCAAATTAATGGGCTTGATGTGAATATGTAGGATAGCTATTTCAGGATATTCTGGTATCCCAAAATAGCATTGCAGTGTAGATGTACCCTCAGAGATCCCTTGTGGCTAAAGATCTACCAGTCAACCTAAATATTCTCTTACCTTTCCCAGAGTCTGGCAGTGAATATATATATATGTATATATATTTGATAGACTATCCCATAACTTGTGTCTTCTTGAAATTTTATTCCAATCAACCTGTAACTGTATTCTATTCGCTCTAGACAAAAAGTTTTAGCTAGATGCTTTTACTGAAGTGGTCAGCAGAGTAAGCATACTTGGCATTGTAGGGCCACGTTTTTGAAAACCAGAGGTCCAAGGACCATTTACATCCTGAGCAAATGGGTAACTATGCAGCTAAACCTAATTTTCCATACTGTATTCCCCTAATTTGCATATTCAGTTACAGTAACTACAACCACAAATAAGGTACGTGTGTGTGTGTGTATTCTGACATTTTGATGTTGCATGTCCCATTTTAAAAATAAGGTCCTTAAATTTGGAAGAATGATACAGTTTACACCTTTATTATTGTTACTGTTTCAGTCTCTCTTCTCAGGGTCAGGAAGTCTTGCACGCCATCAGTTTTCATTTACAAGGATATATTTGCCAGAAGGGTTAGCAACCTAATTTCATAAATAAGAGCTTGAATTCAGAAAAATACACTGGATATACCTAAACTTTTTATGAGGATCTTAAACCGACATTCTGGTATGAAATTCCCTTTGCATATAAACACTTTCACATCACTCTACTTCAATGGACCAAATTTGTACGTATCTCTTTGCCAGTCTGGCTTAATCCATCTCAGTGGGGAGAAGGATAGGAGAGATATTCCACATAAGAACAGGTAATGGAACCATCAGGGGATGTTCTCATTCATTTCCACTGAGTGTTCCATATGAACCCCTTCAGTTCACTGTAAACTGCTGAGGGGATCCACTAAACTACTTTGTCTTGTGGCTGACCTGAATACACCACTCAACTAGCACTTCTCTTGTTCTCCCCTCCACACAGTCCTGCTGGGGAGCACAGGCACTATGCCCTGTTGACACGTGTTGGCAAGATCAGGAGAGAACATTGCATTTGCCCTATTTCCAGTTCAAACCAGCCAGCAGCTGCAGAGGGGTCAATTTGCTGCATCATTTTCACAAAATGGCAAAATAGCCACTGTAATATAATAATGCCCCAGGGGAAAGCAGAGTGAACTATTATCCTTCCTAGAGGCTTCTGCTGCCCCTCCACACATCACTCTAGGACATGCCATGTTCACCTTAAAAGGCGCATAATCTGACACATTGATTTGTCTCATGGCATGCCAAAATTAGAAGCAGGTTTAAATTTAAAAATTTAACATAGTATTTCTAAAAATACTTATGCAAAAAAAGCCATTATTTGCAGTAAGGTGTAAACACTCTGCTGAATAACACTCTAGCCAAAAATCACACATGCTCTTAACCAGACTTTCCAATACAACGATAAATATTTAAATAATTATTCATAGAATTTAAAGCCAGAAGTTACCACCAGATCTTCTAATCTGGCCTCCTGTATGTCGTAAACCAATACCCTCACACGAAAGCCAGCAACTGAAATTAGATCAAAGAAATAAAGTCCACAGTAGACTAGACCACTATGTTTCACATGTAGTGTATTTGTCTTGCTATTATGGGCCATAGACTGAAAATAGGATTCACCTTTATTACCATCTGTAGCTTACTCAGTGGGACCATAAACTATAGTGATGGACAGCTGCCCTTGACTATACCTCAACCTTGTATGTAGTAGTCAATCAGAAATAGAGAACCATGTTGTAAGTAATTTATTTAAAAAGGTCGTCTATGGATGAGTGCTACCCTGTTAATATGCTGGGTTCTGCCAGGGTACAGTAGACTTGCATCCTCTATAAAATATTGTAGTTTTTGCTTCAGTTATTCTAACAGTTGCAACAATTTATCTTTCTACCTTTCCATAAAGTGAAACCGAGTACCCAACCCCATTGGGTGCGTCTAGACTGGCAAGATTTTGCGCAAAAGCGGTCGCTTTTGTGCAAAATCTTGCCGCCTGTCCACACTGGCCGTGAGAATTTGCACAAGAACACTGACTTTTTAATGTACAAAATCAGTGCTTCTTGTGCAAATACTTTGATGCTCCCACTCAGGCATAAGCCCTCTTGCGCAAGAATACTTGCGCAAGAGGGCCAGTGTAGACAGGAACGTTAATTTCTTGCTCAAGAAAGCCCGATGGCTAAAATGGCCATCGGAGCTTTCTTGCGCAAGAGAGCGTCTATACTGGGCACGGATGCTTTTGCGCAAAAGCAAATCTTTTGCACAAAGGCACATGCCAGTGTAGATGCCCTCTTGCACAAATACTTTTAACGGAAAAACTTTTCCGTTAAAATTATTTGCGCAAAATCATGCCAGTCTAGACGCAGCCATTTAGTGTAATAAATTCTACATGGCAAATCTGGTGGATTTTTCAAGATAGCTGTGGATGACATAGACACTATGGTGTTTGGCTTAAAGTCTGGACTGTATTTCATCAGGTGCCCCTGGATTTGTTCTATCTCCTTCGGAAAAGACAGATGTAGATTATACTGTAGATTTTGTTTGGGGACATCAAGCTTTTTTACAAGAAACCATTCCATGTGTAGGAGATCATTCTGAGGTTATAGCTCATGTACTTTCATCACTATTTGCAGAATATTTTCCCCTTCTCCATCGAAAACACAGCTGGCCTTCACTTGTAAACTTTAGCAGGGGTCATTAATAGATACTAATGGCCATCTGTGACTTTAGACAAATTGTGGAAGTAGTGGATGACTTCATCTATCTAGGCAGTAAATCGTCATCAAACAGGCACAGTCAGCCAGACATCCTAAGAAGAATTGGTTTAGCAGTCTCAGTCATGAAGGACATGTATAGAGTCTGGAACCAAAAGAAGGTGAAACCGGAAGTGAAAGTAAGGGGCATGCCCAGGTGCGGAGTTCCAGCAAGAACTGGATGAGCTGAGGCAAAAAAGCCAGTAGGGAGCTATTCAAAGAGCTGGCAGGGACCCAGCTTGCAATAGGACAATAACTGTAAGAAATTTAAGTTCCTTTCATTCCTGGGTGGAACTATATACAAAAGTACAGATTTATCAAAGCTGTGTGTTTCTGATTCCCTTATATGGATCTTAAACATGGACAGTAAATTAGGGGATGTCTAGACAGTGGAGGTATTTCGGGATTGCAGAAGTATCCCGAAATAGCTATACCGCATCTTTTACACCCCTGTTATTTCTAAATAGATATTGAAATAACGGGCGCACTGTTCCAGCATCCCTGTAACTCTCTTTCCTTGAGGGTTAAGGGATGTCTCGAAATAGTGCACAGCTCCAAATTTTGAAATAAGCTATTTTGAAATACATTCAAAATAAGCTACGCAATTTGCATAACACAAATTGTGTAGCTTATTCTGAGCTAAGGATGCTGTGTAGGTGCACCCTTAGAGGCATTTCATGAGTTGCCAGTGATGACTACAGAGTATAAGACGGGGCAGTAGAATAGGGGGAGTGAGTAGGCCATGAGTAGGCCATGACCCTGGCTACATCTAGACTATGGCATTTTTGCCCCCGCCACATCCAAGCAACGCGTTTACTCCTCCGCTTTTTTTCACAGATGAGCAAACACGCTCTTTCAGGGAGCCCTGTATACCTCCTTTCATGAGGCATAAGGGCTCCACCAAAAGAGGAAAAGCCTCTTCCGCAAAAGCGATCGGAAAAAGCCCCTCAGTCTAGATCTGGCCCCTGATTCTCTCTTATTTCGGTAACATTGATGTTACAAGGATTTCATTAGGATTATGGTAAGTATTTTTCTCCTTTGTAAAATTACATGTATATTTCTGTTATAAGCTGGCCTCACTGGCTGATCTTTCGTTTCTTTTTCAAGTCCAGATGAATTCTTACAGTTGTTACTTCCCAACAGCTTCTAGTAATCTGTACCAAAAAAAAAAAAAGCCAAGACCTAAAGTATTTAATGAAGCATAACTCCAACTGATTTCACTGTCATTATATTCTGTTGCCAAACTATGGAGTCATGGAATCATAGAAGTGTAAGATGATCAGCAGGTCATCTCCTCCAGTTGCCAGAACTCAAGGAAGTACTGCGTAATGGCTACACAAAAGTAATCCAGTCCTACAAACCCAGACTTTTATGGGGTCTGTGCTCCAACCTCTACTGTACTGAAAAGCTCTGGAGGAGCTAAGACTTCGGTGTTATGCTTTAAAATAAATTATTAAATCTTAGCTGTCCTAAGAGTAAGATCTTTATTATTCTCTGTGCCTTTAGTTATGAGTGTTCAGGCTATACCTTCATGATCCACACTTGACATGTCTCCTTTTACATGTGCATCTGCCCACACGAACCCATAAATGGCAGAAGGGGAATAGCAACTGTCTCCGTCACATCATTCTTCTCTTTCCTCTCAAAATTTATGGGCGGGTGCTCCACAGCACAGGATCTGCCCATGCGGAGTGAGCAGTGAATGAGAGGACTAGAATGAAGTATGGATGTGGCCTTATTGGATGGGAATAGGCCTTCCCTTCTCCCCAAAATATCCTGTGGAATTTCTCTGTGTAATCCCCCTTGTGACTGGAATCCCCCTTTTAAACAAGTGCCTGAGACATCCATGGTACAAGAATTTGTGTTCTTAATTCATTATTGCCGTAAATTTTGTGTGGTTGTTTACAAATTTCATATCAGATTAGTTGCATTTTGCACACATAACTATTTCTAGATTGTATGCTTTAACTCCTGCTTTTATTGAAATCAAAGGCAGCACACCCATTGGCTTCAGAGGAGCAGGATTAAACCCTAAATCAATTTCTTGCACCCAGTATTTTACAGGACTTCAATTTTAGTCATTCGGCTCTGAAGTACTATAGCGGTGTGGCTTAACGTTCCAATCTTCATTTGTGCTCAAAGAAAATATCCCACAAACAACACCTTAGAGATGATTCCATTAAAACTTAAAATACATTAGTCATTGGCCTCTTGAGATTTTCTACCTGCTCTTGGGAATATACTTTTCTAGACTGTACAGGGACTGGTTTCTCTTGTCAGATTTTGCAAGAAATGACAAATGATGGTGATTCTTATATAAATTATATTGTTTGCTATAATTTAAAAAAAAATCCTATCTGATTTTCTCCAGGTACTGAGTGTGGAAAAATTGTGTCTCTAGGAAAGGCCTCCTTTATACTGACCTCTTGGCTGCAGTCTCAGAGGAATGTGTGACTAGATTAGCAATAAAGTCCCATTGGTCTTCACATACACATAAGCCATGCACATAAGTTATAGTATGCTTTCTGGGGTAGTTTTTCACTTTCAATATATTTTCTAGCTCCTGTAGCCTTTTGAGCTTGCTATGACAGGAGATTGAATTCCATTCTCTGGTTACTTCCTACTTTAGCTCTTTTTTCCCCAATAGTAAACTACTGGCCTTAGTTAAACTTTTCAGAAGTTCTCTGCCTTTGCAAAGAAGATGAAGAACCCACAGATTATCAATGCAAGGCAAAATAATTTCCTACTGTAGGTATACTCTAATAGTAATTTGCAAGAAGATATAAGCTATCTTTGAAATGTGTTATATGCAATTGCCAGACATTTTTAAACTTGGAACTAGGAAGACAGAGGTAAACCAATGTCTAATTGTTCCAGTAACTGCTACAGGTTATTATCTGAGGCTACATATTTCTTTGAAATCTGCGGATCAGAGTGCTTATTTCCTGTGTGATGATGGGCAATACATACTAGATAAAAAAGAAGTAATAGATATATTATTAACAGACGGCTGGTTCACACACTGGTGATTATATAGACATCAAAGCCTGTTTAAGACCTGTCCAAGCTGTTTGTATGTGACTAAAACTGAGGAAATTCTGCAAAATTTCCTCCACTAACAATTGCTTGTTATTTTAGACAAATTTATTTAAATGTTGCACAATTTGTGTTTTCACTGTCCCTGACTAATTCTATCAGATGAGTTTGCTGACAGGAATATTTTCTGACTCAATGAAATTTGGGTCAGCAATTCAGAACACTGGTGGAAAGCGAATTTCATATTTGTAATTGTGAGTATTTGATTCTGAAAGTTATGCTCATCCAATAAGGGAATGGAAATATATTAGGTGACTTACATATCCAATCAAAATAGTTCCCATTTGGAATATCAGTGTCCCACAAATACACTTCTGAAAAAGCCACAGACCAAAAGTGATTTGCAGAAATTATTGATAATAAATGTCACAGAATGCATACATTTAAGGAAATATTCTGTGGGAAATTCAAAATACGCAACTTTGACCAGGAGCTAGATCTTGTAACCAGACAAGAAGTGCTGACCATCATTGCTGTGAATGTGCAGCTTCTCACACATTGCTTCTAGTTGCTTTCCAATGTGCTTCAATGTTAAGTCTCTGGAGATGCAATTGCAAAACCCTAATTAATAGAAATAGCATAAAGGAAGCTATAAAGTTGTTTTAAAATGTTAAATTTAACAAAAGAGATGCAAACATAACATTGTCTGGCATAAAGCAACAAATACAAGAGGCTTCTGAATTAGGGCAGGTGCAATAACCTTAATGCAACCCTGTTGTGCCTACCAATTGCATACATATGGTATATAAACTATCCTGCTGTTCTGAGATTCTCTGTTAGAGGACCATATGTGCTGCAATTGGTAGGCATAAATGAACTGCATGTAGGGCGCTTTGTGGCTGCCTACATTTCAGAATGCCCTTGGTCTTTATCATATTAACATATTTAAGCTATTAATACGTATTTGCTTTCATTTTTTTCATATTTTTTGTTTCATTTTGATTCAATTTCAGTGTCAAAGATGAGTGAAAAAATATTCTATTTAGTGCCTTTTGTCAAATTAGTCACATCTTAGAAAATTCTTAACATTTAATTGTAGGCATTTTCAATGAAAGAACTCATTCATCTCCACTAAAAATGTACTCTCATACTTATACAGTCGTCTCATCACAAGACGTGGCAGCCTTTATCCCAAAGTTCAAACAAAGATTTTTCTCTAGATCTTATAGCTTTTTTTTAAGACTGAAAAAATTCTGTAATTGGTCTACCGGATGTGGCAAGAGGCTCTCCAGGACATGTTAGATGTAAGTTGCAACATTTCACAGCTTTGTTCTTTTCGCCACTCTGACTATCCTCTAGATAATTCAGTGCATATTAACACAACCCATTTTCCTGTAAGCAGTAACACAAACCAAGATGTCTTTTACTCTATTAAATATTAATACATATCATTTAATATTGAAGAGGTTTCATTCCTCCTACCCTACCACCCATTTCTATCTGTCTGTTAAAATAATTTAGTAGGTCTATTGTAACTGTATGGAAACAAAATGTTAATTCCCTTAGGACTCCAGAGATGCCTGCTGAGCTGTGACTGGCATAGCAGATACATACACAGGAAAATATTTGTGCAAAATATAGAAGAAAATGTATATTAATTAATTAATAACATACAACAAGATACCTTTTTATGCCAGGATATCCACACTGTATACCACAGATGAATTATGAGGCAACAGATTGAAGGACACGTGCTTCAGCCATCAAAGAGATGTGGATATTTTTGTTCCATTAGGGTTACGTTGTTTTATAATAACCACAATAAACAGAGAGGGATCTAACTAAATTATTGTATTGGAAGCCTATTTATCTACCTATTATCCAGAAACCTGAGCTGTAATTGTGGAGTGCTCAGTGTAACATGGGGATTGTGCAAAAGTGGCTTTGTGTGTCTATGGTCCTAGAGAATTGCTGGTGTAAATTAGAACAGCTCAGGCTAACAGTGAGTGGTGGCTTAAAAGTTGTATTTTGTGAATGGTTGAAACTTGCATTGTGCTTCAGAGAAAGCAAGGTGAAACATGAACTCCTCTTGACCTTATGCAGTATGAGATCTATAACCAGACACCCAAAAAATAGGCTATCCTTTACTACTGAAGGCTTTGTCTGGCCTTCATTAATTACATCCTTTTTGTTTAAAAAACAACAGATAGTCTGGTAGCACTTTAAAGACTAATAAAAAATGTAGATGGTATCATGAGCTTTCGTGGACACAGCCCACTTCTTCAGATGACCTGAGTGTTGGATGTCCAACCTACAGCCCACAACTTAAACCCCTCCAACGCATTATCAACAATCTACAACCTATCCTGGAAAATGACCTCTCACTCACACAGGCCTTGGGGGGAAGGCCAGTCCTCATGTACAGAAAACCCCCTAACCTCAAACAAATTCTTTCTGGTAACCAAGCAACACACCTCCATCATAATCATCCAGGAACCCACCCCTGCAATCAGTCCCAATGCCTGCTCTGTCCACACATCTACACAAGCGATTTCATCACTGGACCCAACCACATCAGCCACTACATGGAGGGCTCATTTAACTGCACATCCACTAATGTGATCTATGCCAGAAATGCCCCACTGCCATGTATATGGGCCAAACGGACAGTCTCTACAGGAAAGAATTATCCAAAGAATATCCAAAAAAGCAACACACAAAAACCTGTTGGAGAACACTTTAACCTGCTCTGGCACTCATTAATGGATCTCAGAGTCACAGTGCTGTTTCAGGCCAATTCCACAAGCCAAATACACAGGGAAGGTTTGGAACTTAACTTCATTTACAACTATGGTTGGATAAGTCATTAGGATGTGGAAGGTAATGTGAGCCAGCTGATATCTTTATTTGTTCCTTTCTGATAAGAATCAAACAAACAATGGGTACTTATAGAGGTGCAAATTGTTCTTATCAGCCTCTTGTAACTTGAACCATCCAATTCACCATTATTTCTCTTTTTTTTCCTCCCCCCTCCATTCCTCCTGCCCCCCTGCCACCTTCCCGTATTTATTCTTGGACCTGGACTTCTAATACTCCAGTCATCTGAAGCAGTGGGTTGTACCCATGAAAGCTCATGATACCATCTACATGTTTTGTTAGTCTGCAACTAGAAAAACTTTAAAAAACCCAACAAATAGTCTAATAGCACCTTAAAGACTAACTCGACTACCCCTCTGAAGCTTTTGGATTTCCTTGGTCTCTCCTTTTCTAAAAGAGGTTTACTTTTCTTGGACTTCTGAGGCCTGATCCCCGGGCAGAGCTCTCTCTGTCCCTCACCTCTGTAACTATAGGGTTCCTTCATGGTATCGGATAGCATCTCTACAGCAGTGTATCCTGTTCTAACCACTCTTGGTGTACAACTAAACTGACTGGCTGCGTCTAGACTGGCATGATTTTGCTCAAATACTTTTAACGGAAAAGTTTTTCCGTTAAAAGTATTTGCGCAAGAGAGCGTCTACACTGGCATGTGCCTTTGTGCAAAAGATTTGCTTTTGCGCAAAAGCATCCGTGCCCATTATAGACGCTCTCTTGTGCAAGAAAGCTCTGATGGCCATTTTAGCCATCGGGCTTTCTTGCACAAGAAATTAACGTTCCTGTCTACACTGGCCCTCTTGCGCAAGTATTCTTGTGCAAGAGGGCTTATGCCTGAGCAGGAGCATCAAAGTATTTGTGCAAGAAGCACTGATTTTGTACATTACGAAGTCAATGTTCTTGCGCAAATTCTCGAGGCCAGTGTAGACAGGCGGCAAGATTTTGTGCAAAAGCAGCCGCTTTGCGCAAAATCTTGCCAGTCTAGACGCACCCACTGACAGGGAGGCTTTTAACCAATTCCAGCTGGTTCTAGATTGGTTCCAGGTTGCTCAGTTAAATCTCAACTGTTCTTGCAGCATCTAGATTGCTTTCAGATGTCTTATTTAACCTGCCTCAAGTGGTTAATGCAAGTTCTTGATTGAGTCCAGGTATCTTAATTACCCTGTGGTACACCTTGTTTGGTTGCCAAGGAAACAGGAACTTCTTTAACCTGGAGCTACTATACCTGCTTTCTGTTACTTTCTTGTAGCTATCCAGCCTGACCCCATCACAGTTATTAATATTTGTGGATTATAGAGACAAAAGTGGACCTTCATATAATCAAAACAAAGCTCAGTAAAAGTTTTGTAGATAAAGATCCAGGACCATGAATTGTATCTAGAAATGAATGGAGAGCCAGGTATGGATATGTCTGACACTGTCATGATGTGTTCTCATTTTTTCTTAGGAATGACACTACTGCATTCTGGAACAAACTGTAGTTCCTGAGTAGTATCTATGGGCTACTCTCTGCATGAATCATTAAAGCCAGTCCAGGTGAAAACAAGGTGTGGAGCACAGTGATCAGGTGAGCATCTAGGTGGAGTGGGTGCGTTACATTTTCAGGACTGAGATGCCTACAGGATTTCTGGACACTGCTACCTCCTGGGCTTTCCAGCAAAAATATGAGTGAAGTCTGACTTGCAAGACTTATGGCAGCTGCTCACAGCTGAGAAAGGAAGACAAGGTGAGTGAATTGGACCAAGTCATGTTGGTGAGAGAGACAAGCTTCTGAGCCGCACAGAGCTCTTCTGCAGGCTGCAAGCTTGTTTACCAAATAAGTTGGTCCAATAAAAGATACTACCTCAACCACCTTGTTTCTCTTATAACTTGGGACCAATATTGCACGCAACTAAGGGAGTGTGTTGTGAAGGCTAATGGATCTTTGAAATACTTCCACCAATGCACGAGCATTACCTCTGAATTACTCAGATTAAATATGAAGAAATATGACACTAACAAGAGAAAGCATAATTAAAACTGTTTGCAATGACTTTGCAGTTATTTGACTGTGTTCTTTTAATGAGATAAGCAAGTGGTGTCTCTGAAGCAAACTCAGTTTTGTAAAGGAACTAGGTCATATAACACTTAACTAAATTTTCAAATACCCTTATCAGTTCATCTCATATCAAGAAAATAAATTACCATATTCTTGGTAATTAGTATAAGGAAATAGAGGGATTAAGGCAAATGGTCAGGTAACATTGTTTAGTTATCTAAGATTGAAGATAAAAGTTTTTTATGGACAACTACGTTGAGAATCTAGTCTGAATAGGATCAGTGTAGAGATTAGGATTTGGGGCATGATCTTTAATTATGTTGCCTTTGTATGAAATTATCACAAATAGAGAAAAAGAGGGAAAACATAAGGCAGAAGGGATAATTGGAAATAATACAATATACTTTATGGGGAGACCAGTACTTCAGCTGCATTATCCTGAAGTAATGTGGGTGGCAATTGTAATATTTTTGAAAGACATTCTCTCCATAATCCTCATGCAGAGTTTTGAAAGTCCAAAGTGGAGAGCTCCTAAATAATCCATTTGGGGTTTTGCAAAACATCCAGTGCATACTGAGATTAGATTTTGGCAATTTTAGAAAGTCCTAAGTAGAGTGGGTATCAATATCTGTATGAAACAGATAGTCCTTTCCATCAACACAGAAACTGAATGCATTGATCCCAGGCTTTTAGGAGTTTGAGAAATTGCTATCGCTTGTAGATATAAAAAAATAGACACACCTCTCTTTCTTTCAGTTAAATAAGAAATATTCCTTTCTGAGAACACAGTATTCCAGAGGAAGAACTGATCAATATCATGCAAGGCATCATGGGGTTTTTTTTCTGGTCAACTTCCTTTTCATTTTCAAATGCTTCTCCTTTCACTCTTGTGGCCTATAGCTTTACAAGTGGATAAGTGGCTCCTTCAGATCTGATGCCAACATCAGTCTAAAAATTGGCAGACCATGCCATGAGACTGGGCAGTTAGTTGGCAACTCCCCTCCTACTCCCTGCAATCAATTTAGCTTCTCAAGTTGGCATAGACCCTGCTATTCTGAACCAATGCCCAAAGCAGGCCTTCTACCTTGCAACCCAGTATGCTACTGCTTAGCCTTGCGATAGCTAATCATGTATTCTTTCAAAATGTATGTGAATTAATTAGGCATCATGGGCAAGGTATGGATGGGAGATACTGCATAGTCATAATGAGGGAAACAAAGCAGAAATGCTTACCTTGGCTAAACACTGTGCCCTGCCAGTGGTTAAGTGTTGCCATTCGTTTTCTCCCTCAACACCTTTCTACTGAGTGGGGCCAGGTTTGGGCTCTTGTATCCCTGATCAAGTTACAACTTATTTGTTTTGCTAATTGGTACCAACTTACTGAGTCTTTTCTTTTAGCTGGCAGAGACAGATATTCTTGGCAGCCTACAAGCCCCAAGAGAGGGAGAATAATGAAAGGGGACTGCCATAGAACTGCAATTAGCTTTCAGTGAAGAAATCCAACCTGGAGTTAAGACAAGCCTGCTGGCTGAGTTATGGGGAAACTTCACTAGGAAGTGTTGCTCTGTCAATGGGAAAATACTGTAACTATGGATACTGGGGATTACTGAAATATAATTCAGCCACATAAAGGCCTATGCAAAATGAAACAAATCACTTTCTTTCTAAAACCTTAGCATTAGGCCCAAAACGGAAACTCTTTCAACTCATAGAATGACAGCCTCGTAAATTTCAACAAAAAATTTCCAACATGAAGGTCTCTTTCTCGGTGTTGTATTTCTCCTGGGGGACTCTGTGCGTACACCAAGATGTTTTCTCATGTATTCTGAGCTATGTTGCAGACACTAAAGATGGTCTGGTTCCCTTCTGTTGTCTCTGAGATTCATTTCAAGTTGCCAACAAACACCATGTATAAAATTCAAAGTGGTGGCAATGCAGAAATATTTTGGGGAGGCTTTAACTGCTGAGAGGAGGAAGTAACCATCCAATTCCTACTTTTTTTTCCAATAGTGAGCAGCTTACTAGGGGATATTAGTGCATTCAAAAGACTGCTATATTTTAACCTTAGAACAGTTGTCAGGGATTCGCCACCAGTAGTGAATATTTTGTTTCCGCAAAAGTGAGAAAATTCAAATGCTTAATCAGACAACAATTTTAAAAAACCCAAACAATCAAAAGCACCTAGCTATTTGTCAGTCTTCATGACCATGGAACTCTCAGTTCAGTTAGCTCATTGCAAATTTTGCATACAAAAAAGTCAGGATGAAGTATAGAAAGTATAGGTGCGTCTGGTTCTTCTTTCACAAATTCCAGTTTTATATCCATGTAATTGCACTGACAACTGTGAAATGATTTACAGCAATGTAAGTGAGAGAAAAATAAGGTGTAGATGTGTTTTTAGGGCAAAAGGGTACTAGCAAATAAAGTTTCTTTGTTTTTTCTGCTTTTTGACCTTGCAGTCTTCTCCCTAATCTTCCGGTGGATTTGAAAAACTGGATTAAATTTCATATATACAAAGTTTATGAAATATTCTCTTTTATGCCCAAAATATAAATGACAGATTAGAGTTTCATACTCAGAAAATTAGAAACACCTTGGAAATAATAGTGTGTATATTGGAAATATTTTTAACAGTGGCAATCACACAATAGATGCTGGCCACACAGAATTTACTCATGTTGCTCCCTCCCGTCATCAAAAGAATTACCTAATAGAAACATCCGACAAGATTACTCACAAGAATGGCAACAAACTAGAGATAAATAAATCCATGGTCCTTTAGTCTCAGGCAAGAATGTGGGTGAAAAATCAAAAAGGAAAAAGTGATTAAGAAGAAAGAAACACAAGCCAGAAAGCTGAATCAGAAAGTCAAGAGAGTGTGCAGAGACCATGTACAGAAAGCAGGATTTCTGAAATAATAGCAGAGATTTGAGTATTACTGTTGTAATGGGGAAAAAAGGCTGAAATATGATGATAAAAATTATCTTGAAAGCCCCAGAAAATACATCTTCTTGTCACCATTATTATGCTACTTAAGCAAAAGCATAAGTGAGGGAAGTGTGTATGCAGGTTGATTATTGATGGCATTGTACAAAATGTTTTCAGAGCCCTAGGTGGTATCAAGCAGCAGTAACTTGTGAGTTCTCTGTTTATTTATTTATTTATTTATTATTTTAACCCCCCATTTTGGGGGCTTCTGTCTACATTATGAAAAACAAAAAACAAGTTGTAAACATTATTTAAAAATATTTTTTGCATGTCACTTTTAAGCTTCTTCTCAGCTTTAACAATCCATTAGAGCTCAAATTACTTATACCACTATGCACTTATGTTACATATAAATTCTGTACATGAGACTACCATACATGGATAGTTTGAAGAGAAAAGTCATTTTTTTAGTGGGAAACTAGGAAACACAAGACAATACTTCAAATCAATATAATAATTGATATAACCTATAACTCAAAACTAGTTTGATCAATTTTATTCTGATTTTGCAGAAGAACAGTCTTCAGCATCCACTGAAAAGAATCCAGTTTTGATAACCAAAGTTATAGTGAGGGAAGTGTCTGAAAACAGAGTCTATATATATAAAAAAAAGAGGAATCCTGTGGCACCTTAAAGACTAATAGATTTATTTGGGCATGAGCTTTTGTGGGCAAAGCTCCACTTCATCAGATGCGTGTGCTTAAAGATACTAACTAAATCCCCAAAGATATATCCACCTAATACAGGTTGAACCACTCTAAACTGGGATTCTCTAGCTCGGCAGCATCTGAGAGTCCTGGTGGAGGGCTGGAGGCTGAGAGCCCTGCAGGCCGGCAGGGCAGCAGGCTGCCAGTAACAAGCTGCCCAGTGAGGCCAAGAGTGTGATGCATGGCTGTGAGAAGGGCTAGGGGACTGGTGGCAGGAGGACCAGAAATGACCTCCTTTGGTCCAGCAAAATCCCTCATCCAGGACTGGTGAGGTCCCGAGGGTGCCAGACCAGGGAGTTCCAACCTGTACATTAAAATGTGATGTCCAGAAACCAAAACATACTAATACAGAGTCCCAAAATATGATTTTTTAAAAAAACAGAGAGCTAAAAGCAATTAGTCTTTGAGGTGAGTCTTATGGGTGAGGTTATGTTTAAAAACTTGAACACCCAAAAACATCTAACCAGAATTCTGGCAGCATCTAAGAAATCTGAAAATACTCAGCCTTATTTCTCTGCCATTCATAATGCCTGAGAATTCATAATAACATATACTTTTTACCACTCCTATTTATGGCCCATAGTGATGGGGCAGAGAGGCCCCATCCCATCAGAGAAGGGTTTACAGCCACCTGGACCTGCACTATACCTGCAGCTAATGTCAAACCTGGAGGGGATATAAAAGGAGAGAGCCTGGTTCAGTTCAAGGCTGACTGTCCAGAAAGGAGAATAGAGCTTTCATATTGATACATATGAAACTACTAATAAGCTTTATGATAAATTATTTTCAACAGTAGCTATATTGATATAAATAGTCTCCTTCCCTGAAGGAGGTTCAGTTGCACACTTGCAGAAACAGGCTAGCTAGCCAGAGCAGCCTCTGGGGAGAAACAGCAAGACCACCTTGAGAGGCAGAGGCTGTTAGGGAATGAAGCCTGAATAAAAGGACAGGATTCTCTCCTTTCCTCCACAGGATTCGGGGATGGCACTTTAATGAGTTATGTTTGCTTTTGTGTTGTAGAACATATTGAGGAACTTCATCCTGCTTCCCCCTCATCAGACTCAGGTGTTTCCTTGGCTATAGGGTTATGGGTAGCCCAGAACAGGAGTCTGGAACCATTGAACCAAGTACCCAGTTCCAGAAACTGCTGATCTGCCTTGTATTAAGAAGGGAACAGACAAAATAAGGGAATCCCAGGGAGCCCCTTATCACCTGGTGAAACTCCAGATATTTGCTTCTCATGTGGCCACCCTGGAACTGGTCACAGAGTCGCCTTTTTATGGACTGGAGCTTTGGGCAAATCAAGATGGTGGTGGCCCAAGCTTGACAATGAAGACCTGTGAAACTGGTCACCCCTGTAAAGGTTAATGGCACCTAAGTGGTGGGCTTTGGCAACTTGAGATTTGTAAACCCTTGCATGGAGCTCTGTGATCCCAAATCCTGGATCACCTCTATGCACCATCCTCTTATAGTCTGTACACAGCTATGTGAAACTCTACCCCAGCATTCAAGTTCATCTAACTGAGTAGGGGAGGAGAGTAGGCATGGAAAATCCCTAATGGTTGTTTAGCTCCATCCCTTGCCCATCGCATTCTCAATAGCCATGATTGGGAATACTTTAGGGATCTGTTGAAAGAATCATGTTTCCTATGAGATGAGTTTCCACTTCTTGAGTCAGAACTTTCAGTTCCATATGAAGCAGTATACCATGCTGATGTGGAAGACATTATTAATACTGATGAGGAGACCTACAGGAAACCAGGTACAACCAAGCAAGGTGAAGATGAGGTTCATTACTGCTTGGAAACCCTTCCCTAACTCAAGTTGGAGATCCTAACAAAGTTCTCAAATGTTACTGAAGACCAGAAGGATGATGACTCACTTGAACCAGACTCGAGTGTTAGTGGGGAACTGATGGAAACCAAGTTGAAGTTTTCCCTAATTTTGATATTCAGAGATACCACATATATCACCTTGAGGAAGACTGCCAGATCAGGGGAAATCCAAATATGAGCTTCTGGTGCCCATCTATTGGAATGAGGTCATACCCACACCACATCTTTCACAGGACACCTTAAAAGGGCTAAAACAAATTCAAATTTAAGTCCATATTTTTTGGCCTAGAGTCTATAAAGTTATTCCCACTTTTGCTTCATTTGCAGAATGCATGCTCATAGCACTTCAACAAGGGCCTAAATTCAGATGCACACATCTGGAGCCGAGCTCCAGTAAATATTTTCAAACTTGTACGAATGCTAGTACCTCATACAGGATGGAAGCCCCAAGCCTCAGCACTTTCCATGGGGAGAAGCCCTAAGGCATGACCCTTCCATGGCTATGCCTATGCTGCAGAGAAAAGTCAGAAAAAGATACACAAATTGCAAACTGAAATTTGTGTATCTTTTTCTGCTTTTTTTCTGAAAGAGGATTTTCCAAAATTTGGCCCATCTACACGGGGCCAAATTTCGGAAAAAATTCCTCTTTCGGAACATCCCTTGTTCCTCTCACTGAGAGGAATACAGGGATGCCAAAAGAACACATCCGCTTTTTCGGAAACTGTTCCAAAAAAAGAGGACGCGTTCCTTGGACTCAGCAGAGCTTTTCTGGGATACCTTTGGTATCCCGGAAACGCTCTGCAGTCTAGACATAGCAAGAGGCAGAAGAAGTTCCAGATTTCAGGGCTCTAGAAAATACTTGGTGAAAATTTAAGACCTACCTCAGCCCAATGTAGAAAGCTCTCCCACTGGTGAGTTTACTTTTTGAACACATTGAGATGAACACAGTCAGTCACCTTAAAATGAGTAGTGAAGGCTACTAGTACATTGTGGTAGTTATGGACTATAGCACACACAGTATCCGGAGTCCACTCCTCTCTGCACTATGAATGACAAAGCTGCCACTTCTGAACTTATGAAAATCTTTACCATGGGAAATTATAACAGACCAGGGACAAACTTCATATCCCAGACATTAAACTACTATGCTGGCTGTTGAAAATAAAGACTGTCTGGACTTCCATCCATCCAACAACCCCAAACAGATGGGCTGGTGAACAGTTCTACAGGACTCAAAAGTATATGCTAAAATGGTTCATTGTTACAGATATCCACATTGGGACCAATTGGTTCCTCACTTTCTGTTTGATGTACAAGAGACACCAAAGTCCTCCTCCAGTTTCTGATCACTCAAGCTACTGTATTTGAGAGAGGCATGAGAAATTTTAGACTTCATTTAGGATATGTGGAAACAACAGTCACCTTGTGCTGATAACTTTGTATGGTAATTTCCGAACCTTCAGGAGAAGTTCGAACCTTTAAGTTTGTTTTCCGGTTAGAAATTTCTATATGCCCAGAGCACCCAAAAAGCTACCTACAATAAAAGGGTCCGTCTTCAAGTATTTCAATCCAGGGTACATGTTATTTTATTAATTCACAAGTAGGGCCTGTGAATTATGACAATCAGACAACTCCAAAAATTTACCGTGTGAATATTTTAAAACTGTGGAAGGCTCAAGAAAGCCTGTTTGTAGCCCTTTATATGGTAGCCAGTATTGAGCCCCAGGCCACCAGCACCTCAAAGCCTGGGATGGTTAACCTCACTCACAAGTAGAGGGCCCATCAGTTGATCACTGCTTTATCCTGTGTGTTTTCTGTGCAGCCCAGACAAACTCATTTAACTTCCCATCACATCCAAATTAAATGCAGACACAAAGAGAAAACCCATGACCCCTTCCCCAGGGGATAATAGAAACTATGACATAAGGCTTAAGCCACTATTAATGGTGAATGTAATCAAAGAGTCATTCAGTGACTGGAGGAGCCCAATAGTGCTCGTCACTATGGCCAGTGGAACCACTATTTTGCATTGATTTCGGGAAGGTCAACACCATATCAAAATTTGATGCATACCCTATGCCCCACATTGATAAATTACTTGACCTGCTAGATAAGACAGAGTACATTATTACATTATATATGACCAAATGGTATCAGCAGATTCCCCTAACACTTGAATCAAAATAGAAAATGACCTTTGCTACTCTTTTTCAACTCTAGGCTATGCCATTGGATTACATGGGTTCCCTGCCATAAGAACATAAGAATGGCCATACTGGGTCAGACCAAAGGTCTACCCAGCCCAGTACCCTGTCTGCCGACAGTGGCCAATGCCAGGTGTCCCAGAGGGAGTGAATTGAACAGGTAATGATCAAGCGATCTCTCTCCTGCCATCCATCTCCACCCTCTGACAAACAGAGGCTAGGGACACCATTCCTTACCCATACTAGCTAATAGCCATGAATGGACTTAACCTCCATGAATTTATCTAGTTCTCTTTTAAACCCTGTTATAGTCCTAGCCTTCACAGCCTCCTCAGGCAAGGAGTTCCACAGATTGACTATGCGCTGTGTGAAGAACAACTTCCTTTTATTTGTTTTAAACCTGCTGCCCATTAGTTTCATTTGGTGACCCCTAGTTCTTATATTATGGGAATACGTAAATAGCTTTTCCTCATTCACTTTCTCCACACCACTCATGATTTTATATACCTCTATCATATCCCCCCCTTAGTCTCCTCTTTTCCAACCTGAAAAGTCCCAGTCTCTTTAATCTCTCCTCATATGGGACCCATTCCAAACCCCTAATCATTTTAGTTGCCCTTCTCTGAACCTTTTCTAATGCCAGTATATCTTTTTTGAGATGAGGAGACCACATCTGTACACAGAATTCAAGATGTGGACGAACCATGGATTTATATAAGGGCAATTAAGATATTCTCCGTCTTATTCTCTATCCCTGTTTTCATGATTCCTAACATCCTGTTTGCTTTTTTGACTGCCGCTGCACACTGCGTGGATGTCTTCAGAGAACTATCCATGATGACTCCAAGATCTCTTTCCTGATTATTTGTGGCTAAATTAGCCCCCATCATATTATATGTATAGTTGGGGTTATTTTTCCCAATGTGCATTACTTTACATTTATCCACATTACATTTCATTTGCCATTTTGTTGCCCAATCACTAAGTTTTGTGAGATCTTTTTGAAGTTCTTCACAGTCTGCTTTGGTCTTAACTACCTTGAGCAGTTTAGTATTGTCCGCAAACTTTGCCACCTCACTGTTTACCCCTTTCTTCAGATCATTTACGAATAAGTTGAATAGGATTGGTCCTAGGACTAACCCTTGGGGAACACCACTAGTTACCCCTCTCCATTCTGAAAATTTACCATTTATTCCTACCCTTTGTTTCCTGTCTTTTAACCAGTTCTTAGTCCATGAAAGGATCTTCTCTCTTATCCCATGACAACTTAATTTACATAAGAGCCTTTGGTGAGGGACCTTGTCAAAGGCTTTCTGGAAATCTAAGTACACTATATCTACTGGATCCCCCTTGTCCACATGTTTGTTGACCCCTTCAAAGAACTCTAATAGATTAGTAAGACATGATTTCCCTCTACAGAAACCATGTTGACTTTTGTCCAACAAATTATGTTCTTCTATGTGTCTGACAATTTAATTCTTTACTATTGTTTCAACTAATTTGCCTGGTACTGACGTTAGACTTACTGGTCTGTAATTGCCGGGATCGCCTCTAGAGCCCTTTTTAAATATTGGTGTTACATTAGCTATCTTACAGTCATTGGGTACAGAAGCTGATTTAACGGATAGGTTACAAACCATAGTTAATAGTTCCGGAATTTCACATTTGAATTCTTTCAGAACTCTTGGGTGAATGCCATCTGGTCCCGGTGACTTGTTACTGTTAAGTTTATCAATTAATTCCAAAACCTCCTCTAATGACACTTCAATCTGTGACAAGTCCTCAGATTTGTCACCTACAAAGGACAGGTCAGGTTTGGGAATCTCCGTAACATCCTCAGTTATTAAGACTGAAGCAAAGAATTCATTTAGTTTCTCCGCAATGACTTTATCGTCTTTAAGTGCTCCTTTTGTATCTCAATCGTCCAGGGGCCTCACTGGTTGCTTAGCAGGCTTCCTGCTTCTGATGTACTTAAAAAACATTTTGTTATTACCTTTGGAGTTTTTGGCTAGCTGTTCTTCAAACTCCTTTTCTTATTACATTTTTACACTTAATTTGGCAGTGTTTATGCTCTTTTCTGTTTACCTCACTAGGATTTGACTTCCACTTTTTAAAAGATGTCTTTTTATCTCTCACTGCTTCTTTTACATGGTTGTTAAACCATGGTGGCTCTTTTTTAGTTCTTCTACTATGTTTTTTAATTTGGGGTATACATTTAACTCGGGCCTCTATTATGGTGTCTTTGAAAATTGTCCATGCAGCTTGCAGGGATTTTACTTTAGTCACTGTACCTTTTAATTTCTGTTTAACTAACCTCCTCATTTTTGTATAGTTCCCCTTTTTGAAATTAAATGCCACAGTGTTGGGCTGCTGAGGTGTTCTTCCCACCACAGGAATGTTAAATGTTGTTATATTATGGTCACTATTTCCAAGCGGTCCTGTGCTAGTTACCTCTTGGACCAGATCCTGCGCGCCGCTCAGGACTAAATCGAGAATTGCCTCTCCCCTTGTGGGTTCCTGTACCAGCTGCTCCAAGAAGCAGTCGTTTCAGGTATCAAGAAATTTTGTCTCTGCATCTCGTCCTGAGGTGACGTGTACCCAGTCAATATGGGGATGGTTGAAATCCCCCACTATTATTGAGTTCTTTATTTTGATAGCCTCTCTAACCTCCCTTAGCATTTCATAGTCACTATTACATGTTCGAGCAAATGATGGACTGGATCCTCCAGTCCCAGTTATGTCACTGTACTGAGACAGCTTCATAATCTATAGTTACATAATCTATAGTTACACCTGGCAAGACCACTTAAAACATGTAACATCTATACTGCAGTCCTTCAAGGTAGTAAGTCTAGCACCAAACCTCACTAAAGCCATCTGGCTATAATTAAATGATCTGTTGATGTTTTAACATCAACCTTAAAGAAAAAGATACACCATTTTTTAGGACTGGTTGGATACTACTATTCCAGGCTTCTCAACCTTTATGACTCTTCTTACATATTTCCTTATACCCAATACCTGAAAGATGATCCAGTGGATGAATGCTTGTTAAATCTTTAACAATTATCTCTACTGAGGACCAGTCTTATAGAGCTCTGAATTCACCAGCAAATTTCTGTTACACACTGACACCTCCAATGTGGGATTTGGGGCCATCTTATCGTATGTGGTGGAAGATGAAGAACACATCATTCTCCACCCGAGTGGAAAATTATTCCCAAGGGAGAAGGCCTACTTCATAATTACAAAAGAAGCACTGGTGGAAATAGTGAATGGCCTCCCTCTGATGCTGCGCAATCATTTCACCTTAGCCATCAACCATGTTCCACTCCACTGGCTCAAAGCCATAAAGCACACCAATGCCAGTTCTTCTCCTTGCACGATCAGCTAAGGGCCAAAAAAGCCCACCTGAATGCTATGTTTGTTCTTCTTGTGATTGGGGAAAGTCAACAGGAGAGGGATGGTCCTCTATTGGGGTCATGAGGGCAGGGAATGTGTGATGGGGCAGGCAGGCCCCATGCCAGCAGAGAAGAGCCCAGCTAGCCTGACCATTCCATTCCCGCCACAAACACCAAGTCTAGAAGGGAAACAAAAGAGAAAGCCTTGCTCAGTTTAGGAATGACTGAGCAGGCAGGAGAATGGAGCTCTGCCTCTCGGCCTGACGAAGCTTCACTTGTAGAGTTGCAGAGACAGGATTTCTAGCCAGAGCAGCCACTAGGGAAGAACAGCAATGCCCCAAGGAGTGGGGCACATATATAGTAGAGGATGTGTGGGAGTGAAGCCTGAAGGAAATTTTAAGAGTGGTCTTTCTACCCCAGAAGACTATGGCATAGATCAGTACTTTTGCTTTTCTGTCATAGAATATTTTGGGGCTGTGCCTCTCAACCCTGCATAGAAGGGGATAATTAGCCATTGGTTAGCCATTGTACCCTGGAGATAAAGATTTCTTCCCCCAGGAAAACCCAAAGCCACATGGGGTGCTCAGAAGCTCCATGAGGAGGCATTGCTCCAGCCACATAATTATTCCGATCTAGTCCAGTATTCTGCACTACAGTGGATAGTATACTATGCATTAAGAAGAATCCTACTTCAAGAGGACAATTATAATACAACCTGTATGTAGAAGAAGCTTCTTATTAATCTCCATCAGTGATTATTTTAATGCCATGAAACATGAGGGTTTATATAAAACAACATGTTCCTAATATGGAACTTTTGGGTATCACACTGTTAATCTTCTACCATGACAAAAGATAACTAGTTACTCATACTCACTGCATTTTAGCTAGTTTCTAATACATGGTATTACTTATCTCTTACCTCATTATTATTTAGTGTTAGATTATAGGAAGAATATAGCAAGAAATTCCAAAGGAATGCCTTGGTAATTTAAAAATAAACTGCATTGCTTTTACATGAAAAGCTGGAATGTTACTAAACTGAAAAAAAAATGACCAGGACTAAACAACAAAAACAGAGAGTAGTCCCGTGGCACCTTAGAGACTAACAAAAATATATAGTATCATGAGCTTTCATGGACAAAACCCACTTCTTCAGAATGGCCACCTATCACTGACCTGGTTATGGATTATGCTTTATATTGTGAGTAAGTTATTTTTCTGGCTAATTCTATTAGCCCTGCACTTTTTCTTTCTAGTGAATTGTTCAAGACTGATAGTCCTTGAGACCAAAGTCCTTTCTTTTACTAGAGAAGAAGTTTTGTACAGGTAAAGACAGTGTGAACTTTCTCATACTGACCAACCAAAATTTCTCTTGCTTCACAGGGAGGGATTATGTTTAGCAATAAGAGCATAGTGCAGCCTCTGTGACTAGTCAAACTATTAATTGCTGTGTTGAAACTTCAAACTAGAATGCTAGTATCTTTAGCTGTACTGGGGTTATACCTCTACGGCGTAGACACATGTTTAGTGGGAACTGGATGAAGGCTATCAAAGATTTGACAATTTAATTTTAAAAAATCAAAACCAGGGAACAATCTTGCATAACACAACACATATCTTATTGTATAAGAATCTGGTTATCATGCTGTCAACAATACATGTAATGCGTACTGATATATTAAATTATTGTTTGAATCTCTGATAAACGTAATCAAATAATTTAATATTTTAATTGTAAAAAATAGCAGAAATGCCCTAAAAAGGTTCAGAACCATTAAACATCTACTGAATATCTATCTTACTGCTGAGCCTCATATAAACAATGGAACTATTAGCAAGAACACATTACCATGCTTGGTGATATTTCATATGGTATTTGACAATCCGTAGGGGGCTACTTCTGCTTCTCCATAAATAAGATATACATTTTAATGGGTCTCTTTTATCTTACACATCATAGTGAATCTACAAGAACATCACTTAACCTCCTCTATCCATCTTTCACTTGACATGTACTTACAGACATGAATGAACTGTAATGATAATACTTTAGGTTTTATATTATGAATATGTATTTTCATGCTATATGTGTTAAATGTTGTCCCATCCACATCAGGTTTGGGATTGTCAAATATATTAAAAAGATCAATTCACAGACAGTATATAACTTTCAAACATCTAGGGGATATGTAAAACATGAAATCAAGTGACTGTGAGCTATGACCCACATACTTTAGCTGTAAATTTCCGAAGTCAAATATGTATTGGAAATGTTATGCTAATACTCTCTTGTTCTCCCTCATGAAACTGCCTCAGCAGATCTACTCAGCAGGTGTCACATGCCATGTTTTGTGAGCCATGGTATCACTGATTGCAGTAGAATGACAAGGAGGCAATTGCTCATCAAATGGAAATCTGAAAGTTCTAGCCTATGGATATAAAATATCCAGCTTACCACTATCTTTAATTTCTCCTAATCTGCTAGATGGAGCAGTCACAGAACTTACTTCATCCATTCTCTCAGTTCATTAGGGATTTCAGAGTCATGGGAGCTTCATCTCTAGCTAGCATAATTCCATGGACTTCAATGACAATTTATATTTGCTGTTGATCTGAACTAGGCACAGATCCTCAGCAATATTTGGGTACCTAACTCCCATGGATTTTGTTGGGAGTTAGGTGCCAAAATATCTTTGAAAACCTGGGCTTCAGTAATTTAAATTTAGAGTACAGTTTATAAAATGGTTTCAAAAATAGGTTTTCCTATTTTAAATATTATTAATAATAAAATAAGTTAACAGCATCCAACTGTCCTACTCAGGATCTGTGCCCCATTGAGCTCAGCACAATATACACACATAGAAACACATGATCCCTCTCCAAATATATTCTAATCTAAACTACAGAATCAAGAAGGCATATGGATTAGGGAATGTTTTT